>CM044555.2:15466068-16066068 GCA_024416835.2 Perccottus glenii | reverse complement strand
TGAGCTGAGTGTGGAAAAGTGCACAGAGAAGACCTGCTGTAATGCTGTTTGAGACTGGAAGTCACCCAAACAGTAAGTTCCAAATGAATAACAATGTGTGGATTTGGAGGAATCAGGTTTAGAGTCTGCAGGAGCACAGCATGCTCAGCCCGGCCACCCGCCTGCTTCTTGGGCTACGGCCAAGGTTTTCAAACACCCAGCTTGGGGAGCAGCTGGGGTTCCTCTGCTGTTTTCCTGCACACAGGAAAAAAAATACAACTAATGTACCTGAAACAAACCTGATGACGAAGAAGCCGTTCCTCTGGAGGAGGGATTTGTCACATTAAATGGGTGCAGAGCAGAAATAAACCAGGATTTCTAAAGATCCCTAAAGGCCTGCATTGTGGAAACAACCTCTTCCCTCTCCCAGGCGCCTTTCTCTACAAGATAAGCAAATTTACACAGGCACACAGACGTGACATTTTACTGGTGCAGGAGGCTTCATAGGTGGGCAGGGCAGATAAGACAGCTGGGATCGGATGGACTGTGAAAACCACTGTGAAAGGAAGATGACAGAAATCAGCATGAGTGGGATTTTTTTACCTTATTTTTATTTGAGAGCATCTCTTTCAGCAAGATGTGTCAATAGGTTTGAGCATGAGAGACTGTGGCACCTCACTGCAGTCACTTACATCGCTTTAAAAGTGTCCATCCCTGGGTTCTCTTTGATTGTTTCTTCTAGCTGAAGCATAGTCACCCTGTGTTTATAGGCTATCAAATGGATTATAGACCCATTATCATCACCGGTGTGTGACCACAGAGGCCTGTCGTCCACGCCACATTTCTAATGTGTCAGCCATATCACCAAATTTCACACTGGGCAAGCGCTGGACTGTGTGTCGCCTGGGTTTTTATCACGTTATGGGCCTTTAAAACTGGATTCACAGTCGCTTGGGCTGGGATTTCTTATGGAAATAAAAGCCATGTCTCCATAGCATAAATCCTATTTTTGAGGTTTGTTTTAGGGTTAGGGCTACACATGCTGTGGTTAGGGTCTCCAGCAATGAGTCAATATAATGTCTGGAGAGATGCCAGTGGCTGTGGGTGGTTTGTGTGTGAGAAAAAGAAGCTGTTCTTAATGCAAGACTGATCCATTTAAACATGGTGTCTCATTTTTTAACCTGGAGCTAAATGATTAGCTACTGAGTTTACCAACAGACTTTAACTTCATGCTCCACAGCCCTTCTCTTCAAACAAATTTACTAGTGTATATATAAAATAAGAGCAGTTACAATTTTGTTTTCTGAACTATAGATTTTTCGCATCCTCTTTTCAGTATTGCATTAAAACTATGACTGCTTCCGAGCACTGGTATGTCCATGTGATGTAATGTGACGTGGCATTTTTGGAAAGTCTGGGTTGATTGACACCATATAAGAGAGAGTTTAACATCACTAACCATTATGAATTCACCTGTGAAAGGTGACAGGAGAAGAAACTTGTGTCATTCAGCTTGGAAATGACGGCATTGGCCAGAGCCACTCTAAATCAGATTGATGATCCATTTTCCCTGCCCTGGGGCCAGAGTAATGTAAGGGCCTAGGATCTACGAGGCTGCACAGAGACAGATGGGACCTTGTCTGCTATGACCTTGCTGAGCTATTATTTCTCCCAGGCCTTGTCTGTTGCCTCATCATTAAAGGTGCCATGGCTATTAACACTGGGGGAATACTTCAAAGATGTTGTTTACTTGGACAGGACACAATCAGAGGAAAAAAAGATTACAGCTGATGCGTGACAAGGGTAGAAGGGATTGGTTGAAAATTTGTATCAGCCTAATGTTTGCAGGTCATGTCAGAAGAGTCCTACAGTTTAAACCAAACAGCCTGCTTTTGCGGTGTCAAACTCACAAACAACTCAGCACTCTGAATTACAATTTATGTGTACAGTTCGTTTAGGTCCTGTGGCATTGGAACTTCCTTTTGTGCTGGACCGAGGGTGACTGGGACTGACTCTCGTTATCTCTATAAAGTGTAATAAAACACAAAAACTATTGTATTTTCTTTATAGAAAAATGTGCTTTGTGTATACTTTAATTGACTTTCATTTCGATTTGTGCAAAACAAATGATGTACTAAGTCAATTCAAACAGCCAGTAGGCTTTTTATCCAAGATCATGTTGCCTTTTCACTGTTGCATTTTGCCTTTTATTGCCACGTCTTTATTGAGAAGTCACTCTACTTTGGAAGGCTCTAAACCTTTCAAACAACTCTCCTGGCATTAGGAATAGATGGAGGTGCAAAAGTCAGACCGGGAAATATGGTTTTCAGAAGCAATCCAGCGGTCACTGTTACTCACTAGCAGCAGCCAGTAAGAGCGAGATAAGGAAATAATCAAAACAGAGCAGCGAGGGCAAACTTCAGGCAGGCTGTGCTGACAGATGGGCTTCCTCTTTAATTCTATGGTAGCCCTCCACTCTTATTTTATCCCAACCAACCAATTTACTCTGTGCTGCCTTATGGAGTGTTTAGATTCTTATAACCTTTATGTTACTTTACTGCTTAGCATACAAGAAACAAGAACACCCCGCAAGCCCAAACTCATTTATCGCTATTCCTTTATCTCTCATTACCGTTGGCCTGTGATGAGTGTGAGGGGCTTTTCTGTGGGAAATATTCTATTAAAATTTGGATTCATTTTGGATAGATGTTATCACCAAAGCTATTTGAATTTTGATAATGAAGCACAGTGTAGGTCTGTGGTACTGCGATGCACGTACAGCGTAATAGGACACAACGGGAGTTAATCATCACTTAAACAATAGTCCACATCTTAAGCCTCTGTAGTCTCTATCCAGTCCCCAGGCTCTATGGCCCCTGATATCATTGTTCTAGTATCTTAGCAATAAGTAGAGTTGCTTTGTGGCCTTCTAGAGACAGTGCACAATAAGCCTACTCCAAGACTTTGAATGAAGGGCTGTTTGGTCATTCCATATACGTAGGTCATTTTTCTCTTCTTAAAAAAAAGGAGGAAAATTAAAAAATAATCAAGAGCTTGGTAACAAAGACAAGAAGAGCATTTTCACCAGTTTTTGATAAAGACAGCTATCTTTTTCTATCAATTATTTATTGAGTGCACAACGTGGTGCAATTATTTGTACAGATGTAATAACATATGTATAAAAATTATTTTTAATATATTCCCCTTTCCTTTCCTGTGATGGGTCAGCAACATACAAAAAAAATAAATAAATAAATAAAATACACACATAGCAAATTGACACTGAGCATGATGTACAAAAAATAAAATAAAATAAAATAAAATAATTTATGCTGTTGTCCTGGTATACATAAACCATACACATCAGAGACAAAAGAAAATTAAAAAAGTTAATAAGGTGCTAATTTTCTCCGTCAGTAACAACCACAGAAATAGCTTTAAACACATATTTTTGTGTAGCATAGTTGCATAGCAAAAAAAAAAGTAGAACACCAATACTCATATAATAAGGTTCTGTAATAGATCTATCTAACAAGTGACATTTAGCATTTTTGCTCTAGGAATACGAGCGGCTGAGAGCTCTAGTTGAGCTATCTCACTATGAGACAAGAGCCACACTCAGAGGTTGTAATAATTTCCAACAACATGCTATCATCCTTTTAGCCGCTGTAATGCAAGCTACTAATATACGATGATGAATAATAGTTAGATTCATGTTAGAGGTGTCATTTAATAGCAGAAATCTGTGTGTGGGATATTGCCACATATTTGACAAACTGTTTGCAACTCTTCACTTGAGGACATTCCCAAACCTTAAGTAGGAAAGTGCCAATGATGTTGTTCAAGCAGAAATTGCTAAATGGGTTATCCTTTATATTCATCTATGTAATTTCCTGGGAGATAAATATGATCTATGAATGAATTTATAGTGGATCATTTGATGATTTGGGTTTTGTGATAATAAGGAGATGTTTGTCCAAATATTATTCCAATTCCACTCTGAATAATCTATCAGCTTCCTTTTCCAGAGCTGTTCAATTGGTTTGCACCTGTTTATGCAAAGATTTGACAAAGAGTTTATAGATTTTCTAATACAGCTTTCTTAATGTCCTGCATCATACAGAGATTTCTCCTGTATGTCCTGTTCTGTCACCTTGGCAGCTTGAATCTACTTGTCTAATTATCTATAATAATCTAATTGTTATTTTGGAAACTTAATGGACTTAAAGGGATACAATCAGTCTCACTCCTTATAGTTTTTTATAGTCCCAGCCTCGCTCGAGAAGCATGACCAACAGTTGATGTGATCACTTTTAAAACCTGCACCACAACACCATTTTTATCACCTTTTGCATTTTCAAGTAACTGAGTCTGTGTTATCGAATAATCACTATGGCTGACAGGATCTGTTTTTGTGTTGGTGATTTTGCACAGCTCGGATAAAAACAACCAAGGCTGGAGGGGCCTGCTCAAGGACACTTCAGAAGGACAGATCTTAGTAACCTAGACCCTCCTTTCTCATTATTTCTTCATATTAGATTCAGTTAGTCAGTTGATGTAGTATGTTCAGGGCTCACCCTCCAACATGAAGGTATATAGATCAAATCTCCCCACAGGGAACATTAAACTTTCATCTAATGACTCTAATGGAGTCGTACAGACTTTACAGAAAGACTGTGTGAAACATCTAAAGCTATTTCCATGTGCAGTTATGTCTCTGTTCAGTAGTCCCACGAGCGGCAACAATATTTCACTCCCCGTAACGTAACTTCAGGCTTTCAAGTCACATTGGCATTTTCATTGTAGCACATTCGCAATAATTAACAGAGCTAACTTTTACATTGTGATTAATAATGGAGTAGGAGATAGCATTATCGAGCCACACATTAAGTTCTACTCATTAAACTAAATGCACCAACTAACGACTACAAAGAAGGACTGTGGTAAAGTCAGTGTGATCATTATGTGACTCGGATGTAGAACAATTACTAAAAGACCTTCAAAAGACGGATGCACCTACTTAAACTTCAATCTTTTTTTGTACTGTTACCATGGTATCTGTCGGTTGGCAGCCGTTAAGTTGCATGAAGCTGTTTTTTTTTTTTTTTTATTAATAATGGCTTGGATTTATATAGCACCTTTCTCAATACTTAAAGCTCTTATAGTCCATTATTCATTCACTCCACAGTCACACACTGGAGGTGGTAAACTACTTTTTTGTAGTAGTTTGCTGCCCTGGGGCGGACTGACGGAGACAACGGCCTTTCCGACCCCCACTAAATACATTCACATATTCATACACCAGTGTCACAGCTGAACCCCCGCTCTACCACTGACCCACTGCGCCCCCACTTCACCTACCTGTTTACTTGTGGCGATTATTTTTGGTTCTGTCTTTTGCAACACTTTTTAATTTTATTTTGATTTATTCTGACGTCCTATTCTAAAATAAACAATACACTATTCTTGAGCAAGGGCTTAGACATAAAAAAGCAGTTAACACTAAACATTTCCAGATAGCTAAGCTTCCCACTGAGACAGTTAAATAAGGACAAGTTGGCAACACTGACCAGCAATGTTTGCACAAGTGGCATTGTGTTGTTTTACAGGGACGTGGCTAATGTAGCTATCCTCAGCTGCTTAATCATTACAGGACCGTTTAGGACAACATGACTTGAGAGGACAAATAAGAGACAAATGAAACATGAATACTGTCTGCTCTTTTCCTGCTGTTGCTGTCCCTCATTCTTCACCAATCCCAGCTGTCAAAGTTTAAATTTGGCCTTCCCCCTACTGTCATCCAGCTGCCACCGCCGCACCATGATGCGCCACAACCCTCCCCCAATTCCTTCTCCACCTCAGCAATGGTCCTCCTTCACCACTGTCTCTCACTTAACTATCCCTCACCTTTCTCCATCTCAGCCGTGGTCAACATCTCATCAACCCTTTAGCAGCAAAGCTCTATCATGCGACTATCCTTTTAGTTTTCTTCTTTTTTAGTTACAGTGTTTTTGCTTTAGTTGTCATGTGCGATGCTATTGCAGAAAGAAAAAAATGTCACATGTTAGTTCCTTAAGGTACAAAATCTAATTGAAATACATTCTAAAGATTTTGTCACTTTATTGCCTTTGCTACAAATTCAGATCAAGTATAGTATTTCCCCTCCTGTGCAGGAAAATGCCTTTGAAACGCTGGGCAAAGTTGGAAACGGTTCCAGGAGAGAGCAACTCTCCATTATGTCAGGTTGAGCACTCAATATCTCCATGATTAAAGCCGGTCTATTTTATTGATTGAAAAGGAAAGAGAGAAAACCTAAGGCCTTTCTGCTTTTCAGCCTCCACTTCTGCCTCTGTACAAATGGGGGGAAAGTCTCTTTTGACCATGTCCAGGCAATTTGGGTGGAGCAGGCCTCTCCTGTTGCACTCTGTGACTTCCGACATGCTCTGTTACCTCATCTCATCAGCTGGGAAAGTATTTGTGCTTGTAGCTGCAGAGAAGGCAGCCACAAGTTAAATTGAGTTACCTGTTCAGAGATGGTTTCATTTTCCACGGATGGCCCCGGAGATCCTTGATGGAACCGCTAACTGCTCATCACCCCTCATGTCCCCCAGTGTGTGTCTGAGCGCAGGGAGAAGACACGGGACAACGCAGCCATGTGGCTCAGGTGGCCACAGACAGCTGGCTGCAGGATCCATCAAAATATCTCAAATGTGCAGTGCAGTCAGAAGTGAGTTTCTGTCTCAGGCCAATGTGCGACAATTGTCTGTTTCCATCTTTCACTAGAAAACAATGCATCTGGCCTGCATGACCAATTATCAAAGTCACATCATTATCCCTGCTCTTTAGTATTTCTGTGGTTTAGGGTAACTCTTATAGTAATAACATTCAGACTGTATAAGCCTGTGACGCAGCTGTGTGCCAAAGCTGAGGGCACTAAGTCTGCCTTATGAGATGACACTAACAACATTTTCATGTTTATAAGTATAATATATAGACAAAGCTGGCGGAGTGACAGTATTCGTGTGCTCATATTCATAATACTTATTATGAATATGCACAACATTACCAAAATGTGTGAAAGTACTGTACAAACAAGCTTCTGAGAGAAAAAGCTTCAGCGCTTCTCATCCTCCACTTATAGTGCCAGTCACAGGAGCATACCAGGACAATCTTCTGGTTGAAAAAAATGACTGGATACATGTAGTTTTAGAATAAAGTCATAAGGGAACTCTCACACAGTGCTCAGTTAGACACATTGCCTCAACTGAGTGCCATCAATGGCTCATTAACTGTACACTATAGCACTAAGAATAAAACTTGTGATAAACTGTCAAATATTACAACATCTGCCAGCTATTAGTGATCTTAGATTCAACATGAAAGATGTGTAATGTAATATTTGTAATAAAACTCAACACCCCCATCTCATCCCCAACTCAGAGTCAGCACCACTGGAGTTGTGTCGTAATGGACATCTCTGACAGAATCCCTGTCTCACTGTAAAGTTTTAATGCTAACAAAGTGCAAACAAATTCTGCTCTATACCACTCCAGATATTGTATATCTGAAATTGCTAATGGGTGTTTTTGTTGGGGTTTGTATCTAAAGACTAAAGATGCACACAGGCAGTTATGGACAGCACTGAAACTTTAGTCAAAGTTGTTTACTGATTTACTGTTTATAGTGTGCCCCTAGGAGAATAAAGACATTCTTATCTTTAGTGCTCATCAGCAGCTAGAAGCCAGGATTACTGTGGCTAATGAAGAGCTTTTTTCCAATTGTTTAGCTACTTAGCGGCTATAGTGACATCCCTGACATGTCAGAATGGGATGTAAATTGAGAAATACAGGCAAATGTGGGCATGTATGTTCACAAAACATTACTCTAGACTAGGGCCATAAGAATAAGAGGGGCTTTTTATTGTGTAAGAATAATACCTCTTTAATTTCCACTATTCCTGTTATGCTTTTAACTCTTCTATAAACCTCTCCTTATTCAAGCCAGTGTAACACAACATATGTGTGTGGGTGGATCTTGTGAGATCTTGAGAGAATTTCTTTTACCATTAAAGTAAGGAGTGGACCTGCAGTGAGGACACTTCAGATTAAATGCTACACTTCCCAAACACAAATATTTTAGAAGCAATATGGAAAATACCCTAACCCTAATTAAAAAGATAATGATTTCTTGTAGTTAACAATACACAGGATCTTAAAAATCTTTTACAAACCAATTATATGTCATTACTCAAAAAAAAAAAAAAAGATGAGCTAGAACATTGGAGTTTGCTCTATTTCACTCATTGGGAGAATTAATGTAATTAAAATGAATGTAATGTAATTCTTTAAAACCCTCAATTAACAAATAAACCTCTTTATTTGAAAATAAAATCTACACCAAGAATTAAAACACACCAAAACCATGGAGAAAGGAGGTTTGGAGCCTCTACATTTCCAGTTGTATTATTGGTCTTGTCAGGTGAAAACTATGAAGGGTTGCGCTAAGATACAAGATGGTCCACTTCTGGACACACATTAAAAAAGAACTTTGCTCCCCTATCTCACTGGCTTCATTGCTATTTATTAATAATATACAAATGGTTCATTCAAAATCGAATATACTGTACATTGTATGTTGTTAATAATATTCTTTGTGCTTGGCAAGATGTAAAGAAATATTGTGGACTTTCAAAAACAATCTCTAAGCTTGTTGAAACAATAGTTAATTTGTCAACAGTTTCAAAATGGCATTCTTAAAAACTTGTTTTGAGAACTGAAATTACATTACCAAAACAATCTACAAACTCCTGTCTGCAATTCAAAAATCATCTTTTTCCATATTAAGAAAGCCATGGCAGAAGGATTTAGGTTTCAGATTCAACAACCAGCAATGGGACAATATTTTTTAAAAAGTATTTATAAAAACATTATAGTAACAAAATAATAGAACAAAAGTATAAAATCATGCACAGAGATTACTTCACAGCTCTTCATTTAAGTACAATTGATCCTAACTTAATGTATGTAAGATTCATATAGAATCCTTTCTTCATATGCTCTGGGTGCAAACATTTACAAATGCAGTGTATGAATTTACTGGGAAAATAGTTAAAAGGTTATTGTGTGTATGCAAAACTGACTTAATACTACAAAAACCATTAGGTATTATATCATATATGGCTAAAACCTTTTTGCGAAGGCTTTATTGGACCCTGACGATGAATAATAAGGTCTATACGTCATGCTCCAGATTACTTCCTCACATCTTTTATAGGGATTATTATAAGAACGTAACTGGTAAAATTTATATGACTGTAATAAAGAATTATTAATACAAAACAATATTTAATATTAATAATTGACTTGTATAATTTAATTACTGGTGTAACAGAATGGCTTTTTTTTTATTGTTTTCGTGTATTTTCAGTTTTTATTTAATTTATCTGATGAATGTTTTGATGCATTTTAACCCATTGCCCCCTCCCTCCAAGGGGTTATATGCAAATAAAAAAAAATTATAGATTAATTTTATTGCTTTAATCGATACAGAATTTCAATATTGTGTAGTCTGTACTTTAACCTGGTTACCACAGATGTCAGTCTACTGAATGATCTGAACGGAGGGAAAGGGCTCTGTCTCTGTTGATAACCACATGGATGAAAGATGGCAAGAAGTGGTGTGGGCAGATGAGGCTGGAGAGGATAGATGCAAGGAGAGGCGTGTAGGATGAGAGGAGAACAGTCTCCAGAAGAACAAGAAGGTGGCAAAGAATAAAAACTAAATAAAGCTCTAGAGAAGAGAAAAGACAAAAGAAAAGGCTAAAAGAGAGACTGACACCCCACAGACACGTCACAATTTACTATGTTCTGGCCCATAATGTTTTATAGCATGAGCACTGATAGCACACAGTAGTCAGTAGTGATCTCATTTCACAAGCCATATCCTTTAGTAATGTGAACACAAAGGGAGATGCAGAGCCATTAGCAACGTCCAGCACTCATTTAGTGCTACTCATGCATAATTGGCTTCCATGGAAGGAAGCAAGAAAGGGTAAACAGCAAGCAATCATATTAACTCCTCTGAGTCCTAATGGAAATCCGTTAACAACAGCATGGTGGATACAGGCGGATTCAAACACTGCTCTATCTGTCCTGACATCCACGATGGCATGACTGCCCCTCAGCAGTCATGCATCTATTAACAGGGTAGTTCTGTTTTTAATTGAATCAGTGCTGGTTTCCACCCACTAAAAATGGTTTGATAAGCAAGGAAAATTTTAGTCATGAGGAGTGTGAAATAATCAGTTCAGTGGCCTTTGCATTCTTACAGTGTTTCACAAACTTTACATTTTATTTCGGTGTAATCTACACTGACTAAATGGAACTCCATTACAGACAATCCTAGTGACTCATGATGCCACTAGATGGTGTGCTTGTCTCTTTACCTCCTGATGGGATGAGTGCAAAATCCCTAGAAGATAGAGTATTGTCTTTGGGAATACAGAGTGTGACATTATGAAACATATAAATATCACTATCTCTCTGAGCTGGGGAGCTTTGGGTAAAGCATTGCCACATAATGGTTTTCCATCACTGTGAATACGCATCATGTAGCAGTGCTCCTCGTGACAAGCAAACAATATTTGACTGTCGGAGGACTCTTTTTCAACCGAGGCCTGACTTGGGAGAGCAAAAAGAAAGGACTTAAAATCAATCTTCTAAATCTTATTCATTGCTGTGTTGACAAAACTCTGTTGAAATGTATGATAAATAGTGAACAAAGGTAAGTGTGACAAGGTGCAAGGGTTCATCTTTGTCAGATACAGGTTTATCCAGTGTTTTACTGAAGCAGTGGCAGAAAGGCCTGCTCTTTAGTCTTTTTTTTACACTTTTCAAGTTTTGTAATTAGCCTTGAAGATACATTTATATTTTTTTTACTTGCATTCTGTTTATTATGGACGTCCTAAATCAGGACCGGGACCTATTTGACTGGATCCGGCATCTTTTTTTTTTAGGAGAGGTTTCTTAAAGTGAAAGTTAATGGGGCCTGTTTTTAAACCTGTTTAACTCTGATTTATAACGTAGTGTGTAGAAATTGTCTATTAGTTTGTTAAAATAGCATCATTTAGACACAAAAAGCTATAATGTAGTCTGTATAATAACATTAGTCCTTTACCCTTTTTTCCTTCTGGATGCTGGGGGAATACTTCCCACAAACTGATTATAGATGCAGTATATCGCATTACTATACTGTTCACTCAAAAGTAAGAAAAGTGGAACGTGGGATAACTTGCTTCATGCACAATTGAGTTTGATACATGCCTGACTCTACTGACTCCTATTCAAAAAACCTTCAGTGGGGGTGTCTCTCAGGATCACCTGGTAGAGCATGGATAATGTTTGGCTAGCTTAAGTGTCTTTCCTCTATGTCCCCCTCTGTCTTTGTGTCTTGTCTAGCTACTTCTACTCTCTATTAAAGGCAAAAGGCCCAAACTGAAAGGACAGCTGACCTGTATAACTGACTGACTTCTAATCTGCCAGATATGTGTGTTAAAAGCTACTTTATGAAGCATAAAAGCAACTATGCTGTATTCACTAGCCTCACAGGCTTTAAATATGGTCCTTATCTCTGGCTCCTTAAACTCCTTAAAGTCTGCTATCTCCCATGACTTCAGAGTTTATATGAGTGCCTGACATCACAGTTTATCGGTCAGTTTACCAGTAAACATCTACTCACTGCCCATAGTCATAAATCTAAAGAAAGAATAATATTAAGAAAAGAAGAAGAGGTGTGTTGCCACAATCCTGTTTTTCCAGAGCTTTAATATAAAACAATTTTTGCTGCTGCATCCGAGAATATAGTGCTTTATATTATCGACTCTTAGTGAGCTTCACTGCTTCTTAAGGGCAAGATAAGAGCAGACACATCCCTGTGCTGCTGCTGCCACAGCTATGTATGTTTCTTTTTCTCCCTCTTTTCCATCGCTCTGCAGCAGATGGTAAAGAGAAAATCACTTTGCGCTGGGGGCAGGATGCATCAGGGTCAGGGTTTAAGCTTTGAGGTCCACTGTAGACCTGGCTGATTTGACAGGCCTAGTTTGCATAGGCGGGCTCTAATCAAATATATGTGAAAGAGAAAGGCAGGATTTGCAAAGCAGATTGATTCAAAGACACTGAATAGATCAGAGGTTTTGCAGAACAGCAGGCTACAGACAAACATTCCAGTTAGAATCGTGAAGGAACATGATGGATTTGCCACAGTGAGACAGGTGAGAAGTTGTTCATTATGACATTGGCGAAGAACTTCCCTCACAGACTATTACTGTCGAGTGGGGAATAACCAGCAGAGATAGTTAAACATAATTGTTGTATGCTAATAGGATTGTAAAATGAACTGTAGATCTTCTTTACGCAGTTGTGCTTTGATTGAATTAATCTCGGCGGACAATGACAAATGATTGCACTCAAAAACATAGAAGGTCATAATGAAAATAATGAGGGTTATGTCAACAACAGAACACAAAAACCCTGCCTTAAAAAGCAAAAAACCCATAGACCATTACTTATACAGTGACTAAAACAAAACAACACCATTCTGGTATCTGCACTGGGATACACTTATGTGCTTGTGTTCTTCTCAGCACTGCAAACCATGAATCATTACCAGCTTATGCAGATGAACGCACCAGGCTTTTGTGATTTGTTTAGGGAATACACGATTGCAGGAGCTTATTCCATAAACAGAACATGTTACATAATACCCCAAAACAATCAATGTGATATAAATATTTCACAAGCTATAAGTGGCGAGTATTGTTTTACAGTAGGACCAAGTTCAATTTTGAAGCAAAAGATTATTTCAAGGTTGCATGAGCTGTGATGTGAGCCTAAAACACCGGACCTGTGCAGAAACAACTTATTCAAATAAACAAGCGTGGGTGTGTGCATTTTCTGCAATGTACAAGCTAAGCTGATGACTAGCCTTGGGACAAGATTGTGCCACAATTCTAAAGACTGTTCATTTTAGCACACGCATCTGGTGTAATCCTGTTCTTAAATGCTACAACTAGGACATCTATGGCTTCCATCATGTGTATATCCCATCCGGCAAGTCTGTATCCATGGGGGAAACAGGTTGAAGTGAGTGGGTGGGTCAGAGTCACTCAAAGCCCCAAGCATTTACAAGAAAGACGGAGGAGAAGAAGAAGAAGAAGTAGGAGGAGGAGGAGGTGTGGGGGTTAGCAGTGAAGAGGTGGCTGCTGGGAAGCAAAGCTAATTCACTGTGACAGAAATCAGAGCTGTCAGGACCACCATGACCAAACAGCATGGACACAGTATATCCAGTCAAACCAAGAGCCGGAAGGAACAGGAAGGATGTCGGGGGGGAGAAAACGATAGGATGTGCCGCATAATGCACTTAGACCGATAGTGTGTGCAGCGGTAAAGAAGCAGGTGATATTTGTCCACCAAAAACCACAAAAATAGAAATGACAAGGTATAGGGCAAGAGACGAGGACTGGTCCTCAATAAAAAAATTAAAAAAAACTTTAAAAAGTTGTAGGAGAGAGTTGGCAAATTCAAGAATCTTAATTAAGCAATCAAACAATATTAATAAAATATTTAAAACAACACAGACTCAAAGAAAATAGCATGATAAGCATAGCTAAGTTACAGTCCCCCGGGATTCGTTATAGGTTACCCGAGCACATGCGCAATGAAAGCCCTCAGGTCCAACTCATGTGTAAGCAAAACACTGAAAGTTTAATGTAACTGAATATTAATAGAATAATATGAGAAAATTGATATTGTTCTAAGGAAGGAGAAAAAAGGGGACACTTTCAAAATGAATGGACCAGTGTCATCACTTAATGATGAGAGAGGGAGACACAAGACTGGTCGGTAAATGACACGGAAAAGGAGGAGGGGATTGTGGGAGATTAAGTGAGCTGTGTGCTGTTTGTTATAGACCGCAAAGCACTGCAGGATGTTTGTTGAGCAGTGCTCTCATTTGGGATGAGGAGAGGGAAGCCAGCAGGGAACCTTAAACTTGGCCGAGGAGAAAGGCAATAGCAGTGCATTGTTTCTCGATTGCCTTGAGAAGAGGATCTTAAAAAAGGATTAGACAGCAATGTTGTGTTCATTCATCAATGGGATCCAACTTAGAAAAGCAAATGGGGGTAGTTGGAGTCTCTTGTTGACGCTAAGCTGTTTACTTTGGATTTGTGTTAGGAGTTCTCGTTCTGTATTTTTATTATTTTTGGAGTCAAAATGGGATTAACAAAGTGAGCCAAATTTCTCACGAGTCTGTAAGTGTTTTGAGCTTTCCCCCTCTTAATTTTCAAACCCATGGACACATTAGATCAGTGTTTCTTCTTAATAATGAATATATATGAACCATTACATCAGTCCTACTAAAAATGAGACATGTGCTCTTGTATCATAGGCTCTTATTTGTGTCTGAATGTGTTGTTCAAATTAAATCCCTTCATAATGTGAGTTTCTAACATGGTGTAAACACGTAAGGCTAACTTTGCATCCTTATTTGCTTCTTCTTTGAACAGGGAGACCTGCAAGGTTCAAAAATATGAAAGACCACATGACCTTTGGAAGAAGTTTACTGGTGGTACTTTGTCTTCTCCAGTGCTGTGACGGGAGCTGCCCGACTATGTGCCTGTGTGTGTCTGATACAGTGAGCTGTAGCTCCACTGGTCTCACTAAACTACCACAGACCATGCCCTCCTTCTCAGTCACCCTGGACCTCAGCCACAACTATCTATCCTGGCTCGGCCCTGGCAGCTTCCAGAAGATGCCCAGACTAGAAAACCTGCGACTGGCCTACAATCAACTCAGCAACCTGGGCCAGGCTTCGCTCCAAAATGCATCTGGTCTCCGGTACTTAGATCTTTCCTCCAACAAACTGCATGTGGTGGAGCAGCACTACTTCCAAGGTCTGTGGCGACTAGAGGAGCTGCTTCTCTACAACAACAAGATCACACAAGTAGAACCTGGTATGCTGAGCGGTCTGAGCAGTCTAAAAAAGCTCTACCTCAGTCTCAATCAGCTCACACACTTCCCATTTTTTAGCATCCAAGACCACAATCATCCTTTCCTTACCATGCTAGACCTTTCGTCCAATCGCCTAAGCAATTTGCCTTGGGAGGACATCAAAGCTTTGCCCAGTTTGGTCCAAAGGGGCTTGTACCTCCATAACAACTCTCTGGTCTGTGACTGCTCCATGTACAGTATGTTTTGGCACTGGCAACTGCGAGGCTATGACTCACTAAGAGATTTCACAGATGAGCACACTTGCACCATTCATGGGGAGAAGCGTTCTTCTATCAGGTTCCTGCAGCATACACGCTTCTTTCATAACTGCACAGTGGAAAAAGCTGTGTCCCAGCCAGTCACTGTGTACCTATCGACTGTGTTGGTTTCCGAAGAGGAAACTGTGCGCCTGGACTGCCAAACATCCCTCAAAAGCACAGAGCTCTCATTTACATGGCTCTCTCCCAGCAAGGGCTACATCACCCCAGCTAGTATAAACGATACGCTCATTAGCATTTTCCCCAATGGTACCTTGGAGATGCAAGCTGTCAAGGTCAATGACTCAGGTCTGTATGTGTGCACGGCTGTGGATATTAAACATGGGCTCAATGCAACCCGGGAGGTCAATGTGACGGTGCTGTTGCCTCCAGCGGAGTCATTCAACACGGGATACACAACACTACTGGGCTG
Source organism: Perccottus glenii (assembly GCA_024416835.2). Taxonomy (NCBI): domain Eukaryota; kingdom Metazoa; phylum Chordata; class Actinopteri; order Gobiiformes; family Odontobutidae; genus Perccottus; species Perccottus glenii. Next base: position 16,050,355 of record CM044555.2, on the reverse strand, counting down.
CGCGATAACTATGGTCCTCATTCTTATGTACCTCTACCTGACTCCATGCCGCTGCAGCTGCTGTAAACAACCCAAGCCTCCCACCATCCCCATAGCAACCTATGACCCTAACACCATGTTGTCCGTGTTCTCTACTTCAATCAGAGAGCAACCCAAAGTCTACACTGACAAGCATGTGGCATTTATGGAGCCTATGTTGAGCGAAGAAGGAACAAAATGGACACCAGAAGGTTAATGCTTTTTTATATTCCACGTGGAAACCTCCTTACTCTGAAATTAAAAGACATATATTGTTAACAACTTGTTTATGTTGTCACTGTCAACTGCCTGTTCTAGTCGGGATTGACTGTTTCAGCTCTCTGGTTTATTCTCCTCATAGTACTGACTGCTAAATCACAGCTGAGCCATTATTACCCCTTTAATTCAGCCCTTAACTTGTAAAGCATTCAGGTACAACAACACCAGCGCCTGCTCCCGAATAATTCTTTAGAGATCAGGAGGTGGAAAAGCAAAAATGTAGCTCGCTTTTCACCAGGATAAAGGATCTTGGCACAACACTTTACGGCTGTTATAGACCACAAGTAGTAAGTTTATGTACTTTATTTACCTGGACTGGAGATAAGTTCAAATATACAGCTAGTAGCTACTACGTATTATGTGTAACTTGGTAATTCTTTCCATAAAATTCCAAACAGGCCTGGAAAGCTGCAGATGAGTTTATGGAACCAGAAGATGTGAAAGTAGAGTACATTTATTACATTGGCCTGTAATGTGTTCCTTAAATCAACCAATGGAGTGAAGGGAGTTAATTTAACAATCAAATAAAACACAGATTTTGGATTTTGAAATTTTTCTAAAATATGAATGGATGAAGACCACTATTTCTTTATAGCCCTACTCCCTCTTATGTTTAGTCTTTGTTAAGCATCTGTTTGTTTCCTTTTCTGCACCACATTGAACTGAAATAAATGAATGGAGCACACATCAAAATTAGCTAAGCGACATCTAACTTCTTATCTAGCAGAAAACAGTGTTCCGTCCTGCAGCGATTCATTATACAAACCCACATCTCACATTAACCTGTTGCAAAAAAGAAAGCAAAATCAGGCACAATGGGTTGTACAGAAAAGGTGTGTCAAAAAAAAACCAAACACCAATATGAGTGTTCTTCAAACATCTCCTTGATCAAACACTTCTTCTTTTCAGTTCTTTGAAACACTCTGGAATAAACGTGGTTGAAAAATATGAACTGAAGGGAAGAATGCTTCAAGCTGCTCTGACAGAAAAGCCACAGGGGCCGTTGCTTTGTGATTTCGCTTTAATTCAACGCAACATGCTTCAAAATGACAGCACAACACAACAAAAGGTGTTGTTTGAAAAGAGGGACTTAATTCTCTGCCATACAGTATATACTCAAAAGTGGGTGGGGTGAGAACAGTGGGTGAGTGACACGACAACACCAAAGCTAGCAATTGGATAAGATGAAGGGATAAAGGAGATAATGAGACAAAGAGTTGCCTTGAAAGACACAAATCAATTTCTTTGAAGGCCAAGAATTTATAAAGTATTTGATTGCAGCTTATGGCCAATGCCAACACTAGGTGGGACTGAGGATTGCAGGCAGATTGAAAAGGATTAGATGTAATCCTTCATATAATGTCAAAGAGAAGTTGTAGTAGTAAGCAGGCACTACAAAAGTGAGCATGTAAGTTAGAACTGGGCACTTTGATTATTTTTAAATCCTTAATTAAATCTTGGCTACTCTCAAAGCCTGAGGACACTAAGATTGGTGTGCATCTTGAATGTAAATTCACATACAAATACGGGGTGAAGAGCTCCAATCAAATGGGCAACGGGACATGAAAGTGGGACAGTTTGATTGCTGTTAAACTCATAGGGATTTAGCAGCAATCCTTTTAAATAAGAGAGGACTGTCGTAACGTACCCCTCGTTTAATCACACAAAATGGGGAATGTGTTTACAATATTAAGCAGGGCTTAATTTACTGAAAAATATTACATAACACTGTGAGACTCAGTGATGTAACAACCAAAGTCTGTCATGATGACCATTTGTTTTTTTAGAAACCGGGCTGTACTAGACATTACAATGTGTCAGAAGTTCAGGGTTAGGTTTTTAAAGATTACAGCATGAATACAAACCAGGTGCTTTGTCAATTTCCCTGTTTTTAAATCCCTCTAATCTGGGTCTGAGCGCTGACACAGCACACGCATCTGGGCCAGTGATGCATTGTGAAATGATTAGCAGATGGGCTAAAACATTGAGGACATTATTTGAGCATTTCATGAGTTTTGCAGAGGCTCCACAAGTGACCCCTGTTATGTAAGAGCACTGCTGATTTATGAAACGCAGCAGTGTAGGCAGCATGTCAGAGTTATGATGGGGGAAGTCAGGATCCTGATGCCATTTGGTGCCATGCAATTTATTTTAACCTTGTGACAGCGGGTACTTCAATGGTAAAAAGAGGCTTCAGCATTACATTTAGACAGAGAGCTATAAAAGCCAGCCAGAAATGAAAAACAAATCTGCTATATTTAATCCACGTATTTATGGCCATTTAATAACTAACTGACAAAAAAAAAGACAAGCTTTGAAATAAATCAGGACAAGCTGGCAGGATTGCATACCCAGAGTTACTGTTCACTGCAGTTTTTACAGTTTCTCACGCCTAAGTAAAAAAATAAAATAATAGGGTATGACCACAGTCTGACTGTGCACACATTGGAGAACGTATTTTTAGTATAAAATTTTAGAAGAGAGTAAGAGTAACTAAGTAAGAGCAACTTTCTGCTGACATTAAAATAAATTTCACTAACACTGAGGACAACTGAGGCTGATTTCACCACTCCATCTAGTGGTTAAAGTGGTATAAAAAGCCACAAGGAACAGCCACAATCTTTCTGTTGATATTATTTGGTGTACATCACATTCACGCTATGCTTCAGTAGAGTTTAACACAAAAGTGCACCTCAGTTATTTGTGCTCTTCCATGAATTACTCTGAACTGCTCTGACAAATGACATAGATGTAACGAAAAGGCCCCTTGATGCCTGAGAGGAAGCCTCTCTCCAAAGAAAACACTCCATCAGGCTTCAATCACGGCACATGGCTTTGCTTTGCAGATTAATTATTTTCCCCAGATCAGCTGGGCTCCTCGTGATTCCAAATCATTTTATTCAGTAATCTAATTACTATGAAATTGGGAGTTTTACACTGAAAAGCTCAAATAGAATTGGTCTTTGCAGGTGGAAGGCTGCCTTGTCAACAGGGGCTATTACAAAACTGTCAAAACAGTCATCGGGGAGGAGAGCGGGCATCCAGCAGTGAAAGATACAGCCACATCTCTCAGGCACCCACACACGCCAATTGTGACAAGGCCTGATATCACCAAACCACCTGCAGCCCTTATTTCATTCTAATTGGACACTTTACTCAGGATATGCACCCAGGATACACACATACAGTGCTATTTGTTTCAGAGTTGGCAAACGGGCTGGATCTTTTTTAGGAGATAGGCTCGTTGCTTCCCAAAAAAAGACTTAAATGAATGTGCACTGCTGCAGACCAGACAACAGGCTGTTAATCATAGCTCTGCACTGAATATGAACACAGACCATGTTCTGGCTTTGAAACCAGCTCAAGAGTTTTTAGCATAAGAAGCAGCTGGAAGTCCAATATGTTAAACAGGATTTTGCTCTAAGTCAGTCCACGTAAGGGTGAATTAATCATATCTAAACAGCAAACAACAAACAAGCACACTGCATATGCAGCAATACGGGCAGTCTCTAGGCTCTGTGCTTTGGGATTTTTTGTGCTTCACTGAGGAGAATTTATATAGGTATTATAGGATTTGACAAGTACAATGACCTCAAAGTATTATGGGGTGTATTTTGTTGCTTGTGATCACTTTTATATGGCATCATCTTGTCATTTATCCCCTCTCTGTGTCACTTCTTTTTACTGGTTTTATCGTAGCATGAGATATTATTGCTTCCCTTGTTAAAATATTGTCTATCACACTTAAGGTCAACAATTGTCAAGGCAACAATGAATGCATTTTAATAAACTGGATTAAATGTCCCCCCCAAAAAAGTTAACTTGATTCTTTGATTTAGGAGCATTTTCATCTCACATTTACATTTAGTCATTTAGCTGACGCTTTTATCCAAAGCAACTTACATTAAGGTTCCATTCACCAGTGTTACAGCTGGAACACCACTGGAGGCAAGGTGGGTTAAGTGTCTTGCCCAAGGACACAACAACAGTATGAACTGTGGGAAGAGCGGGAATCGAACCGCCTACCTTCCGGTTGAAGGACGACCGCTTCAAGGACGACCAAAAATAATCAATAAAAAAGTGATGCTTTCTATTAATCTTGGGTGTTGAAATGATAGAAAAAAGAAAAATGATACTTACTTTTACTTTTTTTTAGCAGCAGAGCTTTGTTTTCATTCAGGCCCACAGCTCGACATCCTGCACATTCTGTGCCTTCAGGTAACACAGGGAACCCAGCAGTCCGTTGGCTTTGATGAACACTGGAGAGTAAATAAGACTCACGCTGGATAAAAAATCTTTGCCATATATATATGAAATTCTTTTAATAAAACAATATGTCAAATATATATCAAATGATTAATTTCTGAGTTCTGCCCTGGCAGAGGCTTAATATTTATGAAGAGACAACTAGAAGAGAGTTAAAGCATTAAGAAAGGCACTATGCACATGTGTGTCCTATCAAACTTTATTGTAGTTAGTTTCTCTGAGCACATGTATGCAGAAGCAGATTATCTGGTTTATTTAGATTTCAAGGTGAAAACCAAAGAAAGCAGTCAAAAAACACAATGAAACAAACTGTACCTGGATGTGTGTGTGGCATAGGACTACAGTAAAGTTTCTTATTAAATTTTTGTTTCTTTCAACAACAGCACCTTCTTCTCTAATTATGTTAAGTTGTAGCAATTCTACAGCACGGTAAAAAAAATCCAGAACCACTAAAAGTCATTGTAAACAGGACAGAGAAGTAAAAAAAATATAAAAATAAAATAGCCCCTCTGGCGTCTATCTCCACCTATTGAGGACAACAGCCCCGAGCTGCTAATAATGATCCTCTCTCAGGGTCCAATACTCCTCAGCTTGCGGTCTCGGAGGGTTAAAGTGATGTATCATCCAAACTGTTCTGTGCGCGTGGTTCTCACTGCTGGAGAAAATTTGATTAAACAGCTTTCAGTGGTGCTGCATAGATTTTACAAGGAACACTTAACAAGAAAATAAATGTAGTTTAGTCTATAGCTGCACAGTGTAACTTTGATGTGACATTTTATGGAGATAAGAAGTCCAAAGCCACCTTCAGATGATGTGACTTAAACCATGTGAAAAAAATAAAATTAAATGAATGCCATTACTTTTAAGTTCTTTACCATCCTCGACATCATAACCTGTAAAGAAGACAAGGAAATCAACTGTAAACGGACAACTAGCTGTGATTTATGTTTTTAATGGTTTCATTTGCACCATTATCAAATCTGTCACACTCAAACAATATTTGAAATGTTTTATTTTTATAGAATTCAGGACAACCAAATATGTCAAATAAAAAAGAAAACCCAACATTATTGTTTCACTTTTTTTTTCCTTAAAAAAATATCAGCCTTTCACCTTTGTTCACAAACCTTTTTCCTAAATGCGACGAACAGAAAATGTTATCCGGAAGGCCATAAACATTTGTTGGCAAATATAAATATAGTGGTCTGACAGGGTGTAGAATAGGTCACATGTAAAGAGTGTACATACAGTTTACGTGACAGTAGGACACTCGGCACAGCCTGTATCAATTTTGGATAATGTAGAAAATGGTTGGATCCTGACTTATGTAGTTCATGACAAGGAAATATATACATTCATTCAAGTCTCTGGAGTATTCGTTGAAATTGCCCCCTCAGTTGAGTTGATTGTCTATTCAGGAGCATAATTTTGCGAGTATGAGAAGTCTGAGTAGTAGTTTTGTCCACCACCTCTACCACCTTGAAAACCCCAGTAGCAGGGTGGTCCTCCAGTGCCCCCACCCCGCACCGGCCGAGGCCAATGTCCTACGGGTCCTCTCCCTCGAAAGCCACCTACAGAACCTGAGCTCATAGCACCCCGTACAGGCCCATGGTCCATCTGTCCATGTCCAGGGAGGCCTCCAAATCCGCTGTAACCTGCACCACCCAATACATGGGGTGGAGGCATTCTAGGTCTTGCATTTGAGCTCCCTCTGGTGTCTGCTGTAGGAACACCCACAGCTGAACCAGGTTTGTCCATACAATTCATTGGAGTCCTGTCCCCTTGACTACTAGGAGTGCTGCTTCCCACATTTTCACCTCTGGTCTCCACAGAGTGAGATGTGACAACACTTTGACTGCCTGCAGTCCCCCACGCACCCTCTCCAGGCCCACTCAGTGTCCTGTCACCAGGGGTCCCAGTAACATTTGAAGCAATGCCTGCTGTGTAAGCTGATTGGGCTCTATCGCCATTGTCTGAAAAGGGAAGGGAAGTGGGAAGTGGAGATGTCCTGGCAGTCTCAGATCCTATGGTTTCTGAGCCATACGTGTGGCCAAGCATCATGAGGTATGGTGGTGGTGGAGGTTTCACTTCCAAAGGGAGAGATGCCAAATTGGCAAGAGGTTCTGCTGTGGCCAGTGCAGGTGTAGTGGGGGCTGTGGCCAAAGTTGTGCCTGTCGGCCGGTATTCGGTGTCCTGGGTGCTGCTGCAGGGAGATGATGGATAAGCCGGGGAGGCTGTGTAGCTAGAGGACCCAGTGTAGGACGACCAAGGAGCCGATGGACAAAGGAAGCTCTGATGAGGATTAACAGGAAAACCTCCTGGTGATAAACTGCCAAAATCCGACTGGTTGGCAGCTTTAAACTGGGAGATTACCGTTTTGAGAGCGCTGTAGTCATTCAGTGATGGAGTTCTCTCGGGGGTGGTCTGCTGCTCTGGAAGGGGAGGACGAAATTCTTCTCTGTCCGGAAGTGGGGGCTGTGAGGGCTCCTCACTTTCTTGGCTCTGCTTGGCGGGATCTGCTATGGCAGGTGGTTCACCATCATCCTCAGAGTCTATTGACATGTCTTCCTCAGTACACTCATCGTTCACTACTGTGAGAGAAGAGGAGGGAACCAACACCAATATATCAATGAAGGACAAACTCATTTCAAGAATCAAATATTTAACAAAAGGTCATCTGGAAAACACAGAATGCAATGTGGATATATTTAGCACAGCTGTTCACAAAACCCACCAGTAGAGGGTGGTGTGGGAAGCTCATTTTGATTGATAGAACCAATTAGACTGTGGAAACTGCTCATCACATCATCAATGCTTGCTATCACTATTCCATTCCTGGAGTATTGTAGAAACATCTCAAATGGTCGCTCTGTGAATATAAAAATAAATAAAAAGTGAGTAAATCTTCTTAATCATCCCAAAAGAGATAAAGATGTAATAATTTTATATAAATTGGTGAAGGCATGCACACGATATACCAGCATTACGTTAAGAGAATAAGATGGTGGTACCTGTGAGAAAGATAAGGTGCCGCTGCTGTGTGTGTTGAGCTTGGAGTTTAATGAGGCATTCGAGATCTGGAGCCTGACGTGACTGTGTGTCACACTCATGATAAGGCAGGAACTCTACTAAGTGCTTCTTCTGATAGACTGTAAGAAGGTTCAAAAGCCCCATGGCATTAGCGTTCAGCCTGTGGGAAGAGGAACATTTCAAATATGATTGCACATTATTAGTGTAACAGCATTATTCTATTTAATTTTCTACACATTGTATCAGATACTAACCTGCCCATTTCTTTTAGCTTCTTCTGAGACTTGCAGTGCACTTTCCACTGCCATGGGTGTTCAGGGGTGCTTTGTTCCTCTAGAAACTTTAGTAGCCCTTGTAAACGATCTGGACACACACAAACAAATTAGTAATCCAACTGACAATTGCATCAGCAACCTAAAATGAGAAATATATAACTTACCCTGGGTAATACAGTCAGGGTTGAGGACAAACTCATCAGACACCATGAAACCACCAGAGACAAAGAGCTCATTATACGTGTGGTTTTTCACATCGTCAAGAGAGTCTACTCCAGCAAAACTCACTGAAGGCAGCTTCTTTAAAGACACGAGCGCTGGGATCTACAGTGAGAAAATGTTTAGTTGCATTTTGGAATCAAGCTTTTTACAACAGAAAATAATTTTCAGCAACTAATCACAAATATCTGAGTAATTAGCTCATCACTGATAGTCAGCTCTCACCTTGTGCACATGGGCAGCAATGTGTTCATTCTGAATGATGATCAGGAGCTTATCTAAACTGCCACTGTTTTCTAGAAACGTCTGTGGGCTACATTCACTGTTGCCCAGACTTATCAAGTAATCCTTTGGGACAGACAGCAGAGACATTTGTTAGAGCCTGACAGATGTATTTACATCGACAACACACCAATTGTTATACAAAAAGTGAGTGTTAATCATGGGTCCACCTCTGGTAAATGTATATTAAGCAAAGAGACAATAACTGAGCTAATTTACTTTAAATTGCACTAAAAACCAGAGAACACAATAAAATTATATTTTCTTAAAAATTGTAAATGCAATAACCTTTCAGTTTAAACCTACTGATCCAATAATACATTTTGAGCAAATTCTTAGATTTTAGTTCATTTGTAAAATCACAAAACAAATTACACAAATACTGCACCTTGATCTCTTTGCAGACAGTGCTTTCTTCGGCCTCATCCCCAGAGTAGATATAGAATTTAACTGTGTTCTTGGTGACATCCTTGAATATTTCCACCAGGCTAGTGAAAACCTCTGGTTTTAGCTGACCAATGAGGCTACCAGCTAGAAGCCCAGAGCCACTGCCAGAAGCAGGGCCCTGGCCCTTTTGGCCGATCTCTGGAGAGTCTGGAGTGGCATGAGAGGGTGAATAGATCTCCACTCTCTCCTCTCCTGTAGGAAACTCAGTTTTGGCCTTAGACGATGACATGTTTTTGACTTTGCCCGGTTTAATACTAGTGGACGTGGAGCTTTTGTTAGAAAAAATCTCTTTAGTTTTGGATGTCTGGGTGGTGGTGGAAGCTGGTGTTGTAGTGACTGGGGGAGGTATGGAAGTATGCTTTAAGGGATCAGGTAGAGTTTGGATCAGGTTGTCCATCTTCTCACACAGTGCATTGACATGGCTCTGAATAGGTACATGGGTGATGTAGGGAAAAACAAAGCTTGAGAAGCAACTGTTGGGCAGCCAGCACTGTCGTAGAGGTAACCGTGGAGGCAGCATTGAGGTATAGAAGATATTGTGACTCTGCATAAGGCTTTTAATATCAGAAGTCAGGCTACGAGCTTCCTGATTTAGAATAGTGTCCAGACTGATGGAGGGCCTTGAGGGAACTTCCTCCGCAATAGGTAACATTGGGGGTGGAACAGTCTTGTCAACTTCCAAAACTGCAGGCACCTTTGGCTCCTGGTGGCTTTCAGCCACAAGAACAGCCTCCTCAGGCATCGGCTCAAGCTTCAGTTCTGGTGCAAGTTCTGGTTTACGTTCTTGTTTAACGTTCTGTTTAAGTTCTGGTTTAAGTTCAGGCTTCAGTTCAGGCATTGATTCTTGCCCAGGCTCTGATGACAGCTGCGCTTTGTCTATATGAGAGAAAGAGAAAAAGCATAAAGCTGAAGCATTACATTGAACAAAAAATAAATAAATAAAAAAAATTCAATAGTTAACATAGTGGTGATACAATTTTCACATACCTTGAGGATTGGAGACAATCCATTTAGAGTCATTTGAATTGTGCGCTTGCTCTGTTGGTGAGCCAGCACTATATGGACTACAATCCATGTCCTCCTGAACAGAAGATATCGATAGTAAGCAAGTTGTAATAGAACTACAAATTGTTGCTGTTTGATACACATGCTTTTTTCTTTTTTTTTACCTCTGTGTAGTTTGTCTGTGATACCAGTTCAGTTTCTTTATTTTGTTCAAGGCTGGGAATAACAGGGTCAGTCCTTTCAGAACCTGTCAATGGCTCACTATCGTTTGACGATCCCTGAGCCACAGCTTTGTTGAGAGTGGCAAGCAAAATTTTAAGAAGGTTCTGGGTCTCACTGACTGCAGATGCTTGGGTGCCGTGGGCTCTGAGGTCAGTTTCATAGCCCATGCGCTCCATTACTGAGATCAGATTCTCATTCTGTGAACCCTCATCACCAAACTCGGACGTTTGGGAACCTAGCAGAAAACACAGAAAAAAATTTAAACAAGTCCAAATATTTTATAGTTACAATGCTTGATGCTTCATTACAGCTTCAACAGACCACAGTAAAATGGGAATGTAATTGCATGATCACTTATTTTCTTTTGTAGATAGATTATATTTAGTATCATTTCATTCTTGCAATTTTGACTTTTTTTTTTGGAACATAGATTCCAAAGGGGTTAATTCAATGATACAGAACATTGAGAAGATTGAACAGTTACCTTGGCTGGGTTCTCCATTGCTCAGTGAGTCTTTACGTTGGTGTTTGTTCGCCGCTCCCTTATCATCTCCTTCATATTTCCTCTTTAAGCTGTTAGTGTCCCAGCTCCAGTCATCATCTTCTTTTCCAGGATCCTTTACACGTGTTTTTTTGTGGAGCTGAATAAGCTTAAGTAACTTTTTCATCTTCTCTTCATCATAATCACTCTGCGCCATTTGTAGTTTTTGAACTGGTGGCTCCAAATCAGTATGGGGCTTGTGTTGAACCTGACCACCATTTGAATGGGCCAACCCAGTTCTACGCTTGTCTGTCTGTTTTTCTGGAGGGGGTCTCTCCGGCAGCAATTTTTCACTAGGTCTCTCTGCCCTGTCTGAGCCCTTGTCCGAGCCGCCCCAGTCAGAAACAGGACTGTATTCTACTGGAGCTGGGGTGGGCACAAGTACAGGCACTGGGTTTCGTATCCTATCAATGATGTCCTTGGCCTTGTTAAGAGGTAAAATATAGTTGTTACAGTTGTGGACATATGTGCGCAGCACAGCATCCATGTTGAATTTGGGTCTGGGTACTGGGAGAGAGTTTGTCCGATCGTCCATGTTACTTTTGTAGTCAGGCAGGACAAATGGGCGCACCGTGCCAGACTCCATTCGAGTCAGATAGTCTGTTGCCTGACGCTCCACACCAAGGCAAAGGTCTTTGCCTGGATTGGGTCGCAGTTTAAACAGGGAATAGTGCAGAGCAGGGATGAAGGGCTCCATGGAGGACAGGATAGCGGGCTGAAGCTCCACAGATAGTTGCTCAGGCTCATGCAGTCTGGATGCTAAATACAATACACAAATGTAATGTTACCAGGGTTTTTCTTCATAACCCCACTTGCATTTCCTACATAATTCAAAGAATGCCTTGATGCTGAAATTCAAAGTACAGCAAGAAAGCAGTAATAAGAGAGGCTAATACAGACTAATACATGGATTACATGACAAATGTATAACATATTTGACAGACGTCTTTCAATTGAGATCCTATCATCTTGAAAACAAACCTAATACTACTAGAAAGCACCGGGACATGTTACAAGTTACTTACGATTCTTAGCAACTATCCTTGATTCCTGAAAGATGAATAATGCATGCAGGTTTTCTCAACCTTCCCCCAGCGCTCTAGAAAACAGATAAAAATGTTAAATGCATAACAGTGGTGAGAAATTGGTGTTAAACTGGCACAAGAGCAATCTACCAGTACAGTAAAGAAACGCTCAACAGCACCTTTGGAATCCTGCATCTGAGCTGAGGTTAGGATGAAGAGAAAACCCCGATCAAACAGGGACTTCACTAGCACCTGAGGATGGGAAACCACAGTTGTCAGACTCAGCCCAAAGAAATACTAATGTTTTTAGCATTAACCTACATCAAATAAATTCTTCTTTAGTCTTTTGGGAGAACTGAATGTGTAGGTAACTCACCATTTTATCCCTCTCCAGTTTGTTAACAAGAGCTGCCAGGTTGCCTCTACTTGGTTTGCCTTTTCCATCAACAACCTCAAACAGGCTACATGACCGGCCACACTTCACCACTGAAGACAAAAAAAGAAGTTCAGTCCAGGGTATAATATATGATAAGGATCAGATTTTTGCATGTGGTGTAAATCACAAACTTCTGAACATGGGAATGCATTTGTGACCCAAACAAACTACGGTAACCCACCCATGGTCCCAACCTACTCTCTGTAAAACACTTGTCCATGGTCTATCTATAGCACATTTAAAGTATGATAGACAGTCAGTTGACCTCAGTACTGTTACAATCCTTCGATGCTAGGAACTATAGCAGACTAACTTTGAAAGAGGCAGATAAGGATTCAAGCCTACACAGTACTGCACTATGACACGCAACACTAAAATCCCTGTCTGTAGAGTGCTTACTGTGGAGTTATGGGTAGGTGTAACTGACCTTCCCGTGATGCACTGTAGGTGTCCCAAGTAAACAATGCAGAGGGAATCTTTCGCTTCACCTGCTCCAGCTGCATCCCCTGATTCATCTCCAGCTTATCAGAACTGCAAGATATATATAAGATTTTTCCTTATTTATTTGTTTCTATGTAGTTTAAATATATACTTTAAAAAGTAAGAATTACCCACAGTTTAAAGGGAAGGTAAGGTTGCGAGGAGGACCGTAAACAGATTGGGAATAACTCCTCGCCCTTGTTTACTAGTGTCCCACTCCAAACAGTGTAGCAGCTCTTCCCTAAGTCAAAAGTAAGTAGTTCAGTATTGTAATAGTTAATTACATTTGTTAATTACATTTGTAATTAACTATTAACCATTTGTTATACTGAAAATGTGATGTACCTCTACTTCCTTCAGGTGAAATTGTGTTAAACCTGTTAAGTAAACAAAGTATATTGTAAAATGTGGTGACAAATAATTTGTTACCATATCTTGTAAGATAATGTACCTGTGTGCAGTGAGAGGAGTTGCTCCCTCCTTGCTTTTGTACTGAAAGGAAACCACAGCATATGGGCACACGTGTCTGGGTCGTGCCTTAATTTCCTCAAAAGCAAATTCAAAAAAATATTGCTGAAAAAGAAAAATAGAAAGCCAAATTATAAATGCAAAAAAGACTTACAATACCTTATAACAGAGAAGCATGGTAACAATGTTTACCTGTGTGAGCTCAAAAGCCCTGTACGACAGCAACGATGTAACCCTGCTAGCACGTTTGGACAAATGACAGTCAAACTTAGGTGTGGGTTCAATAGCGTTTTTAGGCATATTCTCATGAAGGTGCTTTATTCGACCCTAAGAAAATATGAGATCATTTAGATTATTTCATGAATCCCAGAAAACCTGTTAACATGCACAACATACAAACAATTTTAAACCTACCCTCATGACTTTGAAAACAATTATGTCTCCAAATGAACCAGCCTCAAATGGATTCATTTGTAATAAATCTGAATACTTAGAGAGGTAAACACCTAAAACAACAAAAGCAATGAGTTAGGTTAGATGTTAAAGTTAGATATTAAAGACAAACCATGACATTTGTCTAATACTGAAAGATCCACAAATCAATGACAGCATCTTTCAAACTGAAAAGCTTTAAAAACAAAAATGTGTAATTCTGCACAGGACTTCTTTAATAACAAAAGAACAACTTACCATGTGAAGGATTTCCTAGTGTAGTAATCTTGGAGTGCCCAACTGACAAACCCTTTTCACAGATCCACTGCAGCTGGACACAAAATTACACAGAGGTCAATAGCATGTGAAAACATGACATTAACTTATTTGAATAAAGCTTAAAAAAAGATACTAACTTTGGATTTGTCGGGATAAAGGAAGCAGAAGGACTCAGCCAGTTCTTGTTCACTTCGACCCTCCTGCTTCATTTCTCTACGTTTCTCAATGAACTAAGACATAAACAACGCCATAAATACTCTCTTAATTTTGAAAAGTCTCAGTGTTTCACAAGTTGACAATGTTTTACTTTGAAATTCATTATACGGTTTTACAATGCATAGAAATATAACTAGAATATCAACACACCTACTACTATTTATATTGTAAAGACTTATTTAAGCTTGTTTTAAAGGCTGTATGACAAAATAACTGAGATGTTTAAATCAAATAAAAATGTGGAATCAGTGAAGTGATTAAGATTTGTGCCAACCTCCTTTTCCAGCAGCTCATTGTGAATGATTCTGGCCTTGCAGTAAGTGAAGGTTCCTCGAGATGTTGAATCCAGGTAAAATGAAGAAATTTTCTTCACAAGTTCCTCAAACTCTCTACTGTCAGGGGGTAGAAACTGGTACAAGCCTGGGCACATAGAGGCAAAACAGAAGATGATGTATTTGGATGTAAAGCCTCAGAGCAGCATCAGTGTAACAGGTACAGTGTCAATACAACCGACACACAACCACATCTTCCAATCCCAACTTCTAGCATTATTTTGTCTATATGTCCTACTTGTTCCCCAGAAAAGTAATAAGACAGCAAGCAGTATCTCTTTTACACAGACAATTTTGTGCACCTAATAACCTTTCAGCACCCCTTGACCTTATCGCCCACCTTCTAGCCCATTATACATTAGTTAACTCAATTGCGCACTGGAAGAAGTACAAGATTAAAAATTAAGTTTAAAAAAATTCCTGCCATGTACTATGCAGAGCCTCCAAACACTGATATTTACAAGACAATGCAAACAAGTGACTCTACAGCATTCTAGCTACAGACAGCGCATCTCTTGTAGCACATTGTGTTAAGTATAAAGGCTGACCAACAGTGCAGTCCAGTCTTAAAGAAGTTAGGCTTGTAACCCCAATAGGCCATATGGTTTATTGTTTGGTCATTGATTTGTTTTTCCACATACAGCTTTTACTTCTAATTAAATCTCTGGTCACAACTATATTCAACATGAAGGAGCTAATACACAAGGCAGCACAATCCATTGGCTGACATAAAGCAACTATACGTTTAAATTCATGCACTTGTGGTATTGTCCCAGACAGTTAATGATGGCTGAATGTCCTTCATTGAGGTCAATGTGGCAACCGCCAAAGTTGTTGACCCATAGCTATACAGTCCTTTACAACATTTTGTAGCACGATTTAAGTAGTCTTAAATTGCAGCTTCCCGGCGCATTCACAACACTTAGTTTCCAACTGGATACCAAAGCCTGACCACTGAGCCAACTCCGTAACAACCCATGCTACAGCATAACAAGCTATCCGACTGCGTAACACCTCGACTGTTTGATAAACGTTTATATCATGGGTTAATACTGTACTGAAATAACGGACCATCTTACTGGCTAACAAGCTAACATGCAATAGCAGACTTATGAAAGCCATAAGTACGGGCTGTGCAAAATAGCAGCTATGGAGTACCACCTTTCCGTTCTCTTATCTTCCTAGGGATTTGAAAATTTTTCCGTGGCAGTTCTTCGTTTGGTTTCTGGCCTGGCAAAGTAGAACTGCTAAAGCTCCGGGCGTCTGTCTGAGCAGTCTTTCGCCGTTCAGGGGCTTCTTGTTCAGGCATTACACTGTCTCCACATCCAGGCTGATCGCCATTTTGGTTGGCTGTGGCCGAGGAGGCGGCTGAATTCTTCTGAGATCCGCCACCGTCCGTATTGGGCCCGTCCGTCGAGGTACAGTCTGTGTCCTTTTTACCCAGTGCTTTTGGATTCAGGGCCATTTTTGGGCAGTGTGCACGTATTACGGGCTGTATAGGTCTAACGATCAGGGCGCCGCTTCACACACTCTCCTCTTCACCCTGCCTCCGCCATTGTGAAAATGACGTACACGTTCTTCTCCAACGCCGCAAAACGCTGCCGTCACTGTTTACATGGGAGAGAATCCGCGCCATCCAGCGGACGGTACTGGCACTACATCAATACAAGCACAATTACAGATGCGTGGCATCAGATTCAAATTAGGGAAAGGCCTCTCTGGTAACTAAAGATCCTAAGGGCTAAATTTGGCCTAAGGGCAAAAAGTGACATATAAACTTATAAAGTGCTAGCAAAAAATATATATTAGAAGTTGAATAGCTTTACTTAAATTAGACACCTTGATAAAGTTAGATTTATTTTCACTTTAAACACTTACTTATACACCTTTGAGTAA
Organism: Perccottus glenii; assembly: GCA_024416835.2. NCBI lineage: Eukaryota > Metazoa > Chordata > Actinopteri > Gobiiformes > Odontobutidae > Perccottus > Perccottus glenii. Next base: position 16,034,207 of record CM044555.2, on the reverse strand, counting down.
TTTTGTACCCATTTAGGACCAGTTTAGTTTTCTTGTTTTTTTCCCGTTATTTTTCATTAGATTTTCTTTTTCAGCATTTTGCTTCCTTTTTATACCTTATTTATTTATTTATTTATTTTTTGTCACGTATTATTAGCAAACCCAGGCCAACATAACAACAACCAAAATGTCTTTAAGGGTGGATTTTTTAAATTATATTTTTATACGTTAGGAGCACATTTATACACCTAGGTTAAATGATTAAAAAACACATTGTACAGGTTATTAAATGTACACTTTTATTAATTACACTATTACACTATTTATTAACAACAGTTACTGCAGTTTTAATGTCAATCTCAAATATTTATCTCAAAATAAGAAATTTAATATAATAATGCAAAAATGTAGACTATGGAGCCACCATTATTCCCCTGTTGTAGACATCATACTCCTTATACCGTAGGTATTCTTTCAGCCTGGGAGGAAGTGGAAGGAAGTTAATAAAATATGGAGCTCTCAAACGAAGCCGACTCAGATGCGCCCTTATCTGTAACCGACATAGGTGCTTCAGGTTTCTCACATTTCCTAAAAAAAGTAAAAACATGTGTAAGTGAAAATATCCTTAATGACATTAAATAATTAAGCACAGGTGCCTTAGTGTAATTACTTTGAATGACACAGATTTCTGCCCACTGCTTCTGGTCTTTTAAAGAATCCTTAAGTTTGGTGCAGAAGGACACACTATCAGTGTAGTCAAGCATGATGCGCACCACCTGACCAGACAGGTGTCTTAACCAGGATACAGTTATAACTTCACAGAACTGGAAAGAGAAAATAAAGACATATTCAGCATTCTTAGATAAACATGTTTGTTTTGCAGTTTTTTGTACAATTTCCCCTCACCACCATGTCCTTGATAACCGAGGTTGTCCATGGTGCATAGTCATGGGAACTGTCACCATATGGGCAGTCAAAGCAGCGTTTAACATCATAGCCATGGTTCAGAATCATTCTCAACATGACCTCATCTTTTAAAGCATACTGAAGGGCTGAGGGGAAGTGAGTAGTGTTGACCCTTGAGTAATAGTTGACGTTTGCCCCAAACTTCAACAAAGTGTTGATCAGTTCATAGTTGCCCTGTCTCAGAGCAACTTGCAAACAGTTGATCGGATCCTGGTTCACCATGGCTCCGGCCTCCAAGGTCCAACAACAAGGAGATTATGTCAGGGTTTCCTGAGGCAGCAGCTTCAAACAGTACCGTGCCTGACTCTGATTCGCATCCCACGTCAGCACCTGCAAACAGACACTAATAGTATTGTGTGGTATACACACAAAACAGCTGTGGAAATAGAGCTGTGATAGATTTGTAGTCTTCCCTACCTTTTTGTAAAAGAACCTCAACCACATTCAGATGCCCATTTTGTGCTGCTAGAGCCAGAGGAGTTTTCTTTTTGATGTCACATGCATTTGGATTAGCACCAGACTCTAAAAGCAGATAGACAAAGTTCTCCAGGCCTAAAAATGCAGACTCATGAAGAGCTGTTCGGTTAAGTTGTCCAGTTTGGTCTATAGTTGCGTTGTAACGAAGCAACAGTGTGGCCAGATCATACTGGTCATTCAGAATAGCTATGGGGCAATGAGTAGAAATATGAAAACAATAAGTACACAAATATTTTATTTTGCATTGAATTTAAAACATACCAGCTACTAATGGCGAATCCTGCTCATCATTTTGAGTGTCTGGACTACTGCCATTCTGTAAGAGGAATGTGGCATTCTCTCTGAGTCCATAAACAACAGCTAAAAACAGTGGTGTCTCACCCTTTAGTGTTCGACACTGTGCTGCACCAGGGGGTGATGCTAAAATACAAACACAAAGCCTACTCAAACCGACAAAAAAGTATACTATAAAAGGAAAAAGAAAGCCATTAAAGGCTGATACCTGAGAAAGTAATCTCAAGGATACGTTTATTGTCTTGAACTGCTGCCTCATGCAGAGGGATCCAGCCACGTTCATCCACTCTGCACAATGTCTCTGGTTGTATAGTCAGTCCGTTTAATGCATCTTCATCACCTACAGTGTACAAAAATCTCATTTTACACTGAGTACAGTTCATTTTCAGTATTAGATCTGACAAGTTTAGGTAGTGTATGACCTCAGCTCACCCTCCTTGATTGCTTTATAAATCTCATGAGGATCTTGGCTTGGTTTCAAATCACTGTTGGCATAGATCTAGTCATAGATCTAGTCAGATTAACAATGAACAGAAGAGAGAGAGACGGGAGAGGTTTACCTTGGATTCAATCCTTTGAGTTTTCTGTATTGAATTAGGCTTTGTTCAATTATGTATTGTGTTGCCTCATCATCATCCAAGTCATCATCCGATTGATAAAATTCATCCTCTGTTTCTGTATTCATCTGTGTTTAAGTCCAGCAAGTCAAAAGACAAGGAGTTGGAGAGAGACAGCCTTAAGGTAAACAAAACCATAAAGCCTGGAGGCACAGAACGAGCACATGACTTGAATACTAACAGCCAAAAGCGCACCATACCCATGTCACATTGGAGTTTGCCAGTAAACCAGTGGTGCCATTTTTTTCTGTGTTTGAATCTGATTTCAGACCATGGGTATTGATTAGAAGATAATTAACTTTAACAAAACTACTCTTTTATCTATTCCACCTGTTGAATATGTAAACAGTACTGCCGTTGTATATGCCTAATAACAGCAGTTCCTTATCTAAAACTTTAATTAAGTTAAATATAACAATATAACACTGAAAAATGAATATTAATAACATTAAGCATTGAGCATGGCAAGAAAACATGTTTACCTTGAATTGCTGCACTTCACTGGTGGCTCTAACAACAGTAAAGTCAGTGGACTCCTAGTTACCCACATACTGTTGCTATATTTGTCCCTCTTAAAATACGAGATCACAGAGCCACCCGAGCCAACACCTAGTTGTGACCAACTATATGGACTGCAACTAGGCCTATTGCCACTACACTTCATACTGAGTATCTACATACATTACCTTAAATAAAGCCATATATATATATATATATATATATATATATATATATATATATATATATATATATATACAATATACTGTATGTCATAGTAAATATATATTATATATTACTGTATGCTCTCACACCTGATCCAGTTCATATGCTTATCCTCATACACAATGACATAATGTCTTTAGCTATATCTCATATTGGCGCCATGCTAATCCAAAAAATACAAAGACATCCCTTTGCACTACATCTAATCACTGTTCAGGGACACTCTGTCCTGTACACCTGTACACATTCACACCTATGACTGACACGTCAGTTACCCATCCATCCTCGACCCTGGAGCTGAGAGCTAATGTAAACCTATAAAAACTTCATGTGCTGTAAACATGTTAAGCAAATCACCATAGTTGCATGTTGTCGGAATTGTTTCATTCTTGCAAGATTTAAACCGGTCTTCCCTTCCTAAATTTACTATGTACAGTCTCTGTTGTCTCAGCTTGTGCAAGGCAGATAAATCAATTAAGAATGTCCGTAATGTGGGGGTGTAAGCTATAGTAAATATATATACAGTGATATACTGTGGTAAAGGGCTTATTACACCTCCTAGTGTCCTGCTTGTAATAATTGTAAACCTTGTTATGGTGTGACTGTTCATCCATTTGTAAGATAATACTGACTCCTGCTACTAAATTATACTTTAGGGTAATTTATTCCCCGACATCCTAAATTGAGATCGGGACTTATTTGACTGGAGAAAATTTCTTGAGCACTACTTATATTTTATTTTCCATTTTAAAGACTGTTAATCAGACTCAGAAGTTTAATTTTGCATAGTCAAACAATCAAGACAAAAAAAAGTTCAAATGTAAGTGTGTTTGAGCTCAGTCATCAAGCTGACAGAGCATGGCCACTCCACGCTTGATCCAGTGTTGAGGCTGCTTGCTTGTAGGCAACACCAAGGAAATGACAAAGTTTGTGGAGTGGCCTGTGGTTGACAGGGTGCCTTTTCTCTCACTGGTCTTGTAGAGTGGGCAAACATACAGATTTGGAGACTGACTGATGTTCTTCTTGTGAGCTTTGTGGGCAAAGAAGGGAATGGATGGAGAGGAAATGGAAATGATACATTTCTGTGGTTAATATTACAGTATTTTAAATCTGACTGCATTCTGATTATTATCATTCATTTAAAAAAAAAGATTAACATTAATTTGTCTATAGAATAAATAACAGGACAAAAAAAAAATCTTACTTGGCTTGATCCAGATAATCGGCATCAAATCAAAAAGGACTTTAGAGTATTGTTCAGCCAAGACTCCACTGATAATAAAAGAGAATGTTACATTACATTAATGTAATAATAATAATGAAAAATCACCATTAAGATGTTCCTAACCTTTCTTTATCCCATCTAGCTCCATCCAGAAATAGCCCATGAATGTAGACACCATCTTCAGGTGACGTGTTTGACTCATCAATTGGAAGGACCTGCCAGACAAAATAATGACAAAAAATTACATTATGTGGGTTGTAAAGGCCATAAAGAAGATATAATAACAGAAATAACATTATCGAGACAAAACAGTTATTTCACCTCAAAATCAAAGCCCAGTAAATCAATGGGGATGTGATACTTTCTGGCATAGTTTTGCATAGCACCAGTAAGGAAGGCTTGAGTAAAGAAGAATCCCGAAAGCCAGAACACATTAGGCTTATTTGTGTCATACCATTTCTATAAACAAAGAAATAAAGATGAACAAAGCAAACAATAAATTGTCATTCAGCCAACTAAATGCTTTTTTTTTTTCTTTCTGTATAAAAAAATCATACTTGCAAAAATCTGAGCCTTGAGAGGAAGTCATTTATGTAGCTGCCCAGGGGTTTGAGACTGGGGTAGGAGCGCTTGGCCCACCTCTCTGGAACTTTTCCCACAATTAAACTGCCTGCAATTGCTTCCAGCTCAGCATCCATCACAACTAAACCCTTAATGGCTTTCAGCAGGTTCTGTATGCTCACACGGATTGTAGTGCACAGCCTAAGAAAACCAAGAAAATGGTGTAAGGTCAATCAAAGAGAATATGAAAAACTTTGTAAAACAAGTTTTAAGGCATACGTGTTGTAACGCTCCATCTCTTGGACCAACACAGTGTTCATGCTCTCCTTATAGAGCACAGGGAATTTCAAAAGAACTGTTTCTATGTCAAAATTATTTGGAAGCTATGAAAAATACATAAAGGTCATGGTTAAAACTAGTTGTCTGCATATAATTACTGATAATAGATATATGGATTCTTAATTTGAAAATTAAGTGAGCTCAACATTTTCAATGAATACCTTGGTAAGAATGTCATTAGCTATGTCATAAAGGGTGTTGTCACTTCCAGAGCTGCTTCCTCCCTTTCCTCCTCCTCCTTGAGTAAGTAGCAGTGAATCAAACAGCAATTTTGTTTGCTGCAGATCTTTAGAAATGTCCACATTTTCATGCATCCCAAAAATCTCTGGGGACTGGGTGAATGGAAGTCTCTACAAACATTACACATATTGTCAAGCTTATATCATTAATTGTATTTTTTCTCATAAAAATATTTTTTTTACCTTGATAAATTCAATGTATTCTTCATACATAGATTTAGGTGGTGCACAGTAATCACCACTAGGTGAGAAGGAGTAGTGAGGTTTCTCAATAATGTCACTGTTGTAAAAATCAGCCAGAATGGTCAGCAGTAACCTTCTATCCCAGTCATCAGTCACACGACCACCATAGTTGCACTGTCCAGTAAGGTAGGTTATAGCCTCAAAAGGCACCTCATCATATTCATTCACAAAAAGCTGAAGGAAAAAAGGAACAATATTTTTTCTGGCTTGTTTTAAATAAACTGATTTGAGTTTGCTACATAAACACAATTACCTGTAGTTGTCTGATGCTTATGCGCAAGTCAGACTCATTAAAACCATATGGAATATTCCAACCCAATGGACCAAATTTCTTTCTCTCCTGGACAAGAGCATGGAAGAAACACAAACCATATAAAAGCTTCTCCCAAATCTGCAGGAGAAAAATGAATCAATTAATGTCTATTAGATAATATGATAAAGACAAATTATTCTAGAAATAGAAATGACTTACAAGCTCTTTATTGGGACAGTTACTGAAGAAGTTTGCATCAGATATAGGATCTGACAAATAAGACTGTAGTAGATTAAGTCGGAGTCCTGTAGGAGGCTCATTTGTCATTTTAACACCATTCTGCAGGATGGTCACTGGAAACTGTAGTCAGACAATAAAAAAAAATCAGCAGTAGTAATGTCTAAATTGACTAAACAAAAATTCATATAACATACAGTATGTTCAAGGAATGGACTAGTCTTTCACCTTGGGTGATGGGTAGCTAGTAAGCCAAAGTCGGAAGTCTGGATGGCAAGTTTCTGTACTGAAGTCCTCACAGATTTTTTCTAGAGCAGACATCCAGGAAACTGCCAAGTGACAATTTTGTAGACACACCCAGGACCCGTCCTGCATAGCTGTGGAGATCATTTTGGCAGCGATGGGACCTTGGCCCTGCCCCAAAGAAATGGACTGGAACTTTGTATTAGCCATGTTCCTGTCACTGGCAAATTTGAGTAAACCTTTGGAGTGATACATTATTTGTTATGACTGGAAGAAAAGCTATGTCCTGAATCACACACATCAACAGCATAAAAACACTTACTCGCCATGGGATCAGCTCCAGGACACAACACAAACACAAGTGGAATGGTACAGTTAGAGTCTTGGTAACTTTTGCTCAGATCAAAGGGAGGTGGCTGGACAAATTTCTTTCCAAATTTATCAGTGACATATTTGGTCACAGCTGAAAGTATCTTATCAGGCCTGAGACAGCGAATTATGATCATCTTCTGCAAGTCATTGAGTTTTTCACACCAGGGTGCAGGCAGAGCAGTGTTGCTTGGATCTTTGCTGTCATATATAGCCTTGAAGTCCCCTGAGCCTTTGCTGAAAGCATTTCTGTGGAGCACAACATTCTGATTAACCTGACAGTAATGCAGTAAAAACAGTGTGTGGTGTAATATTTTTATGTTATGTGTTTTTATTTTGTATACTTAGTTAGTTATTCATTTAAACATATTAATGTAAAAGAGAAAACCTAATGTCAGAGTGTAAGTTTAACACACACACACACAGGGAAGGTCTAGATAAAGACACAGGTGTCTGTTATCGAAGGATACACAGGTAGGGAGAGGCCTAGGAGGAGTCCTCAAGGCCTTACAGAATGACATCAGAGAGTTAATGAGGAGATCTACCAGGCCTTACAGGATGATATCAGAAAGTTAATAATGAACTTCAAAGCTTTACAGGAAGAGTTATTACTGTACTGTCATATCAAAACTGTATAAAAGCTTATGTCTACTGTTCAATCTTTAGTAGAGCTGGGGAAGTCTACTCGGGTCGTTTATTGTGTTGATTGTGAACAATAAAGACTCTATGGCATTGGAGCTAGTGTTGCGTTCATGACTTATTCCATACAATAGTGGCAAAGACTGAGAGATCAGTTTTGACACTAGAAGTGCAAAAAGCTAAGACTTAAGTTACTTTATCCCTTGTAAGCCAGGTAGTTCATTGGCTCTACAGATCTCAGCCCAGCATTTGTCCTGTAGCCAGGTGGGGTCAGGGTTAGGAATGGTGTTTTGTAGGCCCACTCCTCCAGTCAGCAAAAACATCAATTCAGGGAATTCAATCTCATTCTTTGCTCTGAAAGGAAAATGTTCAGTCTAAAATTTGAGGTTCAAATGATTGTATTCTTTTTAAATTCAATATAAATTACACACTGTACTGCATAAATGAAATAATGTACTGTATAAAATATTTAATACAAATTGAGCTTGATTCTTTTACATGTAGGACTTACATAAGGAGATTGCAGCAGAGGAGGAAGGAAAAGAGCAGTTTGTCTTTCTCAAACAACGATCGGCAGATATTGGAGTACAGGTTGTAGGTAAAGTGATCTATGAGGTACCGAACACGCCTCTCCAAGATCTTGGACTTATTGCTGATAAACGACAGGCCCAAGGTATGAATTAATACAAAAGCATTTCAAGGTAAGCACAGTTTGAAAAGGCTATAGCCATGCTCAGATTTATAAACCTTTAACGGTCAAACTTAAATAAAAGTTAAGTAAAAGCCCTGATGTTTCTTCCATTTTGTCAGTTGCTGCTTTTTTAGTCTAATTAACAGTGATACAAATCAAGAGTTGTGTAACAGTAAACACACATATGTCAAAGATAAATTCATTAAACTAATCAGAGCTCTTAATAGTTCAGCGAGTTTCATTCTACATTCACCACTCACCTGTCCTGGATAGAATTAATGTATAGGTTGACAAACCAGTTAAGGGAGTACTGGTACATTGGATCAATATTAGTTAGGTCAGCAATACTGAAGAACAAAGTTGATGAATGTTTGGCTATAGATCTGTATCCTTCCCGGGATTCTGCAATTTTGACTTCTGTTTTCTCTGCAATCTGTGAGAGATACCAGAGAGATACCAAGTTTTAATGGGCCAGTAACATTACACCACAAATTTTAAAGTATTTTGTTTAGTTTTGTGTGCACACCTGTTGTTTCTTGGTTATCTCATTGGACACAATCTTTGCTGAGTCTAAAATTTGAATAGCAGACTCATCTTCCAGGATGTTTCCCTCAGAGGACTGTAATGTTTCTAAAATCTTGTCTTCAATTTCCTTTAGCTGTCTTTTATTGGCTGCTGATTGCAGAATTAGTGCATTCCTTTTCTCTTCCAGCTCTGGCCTGTCAAGCAAATGAAGCACAAAGAATGCTTTGCAAACTCTGTGAGGCATTTCATTTCAGAAAGATAAGGCACCCTAGTTATAAAGTTTACCTCTCCTTGGCAACCACAATCCCCAAAAGCTGGTCCTCTAAACCTTCTGGGGTTATCATAAAATTGAGCAAAGATACTTTGGTTGACAGCTCTGGCAGGTAGTGCGGGTTCCTTAACTTAGTGGTGATGTAGAAACGGAAATCTGCAGAGTATTCAATAACACTTTCTCCAAGTTTGATACAATCCACACCACCTAAGTAAAACACAAATAAGCTTACAATTATTATATATATATACTGAACAGTAGATCAAATGTTAATAAAATGTATGGTACATTTACATTACCTTGTTTGAAGGTTTGCTTAAGCAGCAGTGGTTCTAATGAAGGGTCAAGGTCTTCTCCAACATTTTCTAGCAGGAGGGGTGAGCCAAACTGAATACAGTTTTCCAAAGTTCTCATATAATCGCTGTCTGTCAGCTTGATGATACTCAAGTTGTTGTCTTTTTCTGAATTCTTCACCCACTTGTTGGCCTGACCTTGAGGATCAATCATTAAAGGCCTACAATAAGACAAATATTACGTTATAGTTAGTCCAAGTCTGATAAAAAAAAAAAAAAAACATGTACCATATATTCATATACACTCACCATCTGCGTGAATTACTGACAATGACTCCATTGTCAATTGAAAAGGAGTCATTAGGAAGGCCTGCAATATTCCATGCCCTTATCTTAATAGGATCTCCCAGAGTCTTACTGAGGGAGAATTCATCAGACGATGGAATATTCTTTGTCTGGAATAGAAGTAAAACATTTATTAGATGTTTAACCTCTTGAAAACTGAGGTTAAAATTAGGTTAAACAGTTACTTTGCAGAGTTGAGTCCATTTATTTGTACAGTCCTGTCTAAAACCAGCAGTGAAGGCCCCCAGGTAAGCAATGACACCAGCAGAGATAAGAACATCTCCCGTCAGGTTGTCATATGTGTTCTGCAGATCGTCTGCTGCCTTACACCACCTAGAACACAATTTAATAAATTCTAGCAAATAACCATTTATAGTGTGTGTTTGTAACCCATCCCTTACCTAGTTTTCTCCCCCCCAAGGCCACCTATAAGTTTTTCAGCTCTCTCCAATTTCTTTGCACACAGATCCACCTGGAATTCTAACTGGGCCTTTTCGTCTGTCTTTTCTTCAAAGGTTTTTTTAAGCAAAGCCAAACGGTCCTCAACCTCTTTTAGCTCAGCTCTCTTCTGGTCCAGCAGGGCCATAGTAGCTGCAAGAGACTCTTGAGCAACTGCAAGATTGGCTTTTTTTGGAGCCACAACCTAAAAGCATTTAATTAGGGTAATAAATGTGGTAAACAACAACAACAACAACAACAACAACAACAACTATCTAGCCAGAAATGGCATACCTTTGCCACTCTATCATACACCTCCATTGCTTGGATCCATTTGCACAGACCCTCTGCTGCAGAAGATGCCTTGGCTACAATACTGGGGTTAAAGTCAGGGTTAGTCATATACTCACTCCGAATCTTTTGCATCACAGGTGCCTACAATAAATAGAAGATATAGTGAATTATATTTAAATTTATTTTTAATTTTTTTATATTTCCCCTGACACTCACTGGTATATTGTCCTTGTCATATTCTTTAAGATCTCGTAAAAAGTTCATATCACCCAGTAGCTTCTTGCTTGGACCCCAATAGTCAACAACCTGTAAAATATAAAATACGTTCAAAGACATTTATTGATGAAAATAATTGATCTATTATTTAATAACAAGAAAATACTAAAAAAAACCAAAAATGAATTCTAACCTTTTTACCAGTTCCAGCTGGGTCAGCAATTTTATCTGGTTTTATATCCTTCATTACACACACAGCTGACATCACAAGCTTCACCCCTGATGGTGGATTTTTCATTGACTTCACAATTGTGACATCAGAAGGCTAAAAGATAGAAAGATGGAAGTACTTACTTTGGCTTCCATTGGTGAAGTAAAAATAGTTATGATATGAGTATAGTTACAAAGTACTAACCTTCAAAGTGTTTAAAGCTGAAAGAGCGGCCTCTAGAACTGGGATGGCTTCAGCCAAATCACTTTCACATTCATTCTTTAAAGCCTGAGCCTCATTAGCTTTTATAGTTGCAGCCTCTTCATCAACACGCACATTTTTACTCTTGGCTTCAACTTCAACTGACTCCACTTCAATAATCTTAAGAAAATCACTTTTAATAAAATGGATTCTCGAGTCTTTTTATAAACATACATGAATACATCAATCAATAAAATAATAATTTTATTGATTTTCATTTTATCAATAAAATTGAGAAAAACTAATTTACTCACCTTCATCATTTTGGTATTGTCAGTTTTTGCCTGTTCCAATTTGGGCTGTAGGTCTATGAGTTCCTTCTTCATCTCCCCCACCTAAAGGTAGATAGAATTTGTCCAAACTTCTGCTAAATGTTTTAAATAACAGCCAAAGTAATAGTGTGTAACATAAAGTACCTGAGATTCGGCAAAGGCTAGTTTATCCAAACCATTAGTATACCTCTGTTTTGCTTTCATAACAATATCTCTTTTCTCAGTGAGGAGCAGCCGAAAAGCTGCCATCAGCTCAAGATATGATGTCGGTGTCACATAATTATAGCGACCTAGTTTTGAAAGAAATCTACCAAAAAATGTGTAATTAAGGCATTTTGAATATACATAAATTAGTTATTAGTAATATGTCATACCTGTCTGAGAGCTCTTTAGCAGAAGTATGGAAAGTTTTGCATATGGGTATGACCTCTTGTCTCTCTGTTTGAGTCATTTGTAGTGTCTGCAGGAATGAGATGGCTACCCTCTCAAGGGCCTCCTCTGGCCATGGCTAAGATACAAGATTGACATTGGAGTACAGATATATTGCAAATAAATGTATTTTGAAAGTTTAGTTACCTGGAACCAATCAATGGTGCAGCAATTGATAAGAGATGGAAACTGGCGCAGTCTATTTCGAAATGCATTTCCAATGGGGCTAAATGCCACAACAATGTGAAGGTTTTCTTTGCAACGTGAAATGAAGAAGGAAAACAGAGTCAAAGGACTCAGTTCTAAATTCTTATTGCCAGTCTGAGCAATGGGGCGTATTCCCTAAGAAAATAACATTAAAAAAACATTAAATTGCCTATATACTGTATATATATACATATAATTATGTGGATAAAGATATCTTTAACATACCTCCATAATCTCTTGCTTTTCATCTAAAGCAAACAGATTGGGGACCTCTCCTGTGTTCAGGACACTGTCCACATCTTCAAGAAAAGCTTCATCTTTGATCTGAGTATCTGTTAGGAGGAATACCATCTTCTGACCTTTTACCCCAGCCTTTTTCATCAGCATCTATAAACAACGAACACAGAAATCTTTGCAAAAATCCCCCAAAAACAGTATGATTTTAGTTTGAATTATAAGTCACCTTTAGATCATCCCTCCACTCAGTCATGCCATAGCTCTTTGAGACTTCTGGTTGAAACATTGTCATGTGAGCCATAAAAGAAGCTAGACGGGTTATGGATTGGCGTCCACTGCCTCCCAATCCCACAAGCAGGGCATTACCTCCTGGCTGCTTCAACACACGGCTAATGCGGGACAGGTGTTCCAGCACATAACTACATCACAAAGATATTTGCAATAAATTCTTTAGTATGTCAAATAGCTATATTTAGATTTTTGATACAGTTACAAAAACTAGACTTTTACCGGAATATCACAAGGTTCATGCGATTCTTGTTCATTTGGTTGTATTCTTCAAGGCAGGACTCCACCACCTGAGCAAAACTTTCAACTGACTGTACTTCAGCATACAGGCGCTCATCATCTTCCAGGTTAGGTGTCATGTAATCACCAAATAGAAGATTACGCATGTCCTCCTCCACTAGCTATTAAGATTGGTGGAAAAGTAAATTTTACACAAAACCATTCAGCGTTTAACATAAAATGTCTAAAACGACTAACCACAAAAAAGGAAAACACTATTTTCAACTTACTTGATTTCTTGTTTTTAGATGATCAAAGACTTGACCAAAAGACTCTTTGAAATGGTCTTTGAGGATATTGTTCATTAGCTGGTATAGCCAAGCTCGATCAGTGTCATCTACCAAACGGTCGTAGTAGACACGGAAGACCTCGTGAACAAACAAGCGTATCATAGTTCGTTTGTTTTCCAGTGAATCTTTCTTTAGCAACAGACAGCCTTGGATAACTCTAGAGAAGTCCCGCAGGTTAAAAGTGTAGTGAGACTTAGCTGGAGTAGGAAGCAGGTTCTCCATTGCTTTCTTATATACCTTTAAAAACAAACATGTTACTCCAAGCTTTCCAACAATATAAAATACAACAATTGGTATTATTAAAGGGGAGAAATGATGAGGTGTTCAAAATGTATGCCTTTGTTTTGACGTTGTAACAGCAGCAGTTTAACTTACTTCCATGGTGGCTGTCACAATTTGGTTGCCAACAGTGAAATATTCAGGAGGGAATTCATTGTTTTTGAGATAGAAGGCCACTATATTGGAGAATATATGGACCATTGTGTTATCACTGAATGCATTAATGCTACAAATGTTGAAGTGCCTTAGGAAGCGAGGTGTAATGGTATTTCTTCCTCCACCAGGGGGCCCCATTGCCGAGATAAGCTGAATGTCAACAAGAGAGATCCTGGATGTATCCTTTAGATCATACCTGCAATAATAACAATAGAAGAGCTGTTATACAGATTTATACGTATTTATTTTTCTCACAAGAGAAATAAAACAAATAAATTCACCAGTTTCCATGGTCTATGAACTGTCGAAGAAGCTCCACTGGTGGTTGTGCTCCAAACTGCTCTAGTGCTGGCATGTTTACGTCATCTACAAAAATGATGCACTTCTTTCCCATGGGGGGCCCAAAGACTCCCCTCCTTCGTTTGTCTAATCTGGACATAATGATATTCTATACAAAACAGTAGACACAAAACAACAATGAGAACACTATGTTTGGGTTGAAATGAGCAAACTCGTGCTTTTACCTGTGTTTGATTGGCACTTGTGCGGGCTGAGAAGTTGACGAAGAAGGGTAGATATAGATCTTTGTCCAAATTGTTCATCATCTTGTCCTTGATATACACTGACTTCCCAGTGCCAGTGGGACCAACAAACAAACTGGGCCTGAACAGAATAGAATTATCTTGCAACAATTAGGTGAAAATGCATACATTGTTACAAGTTAGTTATGGCATAGCAACCAACATTCTAGGACATATTAATAATTTCATTATCGTATGTGCAACAAATTTGTTGATGGTGGAAATACTTACACTCCATAAGTGATGCAGAGATCCATGAGGTATGTGTAGCGAACTGTGTCTATGGTGGGAACTATGATCTCTTGCACTTTGGTATTTTTGTCCCCCAAGTTGATATTCTTGATTGCATCGTTCCAGTGAACCCAGCGGCCTTTACCTTTGAACTGTCCAAAACTCATTTATTATATAGGCTTTAAATATGGTATTGATTCATCATATTGATTGATTTAAATTATGTTATGACACAGTACCTCGTAAAAATAGTCATAAACTAGTCCTTTATCATCCAATGGACACTCCCATTTTCCAATGCCCTTGGGGATTGGATGTTTGTCTGTCTTCCCTGTTAAAGTAGCCCTAAAGAATTCACTAAACTTCTCTCTGCTGTGTGCATCACAGCTGCCCCCCACAGACCACACGAGAGAGAAGGCAAAGGCAGCCTGTAATTCAGGGTAAAAAGATATAAGTATAACCTATGAAAAAAAAAAATGTACAAACTCAATAAGTGTATATAATATAAAGCTTTTTCACCATGATCCAAACATGAATTATTTTATCCCCTGGGTTGGTCTTCCCAGGTTCAGTTAGCAGCATTTCAAACAGCCGACACAATGACATGACAGTGTTACTGTTGGTAGTCGGAACAACTTCCTGTAAAAAAAAATACAGTAACCATAAAATTTTAGCTTCAAATTATAATTACATAAATAGACGTAAAAATGTTTTTTCCCACAACTCACTTTGCAGTATTTGCGCAGCATTCTAAGGGCAGGTGGTAAAAGCCAGTGGAATAGTTCAAGCAACAGGGACCGGTTGTCTGGGCTTTGTAAAACATCTTGAAGAGTGTTAATCCAGGAAAGCACTAAAGGCTGCCAACCTAACTGAGACGGTTCCATATAGATCATACCACATCGGCTGACTGTAGCGGGCTGCAGAACAGTAACAAGAAACAAAAAAATCTGATTTGAAAAAAATCTGATCTGCATTTTAAATTACATCAAATTGCATTACAATCTCAAATCCAACCTACAGAGGCTTGTGAAAGATCCATTGCTTCAAAAATAAGACTCATCTGATTGGACATCTGAATAATCTCACCACTCATCAGGCATAACTGTCAAGGGAAGATAAAGTAAGAAAGACATGTAGTTGGTATAAATTACTAGGAGGTTGTTCCCCATACCTTTTTGTTATCGTCAAGTACTGTGTTCATGCTTTCGATCCACAATGTATCTATGGGACCATCAAACACCACCCATTTACGATCTGGTGTGTCGGCTGATGCAAATTCTCGAAATGTGTTGGCCACAATTCCGTCTGTCCACTGATTAAAGAACAGAGAAAAATGTAAAACACAAACTGGGGATTTTTGTGTCAGTAATATAATTGTCTTATCTTTAATGTACCTCATGGGAAACAAGATCAAACTGTCCAAAGAGCTGTCCCATGGTAATGGACTTTGGGTTCAATGTCCTGTAGATGACCCTCTCCTCTCCATGGCCTTTCTCATTCATGAGCGTCAACGTGTCAGCCAGAACATGCAGTACTTTGGTCTTCCCAGCAAAAGACTCTCCTACCAGCATGAACCTGACAGAGAAATAAAGTACAGAATTTAAAGTACAGAATTTGGGTGTCAATATTTAACAGATTATTAGTGCTGAGAGGCAAAAGACAAAAACAGCATTACCCATGTCTAACAATCATCATCTCATATGTTTGTATCATTTTCTGTAGAAATACTTCTGTAGGTTGCACATTGTGGTTTATACAGCACTCAGTAGCAGCCTCAAAGAACACCTATAAATGGATTAATTAGTTAAAAGAGAAATTAGTTAAGGCAGACTTACTTTGGCTGTCTTGAGAAAAATAGATTTCATTAAATACAATAATATCTGACTTGATAGTCAGCCTCAGGAAGAGAAATGCCAGGAAACAGGTCACTGGTTATTCCATTGAACAATGGAATATCATGGGACAGAAATTTGGGCTCATTAACATCCTTTATAGACCTCAGGAGCTGCAGAAAAAATATTTTAAAAAGTTACTAAATGTTTAATAGCATACATTCAGTTATAAATGAGAAATATAAATAACATGCAATATTTCATACCAGTATATCCTCATTCTCATTTGGATACTTGAGTTTGAGGTTTCCAGCAGCTACAAGTACAGCTTTAACAGCCCTCATGCCATAGTCATAATGAAACTGAGAGGAGAGTTGTTCAGAACAAAGCCTATAGGTCATTACAATCTTCACTGACAGCGGTTTGGCATTCAAGAAGCCATAAGAATACAAAGAGATCTCAGCGATCAATGCATAGTTCGGGACCATCATGGCAACTGTTCGAAACAAGACCTAAGCAAAGGAACATGGAGATTTTTGATGCCATGACATGAGAAGAGAATATTTCAGGAAATGATTCAAATAGGTGTTTTGTGTACCTTAAGGTTGTCTGGAAGTTCTGAACGCCCAGCATACCCAGGGTTCATTGTGATGGATACAAAACAGTTGGGATTGAGTTTAAGTGTGGTTCCTTCAAAGTCAAAATACTCCAGCTTCTGCTCAATGGCTCTCTGAATACAGAGTACCTGCTGAGCAACTACAGAGAGCACCTCCAGCTCGATGCGATTAAACTCATCAAAACATGCCCACGCGCCAGATGAGGCCAGACCTTTAAAAAACTTCAAAGATCAAAGTGTTATCTAAGGACATGATCATAAGATAGTAAGTTTAAAATGGTATAAACAAGTCCAGTCTTACTTTGCCCATTGCAAGATAATCCAATCCATCTGAACAGTTGAAGACCACACACTGAACAGCAAGGGCTTTGGCCAGATCCTTGGTGGTTTCAGTTTTTCCTGTTCCTGCTGGACCCTCAGGAGCACCACCCAAGTTCAGGTAGAAAGCCCCAATCTAAAAAAAAATTATAAATCACACAATATTACAAAATCTAAATGTGCATGGTTAGTATTCTAATGCAAGTAGCTTTTGAATTTACCAGAGTTCTATAGCATCTGTCAGTTAGTGGAGTGATGACCAAACGGGGCGAGTTGCCAAGATACTCGTAGGCATATTTAACATCACAGTTGATTATTCGAACACGGACATTGTCATTGATCCAATAGTAACGCAGCTGAGCCAACCACTGGAAGTCTGTTTCTTTTGATACACCTGTTATGGTTAGATAGTTACTAAAAAGCTGCAAAGCAAAAACAAATACTGAATTGAGATGTAAAATGTTTTAGATGAAGAGAAACCTTTCTCAATTAGCTCCATGATTACATCTCGGGCATGCACATCAATTGTGACCAGTGCTCCCAAAGTGGTCCGAGTTTGTTTGGTGAGTTTTCCTCTCACAAGCTCCACAATGTCATTCAGCTGATGCTGGAGCTGCTTGTAGTAGTTTTTTAAATCCTACACAACAATGGAAGAATGTTTTTATATCATGTCCTGAAGTCCAAAATTAAAAACAATAAATGTTTTCATTAATTGCATTTTTTTGCAATTAATTGAAGTTTATTGTCAAAAGTGAACACTTTCTACAAGAATACATGCATTATATGAGTAAAGTAATTAAACACCAACCTCTCTTTTGATAGCTTCATGTACTTCTGAGGTCCAGAAAATTTGAGACGTACAAAGCACCACCTGCCCCGGCCACTCCCTGACCCACTGGCTGCGCTTTGTCTCAGCATAGGCCTACAAGGGGAATTACATGGAATTACACTGCTCTGTTAAAACATATTAAGATAAGATAAGACAAGATTAACTCACCAGTTTTGAGCGAGCCACCACATCCCTGACACTGCGAAGCATCACATCCTCCACCTGCACCAGCCATTTCTCCACAGCCCCTTTGGCCTCTGATGTAGAAATGTTCTGCACAAGTTCAACACGCTCCCCTTCACTGCTGTACATTGCCTGCAAAACAATTATAAATTAAAAACGTTCATGGTAATAATTACTAAAATAACAATTTGTAACCTTCTACCTGGATATCCAAATTTGGTAGGAAGTCCAGTTTAGAAATACCCTCAAAACACTTTTTTAGATGTGGCTGTACTCGCAGTGGATCCTTAGTCTCTGACAAAATCTCCAGCATTTCATCATTAGACAAGAAAAAGAACCTAGCAACAGCATTTGTAACCAGTGTTATAGTCTCAGATAGTGTCATTTCAATACCACGAACAAAATAGACCAACTTACCTTGGAAAAAAGAGACGCTTCTTCTCAAGATAAGCATTCAGCCCTTTCATAATAGTGTCTAATAGGTTATTGGAATTCTGCAGTTTCTCAAGTAAACCAGGCGGTGAAGTTGCTGGTAGAATCTACAATAAACCCATCATATTGTCTTTTAGTTTAAGGGCTCAAATCTTTTTTAAAGACTAATGTCCCTTATGAGTAGATACCTTAGGGTCCTCAACACAGTGTCTCATGAGCTCCTTCCAGATTTTGTCAACAGTCTGAAAAAGCTGCCCTTCCTCAGGAATCTGCTGCATTATATCTTGAGAAGAAAAGATGGGCTCCAAGTAAAGCCACTGAGCCTGCACCTTTAGCCACTCATCTATAGTTTCTTGGATAAGAAGCAGGCGCTGTTCCCATTGCTGGAAAATAATAGAAATACATATGTTGCATCTTTAAAGATTGTATAAGTTGTTTGCTGTTTAAATATTTAAGTAAATTATAGTATTTGCCTTGATCTCGTGTTCAAAAGGTTTAATAAATGGTGAGCCCCTCATTGTCTGAGTCTTTACTATTTGGTCATCCAGCATTGTTTGAATCTCATCCAGCGATGTCAGAATAGAAACTCCAGTCTCTCTGTAAGGCTGATGGTGAAACGAAACAGCATTCCATATACTTACCATAGTTTGCATGGCTTTCTCTAGTGAAAACTCCTGCAATAATAATAAAGTAATGTTGGTTTATTTTCAGAGGCTAAAGTTGTAACAATGTAAAGTAATTGAAAATGTACTCACTTTACTAGCAGCAGCACTGACAGACTCAAATATTTCCAAGTAAGGAGTCAAGTTTTGTTTCAGAATTTTTCGTAGTGTAGTACCAGAGTCCGGAGTAAGATCATAACCCACTATTTTTGACATTTGGTTCCAATGGCGTTGTCGAATACCCGGGTTACACAAGATGGATACAAGAGGGACATGTTCCTGTACGCAATACATGTTACACAGTTTTGTTAATTCAATATCTTTATATCTATCTATAACCTGTTTTATGGGAATACTGTAGGTACCAAACTACCTTGAACTCTTTGATCTCCTGCAATACGGTACTGCAAAGAGTTACAGTGGGGTCTTCATACTTGCTCGAATCTTCCTCACCATGCTGCCGTTTGGGTTTTCCACAAGACTTCTCCAGCTCTTGTCCAGCCTTGCTCTGTTTCAGCTGGAAAAACTTAAGCATTTTGAAAATTTCTCTGAAGAATTCATCAACTTCCACTTCCATGGTTTCTCCATTTAGACTCTGGAAGGAGCCATCCATCCATCTAGAAACAAAGTTTTGTTAAGATATTTGTTAATTTGCACACATCATTCAAAAGAAACATTACACTACCTTTTTTCTGTGCGTTGCCACTTCAGCACAAGCCCAAAGAGTTTTTGGTAAGGTTCAATACTCTCTTTAATGACAGCAACTTCTGGGTAGTGTGTTTGTTCCATTTTGTACAGGGCCTCTTCTTTGTTGATGAATTCTATTGCTTCCTCTGTATCCCGGAGCAGTTTCTGAACTGTCCTGATATCTGCCACATACTGTACAAAAAGTAGTCAAAAGGTTGTATTGTGGGGGATAAAAATATCTGACCTCTTGAAAACATAAAATGTATTTTGTACCTGCTGCATCAAATCCAGCTCTGAGCATTCCGGGAAGTCCTTGATTCTGTGGGCCAACTTTGCAAGCTCTACCATTAATTTTTCTCTTTTAGCAATCAGCTCCTGCTCCCCTTTCAGCTTGGCTCTATTCATCACCTGTAAAACAACACAGATCTCCCAAATTAGGATATGCTGAATTTTAAGAAACATTAATTCAGATAACATGCAGTGAGCCAGAAGAATTACCTCATCATTGAGTTCAAAGGCATGCATGATGTTTTGCGGCCAGAGAAAGACTGTTACATTAAGTTTCAAGTCATCTGGTTCAAATATTTGGACATCCAGAAGGTAGTTGAGTCTGTTGAAGGATTCCTGTGGCCGTATTTTAAAACATTATTTGTATTTACATTTGTATTTTAAGTCTATCTGAAAATATCAATCATTAGTAGTATACTCACCAATATTTTCTTCTTATGTTGTGCAAGACCAGTTGTTTTGGTAAAGTTTATGTACTCAATCATTTGAGTCATTTCCTCTGTGTTCTCTGGTACTTTCTGTGCATTCTTCTTAATTGTTTCAAATTCAGAACAGATCCTTTAAATACACACATAACATTGTATAAAGATTATCTGAAGAAGAGAAGAAATGATATATTTTTTACATATCGTTACATGGAATCACTTACTGCAAATTTAGCACACAGTGGTTGTTAACAAGCTTCTTTATAAGCATTTCAGCAAAGTTTTTGGCTTTGTTGGCCAGCCCTTGTTTAAGCTCTTCACAGTCCAGATGGACCATTGTGAAGTGAGCTTTAGCTGGAAGACTGATAATCTCTTTTGACAGAAGGCGGAACCCCTCCACTTGCTAGACATAACAGGCATGTTACATATTGAAAATTGTTTGGAAAACATAATCAGTCTATATACCAAAGCCTTTCTTATTTACCTCTGTATATTCTTTAAAGGAGTGGTCTTCTTCCATAAACCTCTTCACTTGAGTTTGTGCAGTTCCATTAACTAGCCAGGCATATTTTTCAACTGTAAAAGTAAAGGGAAGTCAGTAGTAATCAGGTATTCTATGAATAATACTAGAAATCAAGCAAATATCAATTTATACAATATTACCATAACTCTGAAAATGTTTGTCAGGCTCTACTAGATTCCCTTCTACAGCTGTCTTTAGTGTGGCTCGGGCACTATTAAGAATGTGATCAGCCACTTTTGCATCCACGAAAGACAATATTGATTGTGCCAACCATGACTGGACAGTCTGTACTTTCTACAGATAATAAGATCAAGAATCCAATGCATGACTGTTATCATAAAATGGGAATAATCTCCAGAAAAGACTAAACTTACCTGCAATGTATTTGTTATTGCATTAAGAATGCCAAAAATGGCTCCCTCTAGATCTTGTAAGGTTGGGTAAATCTCCATTTTTTCATCATCAAATGTCAGTGACATTCGGAACAGTGGCAGTTTGTAGTGATTTTTTGGATTAAAGAAACTGACAAACTTTTCGACACTTGTGTGAAGCAGGGATTTAAGCTATAAGATAAAGGTAGTAAACAATGAAATTAAATATGTATGGATAACAAGGTTTTAAGACTAATAGAAACATTATCTCACCTGATTGGACATAAGAATGGATGCGCAGTTGAAGAAAGAGTCCAGTTTCTCTTCTTTAATCCCCTTTATGGTCTCCTTATTAGTTAGCAAATGGATGACCTTAGGAAACCAGGTATTCATGATACGGTCTTCAGTTCTCTTGCACTCTACTGCCATTTTATTCTGTAGATTCTTACAGTCCACAGGCCCTGAAGCCCTGAATCAACATAATCTTAAATGAAGTCAAATCACTCAGACATAAGACCATTACATTTGATGGATATTTTGTTACCTGCAATCCTGAAAGATCCACCAGGACTATTGGAAAAAATGTTGTGTAACTAATGTCCAGGATTGTTTGCATTACTGGGTGAAGAATGTGCAAATTCAATTTGATCCTTTTGTGGCTTTTGACAAAGTTCTTGTGCCATGGTTGTGAGAAATCAAGCATTCTATTAGACAGAAAACCACAACAATGACAGTCGGTTAAATCAGCATGTGAACGATGTAATTCATCACTCAACACTCACTCAGGTGGTGTCACTTCCGGTTGCTCAGAACCTGGCTTTAGTGGCTCCTTTAAAACAGTGCTCACTGATCATGTAAATGGAAGATTGTGGATTTAAAAAACATGTTACACTTCAAAAGTAAACATAGTGTTCATTCAATAAATAGAATTACCTGTGTGTTTGACAATGGCATTGCGGAAGTCGTCACTCACTTCTGCACAAAGCTCTTCCAACAAAGTTTGTGTTCTTGAAGTCTTTTTAAGTTCAGGCACGAGTCGGGCAGTAATGGAGTCTAGCCACCTTTGGTCAATTGGAGCAAATGGACCGCTCTCTATACGCTGCTTCAAGAACTTGTAGTTCATCTGCAAATGGGACCAAACTTAAATAAGATATACATTCCTTTCATTTACAGGTCTTATTTACAGGTATAACTAAGTCACATCAACTGGTAAACCAACCCTTTGCTTCTGCTCTTCACTGATCATCTGTAAAATTAAGAATGTTGCATTAGTCTGGTTTGTAATGACATATCTTACATTAAGATTACATGAATAGTTGGATGTCTTACAGAAGTTGGAAACTGTGGCTCTGGTGATGGCTCCTCTGGTTCCTTCTCCATACTTTGTCTGTGAGCATCCATTGCTCTGGACACTCTATAAAATAGATATTATAAGCAAAAAACGGCTGGCTTCGCACTGCTTATGATAGTTATAATGCAAGAATTAATGAAATGTGCTAAGAACATACAGTATCATATGGCGTTGGTCATTTTGCATTTTTGTCCTTCGGCGCTTCAGCAATTTCTGGCTGACCAACATGCATGTCTCTTTTGCAGCTTCGACCTGTTTTGTGTCGATCGGTGGCAGGACAGGAAACTTAGGCAAACTGTCCACCCCTTTGTCTTTAAAAACTGTGTCAGATGTTGCCATTTCTCGCAACGAGACACTGAGTTTAATGAAACGTCAGTTAAAGATTGGCGACGTTAGAAATACGTTTTATTTTTAAACAAAGTATGAAGTTTTAATTTTATTATTAAATAAAAAAATATTTTACCTGTTCGGCCATATAATATAAAACCTGCCTCCTCGTTAGGTTGTTATAAAATGTTTAGCTTGTGTGAGGAATTGACTGCCAAAATGTAACCATGGAAACATTAAACAGGAGGCGGGGCAAGACAGAACGCCTGTCGTGTTATTTTCTCCCCAAAATTAATTTTACCTAACAAACAATACGTTTTGGTTACAGATGCTATACATTCATATAATGTGGTGTGCCTCGATAAAATAATAAAACAAACAAGAAACTTCTGGAAAGAAATTAATTTATTAAATGTATTATTTATTTTTACAGAAAATGTAGTAATAACATCTGGTCAGTAGATGGCGCTGTTATTGTTGTGGTGGGGAGAAATACAGAAAAATGAAGAAGAAGAAAGGTGTTTCCGCTAGCTTACTAGCTGCTGCGGAGTAGCGTTACAATTTTAAGGTAGTGTAATTAAAACAGTATATTTGCACGCTTCTTTAAACACTCGTGACACTCGATAAAAAGCGTAAAGTTAAGCGACACGGATTTGTTTTCTTACTTACATAAACATTTTGTCATTCGAGGTCTTTCTTTTTTATTCTTGTTTACGAGAAATAGGGCTTCAATTCTGTGTTTATTAAAGGCCTGGATTCTGACTTGAGGTTATATAGGCCAATTTTTGTAGCTAGTAATAAGAAGGCGTTTTCTAAGTTACATGTTTTGTCCAACCTTAACAGTTTACTTTCTTATAGGATATTATCATAATGAGTTATGCTGAGAAGCCAGATGACATAACAAGGGAGGAGTGGATGGAGAAACTCAACAATGTCCACATTCAGAGGGCGGATATGAACAGGCTCATTATGAATTACTTAGTGACCGGTACAGTACCTGTGTTTTTTGTTGTTGTTTTTTTTTACCTTGTTTGCCTCAACTGTTTTTTGTCATTTGTGTTGATTAGGTAACAGGGCTGTGCAATATGGACATAATAATTTTTTCGATTTTTCTAATGAATATCGCAATAGCGTATTGCATTGTATTTGTGATTTTGGCAATTATTAATCAACTTTAAATACATTTGAAGTGCTCCACATTGTGTCTGGACTGCTCACCTGGCCAAATGTCCAATGAGCTTCTTATTTACTGGCCGTTTGCAAATTAAACCGGCCAAACAGAAACTCTTATTATGAAATAAAATTATATGTAATTTAGAAATTTCATGTGCTCACTGATTGCACTGCCCTATTAGGTAATCTAAAACTCAGCCATTCACAAAGTTCCTTTTTTGTTTTTTAACCAGAGGGGTTTAAGGAAGCAGCAGAGAAGTTTCGAATGGAGTCTGGGATTGAGCCAAATGTAGATTTGGATTCTCTTGATGAAAGGATTAAGATCAGGGAGATGATCTTAAAGGGTCAGATCCAGGATGCTATTGCACTGATCAACAGCCTACATCCAGAACTGCTGGACACCAACCGTTACCTCTATTTTCACCTGCAGGTAATGCTGATAACAGTTCGTTTGACAATAAAAATGGTTTGCACTGGAAACCATCTACTTGGTGTGTGCCATATGATATAAATTTCTACAGTTTGGCACTGGGTCATTGGGATGCACAATACACATAGTTTTGTATTTTTTCCACATTCCCTGTATTTGACATTGTGTTTGCAGCAGCAGCATCTGATTGAGCTCATCCGTTTACGGGAGACTGAAGCTGCCCTTGAATTTGCCCAGTCTCAGTTGGCGGAGCAGGGTGAGGAGAGCAGAGAATGCCTGACTGAGATGGAGAGGACACTTGCTCTATTGGCATTTGACAACCCAGAGGAATCCCCCTTTGGAGATTTGCTTAATATGATGCAGAGACAAAAGGTAGCATTTTAGACTTAAGTGTTTCTTATAGATTTTCTATTCACAATTCACCTACTGTGCTTTGTGTGTAATAATCAAAAAACTAACTTGTAATTGTAAATGTGTTCTAGTCAAACATCCATGTCATAGACCAGGTATCAAAAATAACATTTATGATCCTTACTTTATTTTTCAGGTTTGGAGTGAAGTAAATCAGTCTGTGTTAGACTATGAAAACAGAGAATCTACTCCCAAGCTTGCCAAGCTCCTAAAGCTACTGCTGTGGGCTCAAAATGAGCTTGACCAAAAGAAAGTGAAGTATCCCAAAATGACAGACCTCAGCAAGGGAACCATTGATGACCCTAAATAAGGAGCTGCACATACACCGTACCAGAGCATTATAGAATGGATTTATCTATTCTTTATCTATTTATATGCCAACAAACTTTCTCATAGAGTACAACCTTTTGTTTTGTAAGGGTTGCTTTTTGATACTTTCATAACTTTGAATGTTCAAAGATGGATAAATGGTGATAGATAATTCACAACAATATCCATATTTTAGTATATTGTTTTTAATTATGTATTTGTTTTAATTTCTCTCATTTCATCATTATTTCAGTTACACTATTTTTTTCTGTCTGGCAGGAAAAGTTGACAGAGGATGGTATGAATGAAGCCTAAATTAGGCTGTCAGTTTCTGTGTGTGACCACTTAAGGGTGGGGAGGGAGCAGAGGCAAAGTGGTATATGATAGACTTAATGGTACTGCCTCAAATCAGCCTACATTTATTTTAAAATGCATCCACATTTCAGCTTAAAGTTTTGCCTATTGCCAAAACCTATTTTTATTTTACACTGCTGTGACTTTGAAAGATAAATTCAAATTTTGAATTCTTAGAGTTTTTTCTGAACATATATAACGGTGTTGTAAAGTATTGGATATGTCAACTGATGGGATAATGCAGGAATTCTAAAAACCTCAGTTTAGTGTGACTGCAAGCTTTATTAATAAGATTAAAAGATGTGAATATAAGCTTGTATATTCATACATGGAGACACTTTTAAAAGTTGATTCTTGTAAATTAGAAGCTGCACTTTTGGAACATTTGATGTGCTCTTTTGCTTGTGTATTATTTTGCAATAAAAGTGGATTTTAAAACGGGTCATGTCATAAAAGACAAAACCTTTTTTGTTCAAATAATATAGAAAAGCCATAGAAGACATTATGTTCATTTGTTCATTGTTTTTTGTTTCACTCAAATAGAAAAATAGACAATTTGCATGCTTTAGTTAAAATTTACTTATATTTTAAATTAACCCTTAGCCTATTTTTATTACCATTACTCATTGGCTATCCACGACCATCATAAAATTCAAAGCACAAAGTGACAGACATAACCACACATTCTTAAAAAAAGAAACTTGCTTTCTGAACACAATGACAGTTTCTTCCTCTAGCTACGACAACCACAGCTCAGCAGGGGTCACAGCACAGGCTCATCCGGCGGGGACAAGGCAGGACCACCTCCTTGTTCTTCAAAGACAACTATTAGCTTCTCGTGCTCGGTACATTTTGTAAACTGCATCGTCATGTTATGAACATTTGGACCAAAAACGTGCCTCGGGTGAAACGATTGGAAATGTTAAACCATGCAGCTATCATAAGCGCCTAAAACATACTTCTACGACTCACTTCCTGAATTACCCTACCGATCGCTAAAAGAACTGCGTGGCTGAAGGAGGCTGGAGAGAAAAGTGACACGTGGATTACTCCTTATCGGCATCAGGAAAAACATTCTGCCTCCTCCTCCACCGCACCGTGACCATCGCCTGCTCTTTCTTTAGTACTAAAGCCTTATTGTATGGCTTTCAATGTAGGAAGGTCGTGGTCGGTTTGCGTAGCCACTTTGTGAGAACGTGTTCATATTTGGACAGGTTTGAGTTTTCTATCTGAGTGATCGTAAATCGTGACTAGTAAATAAATAGCCGAAAAGGGTGAAAGGAGGCTGCCATAACCTTGCGTTGAATGGCAGTAATTCAAAAATATGGCAAGATCCATGATCCAGATTTGGTCTGTCACAAGGAAAACCATCCGCCCGGTGTCCCTGGGTGTCACAAGAAATGGACTGAACAGAGCTCTAACTGGTCAAGGTAACACTGAACACTGGCGATACATTTAACCTTGCTTTTGAAAGCTTTTGGTGTTGAAGCTGGTTTGAAACAGGAAATTACTGGACTGTTGGCACGCTTTGGACAGAGTAGCCTAAAGGTACTTTTTAATAACTTTTGTAGCCTAAATACATGACCTGCGTTTTATATGAGCTTTACTTTCTACCCTTTTTTTTTTTTTAATCAAATATTAAGCAATTTCTATAGGTTAATTGGCAACTCTAAAGTGTCCCTAGTGAATGAAAGTGAGAGTGAATGGTTGTCTGTCACTGTCTGTCACTAAATGTCAGCCCTGCGACTAACAGGCCACTGTCCAGGGTGTACCCCGCCTCAGGCCCAAAGCTGCTGGGATAGGCTCCAGTCACCCGCGACCCTAACGGGACTAAGCGGTAGAAAATGAATGAATTAAAAAGCAATTGTTTACTGATTGTTATTTGGCTCTAATATCAAAGGGTGCTGTAGTGCCACCTAAACCCAACAAGGAAGTAAGGCAGTAAAGAACAGTAACAGTATTGTTATACAGCTCATACAGTTAACCCAACTTTAACACTACTTTTATTAACCCTTAATGTATCTTGAGATTATGTGGACATGTAGTCTATATCTTAATCCTATCCATTTTGCAGGCCAATGGCAAGGATATGGACAGTGGTGTTGCTGCTTGGGACATGCCTCCTCTACTGTGCCCGAGTGGCTATGCCTATCTGTGCGGTCAGCATGGCAGAGAAGTTCAACTGGAGCAAGAGAGAGTCTGGCATGGTGCTGGGCAGCTTCTTCTGGGGCTACTGTTTTACCCAGGTCTTTGGAGGCTATGTCAGTGACCGGTAAGGGGCAATTTAAGTTTATACAACACCAACTAATTATTAGTCTAATTTTAGGCCTCTGTTTATTCTCAAACTATTCAGGAAATAACAGAAATGTCTGTTTTTTTTTTGTGTGTTCACAGAGTTGGAGGCGAGAAGATCCTCCTGTTGTCAGCAGCTGCCTGGGGGTCTATGACAGCCTTTACACCCATCCTAGCCCACTTTTGCTCCCAGCCAATTTTTTCAATGACCCTAGCCAGATTTCTGATGGGCTTGTTGCAGGGTGAGATTTCTTATTTTGTATTGACCATTTCATTGTTCTAGAAAATCAGGTGTAGTCAAATACCATGAATAGTATTTAATATTCATCTATTTATAGTTCACCTTTATGTTTGTATTATTGCTTTTTTTTGCCCTTGCAGGATGATATTTGAACTAGTTGTTATGACTGTATGTGATGTTATAAAACAATCTGATGCACCTGTATTACCTGACACAAATAGCAATGCCAATTGCATTTGATTTGTTGTCACACTAAAATTTGAGAGAATGTTTTAAACCTGTTTAATGCTAATTTGGCTCAATTGTATGCAAATTGATGACGTTGTGTTTTTGTTTTAGGAGTTCATTACCCTTCATTAGCAAGTCTTTGTTCTCAAAAGGTGGTAGAAAGTGAACGAGGTTTTCTCATGAGCACAGTGGGTAGTGGCTCCTACCTGGGGTGAGTCTTGTGGAAAATAATGGGAAATATGTTTTGCAATCTAAATTGCTGTGTATGTTCATAATAATGTAACTGATTATTTCAAGTTGCTCATGTGTAAGCTCTTTATGTTTGATTGCTTGCTTTAGGGCATGTCTGTGTGACTTATGGTGACCTTTTTCAATAGCACACTGGTGATTGGAGGAGCTGGCTCCCTTATGTTGGACCTGTATGGCTGGGAGAGTGTTTTTTATGTGTCTGGTCTGCTCTCCGTCCTCTGGGCCTATTGTGTGTGGAAGTATCTACTCAAAGGAGAAGGCAAGGGAGGTTTTGTGTTAACAATCACTGTGTGATGTTAATGTATAATCAGTCAGTGCCCTCATGTTTGCCCATGTGCCTCTGTTCATATTTGTTTGCAGGTCCTATCATTACCCTGGAGTCCCTGGGAAGTGGTGGGGCCCAATCCAAAATGACCAAAAGACATTGGTTGCGGCTTTTCAAACAACCAGCAGTCTGGTAAGATAAGGCACTGTGAGCTAATGTGACAGTACATGACACCACATTTAACCTATATTCAATTTGTCAGAAGGCTGCCATGGCAAACGACCTAATTTAAGCACTTTCATTTAAATGTTGGATGTAATGTTCATAAGTCTATGAACCGAGACCTCTTTAGCCTGAAAAACAAGTTAAATCTTAATTAATGGTTGCAATGTTCTAACTACACTTATTTCTCTTTCCACATTATATTTTACAGTGCTGTGATTGTTACACATCTTTGCACAGCAAGCACCTTCTTCACCCTTCTGTCCTGGCTGCCAACCTTTTTTAAAGACACCTTCCCAGATGCCAAGGTAATGACAATTCTGTTTGATCTCAGATTTGACATGAAGAGTTTCAGTGTGTTGTAGTTCATATAGCTGTCAATTGTATATCATTTATGTTTAACATCATATGTATGTTATTTACATTTATGTCATCATAAAGTATTTCTCGCTTTTTATTCATGCTCAAACATGATGTCCCTTTAGGGTTGGGTGTTTAATGTCATTCCCTGGTTGGTGGCCATACCTTCATCTCTTTTTAGTGGCTGCCTCTCTGACCACCTTATCAGTCAAGGTAAATATTCCCAAGCCTGTTTTCACAATTTACAAATGACTGAGTAGATCATTAAATATAATTTATTTATTCATTCATTTTCTACCGCTTAGTCCCGTTAGGGGTCGCGGGTGACTGGAGCCTATCCCAGCAGCTTTGGGCCTGAGGCGGGGTACACCCTGGACAGTGGCCAGTTAGTCGCAGGGCTAACATTTTTAGACATAGACAGTGACAGACAACCATTCACTCGGGACACTTTAGATTTGCCAATTAACCTATACATGCATGTCTTTGGACGGTGGGAGGAAGCCGGAGTACCCGGAGAAAACCCACGGTAACACGTGGAGGACATGCAGACTCCTCACAGAAAGGCAGGAGTTGGCTGAGAATGTTTGAGTCGGCCGGGTTTTGAACTCACGACCTTCTTGCTGTGAGGCAGGAGTGCTAACCACTCTGCCACGTGCACCCCTAAATATAATTCATTTGTCATCATATCATATTGTCATCTCTGTTTCTTGACAATAACTTATTGACAATACAGCGAACTTTCTTAAATTCTGCATGTATCTCAACAGGTTTCAATACAGCCTCTGTGCGAAAGTTGATGCAGGTATTGTTTTTGAATTAATATATGACATGCATCTAATTGTTTTTAAATGTTCTATCATGTTATATCTTTGTCACTTAACCTTCTGTATAGATAATAGTATAATTAACATGTTTGTATACACTTTCATGTCTAGTTTTTCTCCATGGGTGTGTCGAGTATGTTTACCCTGTTGCTGTGTCGTAAAACAACATTTTCCTGGGCTGTTGCATTTGTGTCTGCTACCATGGGCCTTACCACCTTCAGCCACAGGTATAGGGCTCTTTGTACACTTCACAGTATCTCTGGCTCAAAATATAACCCGCTCTTTCAAACGTTGTGACTTGTTTCTGCTTGTTTACTGTTTGCATTTGTGTTGCTACACGCCTGTCAACACATTTGAAGTATGAAAAAGCATCATGTGAGCAAGTTACAGAAGTTTATAGTTTATTACTTAGGCCTTTCTGATTTGGTAAATTGTGTATTACATTAAAGATGCACATACAACCTACTTTATTAAAATACAATTTCATTATTTGTTTTTGTATTGTATGTCTTAGTGATTTTGTTTTATTGACAGTGTTCTCTTATTTGTGTTTTTAGTTTGAGTGCTTTTTATTTTATTTTTCCACAGTGGTGTATCTGTAAATGTTCAAGATCTTGCTCCCTCTTGTGCCGGGGCATTATTTGGTGAGTTTAAATTTTTTATTGTTTTTGACAGTTCATTTACAAAAACTATTAAAATTCCTTCCAAATTAATTCTTAATTTTGTCTACAGGGGTTATGAATACATGTGGTGCTTTCTCAGGTTAGTATCTATATATTTATTATTGATCTTTTACAATTTGTTTTGAATAATTACTTGAATTGAGTATTTATTACCTGTTACAATTCATCTATAGCTCAGTATTCAGAGCTCATGGGTCTTCTGTCACTCAAACTGGTCTCTGTGCACAATACATATTTCATCAAGGGAGCAACAGATGAAAATTACAGAGGGCAGAAGATGACAGTTGTGGTCCTCTGGGCAATACTGAACAGACTGTGACATGTTCTTGTGCACGATGGCAGAGTGGTTAGCGTTAGTGTGATACCATCGGTTCTCTCCGGGTGCTTGGGCTTCTTCCCAATGACAATGTGAATATGTAGGTGAATTGGTGTCTCTAAATTGCCCATAGTGAATGAAAGTGGGTTTGAATGGTTGTCTGTTTGTCTGTCTCAAAGTCTTACTCCTGTGATTAACAAGTTGTTGTCCAGGGTGTACCCAGCTGAAGGCCCAAAGCTGCTGGGATAGGGTCCTATGTCCCCTAACTCTATACTGTACGTTGTAGAAGATGAATGCACATGTTTATTACAATATATATTCATCTGTTTCTCTGCAGGGGTCCTGATGGTGTATTTCTCAGGGTATCTCATTGAGACTACTGGCTCTTGGGCGTCTGTGTTTGCCCTAATCACCACAGTCAACCTGCTTGGTCTCTGCACTTTCTTGGCCTTCGCAGAGGCTCGCCGTGTTGACATTGACTCTAGTAAGAGCCGCCATCACAACATCCACATTTAAGACGGCAGTCGTTCAAAGGAACTCAAGTGCCAGTGAGGTATTAAAGGCATGACAGAAGTGAGACAGCAGCAAAATAGTGGAACCGGCAATATGGAAAATGTGTGTGTGTAGCATTATCAGGATAGAAACATAAATATCATGTTTTGAGTATTTATGTGGCTATATGCCAAAGTGACCATGAGCATTGTTTATAGCTTTTGTCCCTCTGGTATTGATTTTGTGAGAATAAAATGCATAATGGTAGATGAAGGCACTATTATAGAATGAAAGTACTGTCTGGGTTGCATTTTTACCCTCTTCTTCGTTCTACCTACATGGGACACTGACATAGGATATTTGGTGGTAAACATGCCAGAGAATATGACAGAAGCTATGTTTTTTGAAAGGGGCTATTGTTAAACAGTTGCAGAGTGTCTGTTTACACTGTGTTCCAGAATGTGTTACTCAGAACAAACTAAGAGATGGAAATTGTTATCTAAAGCATTTGCCCATGTCTGTAAAAGATCCTGATGTATTCTTGACAGATGTGACAAGTGTTTTGTTCTACTGCAGGAATAGCAGCCACAGAGGCCATGCTCCTTATGTGGTACTGCACTCTTTTTAGTATCTGCCACTCTCACATAATGGGTTAGCTCTCCTAGTGGCTTCCCATTAATCAGTGACTAATTAAGTTGCTGGTAATTTCCTAAATGATTTCCTTTTATTTATAGTGTCCATTCCCATGGTTACACACTCATACTTGTGGTATAATCCTGAGTGGTTAGTTGTAATACTGAGCGACTGCTTGCAACTGAAGATTTAGAATTCATATTGCCTTGTTTCAAGTTGGAAGACCAAAGTGTATTTGTTGTGGTTAAAGTTTGTGATCTTGCATAATCAAAATACCTCACTTGATTATTAAGTAATTATATATTTATAGGTTGTATTTTTTTGTTATTATAGTTGTGGGAGGATCATTTTAGATTAAAATTAAAACATATACTGTGATTAGAAAATGCAGTACCAATGCAGTAAGTTAATTTATTATACAGCGCTGAGACAGGTCCATTTAAAAGATATTGAAGATCACTGCAGTATTTTTCAAGACTCTTTTTTTGTTTTTGTTTGTACCACTAGTCTCCATTAATACACTTTCAGGTGCACTTTTTCCTAGTAGGCTGACAGGAGCTATTCACTTATAGGGAATAGGTTCTTGCCACAAACTAGAGCACATTTTCTTGTGGCAGTGACAGACTTGGTATCTCTCTTCTGTTTCAGTAAACAATTTAGCTACATCTTACATCTGACCAGATGAATGTTGGTGAACAGGAAAGGTGATAAGAAATTAAAAAGCATTTAGTGTCGTCAAACCTGACTAGCTGAATGTTGTTGCCTTGATTAACAATTAGGGTTACATGCATAAGGTTCAAAACATGACATCTGTACTTTAAATCTATGCATTTATTTATTTTTTTGATTTATCTAAAAATATATGCTCATGCTGTATCATTAATTATTCAGCATATATTATGATCAGTTCAATTTTTGTTTTGTTAATTTTGTTTATTAGCTTTTTACGTCTATTCTAGTCTAGCCTTTTTTTGTTCTGTTACAAACTATTAGATTTGTACACCTAATAGTTATCATGTACAACCCATATACTTTACATTAACTTTAATTAAATCAGTGTTCTAAAAACCACTGTACACATTACACAATTGAATTTGCTCTTGCTTGCTTTTCTATCAAAGAGATCTCTGTATTCTTGGGATGTTTGACATTGATGTTTTATTTTTATTTTTTTAGTTACATTCCTACCCATGCTTGGTTTTGCTTCCATAAGTCACAGTACTTTTATAATAGCCTTCTGACAGATAGTTTTGATAAAATGAAAATTATGTATTATAAAGAGGAACCTTAATGCAATTAAATGCTGTATTGTAATGCTTTGTTAAACTTTCAAAAATAAGCTGGAATAAATATATTTTGTCACAGGTTCTGAAATGTTCTTTTTCTATTTGTGTATTACTCTCTACTACCACAAAGCGGCAGCACTATATCAGCAATGGAAGGAAACCCAAAGCACCTGCAGATTTCCTTTTTATAAATTTATCTGAGCTGCAGAGAGGAGGACCAGTACAAAATGATTCAATCTCTTTTAAAGTTCTTCTTTCTTAGTCCTAATTGTGTGTTCATACTTTTATTTTTCCGAGAACGCCTAGAAGTTGCAAGCGTCCCATGTAGCACTTCTTTAGATTGAATTGAACCGCTTGTATGCTTAATGATTCTTAATGTTCACACCAGCTCACTACGGGCTCGGATCTGGAGTCGGGGCCAGCAGGACGTATGTGGTGGCACCATATGGCACAACGTTGTGTGCCATGTTGGCTAGCTAAAGCTGCCCACGTGTGAATGGCCAGACGCTAGTCAACCCAACCCACTGCTTCTCATGGGACTCAACTGCTCAGGTTGCCATGGAGACGCGTGGCACGAAAGGAAGGCGGGGTCATAAGTAACTAAAGTAACAAGTCAGCTAGAAGTCAGTTCAAAAGTGAGAGAACGTGGCTTTACATTTACAATACATACACATCAACGAACACTGTTGGTCAGGCACTAACAAGAGTGGCTCCTCTGACAGAAATGGTGTTGTAAAA
The DNA here is from genome assembly GCA_024416835.2 of Perccottus glenii. NCBI lineage: Eukaryota > Metazoa > Chordata > Actinopteri > Gobiiformes > Odontobutidae > Perccottus > Perccottus glenii. The sequence continues at coordinate 15,999,659 of CM044555.2, read as the reverse complement.
GCAGATATAATCGTGATGAGTGGCCCACTATTTAATTAGCAGAGGTGAGACAGTGGAAAGGGGAGTGCAGGAGGAGACCAACCATCCCCCAACTTGTGAGCTGGTAAGAGTAACCCAGTAAAAGCAGGCTCCATCAAAAAAGCCAAAGATACGTGTAAATGAAATAGCCCCATTAATTAGTAATTAACATCAAGTTAATGACATTTCGGTGTGTCGCCATCTCATCCTATGTCCTTCCTCTGTGGCTGAGCGGCTGCCTCTCTATTCAGTCCCAGATCTGAATGCTAATTAGTGACAGGCTTAACTGCTTTACAGGACTACCTTTGAATATAGAGGCCTACTTTAAGACTGGTCATTGTGTGGGGAGGATTAATCACTTTGTGGTAATAGATCAGGAGGCTTTATAAGTCTGCCACTTCTCAGAGGGCTCTGATATGAGACCACTGACAGGTTTATGTAGTAATTGCGTTCTGCCTGTTAGCCTAAAAATGCCCCCCATTATTTCAAACTTATTCTCGTGGTGATGTAGTTGAAATATATTCATAGACAATACACCTCATTATTTTTACTGTTTAAGTTCAAGGCCGGGAGTTGGTAACGTCTTGTTGTTTTGGGTCCCCTCCTGAGTCTTAAACGGTTTGCTGACAGTGTTCATTTTGCGTGATTTGACTACAGTAGACAGTGTATGTGTGTAACACTAGATGAAACATGATGCTCACACAGCAGTGTCTCTCTAGTAGAAAATATATTCAAACATTGATGTGCTGGATTACTCTGCAATGCTAGACAGTGCTATGACAACAGTTAAATTTTTTGAGTTTCTCTTCCACAACACAATTGAGGCCATTCTCTTTGGTGTTTGTTTTCTAAAATGTCCTGATCCACATTTGACCTTTATAAAGAGAGCTACAAACACACACACACAGACAGACACGCCTGAACAGAATATGTTGATTTCTGTCAATTAAACCCCATCAGCTGTTTGCCTCCTGCTACACATATGGCCTATGTTAAATCTAAAGAGAAAATGGAGCTGCTATTGAGAGGGGCATCATTTTAATAGAACCCTAAGGGACAAGGCCCACACCTGCGCAATAACATTAAACCATGCTCAGTCTACTGGCCAGATGAGTGCAGAATGTGTGTGCATGTTGCCTACATGGTCGGTTCTCTACTTAAACTGTTGTAGAAAAAAAATAAAAAGAAGTATTTATGATAGTTCAAATCCAAATGAGCACTGACTTGAGGACAATATATGGCTGTTTCAAACTTCAGTACATCGGTCATGTATTTTTGTTCACTTATACTACAAAAAAGCAGTGCAGAATTTATTATTTGATATTATATAAGCCAGCCAGCAAACAAACGTGCAAATGCAGTCCAAACAAACTTTCCCCGCAGTCAGTGACAAGGAGGAAGAGTACTGATGCTTCTTTTTAAATTTTGCCAAATAAATGGTTATGAAGTTCAAGAGTCCTTCAGAAATTGAGACAAATAACTAAGCAAATGTTTGAAAATATCATTTTAGAGGACAATATGGTGCATTGCCTTTGGCAGGGTGCGTCAGATGCTTGTTTCTTTTATTTTATTTTTTAAACTGATAGTGAAAAGTTCTATTTCTGGCCACAGTTTAGCACCAATCCAACAACTACATATGTATGGTGGATTAGGGAAAACTAGATGAACATTTGACTAAATTAATGTTTTGTACAATTTGTATTTCATCAATGTTTAATAAAATGAAATATGAATACGAAAATATTTATGTGGCTATAAATTATTATTATTATTATTATTATTAGGTAGGTTATTAATTCAGACATTTTTTTTGAAAAAAATCAATAAAAACTCTTATTGCTTATCATTTGCCGCAGCATTCTGTTTGTGCATGCACACAAGGAGGTTAAATACCCCACCTCCTGTTGCCCCCCCACCCCTCAGTCAGTGCCCTCCACTCATCTGTTCTAGCTCTCCCCTGCTTCACACAACTAACATCTCCAACACCAACAGATCTCCCCTTTTTTCCCCGCTTGCTCTTTACTAAAGTTTGGCTGTCAATCAGCTATGGCCTCAGGCAACAGGCACTGATGAAAAGACCCCCGAGACAAGGAGACCCAAATTAGATTTCAATAAGGATGTTGAATATTCATATCAGGGAAACATCTAAAGGTAAATGCTTTTTGATCTCAGCACACAAATATCACTTGTGTGCATTCCCAGGTCCTGGCGCTCTGGTTCTACACTGTTTTCTCCCCCAGCCTGGTCCGGCCCCGGCCTCGGCTCTGTCTCACTCCTCGGGGGATGCAGTGGAATAATGATGATGGAGCTACAAAGGAGAAAAAGAGCCATAATGAATGTTTATACTAAAGGGACCCAATAGAAAGGGCATCCGTAGTAAGTATTCAGTAATTAGTATTTAGCAGAAGTTGATCTGTGCACATTCAAACACACACATGGACACACACCAGGGCAGAAGCACTGAGGCAGAATCATTTGTAAACTTTGTATGAGAGAATGCTCATGACAGCACCAGTCACAACACCGTTTCATTTATCCTGTCAGCATGTTTACTTTATTTATATAATTGACTCCACTTTTGTCTCTGGCCCCAAAACGTCCCCAGAATTCATAATATGCTTGTTAGTTTTCCTGAACACATCTGTGTTCTTTTACATGTATAATTAAAATGAGCGTTGTTGTTCTTACTTTCTGCATTTTGTAATTGTTACGAGTGCATCTAAACTGGCAAACACTCTACCCTCAAGAAATTTCCATCACTTCCACCTTAGTGGACATGGAAACGTGCAGAGCGGGTGGAGGATAAGGGATTTGCTGAGAGGGGGGCATAGCCTGAGGCTCTTTTCCCCAGTGCCCACTGCTCAAGAAGCGCTCTGTGAAGTAAGTCACAAAATGATACCAAAGGACGGGAACACCATCTCTTCTTGACACAGGAAGGGACCATAGCGCTAATAGCCCACGTCAAGTCCTATCATTAATAATAGGTTGAGAGTGGCGATGATATTGGAATATTGGAGACAGAGCTACTGCTGTCCGTGATGTAGGGAGACAAGCCAGCATTTCGCCTCTCTGCCCTTTAGCAAAGCCAAGAAAAAGAAATCAGCTCTCATGTTATACTTTCCTCTTGTTATTTCTCTCACTCAGTGTTCCTCTCAACCTACCCCCACTCCTTCCTTACAAGATGATGGTCAGTCTATTGCCAGGCAATCTGGTCTGTGATGTTGTTCACACCTTCATCGAGCCAAAAAGAAAAAAATATATATCTCTGACAAGATGATGACTTGCCCAGGTGGTGTGATTTGGTCTTGCGGGTGAGGGCAGCCAACCAAAGTATGTGGTTGTGTATGTAGGTCTACAGTATATGACTGTGTGTTTACCTCAGGCCCTGTGCTGCGGTGCTGTGATGCTGAGTGTCACCCTGCTCCGGCCTCAGCCCTGCAGCCAGAGAAACCAGCTGTGAAACTGACAGCTTTGTCTCGGGCACTCACCTACACTCGTTCTTCCCTACACAGGCACAAACATAATGAAGCACAAACACACACTTGATGGCCTCAGGTTTAAGTACACATGCATACACAGCCTTCCCATATCCGCATGTACCCAAAGACCATCACACAAGCTGCAGGCAGTCTCTCTCATGCCAGCTACAAACACAGTGCAAAAGGAATATGCTTACTGAGCTCTGATATAGCGTGCATAGTTGGAATGGGAACACCTTTTTACTTACACCTTTAAAAAAGGAGCACAATAAGATGTTTAACAGAGGACTACATCATTACTACTACCAAATCAATTCTAATTAAAGTTACTGCAACCAACATTATATAATTCATCCATATAAGCATTTGTAGTCTACATTTTAAGCAGGTTGTCTTTTGAATGTACTTTTTTTTCTTGATACTCTCATTAAAGCAGTATCTAACTGGAGAGGTAGTAGTTTACTCTGGGAACAATTAGCTTGATTGTATATGACTTTGCGGCCTCTTGTAATGGCATGCATCTTGTATACACGTTTCAGGTTTCCACTGCAGGCAGTTCTACGTACATACATGTGCACAAGTGTTTTGTATCATGTAGGTCAATAAGGACCTGCAACATCGCTACAAGCATCTGAACCTGTGGTCCATCCAGGAAAAAACTGATGAGTTACCCTGAGGAGATGCTCCCTTACATGGCACCTTCCCCCACACCTAACATACACGCCGCACACTAGTGAAGGTTGCCATGTGTATCCAGGTGTCTGGCTCTGCTTTAGCACCCATCGCATGTCACAACGACAGAAATCAGTGTTCTGACCAGAAAGTCTTCAGGCAGCGCTTTTGTGTGTGTTACCGTGCCACATTGGTGGACATGAATGTGTGTGGTCTTTGTGCATCTGTGTATTTGTGTCTTTTGTCCTAACTTGTTCCTAGAGGGTGGGGGTGAGAAAAACAAGTGCGAAAACAGCAAAACAAGTTAAGAGACAATGAAGGAAGCAACACTGGCACCTGTTTCCCCATGGTGTGCAGGGCGAGGAATACACCTTAGAGGCTAAAACATCCTTCAACACAGTCCACTTCTAATGATACCACTGATAGTCTTTCTACATACGACCCTCAAAAATAGACTGTAACATGTTTTTACTTTTTTTTTTTGTTTATTCAGATTAAGGTATTTTTATTTCTTCAGTCTCTAATATAGTCTCTGACATAGACACTGACAGAATTATGTAACAATTTTTTTGTGAGTTTTGGCTCCATTAAGCCTGGTGTGACTGGCAATTAAGACACAAAACTGAATGTTCTTTATTTTAAATGATAATTATGGTCTGATTGCTTTTATTTAACAAGTTATTTAAAAATTCAAATGTATGTAGACTCTTAATGCATTACACAAGATTGAAAGAAATAGCAATAAACTGTTACTTGTACAACCGGTACAACAGATACTTTGCTGCCCTACTAGCTAGCTTTATAAATAGACTTTCCAAAAACATATGAACCATCATTTAAAGTGTAGTTAGTTAGAATGTTCTGCCGCTGTTAGCTACAAATTACTTTGTGATGGATGGATGGATGGATACTTCTATCTATCCCAAAAAAGCTAATTATTTTGCCCAGTAGCTCAACATTGATTGACTCAACTTGTGATTTGCACTCATGAACACTGACCTGTCCAAATTGTCTTTGCATGATTTCAGAATTTATTAGTCAATTGCTATTTATTGTCTAAAACCCCAGTCACAATGTGTGATTTTTGGTGTTCATGCATGTCACTGTGCAACTTGAATTGTCTATATTCTGATGCATGTCACGCTGTGGGATGAGCAATGACAAAGACAACTTGGGGCAATTGTTGCTTGATGTAAGCCTTGTTATTGGTTCAAGGCAGCATTGGCTGCAGTTTTTGACTTTGTATGACAGATTTTTATGGCAAGCAATTTTTGGTTGTATAACTGTAAGAGCAGTTGTCTTTGATCCTGTCACAGTTTGCAACCACCAAGCAAGCAATTTCTCCATGATTACGTCAACTAACATTAATTAAACTCTTGTTGATAATGGCCAGACAGAGGCTTCAGACACTTACCAAAATGTATGGTGAATTTTATAAGATACATCTAAATGTAATTAAAATCATAATGCCATCTTGAAAATATAATAAGGCAATATTGTATAATGTATTTATTTGAATTGCATGTGTAACTATTGAAAGATTATGACAACAAGATAGATTAATACATTACTAGTTCTTTCAAGATTTCAATGTCAAGTGAAAGAGTTGTAAATTTTGCACTCAACCTCTAGGGTTACTGTTTTCTCTGTCTACTACAGCAGCTTCCACCATATCGCCTTTATCTCTCCTTCAAACCATCAGTAAACAGGATGCCTCTCTAACACACATGCACACACGATTTTTTGGTTCAGTTATGTGGCCAGATGTCCAAGTTGACATAGCGCTTAAGGCGTTTGACTGGATGAAACAGTGCATTGGCTACGGGTAAGAGGGATTAAAACAAGGCCTGAGGCACTTGTGTTATATTGAAAACATCCTGGGCTGCTTTGTATGGAGATTTGCATACATTGGGGTCTGCGCAGTGATGGCCCATCTGGTGAAGTGCATTGTCCCCAAACAACAAAGTGTGTTTAAATATTTCACATCTCCATCTATTGGGACAGAGGTAAATGAAAAAAGAGTTAGTCGGAGAAATAGTGGGGTAAAAAAAAAAAAAGGAAGCAGTAGATTGGCACAGCTTTGAATTTGAATTATTCCCAAATGTGCCTTAGTCAGAGCTTCAGTAAATAGCACTATTATCATCCAGAATCATGAAAAATGAGGAAAATCTAAACTTACCGACTATATCATTCTCTGACAAGCATTGTGTTAAAAATAGACACGTGACATTGAATCAACATAATCTCTTTACATCTTTTTATAATTCATGTAGTGTAAATTAAATGCTGAAAATCCATAGTGGGCAGTTTGTTATAGACTGGTCCAGTATTAAGTTATCTTCCCTCTGGCCAAAACCCTCTTTATTGTATTAATGCAATAACTCTAGATTCCTATGACATTTAATGGCACTGTAAAATTAGATAATTACAGTAATATATCTGTGTACTCTTGCCCGTTTCTGAGGTCAGAAACATAAAAATTAATAAGGAACAAGAGGGTGAAAGGAGACATGGAAGGAAGATGAGAGTCCGTTTCAAAGTAAGTTTTCTGAATGCATGTCGAAGTTATTTTGACATCCAATGTTTACATGTCTGCTCTTGACTCCATGAGTTTGTATTTTCACTCTTCTCTTCCCATGAGTCTTTTATTTCAATCAAAACACACATCAAATGAAAAACATGCTCAGGGCAATGGATGGTGGACGGAACAGTAAGGTGATTTAGCGACGGGACGGTCTGTGTGTAGGCTGGACAGCCTGGTACAGCCTCCGTCTTCACAAGCCGCGCTCATACACACTTTTACACGTACACACACACAGACAGACACACATACTGACACCAAATATCTGAAAAAACAGCCAAGATGGACGTGAGGAACATGTTGCCTGCACGGGGGAGGATTTTGGAAAGAAGAGCGTGGTCAATCTGTTTGTTTCTCTGCCACATCCAAGAAGAGTGATAATTTCATTTTCCTTCATTATTTTCTCTCTTATTATTTATTTATTTTACTCCTAACCTCAGTTTTTGAAAAGCTGCTGAGGTTCATGTTTAAGAAAAGACCACCTCACACAATGTTCTTAATTAATAATAATTTAAAAAAAGGAACTAAATGCTTTGTTGCAGAGAAACGGTAATTAAGATCGAGGGTAACAGTGTCTACAAGTTCTGTAGAGTCACATTGTCAGTACTATGTCAGTCAAGGCCCGGGTTTAGTTCTGATTGTGTCTAGATTTGTGTTGATTCTTGCTTAGACCCTTTGTTCCTTCAATTGTTTTCCATAAAATGTTGTCTTTTTATTATTTTGCATGTTTTTATGGTATCCACCTGCTATGGCACACTTTGGTTTATTAAAAAGATTTAGATAATTCTGTGTTTTTTGGATTTAAGCCTCTATACTGTTTTTGTCCAATGGTATATAATTTCAAATGTGTTCCGAAAATTGAGCAGCTCTAGTATAATAGCAATAATATCATAGCAACCATATATTTTTTTAACATTGAAAGAGACAGTGTTGTTAAATCCCGGTCCTTATTTCTTTGTCTAATTATACCTCATAAGCCAGTTCATCTTTGTCCAACAGTCGTTATTTGCAGAGGGTCACATACAGAAAGCCTGAGAAAGTATAACAGACACACATTAACCCCCATTTAATCAGGATTACAGGGAACAACCAAGCATTATTTAATACACATCACAGAGAATGACAGCAGTAGGAAAATATGGGACACACATATCCACATACAAGCACACACAGAGCAAAACACAAATCCTGCACAATCAATCTAATGGTGTGCATTAGTTAACTGCCAAATGTTGGGCTTTTTATGGCAGGATCACCCATCCCTTGAAAAGATAAATACGGTGCACAGATCCCAGTAATTACAGCAATCCCTTTAGAGCACACAGTGAGAGAGAGCGTGTGTGTGTGTGTGTGTGTGTGTGTGTGTGTGTGTGTGTGTGTGTGTGTGTGTGTGTGTGTGTGTGTGTGTGTGTGTGTGTGCTTACTCAACAGCTTCTCTTCTGGAGGACAGTTGCTCTGCTCTACTTAAGTCATTTAGGACAGTTTGAGGCCACTGGGGTCACTAAATGAAGAGACAAAAAGAGGGAAGAGGAGAGGTTAGGGTTCATTTTGTCTTTATAGTAATTGGGAAAATGCGGGTATTTATAGGATGTTGACATGAAGACAACCATGAGATATTTTCTGCATGCTCACACAATGCATCTTAAGTTACCAAATATTGACCTTTCTAAACTAAGTTTAAGATTTGTAACTAAAACTTATTTTAGTTACAAATAATTTGTGTAAAACCTTGTGTAAAACCCCAGCAAAACCCCCGGTAGTGGCATTTACATTATAATTTGTTTCATTACTAAACAGATTTTCTGGATAGTTCAGAGTTGGGTAACGTCGGAATCAACGTCTATGTTTCTGCTGTGATTATTAACTGCATCTCTTTTTTAATAGTGTCTCAGTGGTACAGAGCCACCCCACATGACCAAAATATAAAAAAGATTATCTTTTGTGAAGGAAATACACTATGTCTTCTTTCAAAAATTTTATATGTGAAGTCTTTATCATAGTTAATTAAACAGGATACAGAGGACATAGCAGCTATTGCAATGCTGAGGGAAATCCCATCTATTGTTCTCTCTGTAGTAGACAAAATCTTTTCTTGACTGGGAAAAAGCCAAAATATGTGTATATGTGTGACTTAAATGGTAGTTAGATGTATTTTTGCCAAAGGACTAGAGCCTTTAGGACGATTGATATCCGGTCAGTGTCAGAGAAGCACTAACTCACTGCAGCATGTCAAACTTTCATTATATTAAGTGAGTGCAAGTTGTCTGCCTCTGCACACTTCAGAGCAGCATGAAGCTAAATGCTCCGCACATGGCTTTCACTCATAATACAGGCATGTAAGGACAACTGACCGTGTTTGCACAGGCTGAAAATGGCTCAGATTAACTGATTTGGTCATGCTAGTATGTACAGGCCAAACGTGATCCTTCTAAGATAAAAGAAAAATTACTCCTTTTCCCTGCACTTTGAACCAGTTTGTCTTCCACTTGCACCGTGCAATATCTGGAGCTTAACACCAGTGCCTAATGATGTCTGAAATATCAGTGGAAAACATTTGTAGGGACAGATGTGGATTAAAGTTCATCTTTTCTTCAAGCTAGATAAAAACTGATTAACAGGCTGGGTTCTCTTTTCCGTATTTGATTATGCAGAAAGAGAAACAAAGGATGAAGTGGTTATGTCAGTTACTCAGAGGGGAGGTTGCCAGAGAAACCCAGACAGTAAAAGTAGAAGGAACAAAGACAAAACTGGATGCAAAGGGAAGGCAGAGGGAATCGTCAGATGCTCCTCATTTCTGTTGTGGGTTGCTTAAGTGAAAGAGGAGAACATTTTTTGAGTCACATGGAGCGAATGAGAAATGTCAACAGATTGAGTCAAAGCAGAGCTGGGACCGTCTGGAAGGAGAGAGTATCAACACTGACGGAGGGCCACGCAACATTTTGGGACCGTCACCGGGCTAATGGCTTGAATTATTTGGACATTATGAGGGTGTGTGGATGTGTGTACATGTTGCACGGGGGCGGATGTGGGATTGGCTTAGTCTGCTGTCTATAATGAATGGTTAATGTTAGTCGGGGAAAAAATGAATACGGTCACCATCTGCTCAATCTAAGTCTGTGTTCTGTGTGTGTGTGTGTATGGGAATCATGCACAGACACACAATGTGCTCTTGGAGAAGGATTTGGAAATATGGAAGAGAAAAAGGGGAGGGAGAAGGGAAGAGCAAATGAAAAGACAAGACAATAAGAACAATGGAAACAAAAGAAATATTTGAATAGATGTCTTTTATGGAGACAACACAGATGCGAACACAGGTGAGCACAAACAGAACACAAGTTAGGAAAGCTGTTAGCTCTGAAGCACAGATAGAACAAGACATGGCATGGAGAAAAAGAGCAATGAAAGAATTTGTTTCCTTTACATATAGTTCTTTTATAAACACGGGAGACCCTCAGGTGAAACGTATTTGACAGTGAGTGGAACGTGTTCAGGAAAAATAACAATGGTTTTGACATCAGACACCTGAACATGTCAAACAATTTTTTTGGTGAGGATTATTCTCCGCTTCTTCCTGCATTTCTTCTATAATCTCTCCATGTTGGATTTATTAGACATAGTTTTTAATTAACCTCTAAACATTTACATTTACATTTATTCATTTAGCTGACGCTTTTATCCAAAGCGACTTACATTGAGCTTCTAATTACCAGTGTTACAGTCACTGGAGGCAAGGTGGGTTAAGTGTCTTGCCCAAGGACACAACGACAGTATGAACTGTGGTTAGAGCGGGAATTGAACCCCCTACCTTCCGGTTGAAGGGCGACCACTCTACCACTGAGCCACATGCGCCCCCATTTGTTTTGATTATTACTAAATAAGCTTAATTATGCACTGGGCACTTCGATCAATGTAACAAACTGAAAACAGTCAAACATAATCCTCACCTTTGACATGGTGTCTTTCCTGTCCGCTCACATCAACTGGTCAAGCAGCTGCCCCCTTGAGCTTTGGTTCAGTAGAGGTTTCAGGTTTCTCTCCACTTTAGTCAATATTTTTATAGGACAGCTAGATAAAGGATAAAGATAAACTTAGTGATTAGTGTATGGAAATTTAGCGCATGAACAATGCATAGAAATATAGAACAAAAGTGAATAAATATACAGAAAACAAAACTATAATCATGATCAAGACTGCAGTTTCTAATCTACTTAATGTAAAATGGTATTGTATTTGTAAAATGTTTATAAGGATACAATTATTTTGTTAAACAATACAATATCAAACAAAGAAAATAAGCTTAGTAAGTGGGAAAAAATAGTGTTGTGTGTGTAATGACTGCCAGACATTACTAGTAGATACAACTACATACTGTGGCGCAATCCATAAGCCCACTTCCATTTGCATCGACAGCAACATTATTTAAAGCTTTTGTGGAATTACAAGTGTTGAGGACACCAGAACAGTCTCATCATCGGCTGTGCTCTCTCTCGCCCACTCACGCGCCAATGCAAAATAAAAGCATGTTAGCTATTCTCTGTCTGCGAACACATTTGTCCCAAAAGTTTGAAACTGAGAAAGGACTCCCCATAGACAGACTCTTTAAACATTGTTCTCTTCATAATGGGGGGGATTTTTAGCATTAATAAAACATTTGTGTTCTCTAAACACCGGCTTGATAAGTAAATACAGCCTACATGAATAATCCTCATGTCTCTATGCACTATTACACTCACACACACACCAGGTTGTGATTAAAATCTCTGCAGCCTATGATCCGCCTTTAAATCTTTGCAATTTTCATTTTATGCAGCTTTAATATGGATCATAGTTGCTCTCAGAGTGCCCCATCTTCTAATCTGGAGCAATCTGAGTTGAGCCCGGCTAGGCCAACATCTGACGCTAAGCCAAACAGTCTTTTTCCAACAGCCCTTCCGTCACAGACAAAAGCTCTGTGCAAATGTGGCAGTAGGCAACAATAAATACATTAATGAATACAAAATAAACATTGAATATCTATAAACGAAAATGAAAAAAAAAAAACAAGGCTTTTGAAAAATCTGACATTACTTAACCATGCAGCAGCAATTATTACTTTATATTGGCACTAAGGTGGAATAGGAAAACACAACATTTAAATAAAGACATAGTTTTATTTTAATTGTTGTTATGTGTGACTGTATAACACACACACACACACGCACACACACACACACACACACACACACACACACACACACACACACACACACACACACACACACACACACACACACACACACACACACACACACACACACACACACACACACACACACACACACACACACACACACACACACACACACACACACACACACACACTCTTGATCTGATGGACCTGGCAGTGTGTCAAAGGCACCAAAAGGGAGGGGCTGGTGAGCAGCATTTGTTGAGTTCAGAAAGCCGTGGTGTGTTTGGGTGAGGTACCCGCTCTGCATCATCACTTGTACACACACAGGACACACACATGTAATACATTTCATACTCACACAGATGACCCTGATTTTGCAGTAATGGATGGGACATAAGAAGCTTAAGTAATTAATGCCACACTGTTAAAAAATTTATATTAACATTGTAATTCTTACTTTGAGGAAATTGAAACCAAATCGGCAGCATCTGAAGTTCAGTTCTGACGTACAGAGATCATGACTGCAGACATTCATGTTGGTTTATCTGGATTAGCATGCCAAGAACCTGACCAGCAGGCAGCCTACTGGGACTTGTGTAAATAATAATACCCCCACTGGAATCATTACACCATAAATTTGACCTCAACTAACTAATTACATCCACATTATGTAAATATATGATGTATATTCATAAAGGTGTGACTGTAACATAGGACTGTCATGGCTGAAGCTTGGGGGTAAAAAGTGATAGTGAACATGAGGGAAAGGAGGTCACCCCACCACCTTAATCAAGTTAATCCTCCTGGTGGCAGACAGTAAGACCATTATGGACATATTTAGAGCACTGCTTTCACTGACACCTATATACTGTTATAACAATTTCTTCCCCAACCAGAAGTACTTTGTTACATTACAATCTTTTTTTTACATGCATATTTTTTCATGAGTGCATATATAGCTTATAGTTTACTCCAGACAATTAAAAATAAACAATAATTAAAGTTAGCAGTTATCAGTAATATTCATTATTGCCCTGGCCATTATTCAGGAGAACACAAAGTGGCCACATAACAAAAGGAATGTGGTAGGACATAGCAGTAATATGGTTTTAATACTGACCAACTTGTAAGCCTTGTGTTTGCCTGTCAGGAAGTAGACAAGTGCAGGTTCACCTCAGTAGACATGATTTAATCACACAATAACCTCCTTCCTCTTATCAAATCCTCTTAAGCAGACTGTATTACATATCTGCCAAACAAAGAAAACTCAATCAGAACAATCAACTGAGCCCTGGCCAGGCCCGCCCCACCAGCTTGTCTGATCCCATTGTCATGATTAAAATGAAAATGGAGCTGGGACATTACCAGCAATCCCATGCTCACCCCATAAGGAATATCAGAAATCTCTCTCAATGTGTGTGAGGGGTAATAATTTAAATGTGTCCCCTGTAATTCCCAGGCTTGGATCATACGACAATGTCTTTATTGTTTGCAACATTAATAGACTAAAGATTAGTTTTGATGGGATTTGTTTAGGGGTATTTAGTGTTTGTTCTCAAAATGTAATAAATTAATTTGTTTATGAGCACTGCAGTGTGCAGAAAACATGTTTTGTTTTTTGTACTTGTTCAAGGTGCATTTTGAATTAAGGTTCATTTTTATATGAAACATGACTAAACTTACTACATTTTAAAATGTCTTTTTTCAGTCAGAATTCAAACTTGTATTCCAAATATTAAAAGTACTAATAACTACATAGCTATAGACAACTCCACAGTAAAGAAAAAGTTCAAAATAGAATTGTCTGCATTAATATTTAATGTAATGCTTTTCGTTTAACATTTGAATAGAATAAAAAACATAGAACAAGACTGTTATATAAACAGGGGGAATATAATATCTACAGTAATTTTTTTATTTTGTAATCTTGTTTTTAGGAGGCATGTTACCCACCAGTATAGTTAGTATTAGTTCAATTACATAAAGAAAATAGGAGCCTTATTTTACCACTTTTTCTGTGCCACATGTTCAAAAGTGTGTAAATATATATAGATTATACTTTACCAAAATAAAGTCTTTTTACCATCTCACTAGCAATGATTACTTATATTATTCTTAGGTAGTAGGCCAGTTCTAAATCTTAAATAATATATTGTTATTGTTTTTCAAAAGGTGCCAAGTTGATAACCTAAAATATATTAGTGACATAATATTTAACCAATTATAAACCATTTATAATATTAGGTTTATTGTAAAGTGGTACCAAATTATCCTTATGACTATAAAAGTCACAAACTGAAGTGCTCCCAGCATTTCATGTTCCAAATAATAATTAGTTTTGCTGTAGAGACTGGATTTGACTCTTGATTTATGAAATTAGGCTTTATATTTGGAGACACCAACAAAGCCTTACAGTAACAGACACACTATGTATTACTGTTGCTCCAATTCACTTCCTGGGATAATCCTTAACACCACAGAGAGAACGGCAGGTGACCTGGACCAAACAAGACACACTATGGGAAACCTTTAACACACACACACACACACACAGAAAAACACAAAGCAAAGTGTACACAGAGCCAACCATTCATAAATAATACTAATCTGACCCTCCCTTCACCCTACACTCTCCCTCTGCTTTAGTACCATCCTGTTCCCCTTCCACACGTTTTCGCTCCCCTCCTGAACTCTTAGCAAAACATATTGTAGTCCCGCTGTTTAAAAATGACAGTGTCATTCGGCCCCAAAGTCATCTCCTCCATTAGCAGCGCAATGTAATTAAACCTGTAAATGACAAATACATAGACACAAACACTAATGGCCTGCTGTGGCGGAGGAGAGTGATGGGCAGCTGTCTCTTGTCCGTCCACTGTGCAGCTCAACCTTGAGACAGGTCGAGACCAGGATGTCTGTTGGACCACTCAGATAGCAGTGGAAGGTTAGCAAAGCACTGATAACAAATGATTTATAGACAGTAGTCCACCAGTTAATTGCTTTCTTAATTGGAGGTTATATTGCTAACAAAGCATTATTTTTTAGCAATGGATGCTTTTGTCTTTGGGTTAAAACAAAAACCACTGTGTGGGAAACAAACACAAGGTGTTTTTCTGTTGTTTGACCAAAAACAATTGAGAGCAATAATATCCTGTGTTATTATCCTCTTAGTTCCAAAAAGGAATAACAAAATAATAAGCGCAGTGGCTTATCTGGAGTACCTGTATTAACCGCTGCCACATTAGCATACGCATGTGGGCTCTTCCATTGTGTATATACAGTATTTGGAGAAATACAATGAGGCTTTTTGGCACAGTTTCCACAGTATTGAACATTAAACACTGTCAAGACTATTTTCAATATATTTGTTGCAGCTCGACAATGTTGTTCTTGGACAGACCTAATATTGCCTGGGAGATAAGAAGATCGAGGAGTGTCACTGTTAACACTGTTAAGATAACACAGTTCAGACTGGCTGCTAACATTTTACTACATGTTTCCACCTGAACCAGAAAAGGAGATAATGAAGAGACAAGTTTAATTGGGAAAAGCCTCCATAGTTGCTTCCAGGGGACATTCTGTAGTTCTGTTTGGTTTTGTCCTGAGCCCACATTTTCACTGTCCTGGTTTTATTACTTTTACTTGTCTTTCACCTGGTCTTACTCTTGGACATTAAGAATTAGGGATTTTAAATTAAGAATGGACCACAACCCTTTATTCCGTTAGGTAGGCCTATCCCAGGATCATTGGGCATAAGGCAGGGATGATCACCAGTCAGTCACAAGTCTAACACATATAGAAATGAGAAAGCAGGAGGGCCCAAAGTTACCCCCAGTAAATGGTGTGCATTTATATAGCGCTTCTTTGTACCCTTCTAGAGCACCCAAAGTGCTTTACATGATGCTTCCATTCACCCCATTCACACCTGGGGCAGACAGAGAGGGGGGCTGCCATACACAAGGTGCTCATGGCCTTCTCTGACGACCACAAACTCACTTCTACAATCACACACATTCATACACCAGAGCTGTGGCACTGGAAGCAAGGTGGGTTAAGGGTCTTGCCCAAGGACACAACGACGGTACAACCACACTGTCTTTGTTTCTATCCTTTCAATCATACAATGTATCCATGTTTGTATCACTTTGTCCTGCAGAAACCTCTGCACACAAAAAACAAAATCCATTTCCATATTAGTCGCAAAATGTACTAGGAATTATCCCTTCCACAAAACAGAATAAAAGCTCTTTTATTCCTGCTAATCCTTCAAAGACTGTGATATTACCTGATAGGATGCTGTACGCTGTGAATACTATCAACAGGACATGCCCAAAATAATGTAAGCAGGTCCCCAATGTAGAGATTAGACTAAGCACGGCTCTCAACCAATTTATCTCTTCCCTGAAATGTGGCGCCCATTCTATTTCTATTTGACCATATCCTCTTGTTTAAAATGGAAGCAACTAAAAGTTACTAAAAGTAATTTACAATTAATTTTTTTTTTCTAAATTGACTGGAGATAAACACTTAACATGTGATTAAAAGGTTCATCTTCAATCAAGAGCTCAGAGAATCACGCCTCAAGTTGTTTGCGATAATAGGTCCTAGAGAGAGGAAAATCATAAAGGCAGGGCTTTCCGGACACTTAAAGCCCCTCTAGTCTGACTCTTTTGTGCTCGATACACAGTGTCAGGGGGGGTAAGAAGATTATCACAATGGGATGAAGAGGCTGTAAGACCCTTTCTAACCTCACTGTTGTGGGAGGCTTAGGAGAGGTACAGTGAAAGTTGCTCCAAGCTTTTAAACTGCTTGACCTTAAAAACTGTTTATGAGCGTGAAGGAAAGCTGTGAAATGAGACGCGAGTAAAACAATGGCAAACAGATGCATAATGCAAATATACACTGAGAAAGATGCTAATAAATAGTTGTCAGTTGTCATTATGACTGTGTGAAGTGTTGCTTTCACCTAAAATGTGAACATCCCTTTGCTGCTCATGATTATTTAGTGTGTGTGTGTGTGTGTGTGTGTTGAGTGGCTGGAGCATTGAAATGACAAGAAGAGTTATTTGGGCTGTAATGAAGCTGCTTAATGAAATCAGTGCCCTTGAAAGTTCTTCATCAATTTTAGCTCCCTTGCTCACTTGCTCACACTCCACCATTCCCGGACCTGTCAGCTAATCCACGTGCACGATACAATATTAATTAAACACTGCGTTTCCTGAAGAACTTAAGTGAGGCGCTATCATTGATAATGAGCAGGTTTAAAGGAGTCACATCCCTCTAAAATTACTTTTTAAACTGGCCTTATTAAGCAGAAAATGAGACCCAAATCAGCCTACAAGCTCCTCATTAAAAGCCACTGATCCTTGGCCATGCGCATGTTTCAATGGTTTTAATTAGGCGAGCGCAAGATAGTCTGTGACAGGAAGTGCCATTAATCTTGTCTTTCATTCAGAAGAAGGAGTACAGCATGTTGCAGCTTGGTGCGACAGCCTGGGCCCAGTGGAGCCTTGAATGCCACAACAGAATTACTGAAAGAAAATGAGAAAAATTAAGTGACACCATTTAATCATTTAGTTTAGAGGGCTTATGACTAAATTAACTCAAATATACATTAACGTCCCCTAGTTACAAATCAGCATTGTTATTCAATCCTTAGACACACACACACACTTGCTAAAATGTGTCATCATTTTGTGTGTTTATGAGTTGCACTTGCAGCAGAGGATAGTCCCAGCCCCTCCTGTCACACCATCTCCGCATGGAGGATTATGGATGGCCAATTACATCGCTTTTGTCATTAATTAATGAGGATAACGAGCTCCCCCTGCTCCCCACAAACTGCGGTGCTCCTCAGCTGGTACTGAGCAGGCGAGGGGTGCTGGCTGAGCAGGTGAGGGGTGTGTTGACAGAGAAAGACACAAGCCAGTGTGAGTGAAGGAGGTTAGATATGTACAAAGACTGAGCACAGTGATGATTGTTGACCTGGGGGCTTTGCAGTACATTTGTCCAGTGCACTGAGGTGTGTTTGCTCACCACCAGTCTTGTATCTGTGGGGCCATTATAGAGATTAGGCAGAGCTACAGTAACGGATGCCCCCGTTTGTCATTTCATATCCACTGTCAAGACAACAAGCTAAAACCAAAGAGTGAGTAGAGCAGAGCAGTAAAAATAGGGGGAGGGCCAATGGGGTGGGAGGGTGGTTAAACAGTAGGGGAAATGAGAAAATAACCACTGTGCACTTGAGGATTGGGACACTGTCTCTCACTGAGGACAGATTCTCTGACTCTGACTTGACTCTGACGCAGCTCTGACTTTGACACAACAAAGAACAATGGCTCAGACTGTTGTCTTCCAGCTTTGCCCTTCCCTGCACTATCCACTGTCCCAGCACTATTCCACCAGGCCCAATCGTCTGGGTCTACCACAAATGGTGTCAGGTGCCTTGTGATGGGCAAAACGCTTTGCCTGACAGCTATGTTTTAAGGATTTATAACAACTGAGCACAAACACAAGCAAATGTGTGCAAGCCACAGATGCATACAGACACCCCTCCACCCCCCTCTGATGTCTGATTAACAAATGAAGGCCCGGGCCTAGCTCTCTGCACTTGCAGCAACGTCTCCCCAAATCACATGGCTCCTCGGAACCAACTGACTCACCCGCTCATTGTTTCGACAAGGTGGGGCTGGGAGGGATGATGGTGTGTGATGTCATAGTGAAGCTGAGGAGCCCTCAGGTGGAAGGGCCCTTAGACTCCTACCTCGGGCACACTTTGAGATGGTCTGTGCCTTTACACCATCTAAAACCAGCCTCATACATGCACATGTTCCTGTAGACCCACTTGTCCATCCCTATTGTCCTTCCCCTCCCCCTCATAAACCTGCCCAAAACACCATCTCTCATGTCACTTAGCATCTAAAGACATATAAGACAGTAATTACTTGTTCATAAAGCTTTAGGTTAAACTGTTAGAACAGTAGTAATAGTTACTGAAGCATGTTCATTCTCCTGCAAGGATACTCTCATAAGTGTAGTAATAGTCTGGAGTCAACAATGTGCATCCGATGCATGAGCTTGCGCATAGAGATAACTTAATTAAAGAAAACAGCGCTGTCAGAAGCATTAGGCAGAGGTACACACTTAAGGGCATATGGTTTTAGTATAATACCATTGGGTTGGAGCAAAGCACACAAACATACCTCAAAGCCCTGAGCCATGCTAATGAAATCACTCCCTTTCTATCCCACGGAGAGCAAACACAAATGTTTACAGACATGGCACAGTCTGTGTGGAGTCCTGCACCATGCTGGGCTGTTAGCACCCAAGCAAACTGCATGGACTGAACTGAACTACCATGAAGGTCCACAGGAAAGAGGATTATGATAAATTATGAGTCTGATACACCACGCCTGTTTTAGCCTTGACTTTAATTATAATTTAATTGTAAAAATTACAAAACATGTAAGCAATGAAACACTGTATTGACATGTTATCGCAAATACTTTTGAACTGTACAATTGCCATTATATTGTTGTAGCTCATGTACAAAAGAAATTTGTCCTAATTGTACTCTTTAAAATATACTTGTGCTAAGTGTGTCTGCTTTTCAAATATAATCTATTTTCTTCATACGTGTCACAAAGAGTTCTTTTTACACATGTGGTTGTTTTGCGGGGGCATGCCCAAGGCATATTTGAGTTGTTTGCCTGCTGCCGTAAGAAGCACATTTTAATCTGTGATTTTCATTGGTTTCATTGTTCATTGCAATAAACAAAATCTACGTTCTTTATTTCAAAATATAGTTAGTGATTAATTTAATATATTGTTATTTGCTCTGACAAGATCTGTGTAAAAAGATGAATGTTAACAATACACAAAATAATGCTTGAATTAAGACTTGTAGACCGCAGTCTAGTCAAAGATGAAAAACAATGTTTTGGAAATATTTCATAATGTTCACAAAACACACAAATAAAATAAGTGTCTATAAGTGGTTTGAATTAAGAATTAATGCTTTGTGTGTGTCACTGCTTGATGCAAATATTGCTTTATTAAACTCAGTTGGACAGTTGTCTAGTATAGACAAAACTAAATGTAATTACTAATTAAAGTCATTTAAAAAGAGATGAGATTGATTAATGACTTTAAGTGCATACAGCACATACCTGTTGTTGGTGGGTGACTTGTGTCCAGCAGATTACAAATGTGTCTTAATGTATAGACACAATCGCAATGCAAAGTAACACACTGCCACTATTCACTGTAATGGCAATTAAGATAATAAGGTGACACAATAAAACATATATTGCAGCAATGCGACATAAGAGGCCTATGGGGAGGAAAAGTGACCAGTCAATCGGCCACGCAAAAAGGCAACCGTCTCATTTGTAGCAATTAGGCTGTTCGGGCACTGATGGAGCACAGGCCCCAAGCATTTACATCAGCTACAGCATTTGTCACATTTCATCCTCACTGGCCTGTCTCTCTCAGGGGCCCCAGACAAGACACATGTCATCAGAGGCCCAATTTAAGACGCCATGGGTGGCCCGCTGTTGTGACATGACGCTAAAGAGAGACTCAATAACTTAGTCACTTACAGACTGGCAAATGCATAGTTGCATACAGTGTTTATACAGACTTTACAGTGTGCAGCACTAAAATAGAATACTGAAAACTATTGTTTTGAAATATTATCTTTTTTAGTGGTTGTTGATTGGGGTTATTTGACCATTTATTTCAATTTAAGGTGATATAGACCTGGAAAAAAAACTGGAAATGACATTTCACCCTTGCCTTATTTTATATAAATGTTTTAGGCATTGTGAGGAATCAAAGCAAAATACATGTGTCAACACAAATAAAATTGGCCATATTATTATAACCAATACTGATAAAAATAAAAATAAACATTGTCTGAAAGATGTGGACCTATTTATTCACAGTGTGAAAATTTGATAATTGAGCAAAACTATACAATAAAAAGAAGACAGAATATTGACAATTGTGGAACAATAACACACCAGACTGAAGCTGTTTGCCTAGACACAAAGGCTGGATAATCCAGGTAAGTCAGGCCCTATAGTTTACACATGCCCTTCTGCAGATTGAAGGAGCCCTGTAACGCTGCTCTCTGAATCTAGTGGAGCGTGCAGACAGGGGCAGAAATTGTGTTAATAGCTGGCCAGGGCATAAGAGCCCGCCAAAGAAGCCTGCCTGCAATAACGCAAATACCCAGAGACAGGTCATGTGCGCCCTGGGCAGCTCGTGCGTTGTTCCCCTAAGCACAATCGACTCATTCGAGTGCCAAACGGGCCCCACCAGCCAACAGAGGTCTTTAAACGCAACACGTTGTGTCAGACTTCTAATGCAAAGGATACAATTGTACACAAGAGTAAATAACCACTTTCTAAAGTCATACATTTTCAAAATGTTTAGGTCTGTCTAAAAGTAAACAATTTTGTCCCACTTAAGGCTTTAGATATTCACCACAAATTAAAATAAAAAAATATGCACAGTTTAAGCATGAGGCATTCACGTCTGGCACCAGTTTTTGTCCGTAATGTCATAAAACTGTGAAAAAATAAAATAATTTAAATGAGGCAAACCGGATCCAGGCATAGATACGTTTTTAATTGTAAAGACAAATATAAACAATATATGAAATTCATGTTGCAACACAACCAGTGTATAGGCTGTAGTTATATAACCAGTTATATAGCAGGGCTTTTCACAGTTGTACAATACAATCATGTGAGATGTGCAATAATAACTTAAAACATAAAAAGAAAAACTGTCAGTACATCTTATTAAAAGTTGAACATGACGCCAGTCCAGGTAATCTTTCAGTGAATAGATTTTTTTTTATCTACTGATTGAGTTTGGATGAATGTTGCATAGTTTATACAACAAAACAAAACCTGGTTAAATTGACCAAAATGACAAACTCGTCTAAACATGGCCTGCATTTTCCTGAAAGTGACAGAGCGATGTGATCAAGGCCTAAACAGTTTAAATAACGTAGTGGTCGTAAATCTTAACTATGCGTTAGATTTAACTTTTTATAGTTAAAATAACTATAGTGGGAAAAAGACTGACATGGGTTGTAGCACAGGTTAAAGTTCGGAAATCGGAAGAAATAAAATCAAGGCTTGTCGTTACAGTGTTTGAAGAGACTTGAAGGTGTCCCGGAATAAGTCGAACACTTTTCGGCGCAGGTGGCGAGCGCGGAGCTGGAGAACGGATAGACGGCTCCTTGTCCAAAGGGCGCCAGGGCGGTGGGGATGGGGGAAGTGATGGTCTGTCCCTGGTTCAGATACGCCACCAGCCGTCTCATCTCCTCCAAAGCCTGTGCCTGCATCAGGATATAGTTCTTAGCCAAGAGAAGTGTGGCTATTTTGGAGAGTTTTCTCACAGAAGGGCTGTGTGCGTAAGGGATAACCGCGCGCAGGCCATCCAGCGCGTCATTCAGGTCGTGCATCCTTCTCCTCTCCCTGGCGTTGATACTGAGACGCAAGGATCGCTGCTCTTTGCTCTTTTTGGCTAGTGGGCCCCCGGGCTTGTCATCCCCAAAAGACGGGCCCCTCTTCCTGGACTCCAGAGAGTCGAACGCGTCGTCGTCGTCACTCGTCTGCTCTCCGCCGCTCTCGTTGGACTTCGTGGTCTGTCCGGAGATGAAGTCGGTGGCCGGTGTGAGCGGGAAGCGGGCAGGACTACCAGTACCGTGGCCAGGACCAAAGCCGAACGCGGACTGGCCGTAGCGCTGCGTCAGGTCCAGCAGCGCGTCGTTACTGATGGACTTCAGCAGGTTCTCTTCACTAACATTCATCTTTCTGGGGAAAAGTCTCTTCTCTTGTCTTCAGACCCTGTCTTGTTTTGTTTTGCACTTCTCTCCACAGTTGCCCTGTTTCTATGACTTTCCTGTCGCTCACAGTGACTCTTGAAGAAAGAGCTGTGAGTGTGAAGCCTTTACGCTCTGCGCTCCCCCCTCAGCGCGCGCATAGCCCACGTTAAACAACACTTCTTTGACTGTGTCCGTGCGCTACAGGCTTCCGCTCCACTCTTTTCCTCTCTTTGCCCTCCCTCGCCTTGGGCAGGTTGTGGCTCACGCCGTACCCGGCGCGCGAGTTAGTATAGAGCACGAGGCCCACTGGGATGAAATGGCCGGCCAATCAGAGAGGCGCTTTAATTAAGTCAGGAAGAACCAGGGCTGCTCCCAAGGAAAGTGACAACTGTTGTTGTGTTAATAGCTGGTATACTAGATACTATTTTATTCCTCAGTATTCACTCCTTTTCAAAGACAGCTGTCCCACAAACCTTTTATTTAAAGACTATTTATTTTGGATTTATCTGAGGCACAATTTGAAATAGAGCTATTAGAGCTTGTCACCCGTAGGGAAGCAAATGTGTAGCGATACCCTCACATCTACAAATGGTTCTAATAGGGGGGTAAGACGTGTAGTAGCCTACTCATCATTGCTTGTATGTTAATCATTTTACTTAAATAGCCTAATTTCAACTTTTTATATATATGAAAAACAATAGTGTTGCTGTCAGATTCGGTTTTTTGGTGTAGTATAGCCTAACTATTACATTAGGCTACCAGAACACGTGTTTAGTAATAATAATAATAAAACGCATTCCCCTGCTTTAATAACTTATGCTATAAATGCTTACTGTGCTGGGGAAATACTTGTAAATGATCCAGAAGAAGCATGAGACATCTTTTGCATTTTTTCTTATTGTTCCGTATACAAACGGACATTTTACAGGCTACAGTTAATGAGACAGCTACGCTATAGTTTTCTAATCTTTCAGCACTTAAACTTAGTTACTATGTCATTACTCCTGTCTGCTCCTCTACATCGGGTATCTCTTACAAGAACTTGTAATCAGCAGGTTATATAAAGGCTCTTCATATGCACATTTTTACAGGATAATGTAGCCTAATGTAAAAATCAACTTTCAGCAACAAGAGCTACGACAAGTAGGCCTACTAAATGAGACCGTTAGTCACAAACCAATGTTTCCCTCCATAAGCAGCCTAAGCAGGGATTGAGGAAACTAAATTAAAGGTAGCCTACACAGGCTCTCAACTTAAATACTCACCAAACATCTCACGTCTTCGCTGCCAGTCAAGGCTTTTATGTGCCTCGGGAACAGGTGTCCAGGCCGCTGCCACTTTACCGCCAGTTTCCGCCAAAGTGTCAGAACTGGGATGAGGCTGCCGCTCTGTGTTGAATATGAAGCATTACAACAACACGCATTCAACCATGCTTCACCCCGTCTGTGTCTGCTGGAAGGCTCTCCCTCAAGCATTTAGAACGTTATTCAACATTGTTTTGGTGACAGTGCCACCTTGTGGGTGAGTTACTCAATTACTCTGTTTGCCCACTACATACAGTTATTGTTGTTGTTGTTGTTCATAATACAGTTTATTCTGGTCTAGCTCATCTATTGTCAAGGTTAGAAATGAGTCAAAATGGCGAAAATTGTGTTGTGATGTCAGAAGATCTTTTACACTAGTCCGTAGGTTTTCTATTTAAAATAATATTAATAACAATAACGTTACCAATTTGAGCCCTGCCTGAGAGTCAGAATCTGCTGATCTGCCTTTGGATCAGTTTGAGATATTATTAATTATGGGACTCATGCGCATTACATTGGCCAGCAGGTGGCAACAAAGCCAACCAATTGGCTCACTAAATCAGGTAAAATGTTAAAATCAAAACTCAGTTTTAACTGTTCATCATGGTCATTTAGAATATTTACTTGTTGTGTACACCAAGTCCCTGGTGTTAAACCAGCTGCACTGCACGGAAACGCACACTTGTCACCTTTCTCCAGGAGGGCTGTGCTCTAAAAGCTTCTGATTCACAGAGACTAAAAGAAACACAGAAGTGTTAACACACCACCTAATAATACATGATGCTTTCAAAGGCTGTGCTGCAGCTCTTGGTCACCATGGCAACTGCATCCTTAGCCGCTATACAATGGTGGCATAGAACATTTGGTCTGTGACTGACTGTACCATACACGCTGAGAGCAGAGCGTGTTTTGCAGTGACTATTGAAGTCCACCGTGCGGCGGAAAAGCCTTTTGTATCGATCTAGAACCACTGATGCCTCTGTAAGGAACAATGCAAGAGTGCATTGAAAAGCTCATCTCTCAAGGCCATCTGACAGACGGACTCACTCTCCTCTCTCTGTCTCATACACTTCAAAGGGCTGCTCGGTTTATAGATGGCACAGGCTCCTTTGATCATTGATCACTGCCGACTCTGATTAATGTGTGGATTTACAGTGCAGACCTACAGGGACCAGGCAGCCATGATACCCCACTGCTGCACAGGAATCTGTTTTTCTTTTTCCTTATATTTCATTCAGCGCTCAGGTCAGAATCCACCAAAAAGAACAGACCTACACCCTTTATCCAAACATAAGCTACACAATGTGCCTAATGAAACACTGAGCACTGTGTCATTTAAAAAAAAGAAGTAAGAAGAAATGACAGAAATGTTTAATTCACCTCATGTAGGCATGTAGTAGACTCAGTGTTATGTGGGAAATCAAGCAGCTGCACTGGAATTTTATCTCTAAAAGAATACTTTTGAACCCAAAATCTACCTTATTTTTCTCCAATTTATTGCCGCTCACTTCGGTGCAATGCAGATCTGCTCACGGTGAAGGTATGGTAAGACAAGGCGGGGCCCATGAATAATTGTTAAAGGTTTCTCTCTGACCCACTTTGGATGACACTTTTACCTCCCTTAAAGATACCGCAGCCTACTTCAGTCAGTTTGTGATGTCTAAATAAAAGACACATATGTAAATAGAGTTTAAAAAAACACGTAAGATAAGGCATCTAAAGCACAATTCTACTGACAATTGACTAAACATTAGACTAAAACATAAAACAGAACAGGAATAGACTCTCATAACTACAATATGATCATGTGAAATGGTGAGAAATGATGACTTACTGCACAATGTGATCCTTGATGAGGGAGGAGCACAGTGCAAATACATCACTTGATTTGAACCTTTTTTGTATTTTGTGTCTGTCCTCTGTGTGTGAGAGCTGCTCAGTTTGGCTTTCGAAATTCTCTTTCAATGGTGTGCAGTTTGATCACAAACACAACTGTTCATAACAAATGTTTTATTTATAATGCAAAGCGATGAACTCATAGACAAGCAGTACAATGCTCAAAAATCAGAAATCAGATCAGAATATTTTTACTGAACTTCAAGTTTCTGCCAAACAGTTTGGTGTCACTCACACATGATGACTAAAATATGAATGGCTTTCATCAGCTTCTTTTCCAATCGTCACCCTCTTTTCTGTAATAATTTAGTGGCATTTCTTTCTCTCTGGGCTTTGAACATAGAAATACATGATATGGATGCAGCACTGAGCTGATGTGCTCTGTTTGGAACAATTTGACAGGTCCTCACTATTTCTACCTCAATGATCATGTTATCTCGTCTTGCCTATTCAATTTCCCAAAGCCTGCCATTTTTTTATTTTTTATTTTGTCTTTGTGCAATAGTTTCTTTTTCAGGCCACATTTTTCATACAGTTCCCTTCATTTTTCCCAATGTGAAAAGTCACCCAGTTTTTCCTCCAACATTTTTTCATCGACAGGAACTCCATATTTAATTAAATGACTGTCTTGTTAAAAGGCTTTTAAGTGCTCTTGTTCAGTGCTCTGGGCAGGAGGAAGGAGGCTCGAGCTTTTATTTATTCATTGGGTGGTTCAATGCCTCTTCCCTGCTCTCTGCAAAGAAGGCAGCGGATTAGAGGAACAAGTCCACCCCCATCACACATACACCCTTCATTCTCCCTAGCTAACTGTATCGACTCCCTCGGGGGACACCCCTGCTTCAGTCCACATTAACATCCATCAGAGCATGCTGCCCTAGAGGGGGATAAGCCTGTGTCCCACTGAGCCACACATATACAAATGAATACACATTTTTGCGGCATCCTCCAACCAACACTCTTCATAGATGTGACTTGTGGCATTTGTTTATCTGTATTTTCAAATTGGTCTTCTAACATTAGAGTGCTGCTGTCCTTCTATTTGCATTCCTCCATCAGTATTTGAACCATTTTGCAGTGAGAAAACAGATGGAGAAAGTCAAGAGGAGAAGTTTGACAGGACTGAGATTGCACTGATTCCTCCACTCTGTGTGCTCTGCTCTCTCGTTATCTCCCTTGGCTTTCGATGGGAAGGGGAGTGTTTGGAGAATCAGCCCAGATGACAGAAGCATGTCATTAATGAGCAGTGTTTCTCCAACAAAGCTCTGACTCCATCAATGGCACTTGTTCCCACACACTGGTGTCACACTCGAACGATGTAATAAAAGTCTCCTAATTTGTTTCAAGCAAACATCCTTTTATTGTCAGTGGGATATATCTGCAATCTCTTCTTTTTATATTTTCCTAAAATTGTTGCAATACTTATACTTGTATCTAAAATAGGATTATATTTGTGGATTTTTGGTGTATCCACATGTGGGTGTAGTGTGCACACGGAAAAACTGGTACAGTATCATGCAGTGGGATGCAGATTGTTACACCACTCTGACCTAGATTCCAAAATCAGGCAAAGAAAATGAGCAAATCAGCTTGACTACAGCACTCATAGCAAATGCATTAACCTATGTTTCACCCTAATGTGTCACATCAAGACCTCTCATTTCCATTCATCAACTAACTTGAAAGTCTTGGTGATTCATTGAATCAATTCACACTTAATAAGCAATTTTCTCATTTCCTTTCCTAGTTGAATCTAGCATCAAACTAAAATGCAAATCACTTACCCACAAAACTTATAATTGGATTCTGTCTATTAATATAAAAGCTTTCTTCATTACTAAGCTTCAATCTGGCTTCTTGGGGCACACACAGATCAAACCATTGCTATGATAAAGCCACATTGAAAGTAATGGACCAAGAAACAGTGATGTCAGCCATTCACACATCTGAATCCAGACAGGATTTATGTAGCCAGTTAATATATTTTAAAAAGGTAGGTTGAAGGTTCAGGAAGCGCAAATAATGGTCATAATGGTTACAAAGTTAGATGTAACAGTGCTAATGATCAAGTAGGACAGACCACATTCTATAGAATCTGGCTCACAACACATGTCCCAGAGGAGTAGTACATTTTAAATGAAACTACTCTTCAACTCTTTACACTCACTATCACTCACTAAAATGCATAATAATAAAATGATGAGCAGTATGTGTTTAAAAAAACACATCATGTGTGGCATGGGAGTTAAGATAGCCACATAACAAAAGTTCCCATCTGACTAGTTAATATACAGTTAGTGAGTTTTTTCTTGACATATGACAACATTATGTTTCTTCTTCATCGGAATGAGGTTGATTAGACCTTAAGGCTAATCAGCATGCTTGGTTTAAAAACAAAAGAATATTACTGAAAAACGAATACCGGCATGTGACAGTTGGCGAAAGAGGCAGACGGCGAGAGAGCACCAGATGCTGTGTGGGAGGGTTGATGATATCACACCTCTTTTCCTCTTCTTCTCCCTCTTGTTCTCTTTCGCTTACATACACACACGCACACATTAATAAATGTGCTCAACATATTTGACCTGTCACCTCCTTATCCTTGCGTGACACACTGCCCACACCTTTCTTGCGGTGCTTCATTTTACCAGCCAAAGCAGCTTTCAGACAAAAATATATAAATCATAACTGTGTACCATTCCTCAACTTTCTTGGGCTGTGTCATTTCATGCAGGTAAAAACTGTTCCACAAGCTTTCTGCCAAATGAGAAAAGCCCTGGAAAATGAGTCTAATTAATTAGCTTTGCATTTGCACATGTAAATGAGCTTAATTAAAAAATAGACTCTCCTTTTGCGGTCTTCAAAGGGAGACAGTGAGGCCTAATCAGTAAGGTTTGTTCAGCTGTGGCACTAATGAGACATATTTGGCCTAACGAGGGAGCCATGCCCTAATTTGTTTATGCTAATGATTTGAAACAGTGCTTGTCCTTTTACTGTATCTGTGCAGTTTATCAGTTATACAATGCATTTTAAGGGTTCGGTTCAACACTCTCAAGGCACTCCTCAGTTGTTTCATTAAACAGCATCATCACATCTAAGGCCCATCATTAGATGCAGAGGTGGCAGAAATTCTCATGACCTTTTTATTTAAAATATCCAAGCTGTGACATGGAATATGGAAATATAATAATGGAATTTGTTACATCTGTTTTCATGAGTGTGTATGTTACGTGCCTGTAAATAATGCAAAAAAGAATTGTGAGAGAAGTCCTGCTTAAACAACAATTATTTTAAGAGATTATCCTTATTTTACCATGTTGCTTTTCAGCTTAAAAAAAAATAAAAAAAATAAAGAAAGCATTTTACATACAGTATAACCACACTAAAGAATCCTCACAGCATAAATCCTGGCTGTCTGTAGGTCAGTTGTGTAAGAAGACAAAATCAAGAGCCAATTGGATGTCCCAGAAAATGGCATCCGACTCTGTCATGCAAAGTGAAACACCTGACAACATCTGAGAGTAAATAGTAAAGGCCTCGTTGAACATATACAGTTGTGCTCATAAGTTTACACACCCTGGCAGAATCTATGATTTTTTGGGCCATTTTCAGAGAATATGAATGACCACACAAAAAACTTTTTTTACTCATAGTTAGTGGTTGGGTGAAGTCGTTGTTGTCAAACAACTGTGTTTACTCTTTTTAAATCATAATGACAACAGAAATTACCCAAATGACCCTGATCAAAAGTTTACATACCCCAGTTCTTAATACTGTGTATTGTCACCTTTAACATCAACTGTTGAAGTCTTTTGTTGTAGTTGTTGATGAGTTGATGAGGATCTTTATTTTCTCAGATGGTAAAGCTGCCCATTCTTCTTGGCAAAAAGATCTTCCCAGACTGGCTCAATAATATTGAAGTCAGGAGACTGAGATGGCCAGTCCAGAACCTTCACTTTACGCTGCTGTAGCCAATGACAGGTCGACTTGGCCTTGTGCTTTGGATCGTTGTCATGTTGGAATGTCCAAGTCTGTCCCATGCGCCGCTTCCTTGCAAATTATTCTCCAGTATTTTCTGATAGCATGCTGCATTCATCTTGTCATCAATTTTGACCAAGTTTCTTGTGTCTTTGTAGCTCACACATCCCCAAAACATTAGCAATCCACCTCCATGTTTCACAGTAGGAATGGTATACCTTTCATCATAGGCCTTGTTGACTCCTCTCCAAATGTAACATTTATGGTTATGGCCTTTGCGTTTTGAGGCTTATCTCAGGGCGGTTTGGCGTATTGTAAGTTGGATGCTTTGTGGCATTTACATAGTAATGGCTTTGTTCTGGGGACTCAACCATGCAGCCCATTTTTCTTCAAGTGCCTTCTTTTTGTGCATCTTGAAACATCCATACCACTTTTTTCAGAGAGTCCTGTATTTAAGCTGATGTTATTTGTGGGTTTTTCTTTGCATCACAAACCATTTCCATGGCAGTTGTGGCTGAAGTTTTTGGTTTTTGGTATGGATTCAACAGAATCCCTCATTTTCCACTTCTTAATAAGAGTTTGAACACTGCTGACTGGTGTTCTCAATTCCTTGGAGATCTTTTTTATATCCCTTTCTTGTTTTATACAGTTCAATTACCTTTTTCCGCAGATCCTTTGACAATTCTTTTGCTTTATCCATGACTCAGAATACAGAAACATTAGTGCAGCACTGGATGAAAGATGCAAGGGTCTGTCAGGAGCACAGAAACTCACTGACAGTTTATACACACACTGATTACAAGCAAACAGATCACAGGTGAGGATGGTTACCCTTAGTCATTCAAACATGCACACAAATTGTTTGTGTCAATTTGTGTGCATGTCATCAGGCCAAAATTACCAGGGTATGTAAACTTTTTATGGTCATTTGGGTAGTTTCTGTTGTCATTATAATTTAAAAAGAGTAAACAAAGTTGTTTTACAATAAATTGCTTCACCCAACTGCTAACTATGAGTGAAAAAAAGGTCCATCCATCCATCTTCTACCGCTTATCCAGGGCCGCCGGGTCATAGGGGCAGCAGTCTAAGCAGAGACACCCAGACTTCCCGCTCCCCAGACACTTCCTCCAGCTCTTCTGGGGGAATACCGAGGCGTTCCCAGGCCAGCCAAGAGACATAGTCCCTCCAGTGTGTCCTAGGTCTTCCCCGGGGTCTCCTCCCGGTGGAACATGCCCGGAACACCTTCTCAGGGAGGCGTCCAGGAGGCATCCGAAACAGATGCTCGAGCCACCTCAGATGGCTCCTCTCGATGTGGAGGAGCAGCAGCTCTACTTTGAGCTCCTCTCGAGTGACCAAGCTCCTCTCCCTATTTCTAAGGGAGGCCCTGCCACCCTGCGGAGAAAGCTCATTTTCGGTCCAACCTACTGAATCACCAGACTGAAACTTGTAAATGGTCACAGTTATGTGATCTAAAGTAGGTGGGTCTATTCAGTGCATGCTTCAGTATAAACACTGAGTGACACAGTGAAATAAGACACGGTAACAGAGAACTTAAATCATAATTTGAACCAATTACATTATATTTTTCTACTTTTATTACCTGTCCCCAGGTTAAAGGAAAAAATTAGTGCAGCTGCATTCTTCACACCTGGGACTTTAAACCAGAGGTTGACATGTGGAGAAGGTTCAAATGACTTAATTGCTAGCTTTCTAAACAGTTGGCCTGTTGTCCTGAACTGAAAGTGGGTGGCGAGCATGTTCTTGCAATGTTAGTAGTAAAAAAAAAAGTTGTGTCAAAAACTTTATTTAAAAAATGCTTACTTACATAATGAAGGGTAATTACATGTTTGTCAAGAGTTACATACATATTAGTTTACTTCTGCAATTTAAAGCATAAAACCATCAGCTATTATGTTGTCTGTAAAACAGCAAACAGCTTTTTTAGTCCAATACAAACAAGTAACATTCTCTCAAAGTAGGGAATAGAAAAATACATGCCATTTTGGATTAACTAGGTATTATTAGGAATCTGGATATAGTTTAGTTTTTAAGCTTAAGAATGTTAAGTTCTGACCTCAGTCAGAACTTTAAGCACGTTTTTTTTTATAGGGATGCAGAAATACTCAATAACTATATTTTCAAACAAGCAATAAAAAAAAAAAGTTAGATAAAACAAAACAAAATGTCCCCAACCAAACCTGTATGTACACATTCACAATTATAATTTTCACATTTTGGCCTTCAGGCTTAACAGTGCCAGAGCCTATAATAACATTACGCAGCCATGAGACCTGTCATGTCAGAGGGGCACGGGTTCTGACTTCCCACACACAGATCCTACAATTATACTGGGATTTGCCCCAAAGTCTTTCAATATAAAGCAAAGTAGGCATATATGTAGGTGTATTTTGGCTTTTGGCCTGAACACATGTGTACTAAATGTACATTGTGTGTGTGTGTGTGTGTGTGTGTGTGTGTGTGTGTGTGTGTGTGTGTGTATATGGTGTTTGGTGAGTGACAAGCTCCTGGTGCTTTTGTTCACCGTTGAGTGAGTGTGAGGCCGAGTGAAACGGCAGCATGGCTGGCCCTAGCTGATAACTAGGCACAGCTAGGGCTCTGTGCATCTATTCAAAATATGAATGCATACTCACACGGGCCTCCACAACTGTGTTAATTAATCCAAAAACAGAGGGCAAATTGAAAAAATAAAAACACCTTTTAATTGGACTGTCTGTCGTCCAAGCATAAAGAGAAAACAAGCTCAATCATTCCCCACCATCTTGTCGCTTGTTGAATTATTGATGGATGGAGCAAACTGTACTAGAAAATGAAACAGTGCTGGAGTGTTTTGAATGTAGTGATAAAATGTGATTATTCATGTGTGATGTGTGCTGTGCGGATACTTGTAACAGAATGAGGAGGAGTTTTCTCCATGGTGACTGTGGAGAACCTGTATGTGCCAGACAAGCCAGCTGGTATCTCAGTGTCCAAGTACAAACAAAGCTCCGGAAGATTAATCAGAAACAAACTGATGTGGAGGAGGCAGTTGTTAAATGCTTGAGTTTTTATTTGTGTTTGAAAACAATGTGCAAATCTTGATCACTTTATTCACAAGGACACATCACCGGTCTGACTTATAAAAATGCTTTAATTACTATATATTTCATTGGTTTCAAGTGTAAGAGCAGCGCCACTGTAATAATAATAGAAAAATTTAAAAATCACATTTTATATATTTAGTAACGGGCCATTCTTTTTCTCATATGGGGAGACTTTTTGTACATGACTTTCTGAAAGTCAAATCTACATTCAGCCTCTTTTATTCAAGAAACTGTACTGTTTTTGGAATAATTGTGATGGTAGTTTGCAATGGTGGCTGGTATCAGTGGGCTAAGACCCTCCTCTCGTGTAGGTTTTTCAATGTATTGTTAAACATTTACTAGATATATAAACATAAAATGTATATTTTTAATGTTATTATATTTCGTTGAAGATTCTAGAACAAAGTGTTTATAGTTCTGATGTCAGTAATATGTCTAAATTGCCACAAAAATAATAAAAAGGGCTTTTTTTTTTTCAACAGCCCAAGCATAATGACAAGCACAGTGACCTAGCACCAATCATCTTCCTCATTTGGTGAGGAAGATGATTGGTGGCAAATGTCTTCAGCCCAGAGACCTGAATTTGATTGAAACCCAGCGACTTACAAAGTAACAGTGAGCTTCCCTGTGCTTCTGAGAGCAAGTGAAGGGAAGATCAGTATATTTCTATATAAATACATTAGCTTTAGCAATATTTGTTCCATTTAGGATAATATGACGCATTTAGCATTAGCATTATTTGTTAGTTAACAAAAATCTTCTGTTTCCAGTCGCTCTTGTAATGAACATTATTTTTGCCTCAGTCTTAGTTGAGTGATAAAACATTGTAGTATTTAGTGTAAACTATACAGATATCATGTAGGTAATTCTGAAAGTTAGAAGTGTTTGACATAATCCTTTTTGTGTTGAGCACAGGTCTGTTTGATAAAGCTCAGTGTTATCCCAAATGTGATTACCTTTATTAGCCACCCACCAAATATCACCACCAGTTGCCACTAGTTTTGAATGTCTATTAGATATAAAAATTACATGAGGCAAATCACAATAACCTTTAAACAAATTGTAAAAAGAATATGGAAATGCTCTTTACTCCATAATGTCTTACCTGCAAGATCATTACATTTCTGATTATCAAACAGATATGAATAAATAGGAAACCCCTGAATAATGCTTTGACAGTGACAAAACATGTCCAACTCAAACTTCTTGAGCCCAATGAGAGACCTTGAAATATTCCCTCTATCAATTAATTTTCATTCAATGACACACTGCTTTACTTAGCCAAGCATTCAGCCTCTTCAGACCGCTATAATTGTCCCAGTTAATTGCTTTTCAACTCGCTTTGATTACAAGGTCAGCCCTGAATTGCTGGTGTACATGGCTCAAAGTTGGGTGCTTAGCTTAGCTCTCCATCTTATTTATCCACCCCTTTTCTTTTAGGATCACTACAGATTACCTCTTACTTCTTCAATAATATTACATTAGATATTGCAGGAACTGAGCTGTAAGTAGGTAAATACTTTCGTCTTAACATTTAACCACAGTCGAAATATAAAAATGATTAACATTTACTATTTACTGCGACAATCAGTGTTTCTGTCATTCATCACAAGACAGCAGAATATATACTATACCACATGAGGAGACATAAAATTCCTCTTTGAAATTAAACTGCTGGAATGGTTAAGAGAAAAAAAGAGATCAAGTCATGTCTTGCTTATGATGACAAAATTGTGATCATATGTCATGTATAGTATCCCTTTACACATTTTCTTTTGTTTTATGATTATTGATCACATTTTTTTTTTTTCAAAACAACAGTGCTGGGTGCAAGTTTGGCATTTTGTGGTCAGACTAAGGCAGTGTCCCCACAACACTGAATCCCACTGAGTATAATGTGTGTGGTGCTTTGTCCTTTCCCTCGGCAGCTCACACGGAGGCGACAGAGTCCCTCTCATTACTAAACACCACAGCATCCAAACAAAGGCTTCTGCAGCGTGTTCTGTACTGATAACTATGTGGCCTCCCATACGAATTAGCCTGCCATATAGGCCTTGATGTATTGTTACACACCCAGACATTAATGCATGGACATGCTTATAGTTATGCATTCAAACTAAATAACAAACAGACATTTGAAGGGTACAGCCGTTTACGTGTGATTATCATTCAGGAAAGCACACAGCCAGGAAAAGTGATTCTGCAAACTCCTGAACAGATAGCATTCCAGCTTTGCATCAGCACGTTTTTTTGTTCTCACTGTTGAGAAGAACAACAAATGCCGTCCCACTTCAATGAAACAGAAATAGTAAAAGTGAGTTGTGGTTGTATAGACGGCAGTTTACTTTTATAATTTTTTTTTACACAGAACAACCATGCAAACAGGCAACAAGAGGCATTATTTCTGCTCCACTTCAGTGTTGCCCTCCTCATCTGGCCTTCTGCATGTTTCACACCTGGCTGGGTAAATGTGCCACTGGGCTGCCCCCTGCTGAGGACTTAAAGCACAAATGCACATACAGATGCTCACCTTAGCTTTTTAAACTCCGGCCTCTTTGCAGTGTTGGTTTGCAAAAAATACAGATTTATAATTAGCAACATGAATCTTGTTCTATAAATGCTACCTTTGTGTCTGTGGCCGTGTAGTAAAAGCAGACTATAGTTCTGTTACCTCCTGTGGTGACTAATATCAGCCATCTGTCTGTCACAAACAGCCACAATCGATTGTATATCTTACTGTCATATTGCTTTAATGCTGTGTTGCCTTCAGCTGTGACTTGGCTAACAGTCAGTAGGTACAGAGATGCAATAGCAGCAGGGAGCAAAATAGGGGCCTTGCATTTTACATTCCTGTGTATGCAACTGCACATCAGTAATTGTAAATTCCTGGTGGGTATGGATGATTTTTGCCCCTGTGTATAACTATCTATATTTCAAAGGGCATTTCAACGCAGCTGGCAGTGACCCGTTTTGCAAATGAGTTGAGGGTTGAGGAATATTTACTGAACAGGCAGATAGGATGTCATTCCTCATGCTGATAATGAGAGAGAAATGTGAAGGAAGAAAACACAGAAAAGGAGGAGTAGAGGGAGGAAAGGGAGCAGGAAGAGGAGCCTAAAATATGCATGTCATCGTGTGGGTGACTGATAGCTCTCTGTGAAGGTTTCTCTTGATGCGCGTGTGCACGGCAGTCTTCTAATTGAGCTCTGCTGCCAATCACAAGTCTTCATAGTGTCTGTGTGTTTACCAGGAGTGTAACAGCCTGCTACTGAAGCCTCCAACTCACTGACACACACAGAATTCAGTGTCTTTGATCATCTGAGTGAGACTGTCCTAATTAGCTTGGTGTTAAACATGAGAGACAAGTGAGATCAGGCAGCACAGCCAGCAGATGATTAGTGCATTTTGAGGATGTAACTATCACCCATAACTATCAGGATGAGTCTGCACCATGGAGATGCCTCAAGCACTTACACAACATGGGCATAGGCATTTGCTTTGTTCCATTTTTAGAATATTATCAAGCATTTTATTTGTCAGAATCAAGAACAGACAGAAAAGAAATGTGGACAAAGAAAGAAATTAGGAGAAAGCCACAAATCAGGCCTGAGATACACCGAGGGGCCTTTTTTAACCACAAAACCCACTGAAGGCCAACCCTATCTTTGCAGTGTATGAAATCATGCTAGCCTTCTTTTGTTTGCAACATTTTTTGGCACAGCAAGTTCAATATGGCAGCCACAGTATTATCATGTACAGATTAACATACCTTTTTAGATCACCCTACAGTCTTGGAAACATATGCATAAGCAGTGTGGATGGTTTGTGTTTTCTTCTGACTGCTGGGTCCGCTGTAAAACGCTAATGAAAGAATTGTGACAGCACCTTAGACTTCAATTCTAAAATCTGTCAATACAAAAGAGTAAATGCAGCATGTGTTTTACCAAACCATAATTGTATTTTCTTTCAAACAAGCCTTTGAATTGAAATGGCATACATGAAGAGAAGTCTGCAGATTTTTTGCAACTGCAGATTCCTTCTGTTCATGTACGTCGCTGATGTAGTCTGCAGTCTCAGCATTTACAGACATGGGCAACTCACACAGGAGTAATATCTGTGTCCCCACCGCCCCATCCTTTATTACCCCTTTTTCCTTTCACTTTCTTCCCCTCATGAATAAACATCCCTTACATTCAGTCAGTGCTGGCATGAAATGGCCACACAGCCCCTGGCACACGCAGGAGTAATGCTGCAATCATTATTCCACTGCAGTGGTCCCACAGAAGCATATTTCACCAATCATGTGGCTCTCTCCCCTGGCTTTTATTTGGATGACTTAAACAAATGATGTGGCAGTGAGGAGGGCCCGTGTACCATTGCTCCCTCTGTTAACACAGCAACCGTTGACACGGACACAGCAGAATTTGCATAAGAGAATGCTTGAGTGGTACTGGCAATTCCAGAAGGGAATCCAAAGATCAGTTCCCTCTCTTTGGATGGGAGGGTGGGGTTGAGGGCTAAATGAGTAGGGCAGGGTGTTATTTTTGGTTCTCCTGCGTTTCTGTTTCCTTTCATTCTGTTCTGCCTCATCCCTGTTTTTCTCTCAGACTGCCAACTGTTCTTTTCTCTGGGGTTTAGTGTTGAATCTGAGGTAATGAATGATGCCCACATACCTTGAGTCTGGCCAATCAGTGACTGACATGAAGGAAGTCCGTAGGTTTTGCTGTTAATAATAGACAGGACTAAAATTGCATCTAAGGATCAACCAAGGATGGTTTAACTTCATTGTGTTGGGTCAGATAGGTAGGAGAAAAGGAGGTTTACTTGTCCAATAGTTTAAGCATTATTGATGAATTATGTAACCATACAAAATTCCAGTGGCGAAGGTTAGGTCTCTACCTTAAAAAGTAGGGCATTTAAACCATTGCATACAGAAAAAATAAATAAGAAATTGTTGTGTTTTACATTGTAAGATATTTTTAAAAAAATAGCATAATTTCTCTTGTATATCAAGGAAAATATTTACTGAAGACAAACGTGTTAATAAAAGAGAGGAAGTGGGGAATAATCTTGATAATATTGAATTCAGTTTTGGTATTCTATCTGTGTTAGTGTTTGAAAGTAGAAGTAAAATTGGTGCATAGAACGAAGTTAATCAGTCAGCCTGAAGGGCCACTGCTCTGTGCTTTTATGTATCACTCACTACATTTCTCTTTCTTCCTCATTTCCCTTATCAGACTTTAATCACTGCATATCAATGTGACTAATACATCTAAGAGAGGTGTTTGCCTACTTTTTACTTGTAAAAAACTTTTACTAAATTCCATGAATTTGCTCTTAACTGACTTTCAGCATTCTGACAGTGAATATAAACAAGTAACCAACAGACCTGTCTTTGTAAATGTTTATGACTCTGTAGAGTCCTTAGAGTGGGTGTGGTATACTACATAAAGGTTGTCTCCATGTTGATAGATGTGGGGTCATCTCCATGGCGATAGATTGCAGGGGGTGTTGGCCGCCAAGGTCGTGGACCAAGGACAAGGCGAGAGTGATTGCAGCCACCCAGACAGGAAATCGAAGAGAAGCACTCCAAAGGGGGGTCGAGGAAAAAGGTGCAATTTCACAAGCCAAATTACTTCTGGGATGGAGAAGAGAAAAATATCACAGCAACACAGTGAGAGGAGGGAGGAGAGGGGGGAAGAGGAGCAGAAGGAAAGAGGAGGGAGGTCCCAAACATCAGGAGTTGTTACAATTTTGATGACTATTATCAAAATCATCAAACATGTATGTTCTCATAAGTAAAAAGAGTGACTCGATTAATCTGTTGCCACACAAACCTCTCTGCCTCTCAAAGCTACAGTCCCTGCCAGAGTTTGGCTGAATTTCCACATGCTTTATCAAGCTGTGTTTATTTCTGAGACTGATGCTGCCTGTGACTGGGAAATATTGATTGGATTGTGCAACATGTTCCACTGCAGCATTACTGATTTCTTTCACTGTTGTCTGTGTTTTTTCATCTATGCTCTCGGCTGATTCGACAACATCAGTATGTGCACTAACCGATCAGAAGGATGTTAACAAGAACAGACACAGTGAATAAATAACAATGACAACTTAAAAATTCTCCCTGTTCTATCACTCTCTGCTCGGGGTTTCCCTCATGCTTTGCCTGTCTCATTTACTTACTCACTCTGTTTTGTTTTGTGTGTGTGTGTGTGTGAACAGGCTGGGTGAATTGAATCATTAAGTCCACAGTGCCACTGAGCCCATTGCCTCATTGCACCTAATTAAGCCCCTTGGTTTCCTATCAATTAAGATTGTAATTAAAAGTAGTTGTGCTTCTTTTTACAGAGAGTTTGCTGATTCAGACAAATGACACAAACATGACATGCAGGAGTTTACCTAATACATTCCTCCATTCAACATTAACAAACATTATTAGAGAAATATTTAGTTTATGGAGATATAAACTAAAGTTTTTAGAGGAAATTTTATTCATCTTAATATATTTTCAACTTTAGATGAATCTTCAGAAAAGTAAGGGGGTGTTCAAATAGAAAATAATGCAAGAATTAGACACTAGGTCTAGGTCACAGTTGCTACCGTCTATGCTTACAGTACAGTGTTTCATCTGTGCTACATGTGAGCTACTCATTACATTTGTGAAAGTATTGTAAAACATAGGGCTATGGGAAGCTGGGAATGAAGGCTACTGTGGAGTTTATGTGAACCAGGGTCGAGTCATTAACATAACCAATGAATTCACCTCTTGATAATCTCACACTAATCACCTAATCCTCACCCCTCAGGTGACCAGACTTGAAACAAGCACTTACCATCAGGGACCGTGAAAATAACATGAACCCACTCTTACACACACAAACACATGAACTGTGGATGTTTGTACACATATGAACAGAAACAGGAAAATAAGTCACAGAAATGAGCACTCCGCCCCGCCTCTGCTGGCTCAATCCTCCTCAGTATGTTCATTTCACCAAAAAAATATACACTATATCGTCTTGTTTCCATGGCAACAGGCTGTAGAACTGTGGGTATATGAGCAGGCGGCTGCAAAATCACTGGAGTGAGAGGCGTACCAGTCTGTCACCTCAGCCTCCCCCGAGAAGCAACACATACTGTACTACTGTACTCCTGTACTCCAGTCTTTCTCCATCTACTGTTCTCATTTTGTTCAGGAGACTCATTTGTTTATGTCTACATGCGAACACTGTCCTCTGTGTTGTCTTAACCTCTGTCTTTTGAGCAGACTCTACAAAAAAATCTACGTTCTTTAACATGTGACCCTTTTGTTTAAATGTGATCCTAAACTGCCCCACCCCCCTCCTCTTTCAAATATCTGCCACCCTTTTTTGTTGGAGGCCAACCCGTCCTTGGGTGCAGTAACAGATCACACTAGCGCACACCATGTGACCTTAATTCCCCTCTGCATGCTTCTGCCACATTCAGCCAATCAGCATGAGCAACGCATCAGACATGTATGTGTGTATAATGCTGCAGCTGTCGGCTAATGGTGTCTTTAAATGCAGGCGACCATGTTTGTCTGAACATACGTGAAGGAGATGAATGCAGTTGCTAACGAGACCCAAATATAAATGATATCTGTTGTAAATTTGCTCTACTAAAATATACTTGAAATTAACTGAATTTGGCTATTAGTTGGCTCAGTAGTTCAGATATAGAGCACAAACTGGAAAGTGTGTAGCCACCACGCTAAGGAGGTCAAACAATGATAGTAATGGCTTGACATGTGAATTAAAGAGCGACTAGACGAGTACTAGGCTACAGTATGTCAACCATAATAACCTTCATTTTGAACAAGACATAGGATATGACAATAACATTGGACAAATTGTATTCAAATTGTGAGGAATGGCCATAAGACTGTTCTTTTGTATGTGCAGCAATAGTTTTAGACACAGACTAAATTCTAAACTTGCATGCTCATCTATCAGCATACATACAGTATTTAACAGTAAAAAGAGCAAGCAAACAGTGTGACTCTGTGACCCACACAAACAAATAATAGAAAATTATTTTGTTTTTATCCATATGCATAAAGGGACAGCTTGTGTTTTTTTTTTTTTTTAAAGGGGGTTACACAGAATGAATCAGCAGTTGTCAGTAATTCTACCCGGCACGTGTCGCACATTTAGACGACCCTATTCATTTTCAGCAAACAACCAAAAATCCTTGTGCACCCCCAACCAACAGACCTCAAAACCCCCGCTCAGCCTGCCGCCATCAGTTGGCTCAGCTGGTGGCATGGAGGTGGGGAGGAGTAGGTTGCACAAAGCAATGAATGGATGGGTGTTTGGGGGATAGTGGTCGTGTGTTGGGAAGACTATGGCCTATATCTTTGCTAAAAGTTTTATTGGAGTAATATAAAAACAGGACAATATTAGTACAGACTGTGTGAGTAGAGATCTATTTACTGACACAAAGAAGAAGACTTTAAGGTAGGATGCTGTACAGGCACAGTGTATGGAAAGGGTGGAGGTCATTTAGGGATTCGTAGGCGTGTCAATTATGGAGATCAGACAGCATAAGCAGATATTTAAAGATTACATTAGGGGGAGTAAGCTGTCTCTTTTTGACTCCACCAGATAAAGCCCTCAAAGCTTCATACGTATGTGTCTGGTCTTAGCGTGTATGTATTTGTGTCTGTGAGTGTAGCAGATGTAACCGACGCAGCACCTTGCCTCACAACACCCCCACTGTTGTGGGTGACCCCTTGACCTTAACCAAACCATTTTCTATACTAGACATTACCATAGCATTTTTTTTAAATAGCAAATGTGGTGTTGTGTTTGTATTAAGAAGAGTTAGCCTATGTATTTATAGTTAAGATATTTACTTTTAAGTCTGCACAGAAGTTAATTTCAGGTCTGCACACTGTGTAATTGTGCTAATTCAACTGTCTTTGAGATATTGTCTATTCTTTTCATGTCAGAGAACTATTTTTTCCTGACACAATGTTACACAGTTTTACTTTGAATGTTGCACAAAATGTGTATGTACTGTACAAAGCCCATGCATGTCAACCAGGTGTTATTAACAAGATATTACATTTGCTTCAGCTTAACCTACAATCATATTTTTAGAACACTGTTTCAGGCTTTTTGTCAAAATCTTAAATATGCGTATCTCTGAAATGTTATTGAGATTTACTTTTCCTCTGTACTGTTGTATTCAACATATCCACATTTCAGTGAACATTAGATATATTTGATTTAAAAGACTGCATTTTGTGTAGGGTAGTTGGATGTATTTCTATCTCTGAGTCATGTGAAGTCTCGCTGTGCTCTGCCTATGTGTTTGTAACAGATGGTCTGGCAGAGACACCTTGTCGCTCTATGGTGTATCATGCCAACTCCTATTGGCCGAACTGAGCAAACCACAACTTTGAATCTAGCATGTTCTTCATTTCTTTATCTGCCATTTTGATCTTGTATTTTGCCATGTTCAATGTACAAACGATACAGCACAGTCTTCAAGATGCTGCCGCTGCATGTAAAATGACAAGGGGTTAACAGTGTATTATTGGTGCTTGTTCAGTGATACAGTAAAATTACCTCACAACATTTTCACATTTAGAATGAATGAAAAGTAAAAATGGAAGAAAGGAAACATGTTT
Organism: Perccottus glenii; assembly: GCA_024416835.2. NCBI lineage: Eukaryota > Metazoa > Chordata > Actinopteri > Gobiiformes > Odontobutidae > Perccottus > Perccottus glenii. Next base: position 15,956,965 of record CM044555.2, on the reverse strand, counting down.
ATCTATAGCGCAGAATGGACTTCAGACTAATCTCATCAAACTTTGTGTTTCATTGCCAACGTAAGTGAAATAGGAAAAAGGGAAAGAACAAGCTATGGAGCTGGAGTTGTGTTCACGCCTCTGAAATCTGACAGAGTGAGTGCACCCAAGAAAAAATGTCTTGCATTATAGATTTCATTTGATAAAAGCAAAAAATGCAATACCCTTCTGACGACCCAGGCATGGCTACACAAAATTCTCTTTGGCATCGTCTTAACATCAAGGACAGACTACAAACAGCATAGCAAGGCTGGTTTGACTGGTATCATGGGTATTTGGTAAATACTTTTGATATTTTACTATCCTTGTGCACCAGATCAGAAATGGCTGCCCCTTGTCACTCTACTGCCTTTGTGCAACATACTAACTAAAACTAGAACCTATTCAAATTCAACTAAAATCTTTACAAATCCCACTAAAAAGTGTTCAAATGCAACTAAAACCTGTTCAAATCCATCTAAAACCTGTTCTACATTGCCCCATTGACTTTTACAAACGTTTTTCTGAATTTCTCAACTGAGTTGTTGTTGTTTTTTTGTTGTTGATTAAGACACACCTTTGGTTCCTGACCCAATGTTTGGGGACCACAGTTCTAGACCAACATTTCCTGTTAATTAATAGCCCTTTTAAATAGAGAATTAATAATAATAGAAATAATAGAAAGAACATATAGGAAGTTGTAAGTTAAACCCACAATTCACAATTTAACACAATAATTAAAAGATCCATCCAAAATGGAGCTATTGTAAAGTTAATGAACCTATATAATGTATTCAGAGAGTGAACTCAAGGTGAGGTGGAGGAGGAGGTTGGGGGTCATTGTGTGGGAGAGAAACAATGGACACAATACCATGGGGTCTTCACACTGGCCTCCTTATAACTACATTACAGTGGTGAGAACAAGCTGCAATAAGTGATAGTGTCATGAACCTCTGGCTGGTCTATAAATCAACACGGATTCATGCAAATTAGACCAATTCCCCAGATCTGAGTCTTAAAGGCCCTCGCCAGATCTCTATCTCTCTCTCCATTGTAAATCCTTCACAGGATACAGACATGGAAAATGAGCTGTTAACATATTAAACCTTTTTTGAATAATTAATTTGAACAATTCATGCAAGTGCTTATAACATAATAACATATTTGATTCCAAAAAAAAAGAAAGAGAATATATATGTATTTATACAAACTTGTTCAAATTATGTGTATCATATTGTTATAAATAAGTATAAATGTATGTATATCCACTGTTTTACTATTAAATGTTCCATATTCAACAAGTGCTTAGGAGTACAATAAATGTATACCTACTAAATACTCATCACGTTACATTTCACAATAATATAACAACCCATAACTCAATTTTCTTCATTAGTCATTTCTTTATACATGCTTTTAAACTGTTTCACATTTGCTTAAGCTCCACATTCATCCTATTCCACATTTTGACCCCACAGACAGAAACACAAGAACACAAGATCATTTTAAAATGATGTATGCTCCCTAAATGATAAATTCCTTCCCTTTCAATTAATATTTTTTGAATATTCCCTGGTAATTGCTCACTTTTTGCTTTATAAATTATTTATGCTGTTTGAAAACTGATTATGTCCTTAAGTTATAATTATTTTAAAGTAATGAACAGTAGGTTTGTGTGGTCTTGATAGCTTAAATACATTTTCACTTTCTAGCAGCAAGCGTTTATACCTGTTACATTGTTAACGGAGGCTCCCGCGGATAGATCATTTTTGTGGATGGTTGTGTCCAGTAGGTTTACTTTCCCTGTACCTTTTCCTTCTATTTTTGATATTTTAAGTCACATTTAGCTCTTGCTCTTGATTGAACCATGTGGGGGCAGTATGGAGAAAGACTGACTGCTGCTGTTTCTCCACGCTCATCTGCAGGAGAGACTACATGTTGTGCATCACTTTGGAAAGGTAACAGATCTGCCAATGTGTTCCAGTCATCTGTCACCAAAGCTTGGAACAGTGAACTCTTATACAAAAGAGAGCCGCACTGTTCATATACAAGCAAGGCCCCAGCTCTGCTATTGTCCTCCAGGCTGCTTGGTAAGTGATGGTGAGGACCCCAACAGCTGCTGCAGTGGTGAAGGTGCATTCTGGGTACAGCCTGGCCTAGCAGCAAGGTGCCCTCACCCACATGGACAAACCGGAGAAGAATTACCAATACATGTTCATGAATTGATTGGCATTACTAGGGCATGTACTTTGTCAGAAAAGCCACTCAAACGCCTAAGTTCACTCGATCCCTGTTGTGGATAAAGTCTGAGGCTCATGGGATACGGTCGTTTTTCTGTTTTATATTTTTTCATAATACAGATAAACTGTCAGCTCAATCAAAGCATCACTTATGTCCAATTTAACAAAAACTTGGACCTCTTTTTATCCTCATTTCCAAAATAATAATCCTCCCCAAACGTGCACTCCTCTTCAAGTCCAATCATTTTGTTATTGCTCCCTCAGAGAAAAAGGGCAGGATGACAAAGGTCAATGATCTGTCAGAGGTAAAGAGGAAAAAATAAGGGATCAATGAAAGGTCCACAGAACACTTGTATTTTATTGACAAAGAGAAAACCTCATGTTAATAAAGAGCCATTTCACAAAAATGTTAAAGATCACTGCCAAATACCTGTTATCTGTGATCTTCTGTAGAGTTTGCCTCATTTTATAAAAGCCCACTGGCCTTACAATTCATACTTAAATACTAAATCTACGTAGAGGGATTGTAGAAGATGCTCCATGCTGTTTTCAAGCTGTTGAGGTCACTGTCTGTCCCCTGTATCCCATCTCCCAACGGGTGGTTTCTCAGTGTCCTGAACTGAGGGCTTCCAATCAGACAGATTGGTGTTGGGGCCCCATTTGACACAAGGAGCCCAGTGATGCTTCAAATCCTAGATGGCCAAGTGGCAGCTTCTCAGAAAGACCTATTTCAATTACCATAAGAGCCTTGGCTTGTTTCCCTTTATCCTATTCTTTAATGGACTCTGCATGTAACAAGTCATGCAAATGACTAACTTCAAGGTCCTTTCTATTTTAGTGCAGTTGTTCCTAAGAGGGTTTGCTTGTTGTTGGCACATGCACTATGTTTATAGTGTGTGAAACAAACCAATCAATTTAGTGGTGGATACATTGTAGACTGTTCGGGCGTGATGAAAACAGAATATCAAACCAAATTTAAAATGGAAAACTAAAATCAGAAAGATCTAACAAGACAAAAGTGTAAAACCAAAAATAATAAAAAGAAAATTAAGATTAAGTCAAGGAATTTATTAAATGCTCTCCAGGAATATCAGGATTCCTTTTCTTATAGTTAGTGATACATTTAGTGACTAACCTCATACAAGGGACACAGAATTCAAATTATATAAAAAATTTAAAATAAACATTACTATTGCAGAAAAGTTTTTTTGGTTTGTATTTTCTAGACCAATTGAACAACCACGGTAGCCCTGCAGGGGCAGTGTGTTATCTACGGAAATAGATCAGATGTTGTGTTCACTTTGAGGTTTTAAAGAGCTTTAGAAGTCTAATTTTCCAAGATCAATAAATGCAATAGTGCTATTTTAAAAACATTTTACTAAAGGCACATTTTTTCCAAACTATGTAATAAGTGTCAATTTGAATTATTTCTATATCACTAACATGGAGAAAGAAAAAGGGTTATGTTTTAAAAGACAAATATGTTACATAGTCTTATTCTTTCTCTTAAAGTTTTGTCCTCAGCGCTTCATTAAGTTGTGTTTGTTTCTGTTTGAGTTAGTTAATTATCCATGCAGGCTAAAGCATTGTGACCTTCTCTGCAAATGGGTGATAAAATAGCTGAACTTCCATTAAAACAAACACTTAATTAATCATGTGAGTGCGACAAAAATACTCAGTATAGTTTTACAGAAAAGAGTGGATTTCATATAGGACATAACAATTTTGGAGTAGCATTTGATCCAATCATGAGAGCTAAACAAGGAGACTCTACCCAGGATGAGAGTTTGCTTGATGGGGGATGATCTGCAGGATTACCTGGCCTTAGGATTGAGCCGCAGCAGGACTCCATTAGTAACGATGTAATCATGAGTAAAAATAGTTCACCTCAAAAAACAACGGCCTAACTGTTCCAACGTCTCTCAGAGTGTGCATGTCCACCTATACAGCCTTTTTGATTAGTATGCTTAGGTCATAAGACTGTACTGACAGTGGGGCCTCTGAGAGCAGCAGTGCAATGAATTCTTTAGCATGAGCTCACACATAGCCCTGCTCTCATCACGCCTGAAATGACAGGCCCGAAGATGGACTCATATACAACACATATTAAATCTATGGCTGGCAGCCTACTTTCCCTCCGCCGAAGCTCCCAGTGGCCTACATGCAGCCCACACTGAACTATCTCATCAGTAACACATCTCCTCAGAAGCTACTGCCGCACAAACACAACAAAACCAAAAGAGAGGAAGGAATCTAAGGGAATTTTCAATGTCTTTTCTCTCTCCCTCTGCCTGTGGTGAACACTGGCAGGAATCAGGGGGAAGAAAAGCACGGTTGCTAGGAGACAGGTTGTGGTTGCCATGGTGAATTTAAGTGGAACAGCTGGTCCAATCAGCATAAAGTGCAGGCAGGCGGGGTTTGAGAGCAGAGAGGCTCATGCCAGCACAGACAGGCAGACGCACTGACAGAAAGACACTGACAAACAGGAAGGGAAACAGAAAGGCTGCTGAGGCATGTTTGGTGGAGAAAAGGAAGTAGGAAGAAGAAAAATAAAAAAGGGAGTGGAGGTCAGGAAAGTAGGCCAATGACTTAAAAATATCAACAACAGGGGAAAAAAAATAATGTCTACACAAAGTGATACTGTATGTATGATACTGTGCCTCCGCAACAGTCAGATAATTCAAAGATGAAACTATAGATGCTAGAGTCTGTTTATTTGCCGACAGAGATTATGCCATTTTGATAGATGTTTAGTTTAATTGTTGGGCTGCATGGTGTGGGATGATTTCAAACACAATCAAACACAAACAGATGCCTCAACGGTTACATCCATTGTATTTTATTGTATAACCCAAACTGAACTGAACCACTTTATTTAAAAAATATTGACAATTAAACTGCTGTTTTGGTTGCAATAGAGATGCAATATTTTCCCTTTTATAACTCCATTAGTCCTCACAAGCTTCAACATTATACAACCTATCAAAGCAAAAACACACTCTAAGTCAGATTTATCTTCCTCACAGCAGTGATTGATGTGGGACCCTCACTAATCACAACCTGTGAGAAAATATTTAAAGACACAAATACACTCAGGTATCATCTCGGTTAATGACAGCGCTGTGATAACCTGGTGATAATGATGATAGGCTGGGAAAAGGGGTGACTGTTAGGATTTCACAGTGCCAGCATCACTTGTAATGGGGGGACATTTTCTTATCTGGTTTGAGAAGAGAAAAGAGACAAAGGTGGTCAAAGTAGTTTTGAATGAAATGTGAGTCACCTTAACATACGTTTAATTAAGGTTAGGGTTCTGTGAGGGACTAAAATCAATAAATGAATAAAAGAACATGTACTGACTTGTCCTATTATTGTGATCATTGCATTGGGGTTTACTGGGGATTTATCTTTAATATCCATGGCACCTCTTGTTGAGAGGCAGAAAAACAGCCAAGACTATGAATTTGAGCATCTTTGACACTGGCAGGTTGTGATGGTCAGTCTCCACAACTGCAGCTCATGGTGGAGTCAGGTGGACAAACTGGGCAGTCTGACCCATGGGGGCCAACATTAGAACTGCGAAGACTCTATTTCTAACACCTTCAGATGTTTATTGTACTATGGCAACTTTTTCCAGATAGTTGGAAGTAATATTGTTTAAAAAGTTGGCAAAAAGACTAAAGTTGTATATTCCCAACATTTCCACAGCTTCACTCAAACTAAATTGACAAAGGCACACTACTGACAGGTGCTCCCCGGAGTTGACTCTTTCAGATTTAGCTTACCTGGACAGTGTTAAGGAAGTGTCTGTTTACAGGGTCACTACTGGACTGCACTGCATGCTGGCCAATATTTTATCAGTTATTGCCAACAAGATGAAAGATTATATGAGCTGTCAGTAGAGTAGAGACAAGGGGCAGATGTGTGTATTGTGTTATTGAGTGAAAAGCCCTAATGACGTGAAGAACTGTTTACTTTAACTTGTACACACTGCCACCAGAGCATAGAGATGAACATACAGCACTGTTAACAAAACAAAGCTTTATTGTTTTTAGGAGATGAAGCAGACTTATTGTGCAGGCACATACATGAGCACACACATGTCCTTCCTAAGAAGGACACTCTCTGGGAACGTCTCACATGAGCGGCACAGAGGGGAGTGGGATGAACACAGGCTGCCACAGCTTTAACCAGTCATGGCAGCCACTTATCCTGCTCATTCTTCTCTACAGCAATTATGTCTCTGCTACACTAAGCATTTGCACTTTTTCTGATTGCAGGAAATTGAGCAAGTAACAACATGTAAATTGTAGCATATCTTAAATTCTTGCCTGTCCCATTTAAAGAAATGAGTATAGAGAACTTACACACCACTATTAACTCTGATTAATGTTTGATGCCATTTCTTAAAACAGAAAAACAGAAAAAAAAGAGAGGATGTGACGGAATCATTTATGCACAGAGACATAAGCGGATGAGAAGATTTTTTGAGCTCGTCCAGTTCGCAGCATGTCCATTCACACAAAGCTCTCACTCTGTCACACCTTCCTCCTGTCACTCACACAAAGCATGTCGGGAGGCATGGTTTCCAGGGCGACCGCGAGCCACCTTTCCTTGACTACGGTTCAGAATGCTGAGATGGAAGACATTAGCTTGCACCTCAGGTGTGGCAATATCGGTGCCTATAGCTCAGCCATGGATAGAACAAAGCAAGCATGGAGGCGCTGGAAAAGAAGAAAACATTAAGTTGTTGTAAGGCAATTAGCTGAATTCAAACAACTGCAACCAAAGCTGCATAAATAATATGTCCAATGTTTAACAAGATGTACCCCTTTAGATCAGTAAAGCATTGCTGTTATACTATCACATTTATCCGACATAACTAAAAAGACAGCTAAAGTAGGAAGAAACACTGCACACTGTTTTAAATTAGGACTGAACCCAGGATTAACGCAAGCACTAAGACTTGACCAGGAATAAAATAGGATGAAATTTACAAATAATCCTAAAACTAATCCTGAGACAAAAACAGGACTAAACCAAAGATGTATTTTGTTGTTACAAAGTCTCTAATGTCTAATGACACATACCAAGTCAATGAAACATACAATAATAGCAGTGGAATCTGGAAATAGTGCAATTGTTCCTGGATTTTTATTTTTTGGTTATGCGGTTAAGATCCTCCACAGCCCAGTTTGACATAGAACCTTAGGGAGTTGAACAGCTCTCTGGGCATCTCTTCTCAGTGATAAATGAACTAAGCCGCCTCACACTTCTAGTGTGAATTAAAATTTCACACACATACTCCCTCAAAGGACCATCACACACTGTCCTAAATATGCAATAACACACTCTTAAAGCCCCTCAAGGCTCAAAAATAAATCTTCAAAGAAACTCTCAATCTACAACACATTTTACACACTACACAGACACTCATAGGAACAGCAGCAACTGCACAGAGGAGCACCGACCTGATCAATGCAGACTTTTGTATATGTTTTTAGTGAAGGCCGCAGCCATGAAATTCATAAATAGAAGCAAGAAACAGAGCTGGGTGTGTCGCTTGTGGAATAACACAGTGGATACAGCACGGGGGTGCTCTCACATCTCAAGAGAAACACTGAAAGGAGCAGGGTGTGTTGAAGGAGACTGAGTGCACAGAGAATTGAGTGCAGTTAGTAGTGTTTCCCCCTCGGCCGAGGCATTAACAAGCCTATAATGGAGCCTCTTAAAAAGCCGACTAGGATCTCCTCCAAAACTAACTGATTTAGAGTGGCCAGGGCCCCCATGGGCACTGGCCAAGTTCCCCTCTGTCCCTCCCCAGCTCAGCCACCGACAGCCCTGGTGGCAGGCGGCACACACACACACATTGTGTTTGTCTACTGAACCACATGCAATAGCAGTTTATAACACAATAAAACACCATGAGGAGGCATTAATTGGATATAATAGCCTGGGAATGATTTAGATGATTTAACACCTACTTTTAAGACGAGTGCATAAAAGGGAAAGAAAGGAGATGAGCAGAATAAAAGGTAATTACACACAATGCTCCTAACCTTCAAATAAAATGCTAAGCAAAACACATGTATAAGAAATATAGGCAAATGCACATCCATCAAGAAGTTGTGTATTTTACATGTTCTGTTCTGGCACATGTTTATTGGCCGTTTTTCTCAACAGCCCTAAGCCTGTGTTATATTTTTTTTATTTTTTTAATATCCGCTTAGATTGACTTTTTACTATCAATCAGGAGCATTGTGGCAATATGTTTAAAATAAACACAGTTCCAAAGAACATGCAGTATAACCTGGGGGCTAAGGTGGAGGAGGGGGCTAAGGTGTTCTTGAATCAGATGTTGGTAGGAGACTACAGGACTATCATCGTAGAGAAATTCACATCTTTCTCTGCTGGAACGAATAAGTTGGCACATAACAATAAAAAAATAACTATACATACATCTTACCACCTGATGCAGCAAACATTACACATTTCTACTGTGTTTAGAAATTTTGGGCTATATATTATTATTTCACATAAACATAAATTTAAAGTTCTCCACTTTGTTTAAATGTGATCATGCCAGAGAAAAAGATACACTGTGACTCAAACAAATAAGTCAAAATAAAATCTCACCTGCCAGTAACCCTTGAATTGATGGCAATAATCAGTCCATCACAGATGCGGCTGATGCTGATGGGATATGACAGGCTTGTAGGAAAGGCTGGTAGAAAAAAACAAAACAGGCTTAGTGTTGCTATCACTCATCAGTGTTTGGTTCACAGAATTTTATTGACAATGTAAGTATCAGGGAAATAATAGAACCTATATTGTAGCAGCAAATTATCCTCCAGCCCCTCTCAATAACCCTTCAAAATATTACCGCCCTATCTCTTCTGGCCTTTGTCACCTCATACTTTTTCACTTGGCTCTGAGCGCAAGTAGAGCAGAGACTTGCATGTATGTACATAATTGGCAGTCTACTGTCATATCACATTCATATCAGCGTAAGGTCTTGGGCTTGGGAAGAACAATGGAGGCCAGACAAAAGCCTCTGTGCTCCGAGACTCGCCCTGATAACCACGGCACAGGCCAGTCAATAAAACCAATCATCTCTAATCTCCTTGGAGGGGGACTAAACAGTTCGTACAGACACTTCACAATGCCCACTGTACCAAGCCGAACCAGCAAAAATGTTGGGTGAAATGCAACTTCAGTGCACAGAACTAAGGTGTTGGTATTTGTGGCAACATTACTTAGCATTTGATTATATTCACAATTTAAAGAAGTTGTAAGCAATTGTAAAATTGTAAAATTTGGTCTTCATCTTCACATTTACTGCCAAAGGTTACAGTAATAAAGAGTCATGTAAAGATGTCTTCCACTGTCTATATTCGGTAGAGTTCTCTATTGACAAATGATTAAAGGTCAGCACCCTCATATATTAGCACCTTCTACTGTGTCAGCAAGTGCACACACATTGTTCTAGGCGTAAAGGCCATATGACTCTTTTGCTTCTACTGTAAAAGTAATAAAATTAAATTTATGTCATATACAATTTTTGTTGTCCTTTTCACAACACCCTGTCCGCTGTCTTAAGCTTGAATACAGCTGTATGCAAAACCTCCAATGTTCCAACGCCCAAACCTCTCGACTGGGGCCTATCCAATCTGTAAAAAAGTGTGGGGGATGGTTGAGGTCATTGAGGTGATGCTATATGTTTTTTGCAAATGCATTATTTTCAATAATATTACGAAGCACACAATATGTAACTGCAAACTAAAAATGATTACCAACAGTAGACTTTTTTAATCAGCAACACTACATTTCATTTTTAACCCTCGTCTTACTAAATCTTTCTCCCTCTTCGTCTCTGTGCCTAATGATATTGGCCGAGGTGTGGGTTAATTACAGGGTCAACTGACAGCGTCAAGGAGCAGTGTGCTGTGAATATGAGACGAAAGACACATTTAAGTCACAGTGTGTGAATGGGGAGAAGTTTTTTTTAAGGACTTGTTTGTGTGTCTATGTGTACTTGTAAAAGGCTGAATGAGCATGAGAAAGAGGTTTGCAGAGAGGCTAAACCTTTGTTTTCACATAAACGGCTGACATTCAGGATTTGTGTAAAACTCACATCAGCACTAGCCTCACCTCTGCTCTCTGCTTTGGTGGAATAAAAAAGAACACTGTCTTTGCTGCCAAGTTATTTTAGTAATGAATGTCAATGGGGAATTTGTACAGTGAATGCAGAAGCATACAACCTACTGTAATAGCCTTCTTCCCCTGTCTGTGTCCCATACAAATCAATGCAAACAGCTTGTGACATTTATCAGATAAGAGTCGAGGAGCTTAATATTAGCACTGATTCTCACTTCACTGGTCAAGTGGATCAACATTATTGATATAAACTCTTCTGAGGACAATGCATTTAAATAGAAAATATGTTTTATCAGCACAGCCATTTGTGGAATCCAGCTGTGTGTGCAGCTGTCATTTCTACCTCACCCAAACAAGGATAGTGACATGTGGCTAATTGTTATCAATTTGTTTCTGACAGAATCTCACTGCACAGTAAAGTATTTTCAACATTTCTAATTTTGGTTTGCATTAACCCATTTATTACTGTCTGTCTACAAAATGTTTTTAAATTTTTTATTGTTTTAAAATTAAGAGAAAAACAACAATTGCAGTCTATAATAAATGTTTAATAATTAATGTATTGTTGGAATAAACCACTGATGTCCAGGTGTCAGATTGTATATGTATATGTATGCAGTCACAACAATCACAAGTGTAAAATGCTATAATATATATATATATATATATTTTTTTTAAACTTAGCAGTAAGTGATCAATGTGAGATGGAAATACAAAAAGACAATTTTATAATTTATTTATGTTTGGGAAACATGATGTATGTGCAGCAGATCTAGTGCATGAATATTTTCCATGTAAACGTTACTAAATCTGCACATAGGCCTCAAATATAATGCTTCATCTTCACAGCAGATTTAATTCGTAGCATCCACACTAATGTAATGTTTGTCCAACATCTACCTGCGTTGCTCCTCCATTCATTGTGCTTGTGCAGTGGGATTGTGGGTGTGCATGGTTCGGTGCTGGACTCTTTAATATAGGCTAGTGTTTGTTATATGTGGCCATATATTAGCATTTCTCCTGTGAGGGGCCCCTTGCATTCAGATCAGCGGCCGGCTCCCTGATCGCAGAGGACAGCTTACTAGGCCCCTTGAATTGTTCCACACGAACAATGGGTTCCTTTGTCAATGTGTTTCTCTTTCTCTCTCCGGACAATACTGGAGGGTCCTTCTGGCTCTCTGCACTTAAGAAATGTTTGCAAAATTACATCACTTTATAAGGCTCTCCAAACAAGTAGCGGTGGCTAGTTTCAAAGTGAATAGGGGTTTTGGAACCTTTTTTGCGCAATCGCCTGGTAGCGTTTAAAAGAGGGAAGTCCTCTTCGTTTTAGAACTGATCACCAACACATTACGCACTGGGCCTATTATGTGTATAGTCATTCAGCGTGAGAAATACTGGCAAAAAGCAGGATAAACTTCTAACCTGTACTGTTCTCTGCCTCCCCACTGCAAAGATCTGTGTGTGTGTGTGTGTCTATATGGCGTGCAGTGGCAACGCGATGACCTCTCAGCTCGGCCCGTCAACAGGCCATAAGCAGAAGCCCAGCTGTGCCCACTCGGCCCTTCAACCACATTTTACAAATTGCCATGATTTCCCTGGGAACCTTACTAACATCTCAAATAGACAATGCACCCACAATAATAATAATTTACATTTATTCATTTAGCTGACATTTTTATCCAAAGCGACTTACATTAAGCTTCTAATTACCAGTGTTACAGCTGGAACACCACTGGAGGGTTACGTGTCTTGCCTAAAGACACAATGACAGTATGAACTGTGGGGAGAGCAGGAATCGAACCACCAACCTTTCGGTTGAGGGACAACCGCTCTACCCACTGAGCCAATAATAATAATAATAATAATAATAATAATAATAATAATAATAATAATAATAATAATAATTATTATTATTATTATTATTATTATTATTATTATTATTATTATTATTATTATTATTTCTAAAGTGATAGTTAAGTAAGTTGAAGTTTGAAAATCAAATTTTATCTTGGTTAATTTTTTTGTTCTTTTTAACACTTTTTAACACAGTTTTGTTGTTATTTATTTTTGTAGGCTATTGCACAGTGTACCGTATTTAACACAAGCATTTCTTTACAGTAAATTCTATGCTGAACTAAGCAGATTTTCATTTTTTTTCCTGCGTTAAATGCACCTCGCTGCTTTACCATAGGCCTAAATAACTTTTCTAAAAAAAATAATACACTTTGAGCTCCAAGTGTTTACTATGTGGCTGAACTAGACGTTGCGCACGTTTCCATCCCTCGTGACCCGAGACCTCATAAACTTGCCTGAAGTGTGAGAGACGCAGGCTACTTACAGGTTTAGGTGCCAAAACAACGCTAAACTGCGAGCCGCACGTCCCTCAAACGCGCAAGAATATTTTCCCAGCGAACCTCAAAGGTCCAGGGGCCGCAGCGCGCACTACTGGGGCCGACTCTGCTCTCTCTTTTGTTGGGGCTATTGTGGGGGGCTGCGTGTTGGGATTGGGGGTGTAATGAGGGGGCTACGACCCCCCGATGGGGGTGCATTTGGTGTCCAAAGACCGTTAGACAGTGGCTGAATGAATGGGGCCTGAATGTCATTGTAATGCACAACTCCCCCTTCATTCAGCCTCAGAAGCGGAGGCCGCTGCTATGCACTGGAGGAGTAGCAGAAAAGCGACAGCAGTTCTCAGTGCTGACAGATTTTGGTGCAGGACTCCGTTTGCTGCACACACCACGAGGCCGCAAAACCACGAAATGGGATGGACATAATGGCTCATCCAGCCCAATGCTGTGGATACACGCGCTGACCGCATCCGAGAACGGGAGAAATGATTTTGGATCTATCATAAAAGTCCCAGGACAATGGACACGTCTACTGCGGCAGGTGGCCTCTGTCTACTGTAGCTTTATTAGCCTTTTCACTTTGTCTTTAGCATTAGAAATCCTCTGTATTAGCGCCTGGCTTATTGATGCTAATGCAGGCTTGGAAATGTATGGATGAAGTTAGACAATGACTCCCAGGTTCAGATAGTTCATAAGTGCATTGGTTTAGGTAATTAGCGCATTTGCGATTGTATGGCTCACTTCAGGAGAGCGATGGACAGCGTTTCCTCCTCAACAGCGCTCCCCCTTTGTTCCTGCAGCAATGGGAGGCAGCGGAGGGAAACTCTTCCGGGACAAATGTCTAAAAGACCTATTAATAGTATTTGCTATTAATGTATAAGGATATGCAAATTAATTAGGCCAACAATGCTAGGGTTAGGTGTTATAATATAGCCTGTTATATAGCTTAATATAAATATTTATTTTCTCATTTCTAAAAATGGTCAGAGTTGTCTCAGGCAGCACGTGTGGGGCCTACAGATCAAGTGCAAATAGAACAGAAGGCGAAAATAAAAGGAGAACCGTTTCAGGTAGCCAGTGAGACCAATAATTATCATAAAAATATAATGTTTTATTGTATTAATTGCTGCCCTGCATCTAGGGAGCCAATAGATCCCCAGCAAATGTGGGTCATTACATGGAAGCCCCAAATTGCAAACTTTTTATAAGTTTTTTTTTTTTTACCAAGTTTATTAGTTGTAAAGAAACTGATACGATACTCAATGTAAGTCTGAAATTAACCATTCAATTTAGGCTAACAGGTTTTTAAAGTACAGTGCCATAGACCTATTCAAATGCAGCTATGGTGTAGCCTAAATTATAGCTACATATTCTATAAATTGACTCCCAGTAGTTCATTTCCAGTTTCCTATTGTTGAACAATCTCGTGCACTGAGATGTGTGTATTTTCCCGCTGGAAGCACAGGCCTCACAGCATTTACCTTCTAAGTGGATAGATGTAAAAATGCAATAAAGGAATGACCTTGATCAGATACACGGGGAATCAATGTTCTAAAAACCCAGGGCTTTAATGAAACCGTCAGTTAAAACACACTAAAACAATCTAAAATCAATCAAACTAAATGGCGGGAGAAGTTTGATTAGGCTTGTGTCTTTCTTATCAGGGCTGTTCAGAGTCAGGTGCACACTGAGAACTGTTTGATAGTTGAGTTATTCCTCCAGTGCCCCGTAGCCATCCTACACACTGTATGTTTTGGTAAACGCCATCCACTACAACTCTTATCTTCGCGCGTCAACAATATGTCTGCCCCGGTGTGTGCGCGTGACGCGCTGCAGAAAGTCAGGCCGCCGGTTTCAAGGACATTCCGGGCTGATGAGGATTTAGTTTTAATGGGGGTAGGGAGAGAGGGAGGCTTGGGCCCGGGGCTGTGACGTCATTGTGCGTCCATGTAATCCTCTTGCGCTGAAGCCCAATCAGCGGAGACTCGGAATTGTCTGGGATGGGAAGAGAGGCGCGCTCTAATCCGGGAGACAGTGGATCACACGGCCGAGAGAGAGAGCGCGCGGGGGCACGCGGCCAGCACCGGATTGCGCCTCAAATGGGTCAGATTAAAAGACACGAACCGAAGGAACCCAGTGATTCGTTGTGGAAACGGGACATGTCTGAAGAGCGAAGAGGATTTTTGTTCCACTTGTAAGGTTCTACGGTAGAAACATGTAGGGATATGATAGAGAGCCGAGTGACCAATAGAAGAGCCAGATCTAGCCTTATGTAAATCTGTAGTTTCTGTAGCTTCTCAGTTGCTCAGGAGCGGGAGAGAGGAGGGCGTTGATCACAAACGGACCAACGAAGGAGCTGCGTTCAAACCAATGGACCTTACAGCGCTGCTCGGAGTGGAATGTACACGACTTGTGTTTGCTCCACGTCTTTGTTGGGTCAGGGTAACACTATAGAGGACTGTTCTGTGTGATTGTACGGAGATAGAGGCTTTAGCCTTGTGCCTCGGATGGTTGTTCAGAGCGACAGGAGCTGCATGAGATGTATAAATGTGCACTATCATAAGGGCAGAAAGGCTTTGCTGAAAATTGTTTATCAGATGCCATGCTTATTTTTTGGGGACTGAACAGAGCTGGGTGTTTGCTGATGCTTTACGCAGAGCTGTGGCGCAGTCATATCAATATCTTTGCATAGAGGGTAGCGTGTGCCCGCGCGTAATAGTGCTGCTGCTGGCGATAAATCCGCTTCCCATCTGTGTTTGCGCGTGCATGTGTGTTGAGTATGCTTGAAAATCCGCTGTAGGTTTGTGCATGAGTGTGTTGTACTAAAGCGCGCATGCAAACGGAGCAGTAGTTAAAAGACAGTTGTGCGGCGTGCTCCTTGGCGCTTTTCAGTGTGCGGAAAGTCACGCGGGGTTAAAGGCTCTGCACCCGCGTGCGAAGTGACAGAGCGCCTTCTACATGGGTTGTCCCTCTGCGTGTTCACAGCGGACCTTGATTTAATGTCCATACAATTAAGGCACGCGGTGAATGCCAAGAGAGGAATCTACACTGCTTCACTTTCAAAATGTCTATGTGCAGTCCCGGTTCGGCTGTGTATTCTGGGGTTTAGAGGTTCAGAAAGGGGCCTGATGCCGGACTCCCACTCCACTGCGCGTGTGTGGGTACGCAGACGCTCCCCTGTTTCTGTAGCGTACATAACAGTAACAACAGCCTTGGTTAAATGGCTCAAGTTCTTCTAGTGTGGTCCTTTTTGGCTTTAAATGTGTTGTTGGGTTTGATAGCATAAACACTGACAGAAGTTAACCGCAACACTGGGCTATAGTCTTTTAGGCCTCTCCAGGGCAAACCGAGCTATGCTGTCAGTCATTCAAGTCAAGTGTGTCTATACAATTAATTTTGAAGTTATGATAAGAAATCTCTTTCTTCTAATTAGAATGACTATATCAAAAGAAAGGAGAATCTAAACACTAGTGCTTTAGATTAGTAGGCTAGCTGACGTCTATTCCTTTTAGCATCACACAACAAATAATCAAAGCTCTGTTCTTTCTTCCGAAATTAGTTGAGTCATTAATTTAAGATTAAATGTATCCCCCTCTGTATCCCAACTATTCACTCCAGCTCAACCCTCTGGCCTACAGTCTACTAGGCTTTAATTGGCGCTAATTGAAATGAGTGACTTAGTGCCACCTACTGGAGATGTTTGGACAAGCCCTAAATTAATCTGTAGCCTTTGTAACATGTCTTTATTTTTTTTTAATTTGGGACGTTTCTAAGGACTAATAATTTGCCCTCTTCATTTATTTATTTAATGGAGTAATTGCAAGGCAAAAAGTTAACGCCTTTGCAATTAATCAGTGTGTCTTGTTTTGTATATAGCTTATACCATAGCACTACGTCATGGTATTCAATACTAACCTCTCTCTCTCTCTCTACAGTATATATATATATGTATATATATATATATATATACATATATATATATAAAACATATATATATATCTATATATATTAGATAGATGAATTGGTTCTAAAACTGACACTGTGTATGTAAACATAGAGCAGAAAGTATTATTGTGTTTACCTTGTCATGAAACATGACAAAATTTGTAACAATGTGATCAAATAAAGATGTTCTATTCTGGACCCTATCTTTTTTGTCATTATAAATCTACACGTGTAGAAGACTTTTCACCATGAACGTGCTATTAAAATTTTAAAACATATTCAGCACATGATTTGCACTACAAACTTTTATGAAAATATGATAATCGCAACAAAATGCTTCAGGCATGTCATTTTTTGTATACTGAAATATCTCACCATAATTTCTTAAATCAGGAGCTTAGCTCTTTGTGAAAACTTCTAAAGACAACTGTTAATAACATGTCAGTGTTTGCATTAAAGCTATAAAGGGATGCGCATATTGTGCATTGTCTATGTACTGCTGATGTTGCTATGCCCTGCCCACTCTTTGTAGGACTAACATTAACATCTCTGCTGGAGCAGCCTGATAGAATATGACAGCAGACGAAACAAGCCCAGCAGTGCAAACCTTTCATTGGCATTTAAGCACGGAGGCTGCCCTGTAGAGCTTCCGTCTCTGAATAAGGTCACAATTTGTGGCTTTTACTTTACCAACACACAATTCATGACATCAGGACAAAGTAATTGCTGAATGGACAGTTTATTAAGGCTTGATTTCCTCTAGAAAGAAAAACCAAGATAAATCTTTTGAACAGGTTATTATGCCCACTACAACTGTGGTCTAAGATAATCAATGTTTATTTAATATTTCTTGTCAGTACTCCTTGTAGTAGTGTACATACATAGAATTTTATGGCTAATCTTACGTCTTTCTATTGCAGCATACATCTTCAAACAATTCTCTTCACAGTGCCATGTAAGCCCATTACGCAATCACAACCAGTTCACACTTCCTGAGGGCAACACTGATGTCTTCGGTGATGTTCTGACTCTCGCCTTTCACCTAGTACAGCGTGAAGGGCATATTGCTTGGCTCAACCTAGCTACTGATTAGTGAAATAGTAAATAGTTGTGTTAACGACTGTCAGTTCTCTAGACTACAAATTATACAGCTTCACAAATTTAGTAATAGGGTTGTGAAGCATTTACACAAAGGTTTGGCAAAGTGCTGTGTATTATTCCAAACATGGGGGTCAGGTTCTGACAGAAGAATGGTAGATCTTGAAATTGTAAGGTGGCCAGCCCCTCAACCAAAGAGGTACACTGTCTTTTTCAAAGAAATGTAATTTTGTAGTAACCATGTAGCTACATCAGACACATAAATACACAAATCTTTTATATAAGAATTCCTGAACATAATACAATCACTATTAGCAGCATTCCTTGGTATCATGGACAGTTTTCTAATTGTCAAACACATTAAGAAGCTTTGCTCTATTGGGGAGATAGGACTTCCCAGTCTGTAAGAAGTTGTCTCCCTTCTGATTATAGATACAACACTGCCACTTTTGCCACACAGTCAAAATGCATAATGAATAATTTAAGGAGAATTACTTTGCAGCTTGACATTATCAAGACACACTTTTGGGTTTTTACTTTTTAGTACAATTTCCTTACCAATGGTATGAGTCCAATAATAACCAAAAAACACACAGAAACCACATTTCATTCGTATTTTCTCTTACTTGATAGTAAATCAGTTACATTAATTTTAGGTTATACATTTTCAGGCTTTCTCCATGAATATATAGGCTCCTACGTTAAAGCTTAGCATTATGACCAACATGATAGATTTATCAAAACCAAATTTTAACAAGGAGGGGCAAGAACAGAGGATTAAGACAGAATGATGGTGAATGAACAAATATGAGAACCCTCCCCCCTTTTGTGAAACAAAAACACCATAGCAACAATTCATTCAATGTAGCAGTTATATCATTACATAACTGATCATAAAACAATTTAAAATGGTGTGTGAAAATTCTCTCAGACTGGGTTGAGTAAAGAAGCAGAACCTCCCAATGAAACATACAAATACGTCAAAGACAATCATCAAAAGAACGCAAAGTCGTGGGGTGCCAAAGATGTCTTAAGTACAATTTTTGATTTTAATGTGAATTCTGGTTGTGGAGGACACATTAGTTATTTATGTTCCAGAGGCCTTTGCAATTCCTCCATAGAAATGTCTCATGTCTCGTGTGACTTCACACTATCCCTGATTTCTTCAGCAATGTCACTGTTTGAGCAGTTCTTTTGAAGAGTCACCAATAATTTAAAAAAATTATAATTAAGGCTCCAGAAAACAGGTTTCTGAAATAAAAATTGTCAGTAGTAAGCCAAAAAATATAGATTTTGTTGATCTGAATGAAAAATAGATAAACCCTTGAAGTTTAATTATCACGCAGTTCCAAGTCTGACATTGCCTTTGGGATCCTCCAACCCTGTTGGCACAGTTAAACCTCTGAAGCATGGCAATGTTGCCCCCAAATGGACAAAAAGGGGCAGGACACATCCGTTCCTGATTGTACTGAAATATAAAGTGGCAGATTTTTCTCCATGGTGCAGTCAAACCCTGATTCAATTGACATAAGAGGGGATGGGGCAGAAAAGATAGAACCAGTCAGGTGAGAGAAAAATACAAGATGGTAAAAACAGGAAGAAAACTATAAAAATGAACTGTGGTGGTGACTATGTAATACATTAAATCATCTTGTTATCCCTGCACAAGAAGTGGGTGTAAATGGGGCCAAAAGCACAAGTTTCAACAATGGCAGATTTGCCAGGATAAAGTAAAAAAAAAATGAAGGGCTTTGTTGCATTTTCATATTCCATCTCTCAAATCAAATGTTCTAGTGTAACTGCTAATCAAGCCGTGGATAAATGTTTTCTATTGTTTAATCCGGATTTGGCGCTCCTGTTGGGAAACAGAAGAAAGGTCATTAAAGCAAAAACATTTTGTAGAAGCAAAACACATTTCAATCACTAATGTGTATAATTGAACCAGTTTCTACAAATTAATAAAACAACTCTCTACCTGATCCAACCGAGTGCGGTTCTGTATTTGAGCAGGTTCAAAAGTCTGTCAACAAGAAGAAACAGAGAAAACAGTAATTAGTTAATAAAAAGATGTGAGAAGTGGCAAAAGGGTCAGTAAATCAGTAATCAGTAAAAAGACTGGCCACACCTTGCGCACCTCTTCCTCCTCTTCCTGCCTCTTCTCATAGTGGGAGAAGTCATCAAAGATAGAAGTGGTGTGTTTGTACTGGGCAATGATCTTGAGAACCTGCTTGGCCTTTTCCAGAGGAACCTCCTGAGTGTCGCGGGAGTTAGTGACTGGTTTGTTGTCGTTGTTCTCCAGGCGGATATGGCGCAGCTGGCTGTTAGGCACATCTTTAACAAACAACCAATTCACATCAAATTTGCCCTTCCACTTGTCCTGTGCCCAAACACCAGCACTGGTGCCATAGTCCACTGGTGAACGCATCTCTGCCACACCACAAAAATGGCCACTGCCATTGACACTATATAGCAGATACACAGGACCTTTTCCGTTCATGACCCTGAAAGCTGAATCCAACCTCTTGTTACCATGCTCTGTGCTACACCAGATGGAGTATTTGATGGAGCGATGGATATCGTCCTCAGAGTAGCTCTTTATAATGAAAACACGGCCATTTTTCAGATTCCATTCAAAGTCCTTGGGGTTGTAACTATGAGAGGCACGCAATTTCTCCAGCACTGGATGGGACTCTCCACCAGGACCCTGGATTGCTAAATTCTGAGCCCCACTGTTCCCACCAACCATACCCATTACACCACAACCATCCTGTCCAGGGCTGCCCTGCCCATAGCCATGGTTCCTGTTGCGTGGAGCAACCCAACGGGTTTGGGGTTGTGGTGGCTGGGTGTGGTTTTGGTAGGGCTGTGGTGGGGGCTGGTGGTGTTGGTGAGGGGGAGGCTGGTGCTGTAAGGCCATGGGCTGCATCTGGGGCTGTACCAAAGACTGGGGTGGATGGGGCTGCAATGGTCCCTGCTGCATAGGGGCTTGAGTTGTTATGGCGTGGGGCAGGCCCAGAGGCGGTTGCTGCTGCTGCAGTGGTGCTGTGGCTACTTTAGTCACAGGGCCTTTGTCCCATGTTCCTATGTTCATGTTGTGTTTGATAGGAGGGGGCGGCAGAGCCCCCCCTAAATTGGACATCCCTGATTTCATCTTTGACTTCAGCTGCTGGGGTTTAGCAGGCTTACTGGCAATGGCTGCCCAGGAGGTCGGTTTGGGTGGTGGCATGCCAATGGGTGTTGCTCCATTTCCTGGCGCCGCCAAAGGTGGTCCACCAATTACAGACCCCACTGCCTTAACCCCTGAGCCCTGGCCTGTGACATCACCGCCAATCTTCAGGCCAACCATACCTTGATCCAGACTGTTCATGCCAGGGGCCTTGTTGAGGGTGTCATTGTGAAAGCCTGTCTGCCCATCAGGCACCAGGGTGCCCCCGAGAGAGCTGGGGGGGTAACTGTAGCTGCCACTGTATGCTGAACTTTGAGTCTGCTGACCCTGGGAGCCACTTGTGCCCCAAGCAGAAAAGGCAGGGTTTTCAGGAAAAAAGTTGAACCTATGAGGGTAGATGCTGCTTCCCAACCCCCCTGGCTGACCAAACACGGTGTCCGGCATGAAGTGATGGTCTCCATTACTCAGCGGTCCATAGGGAGTAAGGTAAGGAATTGGGGGGTCCCCACCTGTAGACCAGGGTGCTTCACTGAGGGGGTACGGAAATCCAATAGATGGAGCGTAGTAGCTGGAAAGGTAAGGGTCTGTCATGGACTGGTAGCTGTTGTTCTGAATAGATAAATGACAAAAAAGGCAGGTAATTATTGTCTAATGCATTTTTTGTATATTAAGTTCTGATTTCACAAGTTGAAAGTACTTTGATGATCACAAAAATTAAAGTTTGACATGTTCATAATAAATTAAAGAGACCTATACCTGAGTTGATTGCCCAGTGAGGTATGGCTCAAAATCATTGTCATGGACAGTCTCTTTCTGATGCAGTGAACCATTTTGGACTGAAAGAAGAAAAAACAAAAATCTATTTATTTTACACAAAATTACAAAACAATTTGTAGTGTGAGGTTATCATAAATTCTTGTTTCATTATAAAAAGTATTCCACAGAGTGAATAGTTACAAGATTGTAGACATACCTGTGATGACAATAATACACACTACCGTGGGAAATAAGATATTTGTTGTTTAAAGAAGTAATATTTTGTATTATGTTAAAATTCCACTGAAAAGACAAACAACATAGTCTTCTGCGATTCATCATCTGCTGAATTAAGAGACGTTTCCACTGAAGAGTAACTATATGATATGGGTAACTTTTTTTTTTTTTACCTTAACCAGGAAAGTCCCACTGAGATTACAAACTCTTCAGCAGGTTCCCAAGAATGACAGCGCAAGCTACATTTCTAAGTACATTGGTGTTTTGTCTGTTTTGTGTAAAGAATCTTTGGTGTTAAGCACCGTCTTATAGTAAGTGTATCGCCAGGTTGGAACCACAGTAGATGGATTTACAAAGTGGTTTGATTAAAGCATGAGTGACAATATATATAAATAGTGGTTTATAAAGCAGCAATGTGGACAAAGGCAAAACAAACTAAATTTTATTTTATTAATTTAAGATTTAATGCAAATTAGGTTTGAATCAGTAAGGTCTATAAAGGGGAAATTCAATGAAAAGTAGCCAAAGGTTTATTAAGATGTGGATATTTAATAATTACAAATTTACCAACACTGAGTAACTGAATACATTTTTATGATTTGAGTTGATACATAATAATGGAAATAATTACAAGTGAATAACAATCAACAATTAACAAAAATGGACCAAACATAATGCAAATATTTATCTTTGGGTACAAAAATCATCAATCCGTGTTTCAAATGCTTCATGAGTTCTCAACTTACCTTTAGATGCTTGCCCCTTTGATCTCTGCATCCAAGTGGGCCATGAAAAGAAACAAAATTTCAATTATAATTTTGTGTTAGAGCAAGACTTTAATATAGTCACTTCACACATATCCAAATGTTATCTTATCAAGTTTATTTCTAGCCATGATCTAAGACTACCTCCTGAAGTCATGCAGAGCATTAACTAGGCCCTCAGGGAGAGTTTAACACTTACTTTAAGTAATATGATTGGTGCGGTAAAAATCAAACTGTGTTTATCTAGTGATTCTTAAGTCGTTATAACTTACAGAGCAATGTCCCTCAACAAATAAACGTAGCCGGATGAATTGGCTTTAAAAACACGTCACCATAGCTAAAATATTGTTCACCTGGACTTACAACACGGGGAATAAATAGACGCTTAAAATATACGTCATAAAGACCCATAAAAGATTCTATTCATATAAAAAATAATGGTTTTCTCGCTACACAATGTATTTAGCATTAGCTTTTGGCTTACGCGTAATTCAGCCAGGGAGTTTTACTGTTGCGTTAATAACACAAAAGGTGTTTTATTTTTTGGTCGTGGTGGATTTAAATAAAATCTATATTAAAAGGCACACAAATCACTCAATGTATATTAAAACCATTAGTCATACAACAAATAAGTTGCTAGCCAGATTCACCGGCCAATGTTAGTAGCTAGTTAGCACTTCCGAGGAATAGCCATAGCCCAGTAAATGCACAGAGCTAGGTTTTCAAGCTCTATATAGGTGAGGTACGTCGTCCTTCCTACCTGAGGGTCAATGCTTGTGGTAGACATAATTCATTAAGCAAGTCCCTGGATTCTCACAGAGCCTGAGCTTGTGACTGGATTTCAAGCCCCGTGATTGGAAAGCAACTTTACAGCTCAGTTACAGTTAGCTCTTATGCTACTGTGGCTAGTTATGCCGCTAAGCGTAAGGCTTGTAGTCGTAGCGCAGGCTCAGCTGTGTATTTTCCGATGTATCCCAACTTCCACAGTTCAAGTCTGTCTGCCTTGTATCGGAAATTAGTCAAGTCTTTGAACAGGCTTTCAAGTTAGTGTTATAAGCCGCCGAGTGGACCTGTTGTGTCTTGTATTTTTTGCCCTCGGTGGCCTGATACTTTGTCTTTTTTATTCCTCAAAGAGAGAGCCCTCCTCAGTTGCGTTAAAGCCCTGTGCACTTCCCCAATGGCTGCTCCATCCGGGCTATGAGCGACCGCTGTAGTTTACGCCGATCTCCGCGGGGTGGCAAAAGTTTCAAGTGCCAGTGACACCCCTGATATTTGTTAAAAAGATGCCAAATTAAGAAACGTGTGTTTGTTTGTTTGTTTCTGAATTGAAGGTGATGCTTCTATGTTTTGACATAGTGACGCTAACAACCAGCTAGCCTTCAGTTAACCCTTGTGGTCACCTTCTCCCACCTCTAGGTGATGGCATTATCCCTAAAAAGGACAAAGAACTTCGCCAAAAGTACTTTTTAAATGTTATTGTGACAATGTAGGCTAATGCTATTGTTTTGTTCTTGCAAATACAATCAAATAAACGAGTGTGCCCAACACAAACATTAAAATTATTCTGTTTCTGTTACGAGCTGAGATTTCCAAAGAGGCGGAGCCACATGGTGTTTTCGGCTGTCATTCATCTAAGGTTCAATGAGCATACATTCTGGCATGTGGTGGCTTTTCTGGAAAGCAGTCTGCTGTAAGTAGGTACTGTGCAGGCCCCCTGCATCACATTATTTTTGTTGATGCAATGCACTGCCCTTACCTTCAGTTTGGACTCCACTATGGACCGCAAAAGGGATGACTGGCAGAGGACAAAAGGGGAAAGGAAAACCTACATGTCACATAATGATGGATGACAGGAGGACTATGCAGCAGTTGCTCGAGGAGCCACAGATGAGGAGAGAAGGAGACAGGCTTCGAACTTTCCAACACTGGCCACCAGATGCCCCTGTTACACCTGGAGATCTGGCTAAAGCTGGCTTCTTTTTTTCAGGCCCTGGTGACAAAGTTCAGTGTTTCTGTTGTGGAGGGATATTAAGATGTTGGGTACATGGGGACAGTCCAGTTGCCGAGCACAAAAGACATTTCCCCACATGTATTTTCATCTTGGGTCAAGCTGTGGGAAATATTCCACTTCAAGTTGGATCATCTGACTCCGTGGATGGCCAGCTGCTGAGTCAACTCCAGAGAATGACCATGGATGACCAAGGCACTGTGGGCCAAGCTGTGCACCCTGAGATGGCGGCAGAGGATACCAGGCTAACCACTTTTCACAACTGGCCCACAGAGGCATCAATCCAGCCAGATGTCCTTGCCAGAGCTGGATATTTCTATACAGGTTCATTTAGTGTAGGCTATGTCCTAAATATAAATTATTATTATTTTGTATTTCTCAGAAATTCCTACTAATACAAGGTATTTGTAAAATATTTGCCCCTGTCCTAGTTGTTGCTAGAGTGACCTGTCTTTGTCACTGAGTTCATGCTTTGTTGTCCTGATGAGTCATGAGGTTACTGAGAGAACAGCCTAGACAACGCTGGTCCATTAAAGCAGTGCAGCACATGTTCATGTGGAAAAAAAAGAATAATAAAAGATTATTATTCATACTCTTACTTGTTCTAAATAGTTTGTGTGTGTTTGTGTATGTGTTTCCAGGGCATGGGGACAATGTAAAGTGCTTTTTCTGTGATGGAGGACTGAGAAACTGGGAGCCAGGGGATGACCCCTGGCAGGAACATGCAAAGTGGTTTCCAAGGTAACAGTGGAATTTGGCTCAAACAACCTGTATTAGCTAAAATACCAGTGATCTGTTAAGTAATGGTTTTGTAAAAAAAAAATTCTCCTCTTTCTCTCAGATGTGAATTTTTGATCCAGTCCAGAGGACAGGACTATATCAGCAATATTCAGGATGTTCACTTCCACCTTGGTGAAACTGTGGTGAGAGATTTGAGCTTGTTATTGACTCAGAGACGATGATTTTTTAATTTTTATTTTACTTTATGTATATTTTCCTTCTGTCAGAGTGGATCACTGACAGCATCTAGAGACACTGGCTCCAGAAATGGTGAGTATCCCCAAACCTCCTTAATATCTATATTATCACTGTTATTACTGTTAATCAGTGCTCATGGATGGAGGTGAGCCACAACAGGGCAACTATACACACAAGTTACTGTAATTATTTGGGATGAGCAAATACATCACCCCGGGATGGGGATAAGCCAAAAGGCACTTACAATATAGACAGGACATCTATGTGTTTTTTAATTTAAATTAGCTTCTGCTTGTCTGGTATCCCAGATGTGGTAAGCGGTTTGGGAGCATCCTCAGCAATACTTTCTCCCGTGGTGCAGACTGTGCTTCAGATGGGTTTTGAATCCAGCCTTGTAGAAAGCCTGGTCAAAACCAAGTACCTTTTGTCTGGACAATACTACACTTCTGTGTCAGACCTTGTCAATGATGTCCTACAAGCGGAGGAAGAGGAGAGACAGAGGGGACCCGCCAGCAGAGGTAATGTCAAGTTACAGGCGGTGTGTCAGTATTGGAAATGATGACATTTGTGATTGTATGGTATATTGGTGAATTGGTGTTTTGTTTTACCTTTTAGAGCCAGAGGTGACACAGGGCACCAGCACTGGACAAACGAGAACCCGACCAGCCATCAAAGAGAAAGGTCATAACTACTCTTATTTACAGAATCTTAAAAGAGCATTTAGTGACTCTATTATTTTAGGTTTCTTAGATACATTTCTGTCAGTCTTTCTTGTAATCATTGCATTCAGCCAATAACCAAAGCAGAGAGTAGCTCCAGTGTTTTTAGAGATACATATTCTACTCCACATTTATCTAGAGGGATAGGTGTGGAGGCATATATATTGTGTGAAGAACATTTATCTTTTTTACTAGAAATTCTGCATATTCTGCCTTAAAACAATGATATTTCACCAACCACCTTTGTTACACACACAGTGAAGGACCCCAGTCCAGAGGAGCTCCTGAGGCAGCTTCAGGAAGAGAGGACTTGTAAGGTTTGCATGGACAAGCTGGTGTCCATTGTCTTCATTCCTTGTGGTCATCTCGTGGTGTGTGGTGACTGCGCTGCCAGCCTCCGTCACTGCCCCATTTGTAGAGCAGTCATTAGAGGCAGTGTGCGTGCCTTCATGTCCTGATGCTGCTATGAGAT
Source organism: Perccottus glenii (assembly GCA_024416835.2). Classification (NCBI taxonomy): domain Eukaryota; kingdom Metazoa; phylum Chordata; class Actinopteri; order Gobiiformes; family Odontobutidae; genus Perccottus; species Perccottus glenii. Next base: position 15,930,059 of record CM044555.2, on the reverse strand, counting down.
CCCATTTCTTATGCAGGTGTTGAATGAGTGGACTTGGATTTAAATTTGTATTTACCACTGTATAGATTTCGTATAATGCAGCTTGCTTATAATTTTCTATAATAAAGTGCTGAGCATACACATTGTGCGTAGACATAACTAATATTGTCTATATGTGTTAAATAATGATAATGTAAATGTTACAAATTTGATGAATTTAAGACTAAATGGTTATCAAAAGCACATCATTTTATTAACAAACACCTATTTACAAGAAGACAAAGCACAGTTGTGGACAAACAGGGTTACACAGTCAGATCACATGAGGCTGGTGCTTCACACCAAATAGTAGAGAAAATACAAAACAGTTTTTTTCATATACAAAGACAATTATCTACAAAGATGTGGATTATTTTTTTAGGGAAGTTGCACAATGAAACCAACTATTTCCAGTCCCTAAAAGGCTGTATTGCACCAAGAGAAAGACAGGCTTTTTGTCATTTTAGTAGCATTTACTACTAACACTGATTATAGTCTAGTATTACTGTAAAGGTGCCATTTGTTTTTACTTTCCACCCTAGAATGCAGAGAAGTCTGTTTATAGAGATAGACACCTAAATCCTTGTATCTTGCCAAAACAGAAAGAAAATGATCAAAATCGATTACTAGTAGATTAGTAGCTGATTATTGAAATCATTGCAGGTCATAGTTTGCATATCTGGCAGTGATGTTCAGGAGGATGTTTTTACCAAGCCTTTTTTTATCTATTAAAAAAGTTTACAAAATCAGAATGACCATTTATTCTGCCAACCTATAAACATTATGGTTTTAAACACTTACATTCAAGGGCAAACAAAATATTAAGCAAGAATTTATGGAAGAACAGAGCCTTTCATCTTGTACTTGAACACTTAGAACTGCAGGGGGCAGTAAAGAGTCACAAAACAGGAAGGCAATATGGACTGGGGACTTCTAATGACATGAACAAAAAAGTGCATCTAATTTATTTATGTCTCATTGAAGTTGTGTTAATCTCAAATATCTATGCAGCTTTCAGTGACATCAATTTAAAAGCTTTTTTCCCAATAGTAACACACATAATTAATAACAAACCTTTTATAAAACATGCTATGCATCAACTAATGTTGAGACTTGAAACTGTGTAAGTGACAGGAGATATACTATTTCACACTCTAGAGCCGTACAAGTGAATAATACTGTGTGCAATAAAAATAGTCAGGGTTCTGGTTTTCTTGAAGTTATAAATATTCTACATAACCCTTTGTAATGATCACTTCCTGTCGACAAGAAGATCTGTAGATCAGTAGTTAGTGGATAAAAACTCACAGTAAAAACAAAGCTGTCTAGAACAAACACTTCAGAAATACTGCCTCGGCTGTTTGAAATAATACGTTTCCAGAAATAAAAATCGGACTCACAGGCCATTCTTTGTATTCACATTTCAAGCTAATCCCTCCGTTTTCTCGCTCCTTTATTTACATTTTCTATTTTTGACAGATGCCCCTCTAGGTTTGGTTCTTTTGTTCTCTGCCCTCCCTTTACCTCAGAGCGCCCCTTGTATCTTCCTGCATCATTTCTGTCTATGCGCACAAATCTTGGCCTAAAGTAAACATGCAGACAATAGCTCATTCCACAAACTGAACTGTAAGTCAGTCCTACAGGCCAGATCTGAGTCAACCCGGCAATAACACGCTAAAACGAGTCTTCTAAGACCGGGAATGCTCGGCAGCTCTGGGTTAAACTTACTCAGCAGCAATTCTGGAGTTAATAAGATGACTAATATTTGTGCAAATGTGAGGCTTGCTGGAGTGACATTCACCTCTAAGCTTCACTAAACCTGTCGTGCATAGCTCCTTAAAAAACAAAAACCTAACTGAAAGCTGTCGGTCTCATCTTGGGGCAGATAATGATGTGTAAAAAAGCAAAAGGATGAAATCAACAGGAAAACTGTATGGAGTGCCCGAGTAAGATAATGTGCTTCATTCAATTTGCTGCTCCTTGGTTTGGTCCTCTCATTTACGTAGACCTAAAGCAGACACAAGAAAAACAGCAAGGGGTTAAAGGTGCACATTTTATGCTTTAGATCTTTTATAAGTTAGCTTCTGATAAAGAGAAAAAATACTTTTTTTAAAATTCCATGTGTGTTCCCAGTTTCTTGTGTATTGATAGATAATTCAAAGATACATTTTTATCCAAAGAAAAACATAGTTTACTTAAAAGCATGACATTGTGAGATTTTAAAAATACACAATCAAGTCGCAGATATGTGAGTTATACACAATTGCCCTGGGGAATTGATTTATCTGTCACATGCATAGATGACTTTCTTGGTTGGTTGATGTCATATATTGTAGACAAACACAAACACAAATTGTGTTGACAGAACTGACAGCACTATTGTTTACAGTAACAAAAGAGTTTCCATCTGGACAGAGGTTTTTTAGTAAAAAATGTAAAAAACAAAGTCCTATAAAACATTTTTCAGTGATTTGACTGGTTGGTAAGATGATACTTTTAAATTGTTATATTTTTTGTGTGGTTGTTAGATTGTATTATCTTTAGGGTTTGGTTGTTTGAGGTGTTTTTATTGTGTTTTCTTGAATATTATGTTTGTCTCAGCCCTGTCTAAACATTTTTATTAATGCCTTGACTGAATTAAGCCTTAAATAAAAATATTTTTTTGCTCCCTATTGACTTTTATACAATATTTCCTGATTTGGAGGAGAAATGAGGTTTAAAGACAACACAGAGTTCAACATAAAAGGTCTTATTCCTCGAAGCCTTGTGACAGGATGTGGCTTGTTTTGTGTGTACTTTATTCCAAAGACTCCGGACATGACTTTAGTTACTAGATACTGAACAAGCAACCACCTGCTGCAGTGTATTCAACCATTAAATACTGATTAAAGATGTAGAGAACAACACATTGATACTTACAAATACTCCATATCACAATTCCATATAAAACAAACAATGACATAATGATGCGTTGTGAGAACACGTTAATACTTACAGATACATGGGCTTTAACAGGAGATGAGATGGTTTCTCATTGACATGGTACAGAGGGAATGGGTCAAATCCACCAATAAAATCAACTGAAAGTAAAATATGAAGTAAATATGAAGTAAATCAAAGACAGACATTGGAAGACAAATGATAAAATGAACAATGACATGGCATGGGGACAAAAGAAACAGTGAGTACATCATGTAAGTGCATGTAATTCACAAGTTGTGAAGACAAAAAACAATGAAGCTTTTGGGTTTTAACGTTCATAAGATGACAAAAATATTTCTGTTTTTTTTTTTCATTGTGGAATCTGCCTAAGCTGGGAACAGGTAAAAGCTGGCCAGCTGTCAAAATAGCTGGAGCTGTTTTATTGTCAGAAACAGAGGTGACCTTCAGCCACCACCCAATGCTTCATATTTTATTTTCTCACATAAAAGTTTTAAGTTTAGGCTATGTGTGGAAGAGTAAACCTGCTTTTGATGTATGACAAAAGACGGGCATGCTTGTTCCAAAGCATAGCATATTTTTAACAAATGCAGAGAAGAGCAATTTTTTTTTGTTTTGAAAGGAAAGACTCGCGGCCCTTGAAAAGACACAAAGGGCAAAACGGAGAGATGTGAAGAGAATGCATCACGCCTGCTGGTCTGAATGACAAGGGGCCAATGAGATTAGGTGAAAGGAGCGAATGTCCAGATGCAGCCCTGCAAAAAACACCATAGACATAAAATACAAAAAAGAAAAAGAATAAAAATGTTAGCTATAGCAGGGTTAACAGAGTTGGATCAACATAAAAGGCAGCTGTGCTTTCTTTCGGGGGAAAAGTGACGCTGGGAAACATAAGGCTAATCACTCTGATAAGCAGCCCTAGTCTGCAGAATAGAGATATGTGAGCAGGATGAGAGAGGGCGGTCCCTCAACTTTGTCCCCTGTTTTATCTGTAGACCAAAACAAAAACACTAAATGGCGACACCTTACTGTGGTGCAGGTGATATTCTCATTAGAAGCTGTTGAGAATCTGTTCCCTGCAGTAGTGAGAAGTGTTGAGGAATAATGATGGTGGCTATTTTTAAGCATCGTCAGTGGCATTGATGGACACATGTGCCTTTCAGTCTCCACAAAAAGAGTCGTCACAATATGTAGTAGATAGTTGTATGATTGGACAGATTGTCATTGAAGGATCGGTAATGTTTTTTCTGTGCTATGAACATTTATTTCCTTTGCTTTTATGGTGCTGTATATCACGTTAACTTTTTACAAACCTTTGCTCATGTCCTTCTTGTGCTTCTAAAGACTTTTTTAAGCATAAAAAAACAATAAAAACATTTAAAAAGCAGCAGTGGGAACCCTCTTCTACAGTTTTTCTCTAATTTTGGAGATGATAGACTTGCATATTGTCTTTGTGGTGAAATGTACTGGCAGCTGATGGTAGATGTAAATTCTCCCTGGAAAATGCTGATTGTGTGGATCCAGGAAAGAAATAAGAGGTTTGTAGGTCAGATGCTGAGGCATTTCTACCATGCCACATCTGATTATATTTTAGCATCTTATTGAAATGAGCGGACCTTACATCACTCACTCACTTACTCACTGTGTGTATAATAGCTGAAGACAAAATGTGTGTATTTAGACAGTGGCTCCACTGCACAAAACTGCATCTCCTCTATCACACACCATTACACAGCCATTAAAAGCGGTTGGATGTTTTTTATTTTGCATACAAAATTTCTTTCAAGTTAACCATCTATGGAAAAAAGACAAAAGTTTGTCCTGGAAGTCTTTGTTGGAACGAGAGAGCAACTGTACTCTGCACAAACTTACAGTATAGTTGGGCATATGGATTTTAACTATTATAACCTGTGTTGTAATCCTGCAGAATTTTAAAAAGTATTTCAATTGTGGCATGTTGTTTCTGTGACACAACCTACAATTGGTAATTGTGTCTAATATTTACACAGTGGCATAAACTGGCCCACCTCTGCTTTAAAATGTCTAAAGTAATGACTGTACATGTCTGTAGGTGAAGCTAATTTTTCCACACCCATCCATCCATTCACTCATCCATCCCTGACTACTGTGGCTCTGGATTTTCTGGGGTTGTGACTCAGCACAGAGGTTGGCAGCATAATTAGCAGACATGCTAAAGCGAGCTTATCCCACCGTTAGACGGCTAACTCTGTGACCTACTTTACAAAGCGGATTTTCCCCACCACTCACTCCACCGGTGTGTCTGTTTGCTGCTGATAACTCTGTGGAACAAATCTGAGACACAAACACCTCCAGACAAACAGTGACTCAGTGATGTGCTTTGAACCTATCAAATAAGTGCGAGCAAGCAAGTGTATGCAAATGTGCTTAGGAAAGAAAATATCAAATGAACAGTATGAAACCATGCCAAAGATAATAGGGCTTATGTTTCAAAAATGCTAATTCTGCCTCTTTTTGTGTAACTGGCTTCTGATGTGACATTGTGATCTTATTGCATTAGGTTGCAAAGCTCATCCTGTTTGTTTCTGCATATCACAGTATGTCTGTATTCAGCTCTGTCTATCTGTCTCCTAGAAGAACAGGACTGTAGAATAAGACAGGAAGACCAGCTGAGGCTGAGTCAAGAACAGGAAACAACTTTCAATTCACGAACAGGAACAAGAACAGGAACAAGAACAAGAACAAGAACAAGAACAAGAACAGCCACATCATCAATGACAGATTCAAGGGCGGCGCAGTGGCTCAGTGGTCATCCTTCAACCGGAAGGTGGGTGGTTCGATTCCCACTCTCCCCACAGTTCCTACAGTCGTTATATATATATATATATATATATATATATATATATTCAAGGGCACTGCTCCGCCCTTGAATGTGTCATTGAACCTTTTCTCAGGGGACCCATATTTCAAAACTCTAAATCATTTGTGATTCATTTCCCTGTTCTGCTTTAGTGTAATTTTGTCATTGTTCATTGTCATTTGTAAAAAAAAAAACCTTTTTATATATATTTTTCTATTAATTTTATAGTGCCATTCAATTTATTTTAAAGCTAATATGTGTAATGAATTTCTTACTTTATAGAGTTAGAAATTTTTTGGTGACCCAAATAAAGTCTCTTGCACTCACTTTTGGCTCCCAATCCAATCCAATGTTTGGGAACCACAGTTCTAAAGAATAATGGCAGGAGGGATTAATTAAATGGGGGAGTGTTGCATTTAAAGAGATGTGTTTCCTTCCAATCAGAATAATGAGGTTGATAAATACATTGACCTATGATGGTGGTTTTGGCTATTCTTGATTTAAAATCATTTAATCATGAGTCTTTTATGCTCAGGACTGACAAGATGAGAAAAGTCAGGACTGAGACCTGAACACTACACTATCCACAGTATATGCCATACTTCACTTGCTTTATCTCCTCCTGTGAGCGTTTCTTCCTTCCTAGGGTGCTATAAGCTTGGAAAGTTATTGACCAGTGTTGGCCTAATGAGGCTGATAGAACAAGTGGCTAGAGACCTCTCTTAACTTTTTACAAGCACACCTCATTAGAACTGTACAGAAAGGTAGGAAAGAAGGAAAGAAAGGAATTGATTTAAATCTGTGATTACACTTTGTACATCTGTGAAGGAATCAAGAACAGAAATAAAAGTCAGGAAAAGAAAAGAATCAAGTCCAAAAAGTTGTAAAGTGCAGAGGCAGCCAGGGAGCTCAAGAGAGATGCTTTAATCTAGACATCAAATAAAAGATAGAAATGAGAGCGCAATGTGCCTTTTCTGGTTATTGAGATGTGTGAGTGCACCTGCGTCTGGAAGAACAAAATGTCTTGTGCAAAGAGCTTATTACACAGAGGAAGCAAAGTGTCTCCAAGGTCTCAGATCTGAGAAAAACTAGCAGATTAAGTTAGACCAATAAAACCACTGTCCCACTTTCACCTCCATAATCCACCTTTCTTCTTCTTTTTGTTGTTTATTTATTTTGCCTTAAATTCAGAGATGACGTCTGATGTGAATTTAAAAAAATGGAACATGGGCCCATTGTCTTGCTCTGGAAATTAATGAAGCTCAGAGGTCAGAAAACAAAAAAAAAGTAGGCATTGTGAAATGAAGGAAAAAAGAGATGTCTTTTTTCTAAGTTGGAATGAGTGGTGAAATGCACGCTAGGGATTACTTAGGGGTGACTGGTGATTAAGTGGTACAGCCTCTGTAAAGCTGAAGGGGGGATCAGTTGGGTGGGGACGCAAACCGCTCACAGACACTGAATCTCTGGTATGCAACCAAGTAAGAGCAGCTGTACGGATGTCTGAAGTCTACAGCAGAGCATGCAGGGACGACACACAAACCAGCTTGATTTGAAGAGTATTTGTGTAATTAGTGCTTTGTGGTGTTTTCAATCCAATAAGACCTAAAGAACGTGTCATGATGGAGAATATAAAACACCCGTGATGTACTAGAAAGCGGTTAACTTGGGTCAAATATTCTCCTAACCCACTGTACAGTATATATAGTGGGGGCTATTGCCTTTCACTGACTGTCAAAGGATTTCAAAAATCTATTAGGCTTTTTGACCTAGTGCCTTTGGGGTCACAGTAGCATTTATCACATAACCATGTCCCTCTCTGGTTTCACCTTTCTACACCCCTATCCATTTTCCCACACTTGTATAAATGCTTAATGCTCGCAGTAAAAAAAAAGAAGAAAAAAAAAGGGTTGCTTTTGTTTGACATCACAACGTTAACATATATCCCTTATTCTGTAATAAACAGAGATGCTGCAGAGGAGAGATGTTTGACAAACCACTGTGTTTTTAAGTAACAAGAGGATGGGGGAGGTGCAGGAAAACAGACAGATGGAGTGGCATACGTATAGGTTTACATACAGAAATGAAAGTGAGAAGATCTAAAAGGCAGAGAGTACATTAAAGTAGGGCTAGTAGTAATGACGACGAAGACCACACAGAACGATGGGGAGGCAAAACTAAAAAAATAAGTGGTTTTTGGTTTTGGAGGGAGAGTCTGAGGCCCAGCTGATGTGGGGGAAGATGGCGGGGAGGACAAACTGGGAGGTTTTCCATCTCATCAGTGCAAATGGGTTTGACTTGTTCATTATTTTAAGGCTATGGTTCACATGACAGGAACTTACAGCTGTCTTCCTCTTCGGTGATGGCACTCACAACATAGCAGGCGTAGACGAAGCCGAGGAGCTGTGAAGACACAAAAGCATGAGAGGTTAGGAAACATAAGGGTGACTGGACCAAAGAGAAATATACAGCAGTTTGATTTAAGATGAGCCTGGGCCTGTGGTTGCTGTGTCAAATTGATGCAAACATGACAACAGTAGCTACAGACAATTATTAATTGATTAATCACAAGTAATAATTCATTCATTAAACTTGCTAAGACCTAAAGGGAGGTCTAATATTTACACTTACATGCTGAGGTTTTAATGTTCACACATGCATGGTACAGTATTTCTGACCCTGATTAGTCTAATGTATTTTAACTCAAATTGATCAAACATGACAACAGTACTACAGACAATCAATCACATAATAAGCTTATTCATTACATGCAGAGGTTTTAGTGAAATGTATGGTACAGTATTTCTGACCCTGATTATAATTAAACTGTCTCTCTACAATAAGCAAACATAATGATGATTAATGCTTGGTAAAGAATCAAAACATACAGTAGATATCTTTTATAAGGACCACTTGTAGATTCCCAAAGTGCAACAAAGTGTCCGTCCCGTCACGAACACAGGAGAAAGCAACCAGACAAACACACAAGCGAGAACAAAACACACTTGAAATAGCCTGTAAACCTGGCAAATGGTTGTTATTGACTCAGAGACAGACATGGGACACTTTCTCTCCACCCAGTGAGCCATCCAGCCAGCCATCATTTGGCACTGTTCCATGTCAATTAAAACAGCGATGGGCACTCTGCTCTGCCTGCACGCAGAGTGTACAAACACAAAACCCCAGAGAGGAAGGACTGTATGATGTTGGCTGCTATTTATAAAACACTCATTCATCCTGTAAGTTACCCTGGCTTTGGTAATTACAAGTGGAGCAGATACTGCAAGATCTGTGCGAGCCTTTTATCGTTGGTTCATTCTACTTTACCAGGCTACTGTATATTGTTTTGATTGAAGTCCATCCAGATGTTAAATGTTATATGTCTGAATAAAACAGCACAGGTGTGTCATAGAGCTGAAAAGACGATGTCTCTGTGGAGCTTTGATAAGATACATAACCCTTCACGCACTCAATTTCCTCCACTACTATCTAATTGCCCGTCTCAGCCCATCCATTACAGTGGGACTGAAATGGAGGTGAATTAGCATATGTATAAAGGCAGTGTCAGGCACAAGATGGTGTTAACAGCAGGAGGCACACCCGATGTTTTTTTTACTTCCACTTTATGTGTGTACGTGTCTTTGTGTGAGTTAATATGCAGAAGTGTGTGGTTGGTTAATTTACATAATGGGCCCAGATTGCTGTTGTGGTCTGGGAATTTACACACGCAACAACAAACATGTCACAGCACAAAGACCCAAGATTCAAAATGAGAAAAAAATAAATAAACAAATCACTGTGTATTTTGGGTGGAACGTCTTGTTTCTAAAACTTCACATGTTGTAACAAATGATGACTAGTTTTCCAAACTCTGACTGGAAGGACGACCAAATGTTTTTGTGGTCCTCCTGAAGTAGTCTTACTGTAAATGAGACCACAGCCAATTACATCGGCTTTTTCATAAACTGCAGAAGCAAAGAGAAGCATAGACTGATCTTAAAGTGCACTGTCGTCTCGTCTCTTTCGATGGCAAAGACACAGTTTGTGTGATGGTAGGTCCTGCAATCAGTGAAGGGAACGCTCGGTGGCTTTGTGCTTGAGGCTATGCTGTCCTTGATAAAATAAGTCCATGCCCCCAATAACAAGTGACAATTCCATTTATCTACTAGCATTTTGAATGACCTTAAATCATGCCTCTTACACACACCGAGTCCTCTACTCTCCTCTTTGACTTTTCTCTGCCACTTCAAGAGTTCAGCAATCATTAATGTCAAATTAATGTTATATTAATTAAGCCCTCACTTTGCCCCTGAGACTAGATTGCAGTCTGTCACAAGGACATGGCACAGTACAGTCAGCTTAATTGCCTGCCAATCATTTACTCGTGTAGAAAATATCAATTTTTTCTAAGAAATGGGAAAACTTTAAACAAGGTGCTGTGGTCCTTAATTCACTATTTAATATGTTGCAAGTGAAATTAAATTGTGAAGGTTCAGCATTATTTGTGTTTCTTCTCTCAGATAATGAGGGAGAGAAGAAGTTCAAGACTGAGGCCCCAGCGCATGAATGTATGTGAGAAGAAGGCCAGCTGCTGATTGAAGAAAAAAAGGTTACTTGTATTTGCATAAGTTAATGAAGGTAAGGTTTATACTGAATGCGCTTTTCCAACACTCATTTTCTTTAATGGACATTTAAGATTGCATTAAAGTCCTTGCATAAAACCTGCCCTTCACAAAAACATGTTACCATATATTTGAGCAATTTTAGTAAGCAGGAACCAAAATATCACACATCTTAACCTGTCCGATGATTGATGGGCATTCATAATATGTCAATCCACAAGGGTTAGCACACTATTGATTACAGGTCAGAGTCAGGCCAAGACTTACTAAGTGCAATAATGAAAAGGAATACTAATATTAAGAATGGTGTACCAAATGGCAATGGCATACAGGTTAATTACACAGCACCTTCTGGAGTGAGTGTCTTTGCACAAAATTAGATGTGTGTGTTTTGGAAGCTGCATGTTTAATGACAAAAATATAATGAGATAGGGATTGCCGAGACCCCGTCCACCTGTTCTTCAACAGCCCTTCCTTTCTGTGTATACATGTGTGTTTGCATGCACACACTGAAATCAGCCTTACAGTCGACCCGGCGGGGTTAGTAAGAGTCTGTGCTGCTGAGTTGCATCTTTCTCATCAAATTACAGCACATAACGGCGTGTTAATGGCAAGAGAAAATAAAAAAGGTGGCCAATTATCTTCAGATTTTTTTATGTGTGGCTATGTGTATCTCTATAAAAAAGTTGAGGCAGGTATAAGAGCCTGAACAGGACAGGGTCTGATAACTGCTTACACAATTTCCCTACACTACTGGTTCCCTTTTTTCTGCCTACTCCCCCAAAATTTAACAAGACCAAATATTAAAGTGAAATTAATCTGAGCCAAATCCATTTCCCTGCAAAACAGATTAACAATTAAAGCTCTTGGCAGCGAATGGCTTTGAAGTGTAATGGTGGCAGTCATGTATTTACGATGTACTGTGAGGAGCCTGACACAGAATTCAATGGCCAGCTGACTCTGACTAATTCTTTCATCTGGTCACAAAGTCTTTTTTTCCTTCCTGTTTTTGGCAGCAGTGGTCTTTAAAACTGCATCGTCAGTAAATTCATGTTGGGGTATACGCTTTTGAGACAATGTCATTCTCCTTCGGTTAAGAACATCAAGATGCAAGCACCACATGGACTAGTAGAGATATCAAAGCTCCCACTATGACCTTTCATTGGGGGGCAGTGGTGTTCAAAAACACACACATTTGACCCTAAGGGCAAGTATTGCACTGAGAGCTAATCACTGGGTTGTGTCCAAGCGGTCTGCTGTAATCAGGTTCTCTTTTCCCCTCTCTAGTGCCACATAACCCACTGACATCACAGCCAGTACTCAATATAGAAGCAGTAGGAATCTTATGGCATCTCAAATCAAATAAAGATCAGTGGACCAATACAGTATACAGAGTAGACACCTTACTTAAATACAAAGCCGTATATATCTGGACTTTATGCTAGCTCTGTTGCACTCTACACAGGCATTTTATGAGTTGTACCATAAAAAGCTGCTACACCATACCAAGATTTTCTTTAGCTTTAACTCACTTGAAAAAAATAAAATATGAATGAAATAACCAATCACAGCTGGGCGGCATAAAGAGCCCACTTGATACTTGATACTTTTAATTTTATAAAATTAATTCCAAATCCTCCCTGCTGTACCTTTAAATTCAAACAGAAAGACTGACAATAACTTCAAAGATGCAACAACATTTTTTGATAGAAATTGAAGGGCAAACAATGGGACAGGAAATGGTGACAGGAAGACAGCAGGGAAGTCAACGGAGAGATAGCAACAGGGGAGAAAAAAGAATGACGCAAATAGAAACTTTCCCTATTTTCACCTTTCCACTCAATCTAATCTTTTTGGTGCAGATTTTCAAGTTAGATAGGTAATAGGGGAAAACTACACTTAAGATATGTTGCCCTGACAACGCTCACAGCTCCCTTAACTTGTCAGAATTATCTTTACCAACCTGAACTGAATATAACATCTTGCACTATTCATTTGCCGCTGCTGATACTGCTGTTTTAAACTACTCTGTGTCTCTCTGGAGTTGTTTTCTCAGACTCTACTGTTTTATTTAACAGTGAAAAAAGCACAGGAAGACATTGTGATAGAAAGTTGTGTAGAGAGATGGGAAAATGTGTAGATTTTCTGCTTACTGCACTGACAGGGAAATCCGTCATCATTATGACAGCAGTGGGAGACCAGGGCAGTTTACAGCAGTAATAAAGACAGGACGGTCACTTTAGGTGAAGTCACAAATACAACAAAGTATTCCCTTTTGTAATAAATGTTACTTCTCAGCTTGTTGCAATGTAACCTGTGTGGCATAAGCTACTACACAAGACTGACTGTGCCCATTCAAAGCCCTTGATGGTCTGGCATAGACTCCCTCTGTCGTGATGAATGGCAGCAGACACATGACAGTGATGCCTCCATTACTGGCCAACCGATCCACATTTTTCATCTTAATGAAACATACTCCTTGGAGCTCAAACTAAATATTTAATGGCCTCACACAGCAACCTTGAAAACCCTTTTAACAAAGACAAAGGGACACGCCACTTGATTATCATTCGTTTCATTTATCCCAACTTGTGTCTGTCTGCTTTCCATCTCTTCTACTTCCACAGGCTAAAACTAATTAGGACATCACAACTATGTCCTTTCCTATGTAATTATTTGCTTTTAGTCCCAGTGAAAGGAAAAGAAGAAAGCATGGGATGTGAGGCCATTTGTAACACTGAGAATATTGCACCAATTTGAACTCCTCCTGAATATCTTCCTACAGATTTGCTGCATCATGTTAAGATTCCAAAAAGTCTAACACAGTCTACCTTTCTTTTAAAAATGTGAGTGGGAGTACAACAATAATGGCTATTGACTTTGAGAAATATAGAGTTGTAAAAGGATATCAACCATTTTATTACCTTTCTCTGTGAGGTGATGGGAATGGTACAGTCCAGTACCTCTCTATAAGTCACACTGCTTGTTTATCAATCTGCCACATTTTAAATGCACACACAGCACTTTCTTAGTTGGACAGATTGATGTAACCCTGTGTTATGTTGAACGTATCAGATGCTGCAGTACTATTTATCTTTCTTTGGTCTCCTACTGCTGGCATGAAACATTACAAACAGAGAATGGGAAATCGTTAAGTGCTTGTGTTCGCTGAAGTCAAATCCTGGGATCTGAGGGTGTGCTGGCCTCTGTTCAACAAGAGGTCAGCCGGTAGAACAGGAGTGTGTGTGTGAATGCACACGCAGGCAGGATGTCTCCATTGACGTTTCATACAGAGCAAAACAATAAGAGCCCTTCCAGTGTTTGAATAACCTGTTAGCAGCTGGCAAGTCTGAGCCTCTCCCAGACAAAACAAGCCAATCAATTTTTCATTCAGCGAGGAGCAGAGAAAGGCAGGCTGTGATAGACATAATAACAGACCTCTGTGTGAGTATATTGAGGAAAGTGCTTAAAGGCAAACTAAAATCAACAGCTTTCTGTCAATCACTTTGTATGAACTCTACAGTGGGGGCATGTGTGAAGTATGTAACACGAATGCAGTATCTTGTTCACACATGTAGTCGATATATATATCTGTGTGAATGCGTTAAAGGAGAAGTCTTGTCTGTTACTAACTTATACTTACAGCCACAAGGATCTGCGTACTGCTGTGCACCACTTCAATGTACTGGTAGTCCATGAGGCAGCCCATGACCGTGATGTAGGAGTGGCTCGCTGCTGTGGTGCTGACCCCTGGAGCCTCTGGCATTTCTCTCCTTACACAGCCTGGCCCATGTTCGCTCCACCATGAGTGATGGGCCGAGATGTTGAACGTGAGCAAGTCATTGTCCTGAAAATACAATGCAAAGTGATGAATCCCACATCAGTATTTCTCTCAACAAAAAGTCATGCTCACAACTCAAATGGCACAAGACTTGAGAAATGTTATAAAGTGTATGTACAGTGGTGCTGTATATAAAACAAATTATTATTGAACGACTTATCTGACCAAAAATTTGCCTCTTTTAGATATAATTTAACTGTAACAAAAGCAGTGTCTGATCGATTTTTAATTAAAACTGGACATTGTGGATAATTCCAATTAAACACGATACACAATAGTCAGTCAGTTTCAGTATTATCACATTCATCTAACAACGGCTTGTGTTTCAAAGAACAAATAAAAAGCATAAGAAGCGTCTAGTATAGAAACTAAATGTGTTCATAATCAGAAGTGGCAGCATCTGTGGCATGTGATAAACAATTCACGTTGCTTATATTCCACTCAGGTGCCATGAAGCTGCTCAGCAATATCCAAAGCTGCTAAGTCTGTTTTAGACTCTGGCGATGTCTTATTTGCAAGCGACCATATGAGACCAAACATTCAAATACACAGATACTCACACTAATCAATATCCCAATACAGCAATCCAACCCTGCATCTGCCCCCCAGAGACATGCATTATCAACAGAGCCGAGTGATGTAAGGAAATCTCTCTGATTCCTATCCAACAAAATATATATATAACAGATATATCAACAGCTTTCATCAATTCAAATCCATAGTCCTTCAATGCAATATGTAAAAGCAGTTTTAAGTACTCTGTGTCTATATTCATATGTCTATATTTTGATTCTGTCAGAACCATTTTCAGAACAAGGGCATGTGAAGGTCAGGTAGGACTGTGAAGACTAATGACTTGAAAGATGCCATTGATTGAGCCTGCGAGCAGTGGAAGTCATCTCTGTGCAACACTGTAGGCACACTCATGACAGCCACACATCAATAGTCAAGAGGCTTTTGGCAAGTTACTGTTGTGAGTGTTATTGTTCTGCTCCTCGACACCCAGAGCACCAATCAATCCTACTGTATCATAGATTAAAGGGTAGTCTCCTGATACTGCTCAAACTATTCTCTTTCACACAAGTCAATGTGTGTTTAATCACTCTCAGTTTGGTCAGATGATGATAATTGATTATTCTTTTGATTTTTTTTTTTCAAACAGACAAACTGTTAATGTTATTGTAATGCCACTAGGAAGGGTGCAAACATGCACAGCTAACTGGATACCGTTGTAGTCTTTTAAGACCAGATTTTCCACAGATTAATGCCATTGTAAAAGTCTACTAGAAACATAACAAACTCCATTTACATTTATTCATTTAGCTGACGCTTTTATCCAAAGCGACTTACATTGTTCTAATGTAATTACCAGTGTTACAGCCACTGGAGGCAAGGTAGGTTAAGTGTCTTGCCCAAGGACACAACAATAGTATGAACTGTGGGGAGGGCGGGAATCGAACCGCCTACCTTCCGGTTGAAGGACGACCGCTCTACCCACTGAGCTTCTGCCCCATTTGATCCTACGATAAAATGTTGGTTGGTAATAAGTTTGTCTGCACAGCTTATGATAAATAAGCATAATTTTTAAAAGGTTTATTTTGACACTTTTATGACAGTGTGACAGAAACTCCCTTGAGAGTACAGTTTGTTTCCTAAGATAAAACTTTACAGTGATAAAAGTGTGTGGGCTTCTAGGAAAGAGACAGCAATACATATTGGACAGTTTAAAATCAGAGCTGCGTTTGTAGTAGCTGTCTTTCTTGGGTTAGGTTGGTGTGTGTGTATGGAGGGGGGTGGGGGGGACAGAGCATGTGACTTCAGCAACTTGCCCTTTCCAAATACACATAGGCCACACAAACGCAGACCGCACAAAGCCTTGTCAAAACTGGTCATGGCAAACCAGGCTGAGGTTGTGGACTTCAGCTTAGGATAAAAATAGGAAGTTAGATGTTTGGTCATAGGTGTGTGTGTGTGTGTGTGTGCGTGTGTGTGTGTGTGTGTGTGTGTGTGTGTGTGCGTGCGTGCGTGCGTGCGTGCGCGTGTGTGTGTGTGGGTAGTGCTCGTGTGCGGGGTTATGGGTGTGTGCTCCATTAGCCAGCTCTCCTCCTGGCCACCATATGCAGAGCTGGGAGCCAGGGCTGCCTCCATCTGTCGGGGTAATGCCCAGCCTCAGCCCCAAGCAGCTGGCCCCTACAAGCCTCATTATTCTGGCAGGAGCACACACACACACACACACACACACACACACACACACACACACACACACACACACACACACACACACACACATAAAGACACAAAAAGGCGTGAGACACAGACACACTTGATGGAGTCGGGGGCTGTCACACAATGACAAAGTCAGCAGAGCTTGGAAAGGTGCTTCTGAAATGCATTTTGGCTGCATGGGCCAGTGTGAGATGAATGTTGCCTACATGAATTGAGTATTCTCACTGGCCAGGACGGAAATTGAGCAGAAGAGATAGTGAGATAGATAGAGATAGAGATAGAGATAGATAGATAGATAGATAGATAGATAGATAGATAGATAGATAGATAGATAGATAGATAGATAGATAGATAGATAGATAGATAGATAGATAGATAGATAGATAGATAGATAGATAGATAGATAGATAGATAGATAGATAGATAGATAGATAGATAGATAGATAGATAGATAGATAGATAGATAGATAGATAGATAGATAGATAGATAGATAGATAGATAGATAGATAGATAGATAGATAGATAGATAGATAGATAGATAGATAGATGGGATAAAAACTGAAAAGTTCTTGTAATGCGTGAGAGATTAGTCATTATTTTTATCTATCATGTAGGGAGATTTCAAATTTAAATGTATAACCTTTAGGTCAGCACAGAAACTCCATACATTTTTACAAAACTGTATACGTTCCTTGAAGCAAATTATACATCGATGTCAAAGTGCTGCAATTACGGCAAAGGAGCAGTGCAGAATCATAAACTAGGAGTGATTTACTGTGCAGTATAGGATTTATGTTTTATGGTTGTGTAAGGCATAAATTAAACACTGACGGTAATCATGTTTACTTTAAATACACTTGTTGCTCACACTGGCATTCGGGCTTGACATTAGTTGAAGAAAACACCTGGTGGCAACACATAACATCCAATTATAGCTAAAATATGGGTGTTTGGTTTTCCACAAAACACAATTAGGTTTTATGTAAGCTGTTGAATACTGGCCCGTCATCAGAACAGGAGACCAACACATTAAGAATACACTGAGAAACATTTTATTAGTATTTTTTACATTCAAGTTTACCTTCAGTATTAAATTAAAATGTCATAATAATGCAAAATGCAGAGCGATAACACTTCCAACTATGAATGTCAAATGTTAGTCATTTTCAGTCAATTTACAAGTAACTAAATGATACAAAGGGATGTGACACTGTAAAGGCTTTTCCTATTAGTGAGTAATGGTCTATTTGACTGCCAATGGTCAGTTCACTAAGTGTACACTTTCCATAGTTTTCCCCATAATTTATCAAAAATGCTATTAAAGCAGACATGTAGGTGTTTTGAAACTTAACTCCAGACATAACCCTCTTGCCCTCCTGCAGCCATGCACTTAGAGCAAATAAATCATTCATGTTAGACAAGAGGTGCAACATTTGTTTTTAATGATGTATGATAGAACGGTTGGCAATAACAGCACATAAGAATCTGTAAAAGTCTCACCTTTGACAGTCCTCCTACGTCCAGGTAGAAGCAGATGATAAAGACATTCCACGCCACCCACAGAGCAGCCCATACTGTGTACTGAAGAGCAAGAGAGAGATTAGCTGCATGAAAACTGAATGAGCACAACTGAACAGGAGTAATAGATCATAAAGGTGACAGGTCAGGAAGAAAACACAAGATAGGTATAGAGAAAAGCACTTCAAGTTGGAACAGTACAATAAAGTAATACAAATACAATGCCAGAGCTGCATGACGTTACAAACAGTACAGTGTGAATAAAAGTACTTAAACATGTTTAAAGCTGTTATCTGTGTGAATGTGAATACATAGGGTATATAATATTTTTTGTAGTTTATTGGAATTACTTTTAAACAAAGAACCTCAGCAAGTTTATCCTTGCCCTCAGGAAGCTACAGGTTTTAAAAGTGCTGAGAAAGAAAGTTTAGGACCTCAATCATTTGCAAAGTTGTACAGTCAGACTTTTGACAGATACACGTCAGAGAAAGAGAGTCATCAGCACTAAAATCCTCTGACTCATGGTAAACTGTATGTTTTTAAATGTTAGCGCTGTTGGAGAATGAAGATAAAAAGCTCCTTCATAAAAGCGGACGTGTTGAATCATGACATTTCCGCACAATACCGATAAAGAGACAATAGCATTACTTTTCACACAATTCTCTTCTGTCTCATCCTGTCTGGCTCCCATTTACCCATCTCCATCTCCCATGTCTCATTATATTTACTCTCCTTACCTCTTTATCTCCCTCAATCTTTTCCTGTCATTAACTCCACCATCTGTTCCTCCACTACAATGCCACAGATGAATGTTACAGTGTAGAATATAAACACAAGTGCCTAAAAGAACAGTTATGAAGCGCAGAGGTGCCCCTGTAGAGGGGCTGCAAACAACAAGCAAAGAATGTCCTGTTCAAAAATCAAACCTAAAGCTAATGAGCTCCTTAGTCCCATTAACACCCCTTTCCTCTTTGAATTAGGCCTCATTACCACAGGATTAAAGTGATTTAACAACACAATGGTTAGGACACATAAGCAGTTAGAAATGGGAAAGCAACACTTTGCAATGCAAAATTATATCAGGCTCACAGAAAGGAAATGTTGCTGCGCTGAATGTACTCACCACCACAATGTAGCGCGGCCTGTACTGGATGGTGCCAAACAGACCGAGGATAACTATAATGATATGGAGGAAGTTGGCGAGGATGGGAGCCCACTGGTACCCCAGGAAGTCAAAAACTTGCCTCTCCAAAGCCAATACCTGGGAAAGGAAAATGAAAAGATCAGGTTTGTGTTATTGTGGGCGAAGTGCATCTCCTGCTGTGACAGTGAACTGGAAGGAACGCTGTGTGGTTGCCAATACTTAACTCCATTAAACAGCTCCAGAAGTAGAAGTACACATACAGTATATACACACTGGTGCCATGTTCATGCACCACTTAAGAGTTTATTGAGGACAATGTCTGCTCACGTCACAGCAACTTTCCAACAGGCCTAAACTGAGCCGCTTGAGCATTTAGCCTTTTATAGTGAGAGCTGCCAGAGTTCGAAGTTTTTTTTATAATAAACTATAACAGATTTGTCAATTCTTCCCTAACTGAGCTGAAGACAAACGGTTTCCTCTGTTTTTACCGATGGCCTCAAGAACAATTGTGAGAACTTAACAGGAGGCAAGGGCATTCCTTAATAATACCACCACAGTGAGCTTAAGCATTTATTGAAATCAGAAAACAAACCATGGGCAAGCAAATTCCATGTTTTCCCAATACAGTTTCACCTCATGCAGTTTTACCTCAGTACTATTGTCATGTTTCTTTACAATATAAAGAAAAAACATATGCCCTATTTTATAAAGTCTTCACTCCATTTTATGCACCAGCAAAAAGCAAAACAATGCAATTTAAACACTTTATTGCTATTCCCTATTTGCATCAACTCACTTAGCATTCCATTTGGGGGACAAGCAGCGACGGGGCGAAAGGCATTTAATTAGAATTTCATTGCCAATCCAATTCCACGTGTGGGTCCGGGTGTGTATGTCAAGCCATGTGTTGTTGTGTGTTGACATGTCATTTCCAGCCAAGCGCTACAAGATGGATGAGGAAAGGAGAAATCTCGTCTCCACTGCAATGATAGGAACGCACCAGCGAGCACATACACACTTGGTATATAACCATGACTGCTATTTTTAATGTAATAGAAATGTTTGAAGAAACGAGACGTAGTGACAGGCCATGGAGGGAGATGATCAAAAAGTGAGTGATAATTAAAATAGCACAGAGCAACCCCTCTACAGACGAGGCCAGTCAATTGCAACAAGCGCACAAGAAACATATGCCCAAATGCAAAAAGACCAGAAATGAATAATCAAAATCTAAAATAATTGTATTACAAGAACAAAAGCTAAGACAAGCCAAATTGACACATGGCATATTCTAACACAGTATGACTGAGCTCCCTCCAGTGTTAACAACCGCTGTTTCTGCCCTGGATAGAGGCAAGGCTCATGGAAATAAGGAAAGTCAAGAATCGTACATCTTCTTGACGGCTTTGGGTCACGCTTTGAGAGCTTAATAAGACTCAGGATAATGTCAGCTAAGACCAGGTGCTGCCAGACTGTGTTTAAGGAGACTGAGGTACCTCTACAAGAAGGCTACAAGCAAACAGAGACAGGCAAAGTTCTGGCATCAATAGTCAGTGTGTTTAAAATGTCTAAGTCTCTTCTTAGACTATGAACTCTTTTGATCCAGTTCCGTGAATTGTATTTGGATATCTGACTTGACTAGTACATCTAGTCAAGTGACCCTGCCTGCAACTGGCTGGCTTTTAGAGTAAGGACTTGGGATGAAAATAATGTGCAATGGATTTGAACCATTTTGTAATTAACAGTCATTTCAGGGCAGTGCAACAATAAAGAGGAAAAATGTTGTCACTTTGTTTAAATTCTTACAGACACGTGCTTGTGGAAAATGATGGGACACCAAAATAAAGAGCCCATAATGGACTGTCAGTTTTCTTCCTCTTGAAGAAGCCCAACAGTAGAAATCCTTTAAAAGCTTGGAAGATCTATTAAACAGCTTTTATATTTTCTGTCTAGACAAATGCTAATTGCTTTAGAGTGTTGATATAACAGCTCCATTTATGGACTTTTTTCTTTTTGTCAACAGTAAAAAAAAACTTCTAATTCTGTTTTTTTTTTGCACATTCACATACATAATTCAGGAGTACTTTATATTAATGAGCACAAATCTTGGACATAGTCATATTCATTATGCACAGCCGTGGACCCTTCCCTGAAATATTCCCCCCAGTCATTACAATAAAGAAGTGCTTATGGGTGTGCAAACGTGTGTCCGTGCACGCTCTTTCCTCTGAGATGCTGCTGCGGTCAGCCTATCACGTTCGCTGCTAACTCAATAATCCACCGAGATGACAACAATCAATCAAAAATAGATGGACACACAAGCACACACACCTCCATACGACACAATTAGCCCGCAATTCATAGGAAGCAGCTTAGTGCAGAGTGGGGCACAATTCGATCAAAAGATACCAATACTGTTCCAGGAAAAGAGAGCCGGCTTTGTAACGGCCCATAAAAGCCTCCCAAGTGCTATCGCAAATGACTTAGGGACGGGATTGCTTAGTTGGAAAGGAAGTTGCCCACACATACAACTCCTGCCAGCATAAATACCTTTATAACAGCAGGATTCAACAAGGACATTACGCTAGTGCCCCTTGAGTCATTTCATGATGTCTGGTGGGCCAGTGGGATAACTGTACTGCCAAAAATCTCTATGTAATGAGAAAATAAGTGATAAAATAAAGTGAAGTAATCATAGCAGGTAAACCAGTTCCTGATCGACTTGAAGAAATTAATGTATGTTTACAATAACTAAATAAAATTCTGCTTTGACATGAGCCAGTCAGTTTGACTTTTGTTTATATAACTGGACAGCAAAAGTGTAGCATCCCATAGAGCATGTGTATTATGGCCTTTGTGAATTCGGTCTAATGGCCACTGGTGACAGAGCCAAACAGTTTGACTGCATGATATAACTATATTAACATTACATATATTAACATTAAAAGATGTTGCCTATAAAGCCTCACTCCAGAGAAATGGTAAAGAGTGGTGACCCTTGGCCTCTGGACACTGTAAACCACCCGTCTCTGTTCTGAGGGTGCCCTCAGTAAATTGTCCTCTGATAACATGTTACTGGATGTGTCATCAGGATCTTTGAAAAGCAGATCCGAGAGTGACTCCAGGGGGCATGAGTCAGACTCCTCTGTTGTCTAGAAGAGCTCTGACTCAGACGGTCAGGGTGAAGCAGTGTGTGGGGGTGGACGGGTGCCAGGAGATGAGAGCAAGGTTGGCTGTGCTCATCTCAATATTATGACATTACATTAAAACTAACACCACTTGATACGGTTATCAAAGGGGTTTTATTTTCTCCTACACCTGGTGATGACTAATGTGTACAGAAAGTTACGACACATCACCGAGACTATTTCTAGAGAGGCATGTGCAATACTTTGAGTTAGTCACTTTACAAAACAGGGTCACATTAAGTACGTGTTATTGGTTCTTTTGACCGAAAAGATACACAAACACCACAGAGACACCAAAAGAGCCACTTTGAAATCCCTAATTCAGTTAAAATTGATTGCCATAACCAGGAATTTTTATTTTTTTCACTGAAACACTGAAGACAAGTCTTGGCAAAGCTTGGCACAATAGGACCATGCCACTCAACAGAGTGACTTAAACCCTATTGAGGCAGTTGGTTAGTAAACTGGGTAAACATGTTTCTTTCTTTTAATCTTTGTGTTTTATTATTTTATTCTATTTTTCTGTTCAGTAGTTTGGAAACTTTAAAAAAGTGTGGATATGCCCTCTTTGATGAGCAGGAGTCTTTTACTTTAGAAAAAACGTTTGTAGGTCATCACCCAAGATAGTTTGTGCTCTGTTGAAACATGCCTTGCCCCACTGGCCAACTGCTGAGTGCAAATCACGGCTTGCTCTTTTGATAGTCACTTAAAGGAAATGCTAGCACCAAAATGATGTGGATTAACCAATGGCCGAGGGACGTGAATAGTTCTACACATACTCATACAACTAAAGTTACTCAACTAAGTATTGCTAAAGGGAATGTTTTTTGCTTTAATGTCACTAAAAGGCAGCGCCATGAGTAATGAAGCTGCCAGTTTTCTAAATGTCCAAAGCCTTGCCTTGACTTGTAGCAGCCACTTCTCAAAGAACATCTTCCAATCCAATTTTTCACCTCTTGCCGGGATGAAGTCATTATACTGCGGTCCCTGCTTGGTCCTTGTGTAACTAATGTGTGTGTGCAGGAGAGTGTGTGTTGCTTTTATTGTGTGCATGAAGAGTTGGATGGATTGATAGCCCTTGGTGGTTGCTGGTCTGGCAACACTGAGACAGGGATTAAAAGGACGGGTGCCTTCATAAGCCACTTTCTTCTTTGCTGTTTGAAATGTAGTCTTCATATTTGAACACTGTATGGCAGGACCCTGCTTTGAACTGCTTTGAGCAAGTTTCAGCAAACAATTCTAACTGGTGTATGGCTCTGGTTATTTCAGTGCTGTGTACTTTATAAAGCAGTGCTGCAATTCTTTGAAAAGGGATCAGACAATATTTAAATAAAATTGTCTGGTTCAAAAGTTGCAAAGTTGATGATGAAGCATGGTTAGTTGAGATCTGACCCAATTTCATGTTTTGACAGAAAACATCCTTCCTCCTCTGGTTGATGTCTATGATAAAATCTCCCTCCATCGTTCTTCTTTTATCTTCCTTTAAATGCCACCAGCAACATTTTCATCCAAAAATGCTGATGCATCATTTGGATTATTAGAAGTTCACATTGGTGAGGAACACCAAAGAACTGGGTGTCTGATAAAGGACATTCATGTCACTTAATATATGTTGTGCTTACCTGCTTAAACTACTGCTCTTTTACAGCTTCTTATTGTTTTACATCTAACCAAGAGTTTAGGTATCGTTTCAATTAACAAATGGACAATTTAGCCATTACACAGGAAATTCTTATCATGTAGGCCCAGTTGAAAACGGCAAACAGCTGTCAGCAGTTTGTGCTCTCCAGCTCTACCCACCATAATTGAGTCAGTAATCTCTTTTTATCATACTGCCATGACTTATTTGAATCTTTCAGCCAGTGTAGCATCCCTGCTATCCCACCATTTTATCACTAAACACAATTACAACAAAAAAAAATAAAAAATAAAAAATAAGTGACATTATCAGCCAGCTGTAAAACAAGGACAAAATGGCACAATTACTAAGAGGATTTGAGTTAGATGAACACCATTTGCAGCTATTCAACTGAGTGTGATCTGTCAAGATAGTCATCCCAGCTGTGGAGCTCCCGAAACAATTTATTCCATGCCACGCTTTAACAAATGACACCTCTGGAGCCGTTGGAATGGAAAGAGAGAAATGGGCTCGCAAATAGCTCGAGTTTTATCTCCATTATACCCTAATATTGCAGCATCATTGATGTGGAACACACAAGGCAAACTCACATGAGCCTGCACATGAATGGACCTGCGCACACCCACTTGCATTCACCAGCCCAAGGTTTTCACTATAACCACATAATTAATGGTCTGTTAAATTGAAGACATTAAAATGGCAGAGAGTTGTAAAAGGGACCTCCAGGGACAGAGAGGAGATATTTTTCCAGCACAGGGTGTATTATTATACACCAAAATGCATATAGCAAGGCCGGTCCAATGCAGGAACACCGTCAATTGACGAATTTACCAAGTCACAGAAGATTTCAGATTTTCAACAAACCTGTGTGACAGGCTGTTATTAAGCTTTTTGGGCGGGTCGTTTTTGTGGTGAGGTTTAAGACTATATATATACATATACAGTATATGTACATAGTATATATACTGTACGTTAGTCTGTGTTTAGAGTGACACTTGCACAAGAGCAGGACGTGTACCGAAGATGCATCTATAGGTCCTTAATTATTTCATGAGCCATGTAATACCACTGACTATATGCCTTTTTTAAAAAGGCAGAGGAAGTAGATACAGTATAGTCCATATATCTAAATGTTGTTTAGAAATATATCTTGTTCTTTTTTTTTTTATTTACTTGTATTCATGTTGATTTTATTGAATTTTCTTCCACCGGTTATGCATTATAAACTGGAGTTAATGTCACTGATTGGTAGATATCTTTACAGCCTTAGTTCATTGGTAGGAAGGATAATATCTCCCATAGCTTTGTACAGAGCAGCTGCAGGTTCAGATGTGACTTCCACCATTTTTACCAAGCCTAATGTTTTGTATAGCTTTTGTAAAGTCCTGAGGTCAGTTATCAGGACTCTTTCATGAACACGGTCTGCTCAGATACATTTCTCCATTTTGACAAGTTAATTTTTATTTCCTTCATTTCCTACTTCATCTTATTGTAAAGGTAAAGATTTTCCTAGTAACCACAGCCAAAAAGGAAATGCATGGAAATAGAAAGTAGATGGAAAAAAAAAGGTTATGGAGGGAGCCGTCTGGGGTCATTCTCATAATTGGTCAGGAGTGAGAGGTCGCCCCACACCCATCCCCCGTCCGTCTCTTTATATCTCTATCTGCATATCTCTGGATCTCCTGTGGCTCTGGCCCTGCTGATAAATCAGATGGTAATCAATAATTCAAACCTATTCAAACCTAGTGTCCCAGAAGGGTGAGAAAATGGGAATGAGACAGTAGGAGGGGGGGGGGGGGGGTCAAATAAAACAGGGAAGTAAAGATAACACAAAGCTTTGTTGTGTTTTGACAAAGGGTACAAGAAAGAGGTGGGGCATGATTGTTCATTACACATTCAATCCATGCATCTCATCCCTCTTATATCAAGGTTGTATTAGGCACCAAGGTGAGGTAATAATATACCTGGGGACTGCAAAAGTCTGTTGTCAGAGGAAATTTTATTATTCAGTCACCTTGCCTCAAACCTGCAGCACAGACCCAGGTTTTTACAGTTGTTCAATCTAGCTTCTCTGAATAAGTCTGGCTTTTGTACCTCATGCCAGACAAGACTTGTGCTCACTCTTTAGATGAGCACTGTTGATTTACAGCAATCAACACAGACTGGGTCAAGACGACAATCAGCTGTAAGCACCGGGGGGCACTTGAAAGACCACACACCGTACCTAATTAGTCACCTTCACAACCTTCAGTGGAGAAGAAAAATGGCCCAGAGACAATGGATGACAAGGTTAGGACCTTAATTTCCCACCTATTACTTATAGTGCTGCAGACTGTGATCCCAAATTAAACACATTAAGAACCTTTGCTCTTTTGCTCCTGCATCTGTCAAAACACTATGTTCATACAGTACAGTATATGCTTGTATACAATGTTGTAATGTTTGTCACAGAGAGAGATTTTTGTAAACTCAGGATGCAGCACATAGGGGCGCTTTAAATGCTGTATGTTACATCTGAATGGGTGACAAAACTTGCACTTACAAAACCTGTTAAAACCTAAAGCTTTCTTGAATTTAGTCAATCTGTGCAATGTAAAAGAAATTAGTCACAGCCCCGAGAAGCTTGGTGGGGCTTTAATAACAGTCCCAGTGAGGCAAAGATGAAGAGCTGGGACCGTCCACTTAGTTCCTGCAGGCCTATCTCCTCCATCAACCTGTAGCAGTGCCAAGGAAACAGTTCATTATCATTGATCACATACCCTCAACCGCAATGCTGTGTAGGCTATACTAAAGATATGTCTGCAGCTTCTGGGAAAATAGGAAATAAATGGCTGTTTTGAAAGATCACCGCTAGTGTTTTGCCAACTTAAAAGTGGATAATAAAACAGTAAGTCTCACTAAAGTCTGGTGACCTGCCTTGTCCACATTAATATCAAAGCTGGGTGTGAATGTATGTAGATTACAGTTGTTGACAGACATCCAGCTTCTAACAAACCATGAATATGTAAAACAGAATTTGAATGTTAGTGCTTCCATAAACCAAATGAGTAAGCAGCAGAGGTTAGGAAAAAAAAAAAGTTGCCTAAATCCTAAATGATGTGATGCATGCCGAGGGATAATGTTCCTTCTTTTGAGATAACACATTTCAGAATGAGAGACAGCACTTCTCAGCTAAAACTTTCTTGGAAGCACTTTCACTGAACTCAGACTTCTTCTCTGAAGCATTCACTACAGGGTTAGTTTTTCTCTACCTATGTCAACATGTGGGCTATGTAATATAAAATGTAACAAACACAACTGGAGACACTCTAGTTACTCGTGGATCTATATTTGTAGCTTTTAAGGGAGAAGATGGGGTAAAAATCTACTTTAATTTGATAACGCCAGATCAGATTTAATCACTTTCATTATCAATCACGAGCAAAGTTATGTTCAGACATTTTCTGGGTCATTGTCCAGATCTGAGCAGTAAAAAGTCCAACATCATTATTCACTTGCAGTCTAGAGAGACAGACTCACCATCCACTCTGCCGTGGTTCCCCTCATGGCCTGTTACCGACATTCAATCTGTCCAATCGAAACACCTCAAGGAAACCACTACATAAAAATAAAACAAGCCTGTCTGTTTTTCTGAATACAAACAAATAATCAGACAGACAGAGCTTCTTTCTAAGGGTTGTCTATTTTCAGAAGCTGACCCAGGTTATCCAACTCCACTGTCTGAAATAGTTAGGCTACAGAGCGGAGAAGGAAGCGAGGCATTTCAATCAATGCGGGCTCATTATGTGTTGCCTCCTGTCCCAGAGAGATGAGCCCCATGCACAGCTCGGCCTGTTGATGAGGAAAGAGGACCACAATTCAATTAGATGATGGCCGAGATGCCAAAAGAGGTTTGATCAAAGCACTCTGGCTGGCTAATTAGCACACATGGACGGTTCACAAGGGCTATTTTTACATCTGAGGAGCAGTGTTGTTTTGTTAATGGTAGTTTTACCCTGTAATGGACTGGGAATAACCTGGCTCATTGTCAATGCATGGGTTTCAGTCAGGGAGAGAGAGGTCCCTTGTGTCTACTCTGTGCACATACCGACATGTATATTCATGTGAGCATACAACATATACAAACACCTGCCCAAAGACAGCCAACCTTGTGACCTTTTGCAAAGGTCATACAAGGTTTACTGGAACCCCATTTGTGGGTTAAACTCATTATAGGTGTGTGTGCTTGCAGAAAGGAAGAGTCAGGTCATTTAGAAATAGTGCCAGGGGAAAATAAAGCAGTTTCCAAGAGTCTTCTGGGACTTTTTAGGCAGCTCACTGACAGCTTTATAAACCTTAACAAATGGCTGACTTCTTTCTCTCTAATGAGGCAAAGAGGTATAAAGTCTTTGAAGGGAAAACAGGTGCGTCCCTCAAGGTGAGTTCACATCACCACTGTGTATGACTGGTTTGGGAGTGTCACCTGAGAACGAGTCATAATTGCATTAAGAAAGAGATATTGAGCCCATGGTTTGAAAACCTAATATCTGAGTTTCCTGTTTGTCAAAATGAGAAATCATTAATTACCTGCAAGGCAAAGCAAAAAAAGCTCAAACGCAGAGCTTTATGATTTTGTGTAAGTCATTTAGTTTCTTTAAATTCTAATATGGGCCTTTTATTAAAGAGAACCAGCAAAATTATGAAACAAACAAGGGTTTATTAGAATGGGTGAATTCTTATAGAGATGTTTTATTACTTTTCAGTAACTGCCATGTTATCATAACTCTGTATTTTTTTCCTTTGTTATGCTATTCTCATGCATGATACATTACCTTACAAGTTCTTTTTGTTGGGAAGATTTTATGGCTACCCTGTAAGAAGTGGCATTTACTCGCAGACCTATGCTGTGAGCAAGCTCAGTTTTAATACCACCATAAATAACATTGTCACACCCTGTCAAGTAAACTCTACTCAGGGATGGCGGCACAGGCGAGCTGGCCTCCGAGTCAATAGGAAACCTAATTTGAGACTGCACAGCTACTATCAGCAAAATGTCACAACCCACACACCACTGATCAGCTTTTTAAAATGATCCAACAAGTACTAAGTCTCTGCATTAGCTGTGTTTAGTGGGTCAACACTCCCCAAGGCACAGATGGTTTAAGTCCTCTATGAACAAATGCCTCCAGTCTTGGACCAAAGAAGTAAAATAGCCAAAGTACATTCTTTGTGTCATTAGTCATAGCAGCTCAATAGTCAACAGTACCAACAGTGTAACTTGAGCAAAGGTCTGTGCTGTGTGAGAACTCTTTAAAACCATTAACTCCACAGATCAAAAGTATTTCAGATCAAAACAAAATAGTAGATGGTAGAATTAACAACAACCAATCAATGGCCTACCTACCTACTTAGATTAGACGCTCTTGATCAGGCAGAAAAAGACCTGAATCAAAGCTCTAAGTGTGACTTTAAACAATATACAGTCAATACATTTCCTGTATTATAGCCACTGAAACAGAAAAAGCGATTTCTCACATTGGTAAACACTACAGTTACAGGTTTAGCTTAACTTACCAGCTGTAAAGTGCAGATAAAGATGAGAGTGCATCGTCCACTACAGCAGCCCATTATGGGAGCGGTGAAAACGTGGCTCTTAACGGAGAAAGGAATATCGCAACGAAGCTTTTATTTTATTGACCCAACTCAGTATTGGTCTTAGTCGAAACCCCGGTGTCCCATTCTTTATGCTCTTGTCTGTTCTGGGGTTGTGCTCAGTCAAAAGTCTAGCTGTTGTGCTCCTCTGCTCCAACCGACCGGGCGCACTTGAGGTGACAGGCTGGGATGGTGGTGAGCCGGTGTGTAAAAGGAGGAGTGGAGGGGGTGGGGTGCCCATTCAGGGGCTGAGATAGAGCTGAAAACGTCATCGATTGTCCGGGTGCTGTCTGTGTTAAAGCCCTGACTAAACCACGTGAGAAGAAATAGTGCTATTAGATGAGACCTAATTAAAAAAACATTAAAACAAAGCCAACTCATTTATTACCATTGCTGCTTGCTCCTTGAGAGGCTGACACCAACGAGGTACAAATGTTCGTTTCTACCACAATCTATCTACCTGAATGTTCGGTATACAAGTGTATTAAATGTTTGTAAATTTGCGCTCGTAGAGAATAAGTTGGGATTTGGAAAAGAGAAAGACGATAAACCCAAATGTGGCAAAAGCCTGGCTCCACCTTGTGGCTTCCTGGCGCAAACGCATGACTAAATGCAAACCAATACCACTGCTTGTCAAGCTTTTTTTTGTAGGTTATAATTAATATTTTAACTAGGTTGTTGGTATTTTGTTGCTATTCCATTTAATTTTAAGCCTAGATTATATTCTAAGTTGAAAAGATATGCATAGATAATAATAATGCACAATTATCTACTGTTGCAAAACCTTAAGATTATTCCTGCATGGTTCCTTCCAATGAAATTTAGAACAGGTCTCCACATTGTGAAGAAACCATCCGAGTCTCCTATCCTCCAAGATGGTTTTGGTCTGCTTTGTGATGCTTGTCTTCCGGCTATTATTTAATTCCTATTTTTCTCTTTGTGCAGCCAGACCCTGCCTCTCTTCTTAACCAGCTTGATAAATCTTTCACTCATCTTGAGGCTGAGTGCGGGAAGACTTCATATAGTATTTCATCACACATTTCTTCACACTGCACCTTTGAAGTGCCACTGCGCTATCTGATAACTACACCTACCATGCCAGGCAACCCACCTGGGACCAGAGGTACTCCACCCACTTTCCAAATATAACCTCAGGGTATTTGTGGCATGCATACTGGGCAGTTTTGAGTGAGATTAAGTCCTATTTATTTATTTTTTTTATCATATGAGCTATGTGGGAGCTAAAGATGAATTTTTGGCACTGATAATACACACACACTGAAAGTCAGTGTCCCAGAACCACTCATAAGTGTGAGCATCTGCTGTGCACTTAGCGTATATGAAGCACTCACAACTGCATTTCCAAAAGTAACATCCTTTTTGAACATGTGCCATAAGAATGGTGGTGTGTGTGGGCGGTGAGAGAGCACAGATGCTGAAATAAGGTCGCTATTTGCTAATATAGTTCTGTTCACAGTCTTGATGGAGGTTCTCCATGTATTCCTATTTGGCCCAAAAAGTCCTTCTGGACTGGTTGATTGTGTATGTGGGCCGCGGACACTTCTTTCATGACAAGTGTGTCCAGTCCCTAAGGGGCTGCTGTTGTGCACTAGACACTAATGTGAAGTGACAGGACAGCAGTGGTGTGCTGCTCTGAGGGGACCTGCATTGTGGAGAAAACCTAAGAGTCTGGCTCATAGTGGACAACAATAGCAAAAGGACCTCAAAGGACAAGGCTTTTCTCTCTTTGAAAATGTATTAGCCTGTCACAGCCTGTTTGTCTTTCAGTACCCTCTCTGTGCCCCCTCTCAGTATTTTGCCGCTTAAACACCAAACACTGAGATTCAGTGACATTATTTTAATAACTTTAATTCATTAAATAACAGTTTACATTATATAATTTATGCATTTAACAAAAACTGGTTAAAAAACAGGCTCCATCTGTCCTAATGTTTACAGCAGAGCGTGAAGTATTTTATTATAATTACTTGTATAAAATACATATTTGCTTTTACAGACTTATCATCTTCTTATACCTGCACATTTATAAACACAAACTTGGATACACTACATGCAGCTCTGGCTGTCTTTATTTAGACTTGTGCTCATAAAACTTTAAGGATGCATGTGCCAGTCTCATTTCATTTTCATCAACTGGCATGAAGAAAGTCCCAGACCAAAAGAATAATAAATAAAGCTGTAGACAATCATTTTGAACTAATTATCCTTTGATTGAGAAATATTGCCCTCCTAAATATTTTGAAGCTATTTTATAAGAATAAGTCATAAAAACTCTACCAACAGAGCGCGCTGTTCTGTCAGGTCGATTATAATTTAATTGAAAAGATGCGTTTGTACAAAGAAGTAAAGTGAAAACCGGAAAACGAGCCGTTTTCTTTCAAAACAAAATAACTTAAATTAGTAATAGATTTAGTTACTGTTGCAATATCATGGCAATTTTGACAATTTTTGTCTCTATTATTAGATAAAACATTGACAGCTTTATTGTTCCTCGACCATTTTTATACCACTGCGTAATGCACAAGACAGGAAATAAGTACATTTAGTTCTTGGAACAAAATGCACGCCAAGGGTTATTTGGCTGTAGCCTAAAATGTAGCCTAGATACACTTTTTGTTTCTGATTGTACGCGTTTCTCAGCTGCATCGGGCATTGTTATCTCGAATGAAATAGGTTCCTGGTTGTATTATCTGTATTACGGACATTGTGACCGGAAATGTATGTTATTGTCCTATCCGTATTGACACAATTGCAGTCACATGGTTCAGTCTAACCAGGCGCTGATGGAGCCAGATGAAAAAAGCGAGAGGCGAGCCCCTCCGGTTGCGCGTCAGCATTGCCTCAAATAGAAATCTGCCTCTTCCACTTGTGCTCTTATCCTGACACACGGACCGCTGCAGCCCCAAAAGCACAATTTCAGGCAAAATCTACATGACATGCAGCTGCTCCCACATGTGATGTCAAAGAAGGAGGGCGAGGGGAGGCTGTGAGGAGACCGAGGCTTTGCAAAGAATGATAGTGAGGACCGAGAAGGCGCGCTGTCCCAGGAGAACTCATCTGAAGAGCTGGCCGTCAAAGACAGGGATGCTCCTCTAACGCACTTGGTGGTGGTGAGTACCCTGCATCCATCATACTACTCTTTTCATTTAGGCTCCACTTGGCACAGCGTGGGCCATTTCCAAAATCTCCCTCCTGTATTGCTTTGGCTCGATCCCACCTGTCTGATCAATCATCCATACGCTGTTTAGTAAAGGGCAGCATCACCTATCCTACAGGTCCTGCAATGTGTCAAAGTTGCACCGCTAATTGCACACAGCACTTACTGAATGCCTGCAGCTTCAAGTTTCAACATGCAGTGGATGCATAGGATTCAATGGACGTTCGCTCGGTCGATCGTGTCCCTTTTTAAGTTTTGATTAGAATGAACATGTGTTGCACACTGCGGCCACAGTGTTGGCGTGAAGCTAATTAATAACGCTTTTGTGAGGGGCTCCCTATCACAGGCACTCATCGTTAATCCGCTGATGGCCCGGAGGGCGTGGGTTGCTGTATGTGATGATAAGAGAAAGGAACCAGTCCTACTTTCGCAGCAGGCTTGATTAATTATGGACTCAGAGCTGATGAACTGACTGTCTGTTTGACCAGGAGAGAGAGAGGCATATCAGCACTGGGCTCTTCTCGGTTGAATTTTCATTTTTACAGATCAGTGGCTGTTAAAGCAGGGCCTCTTCTGCAATGATTTCTAGGGGAAAAGGGAAAATGGCAGCAGGATTTCGCACCTGTAATATTCTGCGTGATGCACTAGCTGTGGTGCTGCAGGTGTGGGTGGAGGTGAGAGTAGGACTAGCAGCAGGCTCAGTGCATGTCGATGAATGAAATCCTCTTACTATGCAGCAAGGGTTCCCACCTCTGGAGTGTGTGTGTACTTCACCTCATTAAACTCATTGTGTTGACTTAAGCAGGAGGGTCACCCCTGAGGCCTGTTCTCCTGGCTTATTGAGGAGTGTTGCCCTGAATTACACTTCCCTCCCACTGATTGCACACAGTAGGCTACAGGAGGACATGCATGCAGAGCAAGATTTCAGCTTCCATGTTGGATTCACATTTTTTTACCCTCACACCTTCTTCAAGTGAATGGTGCAGTTAAGGTGTGTGTTTTGTGTAGCAGCAGACACAATCTTCTTTGTGTTATTGGAGATCCGGGAAATTTGTAGCTATTATAGTAGGCATTTTGGGTCACATTAGTAAAGTTAATTGAATCTCAAACCTTAACGTGTTTTTTAATATTGTCAAATATAGGTCAGACTCGACCTGAACATTATGTAAAAGTTCTACAAAGCATATCGATATCATGACAGTTGAGTTTAGTTGAGAAGTACTTAACTCTAGCACCATCTCGATTTTAAATTGTTGATGGAGCCACAGTGCTGGTTCGAATCCCAGGCAATTATGATCACACTCTTCCCACGCACACTTGACACACAGGCCCCTCTTTTCTTGGTTCTACAAACGGACTCTCTCTCTTACAGCCCGTGTGCCGCATTTCTCCTGAGGCGTTCTCAATATTTTCCCTATGTATGTATTAAACATCAAGAATGTCAAACTGTGGGCTTGGGGGCCGGGCACTTTAAGGCAGAGTCAGCCTTCTGGAGGGTGACAGAACAGTCAGATGGCTCCCACAGGGCAGAGAACAATTCCTGCTGATGCACCCAAGGCGACAGGAGTGGAGTGCTCTACCCCCGCCCACCACCTCCATCCACCACTCAGAGTCCTCACATCACTCCCTGTCACCTCCATCTTACAGGCATCAACCTGCAGCTTTGTAATGTCTGTCTGTCTCCCTCACATCTTGTATGCATTCCGAAAAATTAATGAACAAAAACAAAAATCAACCATGTACTGTATATTTGGTGACAGTGATATTTAGGTGTGGTGTTCTTGCATGCACTACTTGGAATCACTGCATGTTTCCAAGTAATTTTCACACACACCTCACACATTTGCTTCTTTGTTTGCTTCCTGTCTCAATCTGCAACTGCACCAAAATTCCGTAGCATTCTGATCCTCGTACTAACTTACACAACAACACTTAATGTCATATTGTAATTTACTGTCAAAAGACATTGTTTTCATGTTGTTACGATGACAAGACGGAACAAGAAAAGAAAAGTCTATATGTTATATTATGCTAATGCACAATTAGCATAATAAACATACACATTATGTACATACACATTAGCTGCATGGGTGCAAGTCAGAATCTGATTTGAACTTGGAGTGCTACAAAATTTGCCTTCTGCCCTGCATTACAGCCATAGATCCATGACCAAAGGGCTCAGAGCTCCAAAACTAAGTGTGTCGGTTTAAAATATTCCACTATTAATGGTGGGTTCGGCATATGTTGAAGAGGCCATCAAGGGGAAAGTGGGAGAGAAAAGAGAAGAAAGAAGTGCAATCACTGAATGTTAAGAACATTGTTTGTTGTGTTGCTTTAACTGCAAAAGTAAGACATAAGAATAAACCATAACTTAGACCATGTTACTTTGAACACTCTGAAATAAACCAGAACAAAACCTAAACTTTATGAATTCTAGAAAGTGATTAAGTGTTGTGTAGATTAGTAGAAGCCATTCCTTCAGACCAGGTGCCATTTCCTAATAGCAGCTCATTTAGTATTTTTTTTTTACTTTACACTAAGCACTATCATATGTCATCTAAACAAATGAATAAAGCAAACGCACACACACGTAACTCCCTGTTATGTTGAGTGTTGCACATTCATAAAGTAAACCCTGATATAATATGCTGGTCCAGGACACTATAGCCCTTTTATTACATGCCAATAATGCAGTGCAACCTCTGCTCTCATTTATTAGCTACTGGGAAGGAAATGTACTGTAGACATCCTCCTACTAAGCAGCTAGCGTGAATCTTTCTCTACTTAGAATGTGCTTTAAATAGTATTTAAACACAGCTTTAACCACCTTTTTACTAACCCTTGGTCCAAAAGAATACATCTTTACTATATAAAGAAGAGTGCTTGTTTTTTTCATCCATTATTCCATCTACGTTACTTTGAACATTGCCAGCATTTTCAGTTGTAGAGTACAAAGCTGAGTTGCTGTGGCGACCAAGAGATTTTCACACTGCTCGCTGCTTTTCTTCTCTTGTACAGTCATGTTAAATAAATTAATTAATTATGATTCATCAAAGGTAATTTGACCTTGACCTTAACTTTAGTTTATAAAGTATTGCAGCTTCTTCTGCGTCCTGCTAAAACCACCTCAACTGCTTTGACACCAGTGTGCTTAAACACACTAGACAGTTTTAATTTTGTTTTTCTTGTGTGAAGAATTATACTAACAGGAGTTTAAATCTTAGCAGTGGATCAACAGGGTCTCATTAGTGGGGACAGGACGCCTTTCACTACTGTATATTTTATTTATTTATTCATTTTTGACGGGATTGGCACATAAAAGTACTGCATGCTGTTGCTTTAAGGAAATGGAGGGCATTACATAACCACATCCATGACTTTGATTTGGGCTCAGCTTCAAACCAGTGACTTTCTGCTGTTGCAGGTGTGCTTCTGCAAGGATTTGCTTTTGCGCACTAAATGTAAAGCTGAAATAACTTTAATCAAATCAGCAAACAAAACAATAAAGATAACAGAGGTCAAGGATGGGCAATAATTTTGAATAAATGTAAATTTATTGAACATATTGTCTTGATTAGTTAGGATTATAGTTTTTTAACAACATACTTTTTACAGGGCTTATTATTTGTTTTTTACAAATGAGGCGCCATCTGAAAAAAATATTTCTGTTTCAAACATTGGACCCATAAGTAGCTTTCTTTCTTTCTTTTCTTAAAAATAATAAAAATAGGGTCACATCAGTGGCACATATCACATAAACCAGTAACTTTGGTTTGAATCTGGCCCGGGTCCATTTGCTCCATGTGATTCTCGTCTCTCTCACTCCTTTTTCTGTATATACCTGGTATTCTATTGTTTAAAGGCTAAAAAAATTAAATTATTTGTCAATTACAAGTTGCTGATTGATTTTGGTATATTTTTTATACAATAATTGTGAAAGTGTAGCATATCCTTTTTCACAAAACATCATCCAGGGCAAAAACTGCCACTTCTTCTTTGACTTTTCTTGATGCTTTTTATCTACTTGGTAACTTAATAGATATAGGCATTGTTTGCTTTGTTTGTCTACCTTGTAGATCTAATGTATAACACTATGTACAGACTATCCACATCACATGCATCGTGTGCATCGTGACACATTATCTGTCCCCATTTGCACAAGTGCAACATTTATGGCGTTAACCAGATGATTAACAATGTTAAATGTTACTTGCTCTTTTGCACACACTAAACTTGTGCAAGCACAGTGGGTCGGTGACTTCACCTTTGCAGCAGAACTGGTTTATTGATTCCTCTGACAGTCACACAGGTGTTACAAATGACAGACCACAGTGCACAGGGACAATAAAATGTCCATGCTGAGTTGTTTGTTCATTTATTCATTAGCAGGAACTTCGGCTGTCTCTTAGACTTAGAGGAACGTTTGCACCTGTTCCACCTCGTGAGGTTTGAGACAGAGGTGCATTTGGCACTGCTGTACCTCCTGTCACTTCACCTTTGTCATGAATGGGGGAGATTGTACCATGGAAGCCTGAAGAAGAATTAGGGGTGGAGTCCAGTGCCCAAGAGACTATGGCTAGCCTGATCCTTTATTGATTGGTTTAGTAAGAGAATCCTCAGGCTTTTAGTGCTGCTGCTTAATAAGAGTGGCTTGTGGAAAAGAAAGATCACATCAGCTGAACTTCACTCCGGAGGATGCTCAAAAGAACAGTCCACAGCAAATCAAAACATAACCAGGAGGAGGCAAAACATCATTCAACATTTGTGACATTGGAAAACATGTCATTATACAAAAGCAGATAATGACCTTTTTGCTGCCAAATACTGTGCACAGGTGTGTGATGTTTCCACACCTTTTCAGAGAGTGTGTGGATCTATCACGTTGCACACAGCAGGATCACACAAAAATAACTGCCACCTCTTGCAGCAGTGCTCCGTTGCTGCAAGTTGGATGTGGTTTGTGCACCTTTTTTCAGAACTGTGTCTATCTTGGTGTTAAGTCGGGGGGGGCTGTCTTCCGAGGAGCTATTTTAAGCTGCAGCAAAATGTGTTAAGCGTGGAAGTGAAGTGACACGACTGATATCTCAGTGCCGGAAAACCTTAAAACCGTCTTTATTCAGTGTTTGTCTCCTTTGACAAGACTCAGATTGTACCTGCCTTTGACAGAGTCACTCAATGGAAACCTGTAATATTATTGTATATGGACATGTTTATTTTGCTAAATTGAAATGATGATTTCTTCTTTAAGGAATCTAGCATATATTTATTTTTTGTGAAAGTATTAAGAGGACAAGCATTTTATTTTATTATTAATGAATTCACCTCCACATGAAAGAAAGCTGAGGTCCCAAGTGTTTTTTCTAAAACACTCTTTTTTTCTCTCCATTACACAAACATGCACATAATTATGTAGCCATTTACTATCATTTCTGCACATAGCCACCAATAGCATCAGCAGTTTGGTATTTACTCTAGGAGTTCATAGGATCCATACATCGCTGCCAGCTCTTTCTCAAAAACCATATGATCCTGTTTCTGTGTAACCTGACACATTTAAGCTTGTGTGTGTGCATTCAGTGTTTGCATGTGCTTACACTTGTTTAATGAAAGCACCTGCTGTGTTTGTCCCCTTCATTCAGTCGTGTGATTGATAGCAACCTGGCTCTGTCAGTGTGAAAGCTGTTATAGAATCTGTGCTAACCCAATTCAACAACCCAATTAGCAGAAGCGTGCACTCTATTAACCCTGTTCACTCTGTTGGACCAGAATATTTCCCCAGCATCAAACACAGACAGGGGCCACGGGTCAAACACAATCATTAAATGTAATGTAAATGGTCTTCATCTAAAACACAAGATTTCTCAAAAAAGCAAAAGAAAAAATAATTAAATGTGGCATAAATAATGGATTAAAAGGGGAGGTTTGTGCAACATTACAGTTGGTTTTGTAACATTGTTTTGACTTCCTTACAATTTCATGTAAATATTCCCTGAACCGTCTTCTTACACATTTATGCTTCCTGTTTTTATTTGGTGCAGGTTTAATGAAGACACCTATTTTGGACAGGCAATAACTAAAGTTACAATATTATTCAAGTGCAGTTCAGTAAAGGACAAAAAAGAGCACTTCCTCCTCACTTTTGTTTATTAGCTTAGAAAGTGTAAAACCTTAACGACCTTTTGTGAAAGCTTGGAACAGAACCAAACAAAATACATTCTCTACAAGTTAAAACCAGTTAACCTTTAATTATTTTTGTTGTCCATATTTTAGAAGTCCTAGGTGGGTGCTTGTGTTGGTGACAGATGACTGCAGCACAAAGGGGCATCTATTTAGCTCTGTTTCACTATAATAGTAAGCATATGGCACAAACAATAAATAAAGATTACAAAAATGCCAAAGAAGGAAATAAGGTGACTAGTAAACCAACTGTCATTATAATGCATTGTAATGTTAATTTAGAGAAAGGATAAAGGGAATTGATTAATTAATTCCCAACTATTCATTGTTAGTCTCAAAGTAATGTCCACAGTCATTACATTCTTTTATTTTGTATTTGAATTGATAATACGTTGATCATGTTAGTCACCGACACCGTGACCTTTCAGGAGTTGACGTAATGGCTTTGCAGCCGTAGTAACTCAGCAGTTGCAGCGCAGAGCGGAGGTGTGTGGTAGGTGGCCTTGGATGAGGATTGTAAAGAAAGGCGGCATGACTCACTTCAAGAGGAGCTGCATACTCCATTGACAAGCAACCCACAGAGCTCTCTTCTTTCTATCTGTGGCTTCTCCTCTCTATCTGTGTAGGTTAGACACGCATGTAGGTTAGCATTTCACAATTCACCTGGGTTAATGGCTTTTCCATAGGCTGCCATTGTCGAGGCTGATCTGGCTTTTAAGACTGAATCAAATCAATGGCTTCTCCCTGTGTCAGAAGCAGGAGGAGCAGGGCAGCCTCTCTCTGTCTGTGCTGCCACGATAACACTGCTCAATGGGCGCTAACCACCTTTTAAATGGAAATGGAATATCCAGTGGAAATTAGACACAGTCATCTGGATGGTACTTAGCAGTGGGCGGTGAATGGGATGAGGATGGCAGCGCGGCAAGTGAAGGGTGTGTCGCACTTAGCCCACTTGTGTCTGAGCTTAGCATTTGGAGTTGTGCCTTTTTCAGGGGTTTGCTCATTCCAAGAGCTCACATACAGTATGTGAAAACGCAACCTTGCAAGAGTGACTCACTCTAAACCCTACTAGAGACACCAACCTGCAATAGATATTCATCACAGCACCAGTACATATATTCCCTCTTCTTGTGACCTCCTCCCATTTTGCCTCACAGCTTTACTTCTTGCCTCTCATTTTCCACTCTTCATTAGCTTGCTCAGATCCCAGACTAACTCATGATAAGAGGGGGGATTCATAAATTGCTTACATCGAATAATGTGATCAAATTGAGTAGTGGCTGGGTGTCAAATTGGGAAGGAGTTTAAAATAAATCATAGATTGTGCCTTCCTTCAAAATTGTGAAACTCAAAAAGTGTGTCAGTCATAGCTAGGTTTGTGTCCTTGTGTTTCTACGAATGCATGTACAGTATAATGTGTGTGGGCTGGAGCCATTGGGCGGATATGCAGTGGTAAATGCTTGTGAGGAAGTGTCGACATGTGTAACTGCTTCAATTGGCTCTCTGTAGTGTCCTCAGGGAAATAAGGGAGCATCACAAGCAGATAGATATACTGTAGGCTGTCACTGACATAGAGTTATGTTTCTGTCCTTTATGTACTTTTGATTATGTGCAAAATACAGTACACAGGAAAATAAAATAACACGACATGTGGTGTGTATGTTAACCATTACCTCCATTTATTGTGTTAATTATTTCATTGTTTTTTTTTTTCTTTTCCTTTTTTTTTGTTTGCACATTGACTAAGGTCAGCCATCACTTGTGGCTTGTTGACCACACACACATGCACACAAACACACACACGCACACACACACATATATTCTGTGATCTGGCCTGTGGCTGAGTGGGTGTTGAACCACAATCACTCCGGGCATGCATGAGTTTATGAGTTGTTTAGGTTTATAGGACTCTGCCTACAGGAAGATGACAGGAAGTTACAGTATTGATACGGTAATTTGATGTTCTGCACTCTCAATTCAGCTGACAGGACCAAGACCATCAGGCACTCTCAAAAATACCTTTTGTGCAGCGTTTCAGTTTTGCTGGTAATCCACAGTCTTTGTAACTCCAACATGATAGGAGTGCAAGGTGCACAGTTGGGAAAAGATTAGAAGCTTATTTCTTCCTTTCTCTTCTTGTGCTCTTTGATCCTTGCTTCTCAGTGATTGTCATGTTTATGACAGCGCCTCTTGCGTTTTGCTTTTCTCACTGTGTGGTGTGGCGTGTCAGCAGTTCATCTCTGGAGGTCTGGGTGCACATGTAGATGCGCACATGAAGTACACTCACTTTAAGCAAGACACACCCGCCCTCTTTCTTAAAGTGAGTGTGCCAGCATCCACGATGAATAATTGAGTTATCTGGCTCTGTGCAGAAATAGCAATCTCCACACACAAGTGTGAAAACATCACTTGCCACCCGAGACCTGGGACTGTTGCAGCCATGTGGGTTTACATGTGTCTGTGTGTGCTGGCCTTCATTTAACTTTTGTACCAGAGCATTTTAACAAGCTTTATCACAGGCATCATCAGATGATACATTACAAAAAAATGTTTTAGAGCTAAAAATGGATGTGTGACTTATTAATGGGAAAAAAATATTAAAATATGTATAAAAATAATAAGTATTTGTGTTGCACAGTTAATTTTTCATTTTCGGAAGATGAGTCTGTATTGTGATCCCCTGGGCTGCCATGAATGATTTGTGAAAGCTTGTGACTCAGGGATTCTTCTAAGCTCATCTTGAGTGAGAGAAATTTATTGGTTTTAAGTCACAAACAACAGCGTGCCAAAAATAAAGAACAATAAACATGTATTGACTCTGTTTATTAGATACACCTGCACTATATAAAGTGACTATAATAAACTCTATTTTTATCAACCGTATTATATATTTCTGAGAGTGCAATTGATTTAGCACTTATGGAGGGAGCAAATAACTGCAAGGATGTTGAGTTTTATTCTTTATTTCTTATTTGCATAAGGTAAAGACATGCTGTGCGTCTTTTGCTGTTCACTAAGCAGTGGAATGAATCTATATTTATAAGCAGTTTGCTACTATGCAGTGTATATTCAACAACACATGGTCAGCACCATGTGAAGTCCTTTTTTTACAGTACTGTTAACTTGAGTTTATATCTTCTCTGGAGATGATCACAGCTGTTAAATTCCTCATAACCAGTGTTATTGGTAGAACTCGAGCATCCCCTTTACTGTGTAAGGAGTGACCTACAATGTAAATCAGCTGTGGGGCCTGACACATAACTGTGTGCGGGTGACTCCTGGGATCACTCTGAGCCAATCCGAATGGTGACACGACAAAGCTGAGGGAGCCAAATCACTGCAAACTGACAAATAAGGCCAAATCTGACAGGCACAATCCTCAGTGTGGCTTCAGTTTGACAGTCGCTGCAGCGGAAAAGCACAAACCAACACCCTACACAGCTCTGCTTCATTAACAGAGTTTTGTAACGTCACTGCAGCCTAAAATCACACGTCAGAGAGATGCAAGTTTGACGTTCCCTCAGCAGAAAGTTACATGTTTACAGTTAGTGCAGTAACATGGACTTGGGGGGGGGAGATGTAAGCAGCTGTTAGGTCTAAAAGCTGTGAGCTGTTATGGGGAGACGGCGGCAGATTAAACAGCAATCCTGCTGATCCAGCCCATTTCTCCCCTCCCCCACGTACACATACATCCATCACAGGGACGAGGTGTTGCCACTTTATCTGTAGTGCACTGTGATGTTCCAGACATGAGTGTAGTCTGTACCTGTGACATGCTGTAGTAAGTAACAAGCCCTGAAATGTGGTAAGTGATGGAGGCTGTATGTGTGGGGTAAAAACTGGGGTAGATCGTCTCAACATGGATAGCCTCAACAGCTGCCAGTGGCGATCTGGTCGATTGGGTGGGATGCTGGGATGATTCGGACCTTGTCAGGCCATTAGGAAACACTTGGATGTAATGTCAGTGCACGTTTGAGCAGAAAAACCTTTTACCATCATTGTCACGTATTGTTTCTTTATGTGAGCATGACAGCATGCTTGCACAAGCAGTTACAGTGTACTACAGAGGTTATGACAAAGACTGTTGGGTTGTGTTCTTTCCATGGTCTTTGCTTGGGCTAAAACTCTTTCATTAATCTGCAGCATGAGCATGTCTCCCAGGATTATGTGAGCCTGGTTTGGATGTTTCACCACACTGTCACTAATACTGAGCCAGACATTTTTCTGTCTCACTTATTCTTTTGTTTTAGTTTCTTCCTCTCCCCTTTTTCTTTCTGTCTCTTGCTTCTTTTGACGTTCTTGCTGTGACTTGGTTCTCTCTAGTTTGCCTCTCTCTAGATTTTCCCCTTTTTGGTGCTAGCTGGGGGATTGGGAGGGTTCCTCTAAATTGGCACACAGATGAATAATGCATCTAAAGCAAAAGCTGGGAGCTGGTTTGGATATATCTGTCTGCCAAGCTTTCTTCTGTTTTATGTTCAGAGTTAGGAGATTACTTTGCACACCACTCTTTAGTGCATTTTACCTTCTAATACCTGCCAAACTCTTTTATCTTCGAATGGTCACCTAGTGTTGGGGACATTACTGAACTACACTCTCTAACATTCCTAAAGATTGTTGAACTTTAGAAGTTTCCAAGCTTGGCTGCTTGCTGTTTTTGCTACAACACACATGCATAATACATGTGTGCAATTTAGATTTCATTTGATTTTGTCTCGCTGCATGCACGGGTTTGTTGGCTGCTATGTGTGTTTTTCCCGCTATTCCCAAATTGCTGTGTTAAAAAGCAAACTGCACTCGTGAGCATAAGCCCACAGTAGCACCATCATTAAATTAATGAGCAGGACGTTAGCACTGAAGTCAACCATAAACATGAGATAGTGAGGAAGAGAGAGAACCCCAATCCCATAAGGATAAATCTTTAAATCCTGAATGTTGCTTCTGACTCATTGTGGTTAATTAAGTCGAGTCAAGTGAGAGGAAAATGGGGTCTTGCCTTGCCTAAGTCTGTCGGATCAGCACAATACAGTATTTGTAGAGCTTATGAAGTCTCTCAGTAAAACTGTCCTTTCTGCAATCGAAATAAGCACAGACACACTATTCTCCAGACCCACTTAAACCCCAAGGTTTAAATCTACGTTAAACTAGATCAGAATTTATAAATACTGTACTCATCCCGAAGGACATTCAGAACAATAAATACATTTTAACATTTAGCATCCATTTTTTGGGTAGTGCTTCCTAGAACACGTACAGACAGTCACATCCAGCCCAAGACTCATACGCAATGAAATCTGTTGAGCGGCCTTTG
Source organism: Perccottus glenii (assembly GCA_024416835.2). Lineage (NCBI taxonomy): Eukaryota > Metazoa > Chordata > Actinopteri > Gobiiformes > Odontobutidae > Perccottus > Perccottus glenii. The sequence continues at coordinate 15,885,792 of CM044555.2, read as the reverse complement.
GGATTTTCTTTGTTGTTCTGTGGTGCAAAGATTTCACCAAAGCGACACAGGATGAGGCAAACGAGTGAAATGTCAAAATCCTGTGCCACTCTAAAAATAATCCCACACAAGGCTTGCCATTTGAGGACATCTTAGGCTCACAATTTTGGCTAGAGCAGACAAAACAAACGGCTCCTTAGACAACAGCAACCAGACGTGAGAATAGTACAGTTACTGTATGTGTGTGTCCTAAGTCCTATTACTTATCAAAATGAAAACACACTGGTGCCATACAGTTCATCATCAGGATTATAAGAAACAACCATGAGTTATAAATATAATTCGTTTAGCATCCTGTCTCCTTGCTCCTTCTGTGGCTGAAAATTCAGGTTGGTGCAGAGTCGATTGAGGATTCGGGAGGAGCTAAAGGATTATTGTAGCTTTTTCAGAATTAATACAACCACTTTCCCAATATCTTACACTTTGCTGCCTATTTGTTTTCAACATCCACAACAATCAGATACAATCAGAAAGCACCTAAATGTATTTACCTTTAATATAATGCAAGTCCATTTAGTGCAATGCGTTGTTTTTAAAGCTATGTCTAACTATGGATGATTGATCAGCTGTCAACCAGCATTTTTTTCTGCATTTTCCCATCACACAATCAAACTTTAATTAATTTAATTAAAAATGATAAAATAATTTAAAAACAATATATATATCATTTTCAAAATACACAAAGTACTATTCAGCTGCTAAAAAGTGGTGAATGTACTTTTTTGTTTTATTTGTTAATAACAAAAGAAACATTAAAACAATGAGACACACATGACCCCACACTCACACAAAACAAAATACAACATCACAAAACAATAATTAGACAGTATCTTCAAAATAATTTAACTATATAGAACAAAAACAAGGACATTTACACAAAACAAAACACACGTAGCCCACCACAAAAACATATACACATACAATACAACACAGCCCCAGTTAGAATTCAGATTCAGATTCAGAGCTCTTTTTATAATTTTTTGGCATTGTTGTTTGTCTTGACAATGTAAATATAATAATAAATATATCAATATTAACACTTTTTTTTACCACATTTACCATCTTTTCATAGGAGTTAAACCTGTTTCAATTGTGCTGCAAAAGGTTAACCACTGCAACATGGTTTATGGATAAAATAAATCTAAAAATAATACTAGATAATAAATACATGTGTTATGTTTCTCTCATAAAGTATACATCCAACCAAAGTAAAGACATGACTTCATTTCCTATAATCATATTTAGTGATAACCTGTTCTCATTAAGAGAAGGATGTTGCCAAATGGTTTTAAATGATATCTGTTCTCGTTAATACAATTAGAATGTTAGCCCAGGACAATCAGCAGGTTCTGTTAGGTGACTGCTTTTGACAGATCACTTTGGGACACAATAAAGTGTTATTCAAATATTCAAATACAGTTTTAGTAAAGCACTGCAGCTAACAATTGGTGGGCACTGATACCTTTTACCCCATATCTTTTGATTGAAGCTTGTAAAGTGGCATCTGGTTCTTTTGATGAAGACATTTAGGTCAAATTACTGTCTCTTTTCTCTATACACTGCACTGCCGCTGATAATAATCACTTAGTTGGATTTGTCCTAATGTGATGACACAGACTGAAAGCTGGGCTCAGGAGCATGACGGGGACGTATCAGGCGGGTGAATCTCTGACAACAATTTGGAAAATTGCACAGACCCTGTCCCATCTTATGATTAAGACCAAAGTTTAATGACCATTTGCCTTCAGCTGTATTTTGACAGGCTTTTTTCCACATAAATTACTTACAATACCAACCAATTTATTTATGATGTATGAACCACACACGTTTTATGTAGAAATACATCGGCTACAAAAGTAGGAAGAGAGGAGCACTGATCACCTTTATTGTTTGTCCACTGTTTATAGGAATAACTAAAAATGTTATAATGCATTCGATCAAAAGTGACCTACTTTGTCTTTTATAAGGCATGAGTTTGTGTTTATGTAATGGAATATTTAATAAGCTCTTTTCTGCACTTTTTTTTGCACAAGAAGCCAAAATAACATTTTCACCTGCCTGCTCAACGTTCAAACAATTTCTGAGAAGTAGTGATGTAATATCAAATGTAATTGTAAATGTCATTCGTAACTGAAATCAGGTTATTTTTAAACCTTAAAGGAATGCCCCACTTTTCGCTGTAGTGCCATTCGTATGAGATATTTATATCATAAATCACAAATCAGCCTCTCGTAACACATCAGTGTTCTAAGACCAATTATTTAAACTTGGTACAGACATGTTAGGCCCTGGTTTTGCTTAAAATAATTTTTACCTGAGTTGTGCACAACTGTTGTGTAACCTAAGAGGAAACCTTACAGCTTGTGGTTGCACTGCACCGCTGCATTGTGTTCGCTGCACTGTGCTCGTTGCTTAGCCTTGTTCTGCTCTTGATCCGCCTCTAAGAATTCTTCACAGCTCGCACTTCGACCTCATTATCACCACAACCGCAATCGACATTAGAAGCTACACCCTTCCTCCCCATCCTCATCTTCATCAATGACATCTTTATGATAATCATTAGCAGCAGCCTGCATTGATAGGGCCATCAGAGCTCTCAATATGCTGCCATTACCACCGTCATCACAATGTTGTAAAATGAAGACAGACATTGAAATAAACATTCTTATACTCTAAATGTTGTGGAGCATTTTTTAGTTGTGCGAGCTCCCCTGCTCGGGATTCTTTTCCATCACTTCTCACTGCTGTAGTCTGCTACTATGAGACATGTGCTCCCTTCCTGCTTTGTGTTTCACAATGGTACCCTCGTTGTATGTTTCTTCTCTGAATATTTCACACAAGACACTGGAATAGCCCGCTGATGACCTCCTTCTCGTTGTCTTCTTCTCTAGCCCTCCCCCACTGTTTACCAGCGCCCCCTTTCTCTTCTGTGCCCTCTTTCTCTGCTCACATCTTCTCCCACCTGTCTGTCCTTTCATCCTCCTCGTTTTCCCGGCCTCTCATCACCTCTCTCTGCCTTGCCTGTCTGTCTGTTCCAAAAAATGCCGTCTGAGGCCTCAGCTAATTCATTGGGCGAGCATTGCCTCACATATCTGTAGGGTCAGGCAGGCACAGAAAAAAAGAGGGACCAGAAAAAAGAGGTCGAGATGCAGTTTAATCTCCAAGAACCAGAGAAGCTTGAGCCAGTGGTGGTATATTCCCAATTCTGTCTCGTAATATACAGCCTTATGCTTTCTTGTCATTTCTGATGGCTCCCCCTTCTTAATCTAATACATAAGGCATTTTCCTTGTTTATAAAAGAATGTGCTTGTGTCGAGGAGGAAAAATGCGAACACCAGTGGGAACAGGTATTGACAATTGCCCTTAATTAGAAGAGCCTGCAATGCAATGCACTTCCATATGACTTCTCTTTTGTTTATTGTTGGAAGCAGACAGCCAGCTCAACCAAACATTCGTGCCACTGTGTGGATGGCAGGCAGGGCAGAGCAAGCTTAATGTCAGTGGAGGAAAACGTCCATCTCTGAGCTACTGCACTGATAATTACATTACACATTCCCATACTTCATTTAGACATTTGTACTTTATGGTTTCAAAATGATGTGTCATGAACTCTGTAAATCAGGATAAAAGGGCAGATTAATAGTGGCCAAAATGTCAGAATTTCATAACAACATGTGGCACGTTTAGTGACTTTGGACATTGCTTGATATTTTTTACCTTTAATGGATAGAGCTACTTCAGTCACATGTAGTGTGTAAGTAAGAAACTATATGTGTATTTTAACATGGCCTTTTGTAAGACCTTACTATTATCTAACAGACATACTGCACAGCACAATCCATTATGAGTATCATAGATTGTACTGTGTTTCCAACAGCCTTTAGACAAATATCTAAACCATGCAAAAATGACACAGAATCTATTTATATTTTATATCTTAAAATTAGAATTAATTTGAATATAATATAAATACAATATAAATAATTTATTTAGTCAATTACTATGTTGGCTAATAAATGTATAAAGTAGAACTTTTTTATCATAAATATCTGAGAAAGTAACACATATATAACACTTAAATGTTATGAAGGGCTGCAGCTAAGAGTATTATTCTAAAGAGCTCACCAAAGACTTCAAATTGTTTTCCAATGCCCTTTGAAGTACAACACTGTCTTAACTAATCTGTTTAATTGGTGCAGCAATGTCGGAACATCATGCACAATTCCCCAGAGATACTGTGTTGGACATTAATTGAGTTTGTGTAGAGTGGCAGTAGAGATTCATTTGCCTTAGTATGGTAATTTTAACCACTGGTACAAAAGGGGACACTTTTTTCTGTTACATTAATCCAAACATCTTTTGTATAAGCAAAATGACAGAATGCACTGAAGCCTGTTTTGTCATGCTTGTTTCAGAAAGCTTTGTAAGGTGCTTTGTTTTTCTGTGCATTATTCTCTGAGTGAGTCAAAAATAGAAACTGATATGTCAAAAAAGAAACTGTGACAAAAGCCAAAGGCAAACCAAGCACACACAAATTATCACACATCTTTCTCCACCAACTCTCTGCAGCATTTCTTATTCTTATCTCATGTCACTCATGTGTTGTTCGCTTTTTCCTTCCCTTATCTCTGCAGGTTTTCAGCGACTGAGACCTGAGCTTGTGGAAGAAGCAAAATGAGCGAGCATGTCATGGATGAAAGTGGCAGCAAAGGTCCTCAGCATCAGCCCCTCCAGCATCTGCTTCTTTTGGGCGCCATCGCCGCTGCATCTGCATTTGTGGTCACCATCCTCATTGTCCTGGTTTGTGTGAGCTGTCAGAGGTGAGGGGACTTCCAAAAAAGATGCTGACTTTTCTCATTTGTGCTCCAGGCCCTTTGTGCCCAAATCATTCTCATCATCTAATCATTTCTTTTATCCATCTCTTCTGAAGTCTTCCCCTCCCATCTTTCTTCTTTGCATCCCTTGCTCTAAGCACATAATGAATGTTAATGTCTGCGAGTGTCAGATCAGATGAAGTGATGTTTTCAGGGCACAGAGGAGACAGTGCCATCATCCTTCTTTAGACAGAAGCTAAAGGCAGAAGCAATAGAGCACCCTGTACTTTTAAAAGCTTCATGCTCTGAGCCAGGCCGGAGCAATGGAGCAGACTTCAGGGACCAATCACAGGCTGCTTTGGGTGCTGCTTTGCTCTGTGGCTTTGTTGCCATGGGATACACAGATAAGGAGAAAAAATGTCAAAGCAGCTTATAGCATGGCTATATACTAGATTTTAGGATCAAAGAATAAAATATAAGAATGTTGATGGGACACATTTATAATTTCTTTTATCTCCTCCAACACATTCCCAATATTTGTGATTGTTTTAACAAAATTTTAAATGTAATAAGGGTCAAGACAAATACAAAATTAAATACAGTGGAGTAGAGCTCAAATTCACTGTTAATATTGATTTATGGATCTAGAAAAGATGCCATGCCCTTTTTTTCCTATTAATTGTTTCAGAATGGCCGTATTTAAGTGCCTTCATACTTTTGCTTTTGGCTCCCTTCTGTGCCATGTTATTATAAACTCCTCAGGGGGCAGTTTCCTTCTCACGGTCCCCTCAAGATATAATGCCCATATGTTTGTACAAATAGGATGTCGTTCCAGATCACTAGAGGAGACAATAGCTAGCAGTCGTAACACAGATTGTGACAAAGTACCTGCTATGATCACATCTTGTTTCCTGCACCTGTTTGTAGCTAATTATTGCCTTCCCTGAGTGAGAAGAAAGATACGGAGGTCGTCCCCATGAGCTTCATCTATAGCATCCTCACCATATCAACAGTATCTTATAGTTACAGTGGAATCTTTTAGGAGTTAGAGACATACCACACTAGATACAAACAAATAACTCGGATGTGTGTTAATAGATTAAAAGGACATTCTTAACTAAAGAACAATATCAGCATAGGCAAAACAAATCTGAATCATGCTTCTATTTGACGAGGCGCTTGTTATCAACCAAGGACTTTTGTGCCCTGTACACTTTTGTGCCTTAAGTTGGAAGCTTGTAGTGATAATATCTCTGAGTGCATGTTTGTCCTCTCTCTCTGTCCACTGGCTTCTGCTGACCTTCCTTGGGTATGTTGTTGTTTCAGAAAAAGCAAGAGCAAGCATCCCCCAGCTGGAGAGAAAGGGACATCTGTAAATATGGTGAGACTTCTACCGTCTGTAACTTTCCCACTTAAATAGCTTGTTGTACTTGTAGATGCACGTGTTTGCACGGTTAACGCCTGTATTAACATGACCACGTATGTGTGTGACAGCAGGGGACACTTAGGCATCCTAAACTGAACTCCATGAGCAAATCTGACACCAGGCTGCATGAGATTAATCGCTTTCCCTGCAATGGAAACTGTAAGTGACAAGATGACAGTTTGTATGTATTAGCTTTGGCATAACAAGCTCTGTGCTGACGTAGTGTGCAATGGTAATACTTTCTCTCTCTGCAGCAGTTAGTAAGAGCCGTCCAGCCAGCATGGACCTCTTGCTCCTCCATAGCCGCCGCTCCCAGACAGACTTGAGGCCTTCTCATGGGCGCCAGCTTCCTCAGATCCCCACTAGCCCCCAGGAAACTGGTCAAGACAGTGCAGGAGATGCAGGCGGAGACCCGGAAACAGCAGTAGGAGGCGGAGGAGGCGAGGCTAGAGACCACACCTATACAGAGGTGGGAATTCGAAACAACCCCACCCCTACCCATGCCCTTGATGATGGCCTGTATGAGAGGGTAGGTGTCCGGGAGAGTGAAGCTGGCCACAAAGTACCCTCCGCCCCTCCTTCCATATTATCCAACTCTCCAGCATCTATCAGAGCTGCACAAAGTCCCTCAGCTCAGGCCAATGGGGCTCGTGGAGGAAACGGCTTTGGGAATGTAAGTACACATTGTCAACAAGTAAAAAGCAATCGAGCACAAGCTTATTTGGCCAATATTTGTAATCGTTAGAAGAGAACATCCACAAGAGGGAGTTATTTAGTTATTTCTGAAGATAAAAAAGAAGTGCCATGAGCCATGTTAGGTGCAGGTTGTAGCTATCATTAAATTCATCACACAGTGTGTGACAGAAAGATTTTAGCAACCAATATTTGTTGTATCTTGTCTCCCAGAATGGCAGAGGCAACGGTAGAGGAAATGGTGGCAATGGGACAATGCCAGGAAGAGGTAATGGGTTAAGTGGGATCAACAGATCTCCTCTGTCCTCTGTCAACTCCTTGGCCACCCAAGACCCAGGTGGGGTGGAGTACGCCTCCATACGCAAGTTCAGAAAGGTAACGTAACATAATTTCTTACCACTGTATTGGTGTAATGTGTAAATCTATGCACATGCATCATTTAGATTAGGTCAAAAACATACCAGCACAAATACTAGATATCAAACACTTAATCAGCAGGAGTATCTTTGATGTGTAATAATTTTGCCTGATTATTCAATACCTAAAGGTTGACAAAACAAACAGAAAAGAGAATAATGGTGCTGATAGCCAGTCCGACAGCCAGTCGAGTGTAAGTGATTCTCCCTCGGCCCCTCCTCTGCTACATCGGAGTCAAGAGTTTCCACGCAAGCCGCTTGAACCGTTTCACCTACACGCCTTTCCCAAGGTACATCCCTCAGTCAATACTCTCTCAATCCAATGCACTGTACAGTATTTCAGTCGATAATGTGCATGTTTAGTCTCTAACCAACAGATGGCAGTGTTCACAAATAAACAAACTTTTTCTATGTCAGTTCTTTTGAATGTACATTTTAACTGTTTTATGACACTCAAAAATGTATGTCATTTAAACTTAAAATGAATAAAGTGTGTGCAGTGTTGCAGGATTGATAGGATAGGACTGTAGTGTGCCTTGTGGTTTTCTGGCATGTTGCCCTAAACACATCAGTGCAACAATGTATTGGGATTAATAAAACTATTTGGATTTAGCTGTGTCAGCTCAGTCACAGACCTATGTTTTAATCTTCCCGTTCTAAATCCCCAGCAGTGTGTGTATGATCGTGTGTGTATATGGTGTGTTTGTTCTGCCTATTTGCCTGTAGAGTAGCATTAAAGGAAGGATGGATTATGTAAGAGCCTGGCAGGCTGCCAAGAACGGTCTGTGTGTGTATTCCTGTTGAAACTATCAGAAAGTCTATCAAGACACAACTAACAGGTAGCCAGCAGTCAGTGTACGGATAAATAACGTCCACATATTGAAACCATTTTCTAGCCCTAGCAGGCATCTATTACTCAAACTGAGTGCACAGGAGGAGCATATAAAAGTTTAATTATCCATGTGTGCATGTGCTCACACCAATGTATGTATGTAATTGCTTTCTAATTGGATGAACCAACAAGATAGTTTTTTAAAAAGCATGTGATTGTAATTATTTTATGATTTTCTTTGTTATTGTTGAGAACAGCTCTGTTAAAAACAGATTGAACAAAATACACTGCACTATAGTAAGATATTTGTCACATATGGCCTTTATACAATGTCCAGAGCTAGATCGAGCTTTGCAAAATATGTATGTTTGTTCTTTGGTTGAATAGATTTGCATGAAAGCTAATGGAAAGTTAGTCACAGAGAAAGAAGGAACTGATTAACTCTAAAAAATGTGTGAGTGGAATCACACAAATGAGGCCCATAGCTTTTTATTTAGTTTGGTTATACCTACTAGAATAGCTGCAGAAAACAAAATACATTAGTGGAGTTAATGTAATTAAATGTCACCATGCACAAGTATTTGATCTGTTCTCTAAGGTCAGTCCTTTTAAGAGACTGACACAAAAAATCCATTGTGTTTTCTTGTAAAAACAGGTTTGGTTGAGATTTTCAATTACGCCAACCACAATACTAATAGGGGTGCACGTGGCAGAGTGGTTAGCACTCCTGCCTCACAGCAAGAAGGTCGTGAGTTCAAAACCCGGCCGACTCAAACATTCTCGGCGACTCCGGTCTTTCTGTGAGGAGTCTGCATGTCCTCCACTTGTTACCGTGGGTTCTCTCCGGGTACTCCGGCTTCCTCCCACCGTCCAAAGACATGCATGTATAGGTCAATTGACAACTCTAAAGTGTCCCTAGAGAATGAATGTGAGAGTGAATGGTTGTCTGTCACTGTCTGTGTCTAAATGTTAGCCCTGTGACTAACTGGCCACTGTCCAGGGTGTACCCCGCCTCAGGTCCAAAGCTGCTGGGATAGGCTCCAGTCACCCGCGACCCCTAATGGGACAAAGCGGTAGAAAATGAATGAATGAATGAACAATACTGTCAAGCTCAAGTCTCAAACAAACCAAGTGTGACACTGTCCTCCCCCAGTTCATTTATGACCTTTAACCTTGCAAACAACGTTCTGAGGCTGTCAGTGTCTAAATTGCTCACAAGTACACACATCCATTTTCTGCTGGGGCTGTAGAACATGGGTCCTGTTTACCTACATAAAACTACAGAAAATGAAAACTTCCTCAACTGTCTATTTTGGGGATGCTGGTAAACAAATATGCATCCAAACTCCGAGCCAGTAAATAATTTACCTCAGTGAAGGTTTAATTTTATTATATTTATTAAAACTAAATGTTTCTGCATTGCTGTATAATTATCTTTATTGACATGCTTACCAGGAGGCAGTGTTTATGGGCAATGGAGAGCAGTACATCTGGAAGCCTCCTGAGGATGATGATATCATCACCTTACACCCCCCTCCACACCGCGGGGACAACGCACAAGGGCACCCATCGCCCCCGACTGCGAAGGAGGTAGTGCAGTTGCTGTCTGTATGGGTTTGTGGGATTATTGTTAAACGGGGGAAGGGATCAGTCTATGGTGGGCTAGAAAGACAAGATGGTAGACTGGTAGGAGGAGTTCTAGACCTCGGTGACCACTGTGTTTACTGTTTGGGGCTGCTTTTTGATTGGACATACCGTCATTACAGCTCCGGCCTGTGACCTGCCTATCATTTGAGGCCTCTGCCTACAGTCAAACATTATGTGACATAGATCCAGCACGCCTGCCCCCACCATCTCTGCCTGAACCTTGACCACAACCCCCCCAGCCTCCCGCTGTCTGCTAAAATCCATACACAGCTGCCAGATCCGATGATAGCATCACCTGCTTCAGAATAGTAAATTATCAATTTGCATTTATAGAGGTGTTTGTGAAAAGCACATCCACACAGAAACGTGTGATTGGCCATGACCAAGAACAGGCCACTAGCTGACCTTTTTATATGAAAGGGTAAGTCTGGTGGTGACAGGGGGAAGCCTACACTCACCAGTCATGTCACATAATCCACCACATGTGCTCACACATACGGCCTCTCCACCCGCACTTCTCTATGTTTTTCTTCAATCCTGTTGGACACAGGCAAACACATTCAAGGTGTATGAAACAGTAGAAAGAAGGGAAGTGTCGGAAGCATAACCTCATGCTGTGTAATTGGTCAGAAAATAATAACATTGTTCACATGATGATGTGATAAAAGATAATGACACAATTGCTGTCTATTTTAAGGTATTGTGGGAAGCAGAGAATAGATAAGTAAAGCAGCTGTCCTTACTGGGTACAAGCAAGTGTAGTTAAGTTTCTTGTAAAACCAACAATAGGAATGACAAGTTTTTGAGCCCTATACATGGAAATGAAGCAGTTATGTTTCTGCTGTTTGGCCTGATTAGTCAAAGCCCTCCTCTGCAAGGCCTCGAATAAATAGTAGTCTGGTTATTTGCTTTATCATTATTAGTCATTTGTGGCCGTCATTGGGATGTTGAGTTTCCACTCTCAAACCCCACCTCTCTCTTGGCAGTAGCTCCTCCCCTCCCTTTTGCGGCTAATGGGGGGCGCTGTCTTTCTCAGCCAATCCCATTGCAAACAGTAGATCTTGCCATATGAATATCAACTGTTGCAAACAGTTTGGAAACTTCTGACTTATTCGCTATTCATAAAGTTCACGCATGCATGCTATTGTGTTTCCAATGATAATCAATGCATGCCAAAATGAAATGCAGCTTAAAAGCACACTTTGATGAGGGCTGAAGCAGTATCAGAAAAGCAGTGTAAGGGAGGAGAAAAGAAAACAATGTTCAGGCTTCCTCAACAGCTGCAGCCCAGTTTTGAAATCCCCATCATCTTGTGACTTCCTTCCTTTGCTGCACAGTGCTGCAAATTTTGCATGCTCAGAAACACTCACAAACAAATACAATTGGCAATATTTATTGTGAGAATATGGTTATATTATCCATGAAGCATTTATACAATAATTTGATGGGGACAAAATATTCTTGTTTTGAGTTCTGTAGAAAGAGAAGGCATGGCCACTAATTAAAAAAACGAAAACATATTTTTTCTCTGTTGTTTTGAAACCCCTCTTGCTTATGAAATATATTTCCCATTTGTAACACAGCAAAGGGACTGTGAAACCCATATTCATGACTCTATCACAGCAGACTGCTTCTTTTTGGTTATTGTTCTACTAGGGTATGTAGGCATTGTAAAGGAAATGCCATGGAGTACACAGAATGAAAATAGTGCACGGCTTTGTCCCTCAAAGCTCAGTTTTTTTTGGGTGGTAAAATCAAGGCTAACCTGTATGTGCTAGAAAGACCTTTGCCCATGTCTCCCTGTGCTACTAGAGCAGAGCGGCTAGTCTGATTGTGAACACTGAGGGTAAACATGGCCATATCCCACAATCTTCTACTCTTGTTCTGTGTGTGTGGAATTTTGACAAAAAAATGCCAGCGGTCAAGGCACTGGTTTATCTATCTCCTTTAACACATGCAGTTGTGAGTCTCTTACTAAATTTGCTCTTTAGGACACAATAAGACATTTTGTGAATGCAAGACACCTGCAACACACCCTGAAGCAGTTGCATTCACATAGCACATGTACACACTACATTCCGAGCAAATGAATCGTGAGCAAAGTCCAGTAATAAACACAAGGGAACAGTATTTTTAAGAGTCTTGGCTGGTGTCCAGATCTTAACACCATGCTCTGCCGTTCTGTTGTCAGAGCCGTTGTGGTGAAATTTTAACAGGTCTATCCACTGACTCTATGCCTAGACCTCAACAGGCCGATAACATTGTTTACTCACTCTTATCCCAGCCTGTCAAAATAGGTCAGATTACAGCACAGAGCAATCTCTGTCAACACATACCCAAACTACTGTGCACACGCCCACATGAACTAGGCTCACATTCATTTGCACAAATAAAATTCTGAACTGTATTTTTTAATAAATGTATTTTTAAATGGTATATTTTTTTTACTAATTTTGCAAAACCTGGCAAATAACTTTATGTAAGCTACATACACAGCATAACAGTTATTATTACTGTTACAACACTCTGGTTTTGAATATCTGCATATTGTATAGAAATTACTATCAGAGGTTACCAGAGATTTGAATAATGTGTGTGGCCCTGTTTTGGTGCTACCTGTGCAATAGCTGTAGTTCACTGACATTATCTGACACCATGTTCTCCACTTGTGTCTGTTCTCAGATTGCAGAGACGTACTCCATTGTGTGTAAAAGTCAGAAAAAGAAGCCTCCAATGGAAAACAATGGCGCAAAAACTCTGCCCCGCTCTTTTGGCGGGGGCAGAGGTAAAGGTAGAGCAGTACAGGTGCAGGCTCGTTCTCAGGAGGAGCCCTGCTATGAACCGGTGGGATCCTGGTCCACATGTGCAGTGGCTGAATCTGATCCTGCGTATGCTACAATCGATAGCCACCGGAAACGTGAGCAGGCGAGCACCAATAATAGCACAGCTGGGGGTAATGCCACTTTAAAGAAGAAGAAACAGGTACAGCAGCAACAACCGCCTCAGGCAGCAACAGCTGCATCTCAAGGCTCAGGACCCTCCACACTGCCTCCACACAGAGGGCTGCCTGGTGGGGAACACTTCTATGAGACCATCAGTGATGTTAAAACAGGAGCCAATAGCTCCAGCACCACAACCATCTTTACTTTTAATGATGGGATGGAGATGTATGTGACCGGCCTGTAGTTGGCGGACACAAACAACAAGGCCAATAGGCCTGGGGTACAATGGTTCATTGGGTACAGATTCAAGTAGAGGACATCTCTGTTCACTGATCAGTCAGGTTGCTGTACATACATCTAAGACCCTCAACAGATAAACAACATGAGGATCCATTTGCATTGACATCAGGTACAAACAGGGTCTTAATCCAGGTTTAAAGTTGTCTTCTTTGGTCTGTCTTTCAGAGTCAGCTTAAACCTAGACCAACCCATTTGTGGACCAAATATGTTTTAACAAAAAATACAAGAAAACAAAAGAAAAGGAAAAACAAAAGAAAGTCAAAATATACTGTACATGTTTAACTGTGTGACACTTACCTGTGTGTGCACCATTTTCCATTATATTTTTATTTTTATATAAACACTGTGCTCTTAAAGGGTATGTAGTGTAATTAAACCTGAGAATTTTTGTGTTTTATTTTGTCAGTCAAAAAATGTGCATGCAACGTGCAAAACACAAAAACACAGAGAGAACTGCAGTGAACTTTAGCAGCAAAATCACTGGCTGCATTAGCAGCATGTGGCACGCCTATTGTAACCCATACACAAACAAGCACACTCATATTTGTAAGCTTGCAGGGACTTATGTAATATACCCAGCTGGATGGCACAGAGATTTGTGGTTCTTAGCTCTACCTAGGCAAACATGAAACAGGTTCTATGAGCATAAAACCTGTTGCCTAGTGCCTACATTGTTCAGACATAGGTCTGTAATGTTTGTTAAACACCAAGGTAATTTAAGGTTATTGTCCCCATTTTAAAAATCACAATATTGTGTCTCAGATTTATTAGTTATTATTGTTGGCAGCTCTTATAATGGTTTGTAACTTATTTTACTTTATAAATACGGAATACAAACGCATCTGATGACTCATTCCATCTGACCCCAAACCAATGCACGTGAAACTTTCAGAGTGATCAGGGGTCAGGGGCATGGATTGTGCAAGAATTTCTTCAAAGGTATGAATGAATTTTACAATGAAATGTCTTCTGTAAAATGCAGATTAGCACTAAAAGTTTTATTCTAAAACATTTCTTAAATGCACATTCTTTGTGGGTCCTGGGTTGCATTGCTCAGATCTGATTCTATTACTTTGTAATATTGCATTGGACAGATGCTGGACAGGTTTTGCTTAAATTCATCCTGTTAAGGGCATTTCCAAGAGTTTTCTGGATTTGTTCTTGTGGTCTCATGTCCAAGCCAGAACTCCCCGTGGGTCTCTAGACTAAGTCTATGGGCTCAAATAGCAACAAGAGGTTTGCACTCCAAGGAAAATAAAGTTCTAGACATAGAAATTGCCAGCAAGTGGAAGAATGACCACCTTTCAGCCAACAGTTCTTTCCCATGTTGCTTTGGGGAACCTTAAAGTAAAGTATAGGAAAGTAAACTAACTTTTTAAGGGTTAATAAGGGACACAGATTTTACTCAAAAAGACCTATGGCTCACAAGTTGAATGATGAATAAGTTATTCAGAATAACGCAACAAACAATCTCACTGTGAGTCAGGGTGACTATGGCAAAAGAAGACGGGTTTTTAAAATGCCAGTAACACGTGTATAATTGCAATGGTGTCTGTGAGTATTTAAAAACAATGTACACTGTATTTTATTGCACTGTTTATTTTTTTCTTACTGCAGACAATGTCTTTGGTTAAATAGCTCATCCCACTGCCATAAAAACAATATGTTGTTAGTGCAATTTTTTTGCTTGATCAAAAAAGTGCATGCTTTGATATATGGAGAAGAAAACAATGTTGAAATTAACTGATCTTGTTATAATGTTATTTTATTATAATTATAATTATTATTATTATTCAATTTTACTTTTTTGCCATGTAATGCAAAGTATAGGGGTATGAAGATAGTTGTATGCAAGTTGATTCTCAGCAGCCAAACAGGGCCATAAGAGTAAGGATGGAGAATAAGCACAGCAAATGGACATGTATCTTGTATCTTCCTTCAGATATAATTTTGGTTATACATACAAATAAATAGCAACATAACATTTCTCTTCAGGGGGGAAAGCCCATTTTACTCATCCTTTGGTGTTCGTCCTCCAATAACCCACACACGCCCTTGTTCTCTGCGTCACTTCTGTCTCCCTGTGTGCAGAGAAGAGCCCTTTGATGTCCAGTTCTGTGGGACTTTGGAGGTTATATGGGTGTTGATAGTGGGGACAGATACTCAGGGTCAGGGCAAATCCTAGTGTGAAGTCAACCATTCACCAACAGCTCAACGACTGCCTGATATGAGAGATGGCTAACAGCTGAGATGCTCAACAAGCTCTATCGAAGCTTCATTTTGACAATGCTGGCTATAAATCAGTATCACGCTTGCTCCCTGCCTGTCACTTTATGTGTCACATTTTCTTTATTCTCAGAGAAGATACTGATGTTTGTTTTTTGACAATGATAACAACAGATGTTTATTGCACAAATATGAAGCAGTATGATGTATAAATGTGTAAAATATTCTGTTGCTGTTTTAAAGTTGTTTCAATGTAACATACAGTATACAGTATATTTGTTAAACAATGATGGTTATCACAGTCACATTGTACTTTGTGGATGCAAAATGTTGTCATGCTTTCCATGCAGATACAGATGCTGTTTGTTCATGGTCTTATTATGGGCCAGTTCTGCTGTGACAGCTGTAGCCAATGTTGTATGTTTATGAAGCACAGGGTTTACTTTAAAAAAAAGAAAGAGGAAAAAAAAGAATAAATAAATATATTAACATATAGTGTGAGAGTGCAAATATGCAAAGATTGTAATGTTTTATATTAACCTTCATAAAATATTAAAGTGAGTTTTTACTTTTCTAATAAAGTGCCACATATAACCTCTGAGTGAGTTTTCTCTATAGCTCAATGTGTAATGACAGCATAACTTAGGACAAAAACACAACAAAACATGTCTATAATTAGCAGTTATTTAATTAGCAAATACACCTATGAAAGCAATACTTCATTAGGTACTCTAGATGGTAATATGACACTTTTTCTCTTGCTGAGGTTTGCCTTTTTCAAACACAAACGTTTTATTTAAGCCTCTACGTTTGTGCTTCATAAACAAGTAGGTTACCCTACTCCATTTTGACTTGACCAGTTTGTGTAGCTTTATTAAAATACACCTTTAGGTTCATTACGACTTTTTTAAAAGCTGTATAAATTTGTGCAAAGCCACGCTTCTAAAAACTTGTGGTACTTATATTTACCGGAAAACACAAGAGCGCAGATAGCAGCTGTTCGAAACCAGCACATTATTCTGCTGCGTCTGCTGCTTCCCTGAACTGGCTCTCCAACCTTTCCTCCGCCGACACACACACCGGCCGGTATAGTGAAGGACAAGCCCCTCTTCCTTTTCCATTCCCCGGATTACTTGGATTGGAGCAAAAGGTTGATTGACAGAGCTACGTTGTCGAATCAAGATCCTCCTCGCCGTGGACGCGTGCCAAAGTGAAACGTTTATGTACGCTGGGGACCAATAGGAGCGATCCGAGGGGGGCGTGGTATTCTTTTGGAGGAAAGAGGCAAAACAATCTTTTATCCTTCTGACCGGGCGGCTTTTTGGATATCCTGGGTGGTGGTGGCGACTGAAAAACTTTACATGTAGATTAGTTTAGAAGTTAAGACGACAATCTAATAAATGTATCTAATTCCACTAGTCTGCACAAGAACCTATAGAAAGTCAGTTTTATTTCTTTAGTCACTCGCTTTATCTAAATATGGACTCCAGATATATTTTGGACAAGTCAAGGGGTGGTGGTGTGGACTACAGCTACCGGACAGGGCGCTCTATTCTCCGAGATACGTCGGATAAACACGGTCCCAAGCCGGCGTACACTCACGCCCCCGTTCTTTACACATTTGTAATGGACGGCGGCTCCGCGGCGGAGAGTAAGGGCAAGAAAACCTCTCCAAAAGGGAACGGCCTGTCTTCAATTGGACAGACATTACACGAAAGAGCTAAGGTAACTGTCTTTTGCCTGTTTTTGGTGTGAGTTCTTCCCTATGAACCGGCAAAGTCAGTGGCAACCATCGCGGCGAGCACGTAATGCTGTCATTACGCTACGTAATAATCACTTTCACAGCTTTTAAACTCCGTCATTACATGTTAACAGTTGTCATTAGCGACCGAATTTTTTTACAACACCAATAATGTCGTATGTTGCCTTTTTGTATGTAAACGGTGTTACTTTGGAACTTTTGGTCCACTTTTCTGAGTGACTGATATTTTATAAACAGACGCTTGTTAAAAAGACATGGCTACGTTAGAAACAAACCGCTTCAAATGGCGGCGGCTCAATCGGTGCGTACAAAGTTTACAGAAGAGGAGGGCAGGGTCTTCAAACTATTAGCCATACCCCTCCCCCCATGACGTTTGGGTGGAGCAATAGAATGAGCTTCCGAGCTGTGGCTCTACAGCACATCAGACTTCACAAGGCTACTCTCCTCAGCTGCTTTTAATCGTTGTATGTGTTTTCCCCCTCAGTTATTCATATTATGAATGTATGTTTTCAATGTTCTTTGCAAATTTTATGGATTGGTAGAATTAGAAACCACCATATTATGAAGCAATTTAATAGAATTATCCCAAAATATTATACTTTATTTCTTTCTGGTGTCTTGGCTTTTTGTAGATAAACCTGGTGGACCAAAAAGATGGTGGTTCCTTTGGGGTTCTGATAAAGGCCAGCCCCCCTTACTGCCCCGGTGTTAATGGGCAGGTGCCAGGCGGCCTCATGCACTTGGACATCAGGAACCCGAGGAAACAGGCAGAGTCAGCCAATAACTTCATTGCACCACAAGGGCAGAAAACACCACCAACAGAGAGACAACCCCACTCCTCCCACATCCCAGTTCCCAGGAACAGGTACAGATTTTCTGGTCTCTTTTGTGAAAATGCCTCAAACTATATATCATTGTATTTGATAGTCTGAGTAGAAATCAGCAGCTGTTTATTATCGGGTGCATGAGCTTGTTAATTCTCTGATTTGGTAGTTCATTTGCCATACAACAATATAACCTGTCGTATATCTAAAAACACAACAAAATAAAAACAGTGCAATTCAAGCTTTCCCAACCAGTAAACAAGTCTTTACTCGAAGTGGAATCCACCCTCTGGCTGCAACTGTACAGGGGTTTGGATATGAATATTGTGTGGGCGTTATGGTCAACTGACCACATGTTTGCTTTTCCTTCCTGAATAGTTATGCAGTATGCTTTTAGAGAGGCGTAACTATAAGTGAAAGGCAGAGTTTAGCTTAATTCAACAAAAGGTAATTGTTTATGTATCACAGACAGTGGTAGAACGATGAAATGAGGAACCAGTGGCTGATGAGGAAACTCGTGTAGGATGGGTTGGTTTCAAGTCTGTCTCACATTGACTTACAGTGTTTATATACACCACTCTACAATCAGTGTGCTGGGCCAGACCATAAACCTGTTCCATTAATGCTTCATGAAGCTCTTTTTTCAAAGTTCAGTAGTCCTTATTGGCTGTTAGCATCACTAGCTAGTAGCTACACTGGTTTTAACTATGGTTAACTTTGTGAATGTGTTTTCCTTCTTGAACTCTGACCGTATTACAAATTTGTCACCCCTAGCTCTATAAACAGTCTACTGGCTTTGTAGTGTCACAGGCCTATTGGAAGTTTATATAGTATTTTAGTCATATTATGAGCTATATTTGCAGGATGACACTAGCTGTGAGTGCTGGATTGTCTTGAATGTGATATTTGCTATTATTGCTTCACATATTTTTATCCACAAACACAGATTACATATTACACCATGTGTACTAAGCACGTATGCAAAACTGTTCTATACAGTGCATCAAGAGGCGAGCCGAGTGCTTTCATACACGATTATATAACAGTGAAGAGGGCAGGGAGAGGCTGGAGGCAGTGCTTTTGTTGATTTTACACATTTTTTTATTTTATTTATTTAGGCAGGAAAGGAAAGGATTAAAAAGTAATCGGGCCTGACTATGCATAAGCTGTTTTTCAGCAGGTTCCTGCTCTGCAGCACATAAAGAGCAGACACACATCACGTCTTCAAGACAGGACAGTACACTCATACAAACACACGGGTTATTTTATTGGTAAATTGTCTGGCTCTCACCCTGATTTAGGATATTTAAGTGCCTATGGCATGTCTTTAGTTTAGTGTCACAGCTTGATACAAATGAGGAGAGCTTTGTGGTTTTAAACGCTCATTTAACACCCTTCCTCTTCATGATCACATAAACTTCACATGCCACTGGTCATGTATGATGCGAGCGAAAATCTCTGTGGACCATGCATGCTTTCAGACAAAAAACTCTCTTGTGCTGACTCCTTGAGTGTGCTAAAATACAAACACACATTTGTCATCTGTGAACACACGGCTGTTCTCAACTCTCAATCTAGGATTAAAACCTCTCTTTCCCCCCAGCTTTCTCAGCACATCACACACTCCGTAACAATCTGTGCGCTGACATTACACAGCTGCTCTAAAGATTGCATAACCTTATAACACTTTGGTCATCCTTGCCAAGCCTCTTTGTTGTTCCACTGACCCTTAGATTAACTCTCTGCCTTTACTGCCCTAACTTAGCTTTGATTTGCAGGTCATGGCAACAGGCTCTTTTTTAGCATTACATTTTTTTATTAACAAGGCACAGTTTAGCATTGTATTGTTCATATTTCTAAGCAAAGTTCAGTTGCTATTTTTCAATAATACATTTTCTTTCAGTGTTAGACTGAAATGACTTCTGTTTTTGCTTTTAATCCCAGCATTTGTAAAAACGTTTCCCTCTGGCTTCCTTTATGGTCTCACCATTGTTTTACAGTCTTAAATATATTTAGGCTGCAAAGGTGGTGGTCTTTTTCCATTTTAGATGCAGTGACTTTAATGCTTTAACACTTTGATACTTGTCTTATGCCAATTTGTCAACATGCTGTAGGCAAGCCTCGACAAAGACTAGACAGAAAGAAAGAAAAAAAACAACCAATATTAGTCTAAAGTTCACACAGGCATACTCAGGCATATTTAACCACACTTTAACAAAACTATTTCACCACAAGGTTATTTGTCCTTGTTGAATAAGCCTTTCTTTGATTCACAGCCATGAAGCAGAGCTTTCTCTACCTGTCAATACTCATCAACATTGGCTCCATCTGCACTGATAACATGACAAAGACCAATTTGAATGAACAAAAAAGCAGTAAAAGGACAAAAACGGGAAGCTGGCATTTTGTTTAGATGTTAAATGATTTTCTTTCTTATCTGTGCTTGGTCAGGTACACTGTCATTACTGCCGAGTTACATGAATAGAAAACAGTTAGTCGGCATAAATAAGACACCAAAAAAACTTTAATGGAGAGGAGTGGTAAGGGGTGGGTGATGGGAAAAATGTATTTTTTTAACGCTAAATTCCAGCCTGGTTTTAATTCTTTAGCTCTGGTATGAGTCAAGACGGGTGGCGTGGATAACACAGGCTATCTCTACTCAAGCACAGTCCATTACCTCTCCACCCCCCTCTAACCAGCTACCACCAGCCCGTCTTCCCCAAAGGAGAGATTACAGACAGTTTTGAAGGTCAGTGTCAGAGGAAGTGCTAACCACCCCCACTCTATTGTTGGTTGTCTTATTAACCACCACCAGACAATACAGGCATGGCATCCCAAGCACCAGAACCTACTTCTTAAAGGTGCTTGTATATGTGCTTCCACTTGTTATCAACTCCATATTTTCTCTATCATAAATCGACTTAAGCAAAACCAAGCTTAAGCCGTTGCCTTCTTTACTTCCTTACGTTCAGACTCCAGAAGGGTCAAACCTCTTCCACTGACACAAGCATGAGATTAAAGGTCATGAATGAATGGAGTCATGCTAGCGAGGTGGGTCAAACCAGGACACGAGCAGGCATCTGGCATGTCCGCCAGGTCAGCCCTCAGGATCTAGGTTATGTGCTGTGCAGACATTTTATGACCACAGCGGATTGTGGCAGACAGCTCATTATCTAACACCGGAGATCTTCTGTCTCCTAGCACCGAGGTGCACTGAGCAAAAATAATAATCTACCAATCAAAGAACCCAATCTTTTAATTTTATCTGTGTTTCCCGACTCAAGGGAGACTAGAAATTTTTCATTTTCTTTAACACTAATGAGGGACCCTGAAAGAAACTCTTGCTAATGGCTGAAATATGTGTCGTGTTTGTACTCAGCAGCATAATGAGACATTAATCATCTACTGTTATGCAGTCAGATGAGACACAAAATCAATTTTATAACTGAATACAGGAGTATGAGCCATAAAGGAAAGTTTTCAGTCATGCAAAAGAAAAAGCCTGAAGCGGCTCCAGTGGATTAAACATGGCATAGTCTGTGATATGTGCACTATAAATCTTTAACATGCTCTGTGTCTACATTTATGTCTCTTACATGAATGTATCGTAGGAACAGAAAAAAGAAACACTTGCTGCTTTGGCACCGCTGCAATTTATTTATACAGTATATATATTATCTCTTGCTCACCAACACTAATAGTTATTTTCATAAGGCCTCTTGTTCTGCCTCAGTAGCATTTAGAGATGCCACAGTCAAGTATCCCTCTTTTCACTCTATCTTTGCATTCTTCAACCCACTTTGCACATCCAGCCAGTATATTGTTTAACCAAGAGATAAAGTGTAAAATACACCAGATAGGTCTGATCACTTCAAAAAAAAAAAAAAAAAAGCATTAAAATGTCATTTTGCTCCGTATCATCTTCTATATCTTTTTTATGAACCTATTCTGCTTCTGGCTTTTTGCTCTTTGCCTCTTTTTTGCTGAAGCAAAAACTAAATCCCCCTCAAATCCAAAGTAGATGAAGCTTTCAGTACAATAGAGAATCTGCCAGGAAAGAATATTTAATGCTCTTATAGAAACCACTGTCAGTTTTCTATCATTTGTGAGCCTTTCTTTCTGCGCTTTGGGAAGATTTGACCTCATACACAAGAAAGTACTGTAGACCTTTACCATATGTAATTACATCTGAAATATTTAGTGTTTCTAATGGCAATTAAAATTAAATATTAAGAGCAATTGTTCATTTTGATCATTCTTTTTTATTGTTTTAACCACCTAACTTAGCAATGAAGCTTATCTTTTAGTTCTTCTCTGTGGCAGATTAATTGTCTCAAACTGCTAAAAAAAGCTCTAACCATATTGTGTTACAGTGAAGTATGGCTGTGAGTCTTAAGTTTCCAGAATGTTTTAAGGCCATAGTTTTACTGTTGACTAATGTTTTTGTCCTGTTTTCAATCACTGCACTTATTAATATCCCTTCATGCATACACACACGTACAGTCACCATGAGTCTTGCACAACTTTATCATAAGTCTTCCAAGTCTGCTGATGACAAGAAGTGAAATTAAGCCCAGGCTGTAAACAGAGAGAAGTTTGAATAATGCTGTACTGTACTGAGCTAAATGCTGTACATGTATGTGACTTAAATTTTGAATTAAAGTACAATAAATTTCTTTAGAAAGTATACATTTGCTGTTTCATTTACATTTCAGTTCCTTCTCATGTTGAGCCTTGAGCCATCAAAGCATTTTTGTCTGCCAAGGTTAATTTGATTTGTGACATTCTCAATTCACTTAGTTTTGACATAATAAAAAATGCTAATTTATGAGCATAACTGTAAATCATGGCATAAGCAAAAGCTCGTCAGATTACACAAGAAATAAAGACACTAGCAAATAGTACACACTATGACAATTACGCTTGGATTAACACTGCGCCGCACCCTCACTGCATGAAGCACTTAGTCCCACCTTAAGCTGATATAATCCCTCTTTCCTCTGCCTGCTGGAAAAGCATGTATCGACTGAGGTATTTTTCTCACATAGACACACACAAAGCTAGATTATATTTAATACACATCTGGCAGTAACATATTTATATTGACTTTAGACTTATATATATCTCAAATAGTCATGGGTGACTGGAGCCTTTCCCAGCAGCTTTGGGCCTGTCCAGGTACACAAGATACACCCTGGACAGTGGCCAGTGAGTCGCAGGGCAAACACAAGTACACTGACAGACAACCATTCCCTCTCTCATTTATTCACTAGGGACTGTAATAACTAATAATAAGTGTGCATTTTTCTCCTGGTAAGAATGGAAAGGGGGAGGTGGCTGACAGCTTCTTGTTTTATATCCACATAGTTTGTTTTTTCAAGCAATAGTTTAGTTTCTGTGGTATCCTCCCTTCAGCTACAAATGTATGTTTAGATAAAGATGAATTTATCTCATAACTTCTTTTTTTTTTTTTTACCTTGGAAAACCTCACTATCCTAAATATGTTGTTTTGTGACCATGGGAAGTGACCACAGCACTTTAAAAAAGACTAGTCTAAATTAACTGTATAGTGCAAATGCTTTGGCTAAATGTGTCTGGATGATGGATGGGTGTTTTGATGGAGGAAAGATGTGAATTTATTTTTTTGTCCACTGCCAAGCCAAAACAGAAAGTTTTCCAGTCTGGGGAGAGTAAATATCCCCTTTCATAATCTACATCTAGTGATGATTTACACCATCAGTGGTTGTGTTAGTGTTTGTCAAGTGCTAAACCTATCACTGTTTTAGTGTTTTATTTTGACCAATATCTTTTCATCAACAAGTGATATGCAACTTTTATGCCATGCCCTAGACTGTGCTGTAGTTTCAGACTCTCAAGAAACACTGGGTTTGGCTTTTTGTCACTGATGTCCAATCTGCCCCAATCCGGTTTGGACCAGAAATCAACACCTGTGGTTGCTGTATATATACAAGCTTGTGTTGACACAGTGTTTTGTTCACTATAATTATACAAGGCGGATGAGTCGAAGCAGGACACGGAGAAGGGAAGTTTAAAGCATAATAATAACTAGTGGAGTTTTGACACTCTTCTTTCTAAATCTTGGAGCTGCATTGTTTCTCTGTCCTACTTCCACACAAATCCATTTGATGCTCCTGAGGAAACTTGGAACTCATGTGATCAAAAACCCCATGATTAAAAACACTTGGCTTATTACTTTTTTACTTTTTTGTTGTTGTTGTTGTTGTTGTAACGGCTGTTTTTTTATTTTTTTATTGGTTTGCAGCAGAGATTGTAATGATAAGTTAATTTATTTTATAGTTCAATGAAATGGAAAACCTAATCTTAAAACTCTGTCCCCATTACCAGTTTAGAGAGCTGAGTTGAATTATTATCTAAATTATTGATTTTATGCTTTTACTCTAAACCCTTACAGATGACACTCAATCATTAAAATGCTATTTCCTCGAGAGAATAAGGTATTGTTACAAGGAGGTTTTATTACATATTATAAAATGGCACTTACAAAATACACTTAATAATTAAGCATGACAATATAATGTATATATTTTACTTCACCAGAAATGTGTAGAAAAGTGAGACTTGTCATTTCAAATAGAACAGTAGTCTGTGTCTCTGGTTTCACTTATAACACTGTGTTAGCTCTCATCCTTTTGACTTGAATAGAGGTGTATTAGAGTGAACCTCCAGTACGTGCGTGTCTGCATGTCCTGTGTGTGTGATTAAACGGAGGGCTGCGGTATGTTGGTATTTCTGAGGCTGGAGATGTTATTCTAAGCCCCTGAAGCCTTGCTAGCTTAACAAGGTTTTCCCTCAATGATCCAAAGACCCCTGTCTAGCGTCAAAACCTTTGTCAGTCGGAAGGGCACTTCATTATGCAACATTTAACAAGCAGGCTATATGGTATGATGAGTTAAATCCTTTTTTATAAAACAGCAAAATCTGTTTGAATTCAAGTGAGACTGAAAAAAAATTGGTCTAAAAAACACTTCACTTCACAAAAGGCAAGTCTTTCCACTGGGCCCAGTCAGCTAGATGAATCTGGCACACTATTGAATCTGTGTGTATGTGTTTGGAAAAAGATAGCAGCTGCAAATATTGGCTGCTTTTGTAACAGATACCATCTTCTTGTGGTGGAAATATCCCATCTTTTTTTTTTGTTACCTGAACTATTTCTGCCTGTGACTACAGTACTACTCATCACTTTAGGATAATTATCATTCAAGTGTTTGCATGTATTATCTTATAGCCTGCAGTGGATGTTAAACAACAACATACAATATACTTCAGTGATGTGTATAACGGATGTACTTATTGTTTATTTGTGTTTATCGCTATATCAAAACAGATTGAGGGGCTGGGATGGACAGATTAAATAAGGAGTCTGATTTAAGCCCAAAATGTTTTCAAGTGTCTATCCACTGCACATGTGCAATATGCAGTACCAAACAGCTGCTTACACAGTATGTTAGTAGGGTGGTGATGATGACAAAGATAAACATTGACAAGTGTTATGTGTAAAGCCTAGAATCAAGCTGAATACATTAACAATATGTTATGTGATCATAAACAGATATAATGGTGTATATTTATCTGAGCTGCTAATACACCAACAACCCTTTATTTGGCAAGGTTCATCACACACTAGAAAACTTTGTTTACTCTCCATGCATAAATTCAATTTTATTAGAAGATTCAAACTCAGATGGAAAACACTTCTTCTACTCAACTGTTACATGGCTGGTGCAGGTTGGCACAATGCAGTTCTACCACCACATATTTTAGATTAAACTGCTGTTTGTTCATTTAATATTTTACCCAGTGACAGCTGAAAGAAAAACAGTTTTTGCTCTCATATCATTTCAAATGTTGCTGTGAGAAAGACAGTCAAAGGTCCATTGTTTGTTGAGTTATTTTGCCTTGCTTAAAGTGTTTGATCCAAATTTCCACCCTGTTTTTGGCACAACATTTCCAGGGCTGTAGAAAAGGGCTGTTTCCTACTCACATTAATATTTAACCAAGCAGTAATTTGCTGTGCAGTCTGAACTGTTTTACATATCACACTCCAGTAAAGTCGGCAGCCGTGTTTGTATTTAACCAATTTTTAAAACTTGCAACTTGAACTTTTCTTTGAGCTCCTGCACATTTTTCTTTACAAGATACAGATCAGTTTATTTTGCCGGCTAAAAAATGACTGCCCCATGCTACCCTGCAGATATTTGGCTCTATGAAAAGTAGTAGAACTGAGTGGCTCTGGAACAGCAGTGGTTTGCTTTTACAAAACACAGGAAACCGAGCAAAGGCCTGCTCTGGCTTGTGTTGGCAACGGGGCAAATCTCTGAGCAGGCCAGAGGGAGTGGGATGTGAGGAATGAGGAACAAAATGAGAGTATAGTGCTGCAACTGACCACTCTGGTTCTGACTGTTCACTTTTTTAATCCAAGGTTTAAAATAGGCCTACTTTTTCTGAAGGGGTGTTAGTTTATTAATATATATATTTTTTAGTACAGAATTAAGTTTTTGTAACATGTACTTGATGGCAGCTGATTTCATTACATGCACAATTCTATTTTTGTATACATATAAAATTGTATGTTTTTACTGGCCATTTCTAATATAATTTAATCTGTGTTTTGTTATAGCTATTTTGATAAAGGGAGCAAAAGGTTTTTCTCAGGTTAATGTGATTTCAACTGAATGTAGAGTATAAAATATATTGGTGGAAAAATGTAATCGGCTGACTTCCTTGGCTGGCTACATTACCTTGTGACTCAAATAAATAAAGGACATGCGTTTTAATAAGTGTGCAGTGTTTTTAGAGAGACGGTCTATTTTGTTTTCTTTCCTCGGTAGAAAAGAGGAGGGTGGAAAAAACAGAAAGTTGTCAGGGCTTTGCTCTAAAGAGGCTGCCCGGCATTTTCCTAGCAACAGCACTGTTACTGGAGGGGGCTAACTGAAGTTTTAGGGAAGTTGCTATAGCTACAGGCTAATCCCTTAGCCTTGTAACCTGAAGTAAGATACTGCTAGTTAGCTAGATTGCAAATAGATCTTGATTATTATTTATGTAATGTTTATAAAAATCATTTGTTACACATTAATAGGTGAGAGAAGTACACTCTCAATTGAAATGTTTTTGAGTAGATAAACTTCTAGCATAGGTAACTAGCATTATTAGCTTAGACACTTTTTATTTTATTTTATTTTTTAGGTTTTCCAAATACTCATGTTAATGTCTGTTGCATTAGCATTATAATAGACGTCAACATAAAATCTGGTTTGGGTTTTTTTTTTGGTTTTTTTCTCAGGAAAAAGTGAATCTGATTGATTCTGTCTGTGTAGTGTAGCATAAGGGAGTTAGACACCATCCGGGAGAATCATGCCTTTTGCTCTGTGTCTGTCCTATTATTTTGGCAGAACAAAGCTAACTGTTGTTTGTGCTTTGCCCTAAGGCTACAGATTGCATTCGAGGATCAAGAGAAAGAGAGAGCTTTTTGTCCTGGTGCTGAATGGCCATTACAGTCACAGCCCACATTAAAGACATGGCTCCTGCCTAACAGCATCTGTCTCTCCAGGGGGTGTGAGCCCAGGGACTTGTATAACATGTATAAGGCAGCACAAAAAAATAAAAATTACAGCGACAATAACATATATACTGTACCTATGTTTTTATCATTGTTTATTGTTCATTTACAATTTTTGCATGCTGTGATACACGAGAAAATAATTGATTGAGGCAGGGTCTCACAGCTGGAAACATGTGTGGCTGTCTAAAGATGACTGGGAAAGATGGTTTACTGTGAGTCATGACCATCTGCCAACAGTGTATGGTAAGGGAGCGTCAGAGGGATGTTACGTAATACAGTGGGGGCAGGACAAGAAACAACTGATCTTCAGTGGGGGAGCTGTTAATGGGCGTGGATAGTGCAGTTGTCTGAGCTGCCAGTGGGAAGACAGGCTACATGGGTTGAAGCACTCATATTTGTCACAGATTTGAGACAAAACACAGTTTGTATTCCCTTTAACCAAGAACATATAGAAAATATGAAAGCAATGCATACAGAACAAAAATATAGTTTGTAGCTTTTGATGGTTGTAAGCCTCCACCACATACTGTATTTTCTGGTGAGTATGCGTGAGGATGAGCATTAGGCACATATGTTTTAGAGTGGAATTAATGAGAAAAAATGCCTAAGGAAAAGTCTGTCTCATGACTCAAAACATAAGCCCTACTTTTTGGTATCTCAACTGTTTTGTGCATTTGCAACTGTTTGTGTTTGGGGAGATAACAAATTAATAACAAGAAGAGAGAAGAAATGACTCAGTGCCAGTTGAAACAGTGAAGGGCTTTGAGGGGTGTTGTTTACCTATTTTTTTGTTTTCCATGTGACACTGTTTGCTGTTTTCTTTAGATTCCCAAGGTCATGCTGTAGAACTCTCAGTTCCTATTTGAGGCTAACACAGCAGCTTTGCATATGAGGAGGTTGGCACATGTGCACAGGCATACAGTACATACAGAGAGGCACAAATACACCCTGATGCTTGTGTTTGGGATCATGCAGATCACATGATTATGCTGGATGGATAAGTGCTATTTAAAGCTTGCACCACAGGGACTGCGGGAATATCAGAGTTTATTGTTGGAGGAATACACCCTCAGTAAAAAGTAGATCATATTGAGGATCAAACAAATATGGTTCATGTTAAAACAAAAAAATATATATATTTATCATTCAGCTCTTTCTATTTTCCCTCTTTTATTTACGCCTCTGAAACTGGGTACACTGGTTTGTATGACAAATATATTATTTAATTTCTGGAAAAGAAGCTGGGCTGCTGATGCTCTGTCAGGGATTAAAGTGATAATCCACGGAGAAAAAGAGTCTGTGTATTTTGTTGTGTTGGGACCTCTAGTTTAGGGAAAACTTATTCTTTGCTTCATTTGGCAGGTGGGCTACACATAGTAAGAAAAAATAAGTGCAATACAGCACTGGTAGAACTTTCATTCAGTCTCTATTGTATTTTATTCCAGCGGTAAGTGCTTAAATCAGACACATCCAAGGAGATTTCTACTGAGTTGGTAATTGGAGCAGAGGTACGATGATAAATATAGAGGGAAGCCCCCAATGTTTCCCCAACAACAGCAGAGAACGAGCTACAGTAAACAGGAAAGGGAGATGAGCAAGGAGTACCAAAATTGATACACTGCATTTTACTATTTGAAAAAACCTATACCGTATTTCTTTGTAGAGCTTGTCAACCAAGCCTTTCATTTTAAAATCCTTAGTTCTAGTGTGTTAGTAAGTGTTAGTAATACATAGCTAGCTACTGTTACAATGATTGTCAACAGCAGTTCACTTTAAGGCCTCAAGTGCCTTACATTAAAAAAATAACAGCCATCAGTTTTATTTAAGGTGTTTCATAAAGGCACACTCCTGGACACTCACAACTTTCTCTCATTTTTAACCCAGAGCGTGTTGTTGCTACTTGTTCCTTGGCTTCCCTCTGAGTGCCACTCACTCTCTCTCTCCCTTTGTATGTGCCTGGGCCTGGCTTGTTGACTTTAGCTGGCCCATGTGCTGTCCCGTTGCCAGTGGGGAGGGTTCTTGGCCTGGCCAAGGCCAATGCAAGAGAGAGGAAGGAAAGCAAGAGTTTGGAGGGGGTGTGAGTGGGTGAGTGTATGGTGTTGTTTGTGCTTGTACTTAAAAGCTCCAACTCCATCAACAGACACGACTCACAGACACGTTTAGGTACAGTAAACCAGGTCAGGGCGTCTGTGAAATCAGTTCATCATAAACATGTTTATATGTTTTAGAGCTTGTAAAAATAGTTTGAATAGTACCACACAGCTTACATGAGCATACAACATGTTTTAACCCATAGAGCTCAGATTCACCACCCACAAAAAGCTGTGACTTAATTAAATAGAGATATCCTTGCCCCGAAAACGTGGTCAGTTTTTCATTCAATAATGGAGACATCTAAATGGCTCCATAATTATTAGACAGAATTATGTCTGAGAGAGTAACAAAAATGTGTTTTATTTGAAGTATCAAATGTTTTGAACTTTAATAGTGCTGTTATCAATGCATTCTGGTTTACGGTGGCACATTGTGGCAGCCATCCACTTTCATCTTGTAAACTCTTGATATCAAAGTCAGACTGATAGCAACAGTAACTTTCAGCTGTAAGCTTAGATGATAGTCTGTTGCCGCTCCTCAAAAGAGTCTCCAAAGTACGCATTTACCGTTTATGGCATAACACATGCACATGAGTGTACTCACACCACAGATGTAAAAAAGCTGTGGTCTATCAGTGCTCTGCTGGGAAGCAGAGGAAGGAAAAAGCTCAATGTCAGGCAACCAGAGACGTTTTGGGAATTTTAAGGCTTTTTAATAGGGTCTGGTGTGTTTTTGCAAATGACTGAAAAAGCCATCAAGTTGGTTTTACAATGTACCAGCAGCTGATATGTGTATCTGTTGCTGCCAGTCTACCAGGTTACTAAGGTCTCCAAATCCAAAGCTGATTATTTAGGCCTTAAAGCTGCATCCTATTTAAACTATATACTTTAACTTGAGCTGTATTGTGTCTAAGGAAAACTAGCATGTTTTAAGAAAGCCGAACAGAAAAAAAAAAAACTAACAAGTGAAACAGGATGCAGCTAATCATGTTATCTTCCTTTCTCTCATCCACACAGTGTTTACTATGTATGGCTAATTATTATGTTTGTTTTACCAACTTTCCTAGCAGTGTAGTCTATATAAATCTATTTGGGTTTCACTCTTTGTGTGAGTAATTCTCTGTTATTTTTCTACAGCCTGTACATGGTTCAGCATAGAAAAGATACTGGAAATTATTTTTTTCCAGAATTATTTGTGTCAACATCAGGCCATAGTCATGTAAAATATCTGCTGCATTCCCCTGTGCTTCATTTGCTCGCCTTTCAACACATCCGCTCAGTGTAGGAGTTATTTTTACAGTTTATAATGTTAAAAACTTGTTTTGTGACTACATCTGTGGATGAGTTCTGAATAACAGCATATTGTCCTTGTGTCTGTGTGCTCTAGAGTGAAGTTTTGTGTAAGTTGTGTGTGCAGAGACTGTGAGTTGATCTGTGCCAGGGCTTAGGGCTTGGCTGAGAGAATGCCTCAAACCAGTTTGCTCTGGTTGTAAAGTCTGGAGGCGGGACAAGGACCTCTTAAAGCTGCAGACCATGTAGAATGCTGCCTCTGTTGTTGTATAAATGTGGAAATGTAAAAAGTGTATGTATAAATATATATATCTGTGTTTGAAGATTCCAGCTTCATTTTCAGGGTTTAAGTATAGCCTACTTTACTTGCTTGAGCAGAAGGGAAAGCAACTAGTATCACATCTTTTATTACTCACCATGGTACAGTTTCTCCTGAATGTGTTCTATTGCATCCTTAAAAGTATGTGCCTTTTGGCAAATCTCTGTACATCCTTTGTGAATAAGAAACATTTTAAGAAACCTATTCTGTGTTCATGAATAACATTTTAATGACAAATCAACACTTATAATAATGCAGGTTTTTTCTTGTGTATTTACAGGAAGCCATCAGGCCATGCCGATAAGGAGGTGATGGCAGCAACCGTCCTGACCTCTTTGTCCACTTCCCCAATGGTGCTCTACTCTTCCTCTACGCCCACAGGTAACACTACCAGCACCGATCAAATCTTTAACACAACAAAGAATTCCAGTGAAATTAATTACTCTGTCAGCAAGCTAAAATTGTACAGTGACTGTAGGCTTTACTCTTTGTATACCGAATGCACTTATTCAAGTCTGGAGTAAACATGTATGTGTTTATTGCCAAACGTTTAGCCTTGACTTTCACCACAACTCCTTCTGCTGCTAGTATTGCTGCGGTCACTCACCATGTCAAGCTCACCAGACGGTCAAAGTCCTGTCAGCATTATTTTTTTTACCAGATTTAGGCCAGGCTACTATTGTTGACATTACTGTACTAAATATAAAACCTATACATTTAAAGCAGCCTGTACATGTTATATTTATATATATTATACATAATTACATACAAAATTTTACTCTAGTCATGGCAAATGGCATTTAACTTTAACAATTGGGTAGTTAAAATAAAATATGTTTATGTCTTTTAACAGTACCAGAGGCGGCAAGCAGAGGTTGGAAAGAGGTGCTATCTGCCAGCTACAGCAGTTCCACCAGTGGCAACTGGAGCTGGGATGCCAGCGACCAATCAGTGCCCTCAACACCGTCCCCACCTCTCTCCAGTGAAACCAACAAGAACTTCCTGCTCTCATCCAATGTTGATGATATCAGTGAGGATATCAACGAGAGCACGCACTTCATGTTTGAGGACCCCATACCCCGGAAGCGAAAGGTGACAAATCATTAAGGCAAACATTCTGAACAATAGAACACTTTTATATTCATATGTAATTTTAGTAAACAATACATAATAAGCCTGTATCCATCTGACCTATATTCAGTTTTACATGTAGAAACTCATTTGTAATAATCACATGCGTTTTATGCTGTCATTTAAGTTACTGTTCTTGACTTAGCCGGTATCCCGGACACAACTGTGGTTTTGTGGATTTTACAGCAGTTTGAAATGCTGTCCAGTCCACTTTTGATTTTATCCAAAGCCTCAGTGCAGACTGAGTCACACCTCAGAGCCACAGTTGTTGAAATACAACTCAGCTGTTGTGCTCTTGCTGTCTCTTAAACTGCAAACTTGAGAGTACAGGAAGGTAGTGCTAGGTTGATTAGCAAAGAAACCTTTATTTTAAGTTGCTTCTTACGCTATGAACTGTGACTTAAGAGTATTATTAAACATGGCTATCACCTGCTACGTTGCAAACACACTTCTCAGGGAATTAAGTGGTTTGACTGTGGGATTAAAATCAGTTTGCTCTATTAAGGTTCTGAGCTTGTACACAACAGTTGAACACAGAACAGTAGAGAACGTGCAAATTGTACATTGTAATGGTTGCTTTGATTGACTTGAGTACTCTCATGATCTATGTGATAAGAAAAGTTCCAGTGAGAGTTAACTTCACCTGTTCCTCTCACTTGGTATATGCATACCTTTTGCTCCTCCCTTTAACCCTCACTTCTTTTCTTGCCTTTTTTCTCTCAAGCTGGTTGAAAGGTAATGAGTAAACACACCCACTGCCATTCATTAGAAGTGATGCAGGTCTGTGCCTGCTCATGGGACAGCTGCCAACCTCTGCTACATGAAGGAGAAAATGAACAGAACCAAAAAACACCCACTCTTGTTACAACAACATGCAGAGATGTGACATCCTGTGTTTTACTAAAATAAACTGTAGTACTATCTACAAAGCTGTTTATTGTGAGAAAGGTTTTGATTTATCATTTGTATTTAACATTGAGGGCATCCCAAGGCTGAATCATCCCAATAGATGTGTTCCGCCATGATATATTTCCACTGCACATGCTGACTACAGAAAAGAGGTCAAGCTACAACATCTATCCTACTCATCAATCAGCAGCAGTGTGAAAGTACTGAGCCATAGACAGACAAGGGTACAGTTTCATTGTCCCATCCATAGCTCTATCCTTCAGACACATAAAGAACAAACGATTAAGGCAGTTCTTTTGTTCTGTATGTGTCTGAACTTGTCACATATCGAGTTTTGATTTGTATTACTTTTCTGCCCTAACAGCTCTCTAAAGAGGTGTAGTGTTTGGCCCCTTGTCGAGAGGCATCCAGTCCCCCATGAAGCCCTACTTTCTACTGATGTTATTTTATGAATTAATGCAATATTGGTGAAACAACTAATAAAAAAATGAAATACTGTTAATGTTTAAATAACTCATAAGTCATTACCGTTAATTAACATGGATGAATGTGACAGTTATAATTTGTTTGGTGTTTGCAGAACTCCATGAAGGTGATGTTCAAGTGCTTGTGGAAGAACTGTGAAAAGGTCCTCAGCACCTCCTCAGGGATCCAGCGACACGTCCGCACTGTTCACCTGGAGTAAGTCATAAAATACAAGAACAAAATGCAAAGGCAGACACCTATTGTTTTCAAGTGGTTAATTCAGTAAATAATAAATAAACACCCTCTATTTTACATTAGGGGGTAATAATGTTATCTGACAAGGGTGTGGTTAATTTTAGCTAATGTAATTTGAGGCTGTAGTAACCTCTATCACTAATGTAGGGCTGGGGAAAGTGACATTTCAGAAATGATATGTCACCACTTGGATTTCCTTCAAACACCTATCTTTACACCTGCCAAGAAAAGTTTTTTGTTATTACTTATGCTCATCATTTTTCATTAAACAGACATGAGTCACTCATTTTAATTAGGTCAGAAATGTAATGCATCACTCTGAATTACCTTTTGTAAGAATTGACCTTTTCTACAACACTTTTAATAGAAAATATAAACAGTTATCAGTTGTTATTTTGTTGATATTGTGTGGGAGATTAAAAAATAGTTTGTAAATGCAGCCTCCTGCTGTCTTCATGAGAGACTGCATACTGTGCTCTGAGCAGGAAAAAGGCCAGACCTCCTCAGTAATTATATGAATATCCTATTATAGCTCTGCAGCACATTGGGTCTTACTGACCTCTAGTGGTGACAAAGCTAAAAAAATACCTTGAGTCTAAATCTCTGTATTTTTGTTCATGGTTAAATTTATTGTATGTCCATGCAGCTCCAACGCAGAATAGTCATGAAAAGGATAATGTTTCTTAAAATTTTAAAAGAGCTCAAAAATGTGTCTTAATAAAACCCCTCAGTGTGGTTAGTAAGAGTGTGGCAAGAGCAATTAGCACAAAAAAAACAGATTAGATCTGTCATCTGGCTTTGCAAGGTCTTTATGTATGTGTATGTGTATTTATGTGCAATATTTTCTTATAAATGCAGATAAATGCAAATATTTAATGAATACACAACACTTTGCTTTTGACTCTCTAAAACTGAGCAAATCATTTAGTCTGTGGTGTGGCTATAACCTTGGGTGATAATAAAGTGTTTCTGTTGCTTCCCAAAGGCGCAACTGTGACTCAGACTACAGTGATGGAGAGGAGGACTTCTACTACTCAGAGATCGAGGTCAACATGGACAGTCTGACTGAGGGCTTGTCCAGCCTCACACCTACATCCCCCACCACAGTCTGTCCTCCCCCCATTTTCCCCTCGCTACTGTCCGATGTCCCTCACTCTGAACACATCAACATGAACGGGTCTCAGAGCCATGCGCCTACACTGCTCAGCCAATCAGCTCCTTCCACACTCTGCCACATCCGCACTGACCATGCCTACCAGGTAACTCACTGCCATGTCTCAACTGACAATCATTATGTAACCTACCCTCTTTAAATTCACCCTATATGATAATTGTTTTACTTAGTTTTTAACAAAGTACTGCAAAAAGCACTAGGGGTCAGCCAGAATAACTTAACTCCCACACTACTGTGGGAGTGCACAGCAATAAGGCAGGGGAAGAAGAAAGCTCCAAAAGAATTAAGTTGAAATACTTTGGAGGTCAGGACATTTTTAGTCACAAGATTTCTTGGTCTAAAATTCTTATCTTTATTTTGGACACACAAGGCTCTCTTTTTCCCTATTGTTTCTTCTTTGGCTTTTCTATGAACTGTACAAGTTCTCACGCACATTGGCACTCTCATGTCTCCAACATTCACTTTAAACCTAAAAGAATAGTTAGAGTTTATGAAAATCATAAATCTTTAAAATCTTAAATATGGAATTTAGTCTTTTCCTGTGGTTCAGTGTAGTATGAAACTTTAAGATGCCACTTGGAATAAGGTCATATTGCGGTTTACTTGGTCAGGAGCTAACTGGCTGAGTTATGTGGTTTCCCTTGAGATTTAGACTCAGTGGAAACAAATTAAAGTGAATCTGGGACAGTTTAAATCCAAAACAAAGCTCTCCGAGAAAATGCATTTTGTCCTAAAAAGGGGAATTGTATTGTAAGAAGACACAGTTTAATTTTTAAATGGATTTGCTATATTGATTTGGACTGCTAACACACCTACATTTTGTTCTTGAAAGGAATAAGTCCTTTGAAAAATCTTAACACAATTAAATTTAGTGAATACATTTTTTTGGATGTTAAATTGAAATGGGAAGGAACCTTGAATTGTCAGAGGGTGAGTGATGTTCATTGTATAGAAGATACACTTATTGCCATTGTTGCCTAGATATATTCTTAAAAAGTGGACATTTAACTCTTTACTCTTCTGAAATTTCATGAAAAAGGAGTTGGCTTAAAAGGAGGAGAAAGCATACAATTATTATGATGTTAATATAATAAAAGATGTTGATAATAAAAGTAAAAAATTAGCAGTACTTTAGTGTTGTACCATGTGTTATTTAGTACAATGCACATGTTTAGTGTACATCAGCCTTTTACTTTGTTAAAAAGTGTCAAATAGATTAATACAAAGAAAGCTTATGAAATTTTGGAGGATCTCCCACTAATGCGTGTGTGTTCTCTTATATTTTTCGTTGCCTTCTCCCATCTCCTCGCCCATGTCCTTTCATGGTTCTGGTGGGGTGCTTCTCCATGATCTAGGCCACTGCTCCAGTCAATATACCAGTGGTTCCTGAGCTGGCTGGGTTAGGCAATACTAATGGCACCAGGCCTTTAACTGGGACCGGGAATGGCATCAGTGTGTCATGGCAGTCCCCTCCTGTGATTTTCAAAGGTGTCCCGGTGAGTTAGGCCTTGTCTGACACCCTGTCACCACCATCTCTATTGCTCGATCTTGTATTCATTTTATACTTTGCAGTCTTCCTTTACTTTTGTTTACCCTTCATTTAAGTGCACAAGTATATTAAAATTAGTGTGGTATTTTCAATAAAATGTATATATAATGTAATAATGTAATCAATAATGTCTATATATATATATATATATATATATATACAATCAACAAAAAAGTTAATACTGCAACATCTCCATGACCTTTATCGTGTGGCTTTCAAATGGACTGGGCCTTAATAACGGATGGCAGTCTTGTGATGAGTCACAGACCAAGCTCATGGGAGGGACCTGAATGACCTAATGTGCTCATACTGTGTCTTAAAAGCACATCAAACTCACAAGATGGTTATGAAATTATAACGATTGCACAAGCAAAAAATATAAGCATTCTTTGGTCCCATCTCTGTAAAACAGTTCAGATTTATTTTGCTTGTCTTAATTGATTATACAATTAAAGATGCACTGTCTACTTGTTTGAATTCACAAAAATGAATTTGTGTCTTGTGACCTTCTATTTAACAAAGTCACTTTCTTTTGCAGGGACCTGTCAATCACATCCGAACAGCGAGCATCGGAGAGAAACGTCAGCCTGCTGCCAGCACACACACAGCTGTTACTAAGAGCCATGCATTAATAACACCAGCACCTAAATCTACAACAGGAACCAGGTAAACCAGCATATCATTCATTCAGATTTTAGATTGAAATAATTAAATTCACATCTTCAGTCTCTGGGGGCACAGTGGCTCAGTGGTAGAGCGGTCGTCCTTCAACCGGAAGGTAGGCGGTTCGATTCCCGCTCTCCTCACAGGTCGTTGTGTCCTTGGGCAAGACACTTAACCCACCTTGCCTCCAGTGGTGTTCCAGCTGTAACACTGCTGAATGGATCCTTAATGTAAGTTGCTTTGGATGAAAGTGTCAACTAAAATGTAAATGTAACACTGGTGAAAGAAAGCCACATGTAAGTCACTTTGGATAAAAGCTAAATGACTAAAGTATTTGAAGAACAATTTGTTTACATTTGAATCTGTTTTTACCAAAAAGACACAATGGCCGTGTGAGCACATGATGAAACTTTATTTGCAAACCACATAAAAATCCTGGCCATTTTTACATATTGGTGACTTTACTGTCTGTCTGTGTGTTTTTGTTTGTACATGGGGACATCTGTAAGTCTTTATGTATGTCCTAACGTTTGTGCATCTGCTGTTACCAAGGAAACCCCGCGGTGAGGCCAAGAAGTGCCGAAAGGTGTATGGCATGGAGAAGAAAGACATGTGGTGCACAGCCTGCCGTTGGAAAAAAGCCTGTCAGAGGTTCACTGACTAAAGCTGCCCCCCTTTTCTGCAACATCAGCTCTTCCTCATTCCAGGCTACAGCGAGGGGGATGCTTCCACTGACACACCGAGGGGATACTTTCCCAGCAGATTGGTAAAAATCAATCTTTCTTCGGATTTGGAGATGCTTTCTCTGACTTAAACTTGAATTTTTCTTGCAAATGAAAAAAACAACAACACACCATTCAATTGGATTCAAAATCTTCAGATTTTTGTTTTATTTTTTCAATATTGTTCAATATGGGAGCATTATGTAAGCTACTGTTTTGGGGTGGATCATAATTCTGGGTTCAGGACAGATTTTGCTTGATAAGACTTCTGTACCATATTTGTTTTTTTCATTGTCACAATTTAAGGGACAGCTAAGATTCCAAAGGCAAAAGGCCTGCCCCCCCCCAAGAACACAACTGCATTATGGTAAATGGTAAATGGCATGCATTTATATAGCGCTTTTTTGCACCCTTCTCGGGCACCCAAAGCGCTTTACATCGTGCTTCCTTTCACCCCATTCACACACATTCACACCTGGGGCAGACAGAGATGGGGGCTGCCATACAAACAGCACTCAACCTTCTCCTACCACCACCAAACACACCTCTACAGTCACACACATTCATACAGCAGTGCTATGGACACTGGAGGCAAGGTGGGTTAGGTGTCTTGCCCAAGGACACAACGACAGTGTGAACAGGGCAGAGCGGGAATCGAACTGCCAACCTTCCGGTTATAGGACGACTGCTCTACCACTGAGCCACTCCGTCCCCCCCATTATGGGATTTAAACTGCCTCAAACAGTTTCAATTAATATCCACTGTTTATTACTTTTCAGATTGTAAAATTGCAATGATTGCACTATGTGGTACACAAAGTTCCTCTGGACTTTCCAAAATGTCTCTGAGTGATGACAACAACATTTAAAATATTTCCTCCTTTCTTTTCTAAACTACTATCCAAGATATAAGCACCTTGAAGAAATAAGTCATGTCCTAGTGCACCACTGTAACCACAGTCTACACCTAAGTGGATAGCTATTTCACTATTATTATTTTTTTTAGCAAGTACAAAGATTTACTGAGGCAACTAGCAGTTGCACTGTGCAATCAGCAGAATAACAGCATTTAGTGTTTTACAAGTTTAACATTATGTGTCATTGTAATTCATGCTCAGTGTTCCTCTTTGACAGTTATTTCAAAGAAAATGTTTACCCCATTGAATGACTGCGTTCTGACTATTGTTGTTAATAAGAAAGTAACAACTAGTCACTAAAATGAAGATGTTACCAAGTTGGTTCTTTGGTAGAAATACAGGTTACAGGTTAAAGGCCTTTTATGGCAGTTGCTTTTCACTTTGGTTTGATCAAAGTGCAGAGCTACTGACATGGTAATCCAATGTAAAATGATCATTTGTACAAGCATGTTTGTTTTGACATGTGTACCAAATATGGTTTTATGTCTCCAGCTTTAGATAAACGCTTTTGATTTGAATTGAACTGAAATTTTAAAAAAAAACCCTGCTTGACAACTAACTTAGTTACGTAAGATTAAAACGCTCTGCAACATAAAATAATTGACACAAATGTATTAATCAGTATGAAATTCTTTTTGATTTTGTTTTCTATTAGAACTGGTTTTACTAATGATAAGTGAAACTTGGCCATAATTTATTTTGGAGTATAGCTAACACAGCAAATAATTTAAATTTAAACTTTTACATTTCTGTCAACAAATTGCACTATTCCCCTGTGTAGTTTTGGCCTTTTCACCGTAGTCGTGTTTAGGTGAGTTTTTCAGATTCAACAGTAAAGACTTTCCTGAACTGAAAACTTGATTCTCATCAAATATAAAGCCCGTTCATAATATTTTTTTTTAAAGAGATTCACCTCTGGTTGTGAATGTACATTCTGTCTCATGCTTTCTACTTTTAAAGTGCTCCCAACACTTCCATACCATGGTCACCATGACAACACATCACTTACACACAGAGATCTAAACAGTGCTTTGGCTGATGCGCAGTATGACTTGAGACCTCTGTCACCATAGAAACACCTGGGCTGTTTTCTTTGGTCGCGGGGTCCTTCTGCGCTGTCTACAGTCAGCTCAGCATTTAAAGGAAAAGGACAATATTTGGAGGCAGATGCTCAGCTGGTGAAACATAAAAAGGAAAGTCTCTGTGCTTTTCAAATTAAAAGCCACCATGTTGTTATTGGTTGTTGGTAAAATGTCTGCCTTTAAAGCATCTCGTATAAGCTAGGTTTGCCCTTCTCTGCTGTTAAAGAGCGGGTCTCATGTCTTACCCGGTCAAGATTTCACAAAGTGCCAATAAAAAGAACATAAAAGAGAGAATGGTATACTGCCCTAACAAAACAATTGCACTATGTTGCACTGCACAAACACATTTTTATACATGGACATTTTTACACTAATTTTGAAGTAAAAGGATTTATGTTATGGTTGTCACTGCCCAATAAATTGGATGGGGCATCAGGGATAAGGAACCCCCACTGTTTGTACATTGGACAGTGCCCATCTTGCTGTGTCTGTCACATTTTATTGTGCTTAACAAAGCAGTGCTGACAGTATTTAAGTGTGGTACTGAGAAGTAGTGTGGTACTCAGTAGTCGGTCACTTTTTCTCAGTGTAAATCCAAGAGCAAAAAGCAGCAGCTGCTTTGTCTTAGTGATAGCAAAGGTCACTCTCTGCCAGTGGCTTCACATTATTCTCCCATGATGTTTAAAAGCCAAGTTTTTTTATACAATACCTACAATTTAGCCCATAAAGCTCTTCTTTGTGGATCCTTTCTTTAATAAAAACAGCTTCTTTACATTTGACTGAGCTGAGGTGGTAGTCTTTGATAGTTTGCCAAATGCACCTCTTTACATTTTGCTCATTGTAGGCACTTTGAGGTCCCACCAGCAGAGTCACAGGTTCCCACTGGCAGACTAAAGCACATTTAGTCGTAGCCAGCCACTATTCCAGCTTTTAAAAGTTGCACTAAAGTGGCCTGTGGCCTAAAACTCCACGGCTTTATTATCCGATACTGCGTGTGGCTATAAAGTATTTTATTGAATACTGATTAGCTGATTTATAAAATCTCTTGTCTGTTTTAATAAAAAACAATATTGTCTAAACCTAAATGAATAGATGTGCATAAAAAGTACAACACAGCTGAAACAAGAGAGGCCGTGATAATGTAGTATAGATGGATTTGCCGTTTCAGGGCTTTCTTGTACATATGCAACAAAGAAAATCGTGAGGCTTTTGCATTTATTGCTTTTTTGTTCTTGTATCTCTATATGAAAAGGAAACTTTGTTTTTACAAAAATGTTGCTCAGAATATTTTTCTTTCTTTTTTAAGCCAGAAACTATAATAACACATAACGTTTCATATGTATAATGTAGCTTAGAGGCAAAGAGGAGAAAATCAAAACCAGTTGAATGTAAAACCTACAAAATGAAAAAAAAAATCTTTTTGTTGACGTTTTTATTGCTGGCTAGTTTGTAGGCTGTCTGTATTGAGCCTGTAGCACACTCTGATATATCCTTAACCACACATAAACACCCACATGCTACATCATATCAAATCATACAACCATGCAGTATTGCTTTACTTTCTGACTTTGTGCAATGCTTTATAATGGAACAAGAACTAACTTGAGCTGTTCATATTTCTCTTTGCCAAATTAGTCATAAATATGTGTGGTTATCATTGTTTATTGTTTTCTGTGGTGTTCATGTAGATTTTGGGTTAGGCAGGATCATCTTTGCTTTCTAAGGTGAAATCTTCTCTCCTGTCCGACACATTCCAAAAGGCTGCACGCTTTTAGTGTCTTCCACCTTATTAGACCTTCGCACTACCCTTTTTCCAGCTTTACTGTGGTTCCACCCAAGCCTTTTTTACCCAGTATATTAAGCTATGTAAAGCCCTTAAAATGTGCATTAGAAAAATATCGCCTTCAATTCCCCAAAAAGTTGAAAAGAATGACATGCTGCTTAACTTTTGTTGAATGTTCATGTTGAGTTTGTGCGTAAACCAGCAGCAACAAAGCTTCCAAATCAAGTGTAATGCTTTGTAATGGCAGCTCCGCAGATTTCTCTTCTTCTGTGCTCATATTATTTGTCCTTCAGCTTTTATCCTTTGTCTTATTTGACAGTTTTTTTTCCTCCCGTTTTGGTTTTTACTGAGCCTTACACTGGCTGGTGTGAGAACTGACTTTAGCTTTTTTGTTTTCTCAGTGATTAATTGATTTTTTTTTTTCTTGAATGATTTTATTGTCTGTTTGAGCTTGAGATTGTTTTGCATGTCTAGCATCGCTCATTTTTCCTTGTTGTTATTTTGATGTCAGGAGATAGAACACTGAAGGGTTTTTATGTGTTAAATGTCCTCTTTCAGTAAAGGATAACCTAAGGCTGAATCAGTCTCCCATTAGACCAGCCTAGGGTCTTCACTGGAGGGCCACATTTCTCTTGTGTGTAGACTTTTCATCAACAGTCACACACACACACACACACACACAGAGGAAGCACTTTCTGGGGAGTATCTGTGTGAATGTCAAGCATATAACTAGTGCTTGAAAAGATGGATGACCACATATGATGTTGATAATGTGATCTATGTGATGTAATGTGACAGAAAGAAAATAAAGATGAAATGAAAGAAGTGCTGTGTCATTGTCTTTTTTGCTGTGCTTTGCTTTATCACACTGTACTGTACCATATATATACTATATGTGCTATAAATAGGTACTGCATGTTATATTTAGCACGGTGGCAGAGTGGTTAGTACTCCTTCCTCACCCCACTAATCTCAGTGGGACTTGGATAAATAACGGTTAAATAAAAGTAAATGACGCACATGTGATCAATGCGTTCAGCTGTAGACACAGTATGTATGAATGTGTCTGCATTTACTTGGCCATTCCTCTAAATGCACAAGTATCTAAGATGAAATATAAAGTTCAGAATATAAAACAACAATTAATAAAAAGGCATCCTTCATCACTCCCAGCCACATCTTTTAATGGGGATAGGTAAACGGCTCATTTTGGCATCTTGTAGTTTTACAAGGAAAAGTGATACGTTATAAATATATTTCATTCAATTTACAAAATGCACAGTGAGCGGACAAAAAAATCGTATCAAATGTTGTGACGAGTCGATTGAGGTCCCACACAAGCCTTTATAACATTCATTTTTTGAGGTACACAGTTTTTTATTTTTTTTGAGAACTAATTGTAGATCATTTGTGAATGTCTCAAATCCTTCTGTCTCATCACGTAAAGGTAATGGTGTTAAGACCAGGGCTCTATGAAGGCCATACCATCATCATCACTATCACTTCCATGACTCTGTTGTCCGTTTTGCTAAAGTTAATTGGTTGTATGTCTATGGTTGCTCACTTTGCATAACATTAACAATAACATAGCATTATAACACTAACCAACCTATCAACTCATAATCAAAACTTTCCCAATTGTCACTGCAATCTCAATTTGCAGTTTAGCTTTCAATAATGACAAAAGTATAAAAAAGTTAATCTTAGTTATTCTTATACTTCCATCTCCCTGCCACCTACTGAGCACTATTCCTCCCGGAGACCTTTTATGTATAAATCTTGCCCCCTAGTGGACAGCAGTTGTCAAAACAATAAAAACAGGTTTATAAGGAAATACGTCCTGTAAACAGAAACACAACACACATTCTTTACAGCAGCAATTTCAAAATTTATTGAGATTGATTGGTTTTTTGCAAATAATAGTTAAGCTAATTTTTCCACTAAATATGGAGTTCAAAAGTGGCTTTAATGGCGATTGGACCAGCCCCAACATCAAAAACAGGAGGCTCATAGTTGACTGTAAAAATGTTTTTGTGATCAGTACTACAACCAAAGAAAAGAAAACTTTCACAAGAGCACTTCATCTGCCCAAAATCAAAACAGGTGTAAAAACAGGACAATTTTTTGATTATTTAACACATTTTGTTACAAACACAGGTTTAATATAAAGTCAATATTGAACAATATTCTCAATGAAAATAAACATCAAACTTCAAGTGCAACCTTTTACAAATGAAAGGCCCCCTGAAACTTGAGAGAGAAAAATAAATAAATAATAACATATAATAGCGATATAAATCCATATATATGAAGGTCTACACACACCACTCTTAGTACAAAATAATTCAAAGTAAAAAGCGCCAATTTTGAAATATAGTATAATATAGATATACCCATATCTATGGCTTCATGATTTGCACGCGTAAGTCAAGCTATACAGGCTAAATGAGGATTGCCATTTGTACACGTCAAAGACTACCCATATTCATCTGCAATAGAGCAAACAATTCCAGTTTTGCATCGAGTGGAATGAGACAGTTGTGTGCAGATGCCGAAGACATCACTTTGGTATGACAAAATTAACACAGGCATGCATTTTAAATAAGAGCTGGAACCACGAGAAGCTCACACGGTGGAAAGGAAAACACAACTGTCTGATTTGTCTCTTTTGAAATTAATAATCACATGAGTCCACTGGGATACTCTTAAAGTAAAAAGTAATTCAGGCACATTTTGAAGGGTTGATGACAGACATTTTCCTGAAGCACAACCCAGTATGAGGAAGAGGACGTAGGTACAAAGTACAAAGTACATGATGTTAAAAATAGGGGGTCTAGGGTCAAGAGGGGTCACACACATGTGTCCAGTCTCTCAGTGGCTGCAACATGACACATAAATGTCACTGAACATGGACTCCTTCCACACCCACTGACATTCATTTAAATCTTAATTTTTTTAAATGTCACAACTAGTACATAAAAGGGTCAAACAAAAGCACAAGAGATAATAATCATGGAATTAAAATAGATGTGAAGTTGTGTTGTTGTTTTAGTG
This sequence comes from Perccottus glenii, assembly GCA_024416835.2. NCBI lineage: Eukaryota > Metazoa > Chordata > Actinopteri > Gobiiformes > Odontobutidae > Perccottus > Perccottus glenii. The sequence continues at coordinate 15,840,865 of CM044555.2, read as the reverse complement.
GGGATTCCTGTGGAATGCAGTCCATGGCACCTTAAGCACAGAGGCAACACGTGCAGCCAGCATTGGCACCCAAATGTTTCCCAGAGTTACAGTGCAGCTGAGCTGATCTTTCCCTTTGTATAACGCCATAGAAATACAACACAGACCACAAATAGCTCTGTCTATGTGCTGCCTTTTGTGATCGTGTGTAAGTAAGAACTTTGAAAACAATATGGGTGAACCTAATTCAATGATGCCGTTTTCAAAAAGCATGTTGGCTCTTTTACAGCCCTTCATATTCACAATAATACCATAATGTGCACTTTGCAAAACTGTGACAAATAGTGACAACAACAATAAAATCTGTAAGCACCTGCACACGCAAAACTGAACAAAAGCACTTCATGTATACAAGATTGTTTTTGGTTCTATACTCATCAATTAGTGTACATTTTGATGCAAACAATAAGTGTGTGCTAAATACATGTTTCAATTGATATCTAACAGAGAAGTTTGTGACTTGTGTTTCCCTTGGTTAAAAAAGCAAATACGACAGAAAAGCGTAAACTGGCACAAGAAAAGGTCGAGAAAAGCCTCATGGCTTGCTGTCCACAACAAGGCAAAATATAAAAGCTTTTTTTTCTTTTACAAGATATAAAATATCAAAAAGAACACACAATAAAGCTTAGCATCCAGCACTTAATAATAATTAATAATTATAATTACATCAACAACAGTAATCTTAGTTCTGATAATTATAATAATAAGACATCTGCATCACTCAAACTGTCAATAACATAGAACTAAAGAAAACACTTAAGAAAACAATATAGACTCTTTTGACAACACACACTCAACATTCTTGCATCAGACACAAAAAGAGGAGGGGTTGACTTTGCTCAACATGTCACCAATAAATAGCAGTTAAAAACAAAATAATATCAAACTCTTAATTTTGAAGCACATTTTTCTATTTTAACTTTGAAAATTGGAACAAAAAATTCTCAAAATAATAATATATGATGTGCATATTCTGTGTAGAAATTGCAATGACTTAGGAACAAAAAAGAAAAGAAGGCATTTCCTCCTCATGAGAGAGAGACTGGGCTCTCAGGTCCAAAGCTCCAGTGTGAGACAGAAAACACACAACGAGAGAGACAGAAAGAGTCCATAGTCAAACCCCTGTGTGTGCCAATCAGGAATGTGGACTGCCTTGAATCTCATCACTTTTACTTAAGGTGTAAAAGTCTGTTACATTCTCTCTCTGCCTCTCTTCTAAGCACACAAATATTCATACACACACTTTATTCCCGTTTTGAATCCCCTAAACCTTTATATACATCTCCAGTATTTGTTGGAATGGATCAATTTAAAGTTAAAGAGAAAAGATTAAGGAACCCACTGAAAGGCATAGGCTAAATATAAACAGCAATCTGCACAAAGGTTCAGGAATTTCTCCATCGTGTTAACAGTCAAGAGGACATAAAGTATATCCTTAAAGGTAGGTGCGGTCACCAATTTGTTAAAAGGTCATGTCAAAAATGTAAACCACGGGTTCAGGGCTAAAAGTGGAGTCATTTAAAGTGCAAGTCTGTGGCAGTAAGACTCTCCATCAACAATGCGCCGTTGGGCTGCCTGCCCCTTTGACACACTTCTTTTTGCAATAGATTTAGACCCTTCACTTTTAGAGACATTACAGCGGAGGTGGTCCCGTCAAGGCTATTTCTCTAGGTAGAAGCTTGATTTCCACGTTGATTGTGAACGGCAAACATACAAAGCACACAAAGCAGTCAAGCAATGGCCACCTCCTTGGCAGCTGTGGTTTCTGTTGTGACAGAGTAGAAACCTACTGGAGTCTGGCCTGAACCCCTCAAGAAAAACAAACACTAAAACACTGCATCAGAGGTGAAGGAGGTAAGCAGAAAAAAGCCACCAATTGAGCCATCGTCTTCTCCATGTGATGATCAAAGTAGCGGTTAGCCTCATAATGTAAAAAAAAAGGTTTTGACAATATTGTCGCGCAGTAACCCACAGCGTTTCCATTCAGTGGAAAGGCCTGTCCACAGCGGGACAAGTGGGTGAAGAAAGCAGGTGATTCTGCCTTAGAGGTTGCAGGAGATCTTCTTAGATCAGTGGAGGAGCTGGGGTGGAGGCGGGCCAGTCCTAGGAGATCCAGGTAAAATCCCTGTCACTTCCATTCTGCTGCTCACCGTCCTGCGCTGACGAGTCGCTCTCCTCCTTCTCATTGTCCAGTGCTTGGTGTGCCTTGCCATTCATCCCTGAGTCCTTCCACTTTCCTCCCTCCTCCTCTCCCTCCCCCATTATCTCCCCTTCACCCTCTGCCATCATCTCCTCCTCACCATCACCATCGCATTCTGCCTGGTCGTCGTGGAAACGATCGCCGGGATACAGCTCCTCCTCTGGGGAGATGTCCCCACCCACTTCCCCATTGTGGTCCAGCAGTGCAGCCATGCCCCGGCCAGAGCAGTCTGCACAGACGCCATGGCGACGGGAGCCATGTTTGATTCCAACGCTGGCCGCTGACATGAACACTCGGCTGCACACTTTACACACATACTTCTTGTCTTTGCTGTGAACCTGTCAGTGGACACACAGTTAGAAGTAGTTCGGACATGAACTATTTCATCAAGTGAAGTCTTGAATTTCTCCCTTCCAAAATATGTTTTTGAATTGATAGTGTTTTCTTGATATGACTAACCCAGATTAACAACCACAATACTTTAATCTATTCCACCTTTTGCAACAATTAGTTTTGAGCTTACAAGCTGCCTTTGAGCCAGCTCATTCATTTCAATCTGTTATAAATGTATTATTTGTTAAAGTTGTTCTGGCTGAACCTTGTGTCTGTGTCTAAAACTATCTCAATTATTTTTGCTTCAGGACTCAAATGTCATTGTTTCATTGTCCCCTAGTGGTAACCACAGAACTCACCAGTGTGTGCCTCTTCATGTGCTCCCTCCTCGTGAACTTTTTGCCGCAGATTTCACAGGGGTAGGGCCTCTCACCCGTGTGGGAGCGCATGTGTCTCTTCAGGATGCATTGGTGCATAGCCGAAAAACTGCAGTAGGGGCACTTGAACTTTTTACGGATCACTGTGAAGTCGTTCACTGCAGGGAAAAAGACAGAAAAGAGAAGATAAAGGTTATCATTAAATAGAACACTGTTAAATAAAAATCCAAATGTCACTTTTCAGTTATTATATTTAATTAGTGTCTGCCATGGTCTAGAAATGTACCATCAATTCCCATGGCCACACCAATCCCAGTCAAAGCTACAGTTGCCCTGGCAACAGCTCTTCCTTCATACTAAAGCAATAAAGCCAAAGAGATACTATAAACACTGACAGTCAATCTGCTAAGTTGTCCAGAAGGTCTCTATATGGTCAGACAAACACAGACAACAACTTCACGTTTGGGGAATACACACACAAAGGGAGGCTCAGCAATGACATAAAAGGACTAGTTAATATTAAGCACAGTCCTCTAATGTGTAGAGAGTTGGCAAGCCAATTATCTCAAGGTGTTCATTTAAAAGGCAGTTGTGCCAAGTGAAGGGCTTTATTTCAACTGATGAATGTTTGCTTGTGTTTGATGTGTGTAAAACTGAGTAAAGGCATGAAATATGCCACGAAAGATCTGGATTTACACAAGTAAACACGATACACCGGGGGGGGGTCAGACACAATACAGAGGTTTAAGTGGTACAATATAATTACCTCCATTTGCAAATCGACTTCGGCTCGCATTAAACACTTGACAGCACAACACAAAACATGCAAGTATACAAAGTGGAAAATAAACTGTGCATCTTTTGTATCAATAATAGAATGAATTGATTAAAGATAAATGACAGTAAACTTAAATTATTTATCAAAGTTTAATTTCAGCTACAATGTTGTACAGTACAATGTGAATAAAAAAATCACTATAATGACATTTACAACAACAGAAAGAAAGCACAATTAAACACTTCTCAGTGGCTCCTGGCATCGATGAACTTGTGATTAGGTTGGATTTTGTTGCTAGTATGTTTCAGCTGCCTGAAAGGACAGAATGTGCTACCTGAGAACTGGGTTCAGTAACAGAAAAGATTTGGCAATCGGGAGCTCTTTGTTATATACAACAGCATAGGGGACAGACTCCCAGTAGACGCTAGTTCTGCTCTAACGGAAAATATAAGAAAATTGTTGTGCTTTATCATAAAACAACTGAGTGACGGAGGGATATGCGGGAGGTGGATGCTTTCCTTTGGGTATTCACATTATAAGTCTACACAATAAGAACAGACTGAGAAGTAAAGAAGCTATTTTGTTTCATAGTGTTGCAGACTAAAAGCCTGCTGTAAACGTAGCGAAAGAATGTTTGGCAGACATTGGTGTGAATTTACATTAGCAATGATTCTGCAGCCAATTTTCATGCTCACTCTAATGGAGCTTCAAGCTCCCACCTAACAATTCAAATTCTATGAATTTTGATCACTCACGGAAGTAGGTAGAGGTGAATAGTCACCAGTGAACTAATTTACTTGAAAGAATACTTTTTTCTTCTGAGCAAATCTCACTAATTGAGCATAACTAAATCATTCAGGGCTTAGGTGGTTCCATAAACACTAGTTCAGACTCAATTAGCTAGCCAACACTAGCCAGGCTGGTTATTTTCTACTAACCCATGCAATACAACATTTTCAGTGAAGAAATGTTTAATCAATGTTTTATTTTAAATAGAGATTTTAGCAACTTTGCGCTCTGCAGTATGTCACAATTACACATCCATGTTCTTTATCTGGATTAAAATGCCCTGTGCTTCCCCTCCAGATGAGGAGAAGGGGGTGAAGAAGGGTTGGAGCTGTGAAGGACCAGTTAATGTCCAGTTGCAGTCACTCTTAAACACTAGAAAGCTCACAGATGTGGACAGGCGGAGACAGCGACAGAGCCAATGGCACTTCTCCCAACCCCCATCGGAGCAGCACAGTGGTCTATTGTTTTAGCATGCTTTGTGTTGTTCAACAGACCCCTCCATATGCACTTATCTAACAGTGGAGGTAATCATGTCATATTGGCCACTGAGGGCAGGTTCAGTCATGCTCTGTAGAGTCACTGCTGTGTTAAAAAGGAACACGCTAGAATAAATGTAAGATTTCCCTTAAAAAGATATGTGCATCCTAAAAACAGTTCTAATAAGTAGCCTACAGTAAGTACTAAACAGCCCTAACCTGCTTTGGCCTAATGATTCCTTACTTCTTCCTTTAACCTGCAAAATCACATTGCTCCTGCAGGTGGAGTGGTTGTGCGAGCTGTAAGTTTCAACTATGTCAGAGGGCCCATAATGCAGGGGTGTACACAAAGATAAAGATCTGCCTGCCTAAAAAGGAGAGAAGAGGTTAGTCAGTGACTGGCGACACAGTCAAACAAGTGGTTTAGGTTGACGAGACAGGAAAAAAACACTCCCCCATGTCTCAGCCTGGCTCCAGTAAGAAACAACTTTACCTGGTCAGTGGTGTGGGCTCAAGTGCAATTCAGTCCAGACTTTGTTTAGAATATCTATTTTGCATAGCAACAGTTAAATCGGTATGATCTAATGCAAAGGTTGCAAAAAAAAAGGAATAAAAAAGAAGGGTTAAAATAGATTTTCTTTTTCTATTACATTTTACGCTGGTAATAGATGTGTATGTGCATTAAAAACTCAGCACCACCCCTAATTTTCCACATTAGTACTGCAATTATGGTTTAACTGACCCCTCGGATAAGCCACCACATGGAGTCTGTGTCCCCACCCTGAGACACATCTGCCTCATTGGTGAAACTTGACACTGCCCCTGCTTGGAAGCACACTTTCACATGAGTGGCCAGGTTCTTCTGGGTGCTAAAGGTCTTGTTGCAGGAGGGACAGGTGTGCTCCCTCTCTTTGGAGTGTACTGAGGACAGGTGCCTGTGCAAGTCTGTGCGATCCCTAAAGTGTTTAAGACAGTACACACACTGCATCAGCTTCTTTTTCATGTGGATGGTCTTCTCATGGCGGTCTGCATTAGACTTGAGCGTGAAGCTGGCAGGACACTGTGGGCAGAAGAAACGAGTAGGTGCAGTCTCAGCCAGGGCAGGCCGATATAGGCTCTGCTTAAAGTGTAAAGGCTGGGTGGGCCGGTTAGGCTGGGGGGTCAGGGACAGCGTCAGTAGGGACAGGGTGTGGCGGTACTCGTGTTCCCTAAGATGCTCGAGGCTGCTGAACAGCCGCTTGCACAGGGTGCAGGCTAAACCCTTCTCAGGCCACACACCGGGCTCTGGCAGGACTCTGTCACCCCCTGGTCCACCCTCTGCACACAAGTCCAAGCCTTTGGTCCCAGTGCCAGCCCGATCTACAGTAAAGCTCCCCTCTTCCATCTGATCGCTCTCGATGAGACACTGGTCACTTTCCAAAGCTGAGATACAAAACAGAGAGGCCCAGTGTCACTAACAGAGCAAAAAAAAAAATAGACTTATAGACTTTGAGGCTTAAACCATACCTGCATGGCTTTCCTTTTTGTCCTTTTTGATTTTTTCAATGTCCTGCAAACACAAACATCCCGTTATGTCACTACAAACACATGCTAATACAGTGTGTATAAAATTGGCTGGGCATGCATCAGGCAGTTTGTAGAAAGCAGCTGTAGAGACAACCTTTTTCATACATGATAGAAAATAACAAAGACCAAAAAGTAAAGACAAACAAAAACACAAACACCCAAATAACAGAAGAGGTTAAATATTTTTGTTTGAAGAAGTAGTTCTGGTAATGCAGATGTTTTTGGCAGAAAAGTCTGAATTACCCTCTGTTAATATCTTTAGCAAGGTGCAATACAACCTGTTCTTTCTATATCGCATCTAACGCCCCTCTTCAACTCCATCCTGCCATTCCTTCACCCCCACCCATTTCCTTTGCCCTCCTACTGCTCTTCTCTAAGAACAGAACACCATGCACTGGGCAAACAGATGGCTTGTCCGTAGAGATAGGAAAGCTTGTTGGAAGGCGGGCCGCTGAAATCAAATGCTGCACCTAAACATTAACCCACATGCACAGCACACACTACTTTTATAAGAGACTGGCACAAAACTATGCACACACTCTGCCAGGCTCACACTCAAACACAGGAGAGAGAAAAAAAAAACAATTTCCTGGGCTGCGAGTGCAAACCCCTCATTGTCTACTCGTATTGATTCTGCTCATCTCCACCTTGCCTGTTATCTGCCATCTCTTAGTGTGCTGCCATTGTAACTGGATGTGCCATCTTGAATGTTACCACTATAAACTACATTACTGCTAATGCACCTCGCTCTTTTTGCTTAAAGTAAATGCGAGGTTTAGTTTTATTAATACGCTGTTTGCAAAAAGGAGACAAAGGTTTGAAATGGAGAGTCTAGAAAGAAAAGAAAAAAAATGTACATAAATAAAAATAGGAATACAAACAAAACCATCAGATAAAACACAAGGGAAATACATTTTGAGTGAAGTGAAGGGATGATGTGTTTGCTTGTAATAACCCAATTTCGCCTCAGCTTCACTTCCCACTGCATTATTTTCTATAATGTCACCACTCAAGTCAGTGCAGCTCTTCTTTACATACTCCTTTTCTCCTCAGTCTTAGGCCTCTGTCACACTGGTCACCCTACCTTATGTTCGATTACCCTTGTTTATAATGGTCTGGAGTATTGACATTCTCAATCTCCTACTCCTGCTTTTATAGTTTTGTACTTAGTTTTTCTTGTTTTGCTGATTGATGACATTGTTCACATTGCACTGGTTTATGTTCATAAAAATGCACCTAACTTTCTTTGGTTGTATACAGCTAGGTTGTGCAATTCAAGTATTAAATTATTTAATTAGGCTTATTATATGTACCTTTCCAAGAAGCTGTTGTAGAACCATTAAAAGTGTCCAGTGTGATCAAACACAACCATCTTGGAGCTAATCCAGATTGAGGGTTCTTACCTGGGGCAAGGTGGAGGGATCAGGGCCCGCAGGAGCCTCCTCCACATCCATGTCCAAATGTTGTGCGTGCTGTTGGGGTGACCCAGCCTGCAAACCGGGTGCCTCCAGGGGCTGCAGCTCATAGGGGTGCATCGGCGTGGGAGAAGTGGTTGGTGATGAAGATGATGAAGATGGTGGTTGTAGTAGTGGTGAAAGATGAGGAGCGAGAAGAGGAGCAGAAGAAGGAGTAGTAGTAGGAGGGGGAGAGGAGCCAGCCCCCTGTTTGTTTTGAATAGTGGCCCCCGTGGCCCCTGGCCGGACTGTGCTGCTGCAGTAGTTGTTCGAGCGGAGCCCTGAGGAGCACAGGAAACGAGTCTCACCCACCCACTCACGTACAACTGCAACTCTGCTAGCAGCTGGCCACCACAACACAACGGGAGAGAGTGGGCAGGGGGCACACAGAGGCTGCCAGTGCTACGCTATCAAACACTGCAGAGAGGGGGAGGAAGAAAACTCAGAAGTTTCACTTTCCACCAGCCGAGGGGAAAGGGTTAGGGCTGCTCATCTTCTTCTTCTGTCTGTTTCTTTTGCTCCTCTGGTCTCCTTCTACCACCCACATGTGTGCAGAGGATGCTTTGCTAACGTATGTGTGTGCGTGTGTGTGTGTGTGTGTTTAGTGAGTAAAATGCATATAAGGAGGACTTGCAGTGTGAAGAGAGATGGATTTGGAGAGAAGCCATCTTGCAACTAAAGTTAAGACTGGAAGCACAAATAGGGTAAAGACTTTATCGACTATACTGTACCAGCTCCAAGTTAAAGTTGGGGTAGGCACTTTATTTGCTTCAGAGTCAAGTCTTGTGTATAATATATTTATATATTTTATTATTATTAAAAATTGAAGTCCATGTTGGTGGGAAAATATTTCTGGTTTTGAAAGATGATAAAAGCACAATAATACATAATACACTGTTATGTATATAGGACATTTACAGGACAGGTGTGAAAATGTTTGTCTCATAGTAGGAATGTTTTATAATGTGTCAGTGGTTTTGCATTTGATAAGCATTTCACTAAGTAGCCTACAGATCCAATAAGCACGAAATCTTACTGCCCATGTATACGGGAGCATGCTCACATTGTTTAAGGACCTGCTAAAGTGACCTCAGCAATACGGTCATCAACCAAAAGGCTTCACTGAGACATGATGGGAAAGCTCGGTGCATGTTAACACTTGAAGCTGCTATATTGTCATGATAAACTTTAGTTTAAAATTTAGGAGAAAACCTCTGAATGGACAGGAAGAAGGATAGAGCAGTGTTCAAAAAGAATAGGTCAGTTGAGGCGATATGCTTATAGGAGTAAATGTTGGTTTTAATACAAATATGTATGACCAAACATGACCCTTATCAATTTGTGCCTACTGTACCTTTAAGGCAGATAAGAGAAAAGCATAATTTTGTGCTCCGTTAGTATCACCATTATCTACTTTTCATATTAATCAAGGCAGTGCATTGCAGGTTGCTGGTGCTTGTCTTTGTGGGTTCAAGCACATGTGGGCAGCGTTTCGGGGAATGTGCTCCGAGTTATGCAGAGGGTTAGCCATTCACTGCCCTCCTCTGCACAAAACACAGAATCACACAACCATGAGGCTTGACCGTGGACGGATTCCTGGAATGTTAAACTACCGCACCCGACACTCCCCACTCCCACTTACTGAGAACGCTCACAAATGTTTAACTCCCAACTTTTTTCTCCCTCTTCCACCAAGGCCTGGCAGGAACAACATTAACAAGGAGGTAGAAATGCAGCCAGGAAAGTGAAGGGATGAACTACACAGGTGAGATGTGCGGCTCATTAACAAATGGAAACATGGAAGTGGAGAGTACTCAGGAAAAAAACTAGAGTGGAGCCTCTATGCAGGGTAAACTAACGGTAAAACAAATCTAAAAACACATTTAGTTTTTGCTTGGATAATAATGCAGTCAAACCTAGCAAACACTCATGTAGAGGAGCTAAAATGTTAGCACAAATACACATCAGACTGTGAGACTACACCCCCTGCCTGTACCTTCTTCACTTGAGAATGAAAAAGAGGTGATATCCAATTAAGTTCGTTCTTGAAGAAATTAATGTAGACACAGATACAGTGTAGGCTAATTACCAACAGCTAATCACATAAAATGAAGCAGGTCTGTTTCGGAGATAGGATTTTGCTTTGCCACGCCCAAAGGGCCCTTCAATCAATAGCAAAATCTTGGATACAAACTAGTGTCTCAGCTGCACTACAGTGTTGTACAAATGACTAATAACATCAACTTAGCAGTGAACTAAAAAGTGGACAAAGCTCCCATCAAAACCTAATGTCTGCGGTACCACATGTTGCTGTCAGAACTGAGTTTAAATAGACAATTATGACTGACTTCAAACACAAATTCAACATTCTGTGTAAACTGTTTGCTGGCTCCAAAAAAAGAAACAATACAATAACAGGCAACAAGATGCGAGATCTTTGCCTATGGGTTGATTTGAATTAGTTTAGTGCATAAGCATTTCTCACCTGAAATATATCTTTCTATAGCTGTAAATATATTATTTAAAATGTTGATCCCGTTCTAACACCGTGGTTGGGTCTAGCTGCTTTGACTAAACTTATTAAACACCTGTAGAGTTGCTAGAAAGCAATTAGAACCTCTAGAGTCAGTTTTCAAAAGCATTTGTGAAGAGAGTGGCACAAATGAAAGAGAGTTTAATAATGTCAGTATGATCCCAATAGTAAATAGCATGTTCCTCCATACAGTAAATATGCAATGGCTATTGGCTGTGGACAGCTGCGCAGAGAGGGTACAGCTAAATCTATTGTCTGGCATTGATTGTCTGACGCGTAAGATGGGTACAGCAGGGGCCGAATCTCAATGATCATTATTGGATTTGAGAGACTGACATACAGCTTGGCTTCATTTTTATATTGGTCTTGTACGAGGTATAGAAGTACATTCATGACCAATGCAAGCAATTTATGAATCACACAGTCAGGACATGTCTGACAACGACAAAGTCAGGCTCTAAACTGTAGGCTCAGTTGTAGGTTTTGGTTTTCAGTTTCAATGAATCTTTAGGAAAATGTTTAATTTCAACAGACAAAAGCGTGAAAAACCTCATAACAGCATGTGAAGGCCTTTTGCTGATATTCAGTGGACTCTTTTGAATTAGGCCAGATGACCTCGCTCTACCTCATCTCTGCTTAGATCAATACTTTCCCAGGATTTTGAACCGACATACTTTGATGCTCCACAGCTGAGGTAAAAGCAGGGGTAAAGAAAGGGAGACAAGACAAATAAGGAGGAACTGCAGGAGTGGGCCAGAATGCTGGGAGGAAGAGTGTGAGCGATGAGTGTTAAGGAGGGGTGAAGGAGATACAGGAGGGATGGCGGGACGGGAGGGAAAAAGGACAGGAAGGATGTTAAGCAGAGGTGAAGGAGAAGTTAGGAAGAGGAGGGGAAGACAGAGGCAGGGTGCAGCAATCTGTCAAAGCAGTCTGACTTATCCTCCGCCCAGTAATCTGAGGTACTCTGTTTGTTTATTTTCTGTCCTCATTTAGACGCAGGGACAGACCCGACAGACGAGGGAGGGGAGGCTGTTGGCCGCACAGACAAACCCTTTTCCCTAACCCCATTGTGTAGAAAATTTTAAATAGGGGTTTGGCTAACCAAAAACCTCTCTAAGGTTACTGACAGTTGAAATACAGCTTTTTTTTTCCAGCAAAGAGAATGGACGATTAACATTCTCTGAATTCTCAAAATGTGCTATTATACGAGCCAAGGCTATCTGTAAAGAGTGTATCAAAAAGCCTTTCCATTGGAGGTTGTCTATCCGCACAGTGACAGCATCTGATTCTCCTCTTTAAGCCGACAGAAACATCTCAATCCCACACACTTAACACTTGCACAAAAGAGTTGCTGCCAAGTAATGTGATGTTGAGCGAACACGCATTTCTCTCCATTCAATATTTATTTAGTAGGTGAGTGGGGCTCAGCTCAAAAGGCATGACTAGGTTTGGAGTTGTACCCTTCCTCCCTTTTCTTTTACTCACAAAGACGGCACAACTCAGGACAAAAGATCCAATTACCAGCCAGTAAAAGCAAAGAAACACAAACACACAAATGTGCCCACGCGGGCATAAACTTGGGCTAATATTCACTCACAAAGACTCACATAGAGACACACTGACAGTTAAACACTCCGACTGAAAGGCAAAGTGGGCGAAAAACTCCCTTTAGCAGATATTTACTTCTCTGCTTTTAACATTATGGAATAATTAAAGGTTAAAGGATCAAAATCAAGCCTCCAAATCAACATGGCCACCGCTGACTGATCGTAAATTATGAACCATGTTGGATGTTGTGCATGTTAGTTTACTTTACCTTTCATTTTGAAGAGCCAGCAGTTTTATCACTGCCATGCAAAAGGTGGTCATTGGTGGTACTAGCAGCCGTACATTATCTAGTTCTCATTTGATTGATTTTTTCAGCCTGTTGAAAGTTCATTTCAAAGTTCATTTGAAATTTCTTTTCAACAGGTGGCAAAGGTTTCGCTAGTAACATTTCATTAGTTTGTCGCTGAAATAAAGTCAATTGTGTGTCATTTTGTTTTACAGTTGTAACCCCTCAGATTAGCACAAAGAAACTCACATAAAACCAAACTATTTTTTTCACAATGGTGAGAGCGATCTCTGTAAAATGTTCTCTCACTGAGTCACTGCTGACTAGTCATCACTGGCGCAGCCACACAAAACCGTGATGCACAACTCAAGTGGCAAAACACACGTACAGCCACTGCATTCAAAGTTATCCAAATAGAGGCTTCTGATGAAAAATACTCCACAGAGGACACTCGTCTCAAAAGCGGTCAAGCCTGTATATTTTTTTTTATTATTGTACCTGAAAGCATTTCCATTTGACTGTGAGTGTGTCTGTCTGAAGTTGTGTGTGTAATTACTGGATAGTGACTTACAGGACAGGGAGTGTCCTCCTTTGGGCAGGTACTCATAGAGCAAGGGGTTATCATCTCCCATCATCTCGGCCCGCAACGACAGCAGGCTGTTCTTACTCATCAGCGCTGCTTTCAGATTGGCTACAGATGAGATGTTTCCGCCGCCGACTCCTGCCCCAGCCTCTTCTGATTCGTTGAAACCTGGCTCTGTGGTGAGAGCCTCCTCCTGTTTGAGGAAGAAGTCCAGACGTTCACCTCGGCTGTCTGAGCTGTTGGGTTCGGTCACGTCTGCCCCTGAAAATAAACAAATGAACAATACAAAAAGTGTCAATTGTTGTGCAAAGCGTTTTTTAGCATCAGGACATTAAATCAGTTTAGCTAACTTTGTATTTATTTATACATTTTGCTAATCAATTCAGCTTTTATATTACACAACAAAGTTATAACAAACTCAGCAAAGAGAACTTCAACTATTGCAAATAATACATTGTCATAGCAACTGCATATTGTGCGTTTGATGCAGCCCTACTTGTGACCATTGAATAAAAATCCCTTACAAATTAAGAAGAGTTAACTGAAATATACAAGACACCAAAGAACCTGTTACTTTCAGAGTTTCACCAGACAGCTTAATTTAAATCACACATAAACCGGACATTAACCTCATCCTTTCTAACCTCTGAGCAGTGGAGTTATAGTTGACATTGTGTATTCGCTACCAACAATGTATTATCACTACTGTGACTCATTCCTATCCCTCCCAAGCTCTGAAACACACCTCATCATCCTCCGCTACCGGAACGCAAGGAGATCATAAAGACACGAGGAAGAAAGCAGACACAGTGTGTGTGTAAGTTTGTGTGTTTTGCCATCAGAAAGCAGAGTGTGTAGAGGAGCTGTCAGCAGTCAACATGTCGCTAGAGGTTCCACTGTAGATCTATGAGACCACCAAACCACACGACTGACGACAGAACCGCTCAACACTCTTTGCGCTCACACGCATGGACAAACAAGACAACATAAAACACACTTTTAGTGCCTCCTAATTGACATTTTACTGATGACAGGTTCTCTAACAAAGACTTAACTTGTCATATAAGCATACGCTTTTGAATCCATACTTGAAAGTTGCCTTAAAGGGGCTTGTGTGCGCAATTAAGTGAGATTGTTCTGGACAGAAACCTTCTGGCATCCTAATGTTTGAGCAGCTGGTGAAAGCTGTTTTTAATAGGTGTGTATCAACTTAATAATAGTCGATTACAGAACGCTAGAGCCCCAAAATATTAGAAACATGAAATATTGTTTAGTAGTATTATATATATTATATCATTATTCTTATGCACAACGTAATTCATTATTAGTTTCTGTTTTTTAAGTCTTTGCCGCTTTTTGTCATACTTCCAACACGTTTAGTAGATGTGTTCTTATTCTCCACTGCTTCTCTTGCTCAGTACGTGAATATCTCAAAGAACTTGAAAACACTTAACCATCCCATTGTGATTGTGCACAATTATGTGAGATTGTTTTGGAGAAACCTTCAGGCATCCTAATACATGAGTATATTGCCCAGTGACAGCTAGATCATCAGATTTAAAGCTACTAGGAATAAAAAAGTGAAGATGATAGGGGTTGCACCAAACAGAAATAAAACAAAAAATATAAAAAGTAAGTGATGAAGAGAAGAAAAGAGAAGAAAACGGTCTTATTGTCCATTGTAACTACAGTCAGGTAATGCTAAGTGTTTCCTGTGAGCCTCTGCTGCAGGGGGAGTCAAGGTGACAGGGGTTTGGCTCCTCGTCTGGAATACCGATGGGGGACGTATACAGCCTCTTCACAGCCTACTGGGTCAGCGCTGACCACACTCTCGCTGGCTGTCACTCTTCTTTCACGCTTGTATAGAAAAATGATCACAGGTCAGACGGATGGCTACATGTTCTGTATGCACAGTCGCACAGACAAGATGTGATACTGAGGATAAGAGCGGCATGCAACAGAAGCGAGTGCAGCGCACCTCAAAAATAAAGAGGAACACAGACGATGTAGATAAAGTCGAAGATATAACAAAAAGAATAAAGAAAAGGCATGGGAGTGTGGATGCGGGGGTGTTAGCTGTGGAGGAAGCAAAGACACAAAATGTGTGCAGCTCCCTCTTTCACTACACACAAACACACACACAAAGTTAATTAAGGAGGGGGTGTAGGGGTTGGCGCAAGGGGCATGAGGTGCAGGAATTCATTAGAGCTCTGCCCCCTCCTTCACTGGGCAGCCCAGCAGCCACAGGAGTCAATCAATAACATAGATCTGTGCTGGCCAACAACAACACACACACACACACACACACACACATATATATATATGAAGAGAGAGAAGAAGAGACAGAAAAATGGAAGGAGGCAAAGGAGAAAGACAGTGACCTCTAACCTCCATCTCCCTCCACTCATCTGTTCATTGGACGAGTGAGTGACCCATGAACACTTTTCCCAGCATCCCCTGGGCATGTGCAGATGGAACATGTCCGCCACCCCTTTTACTGTTATACTGTAACATTATTCAAAAGGGGTTATACATACAGTGTAAATGATGCGCAGTGGGATCAGCTGTTGAGGAGAAACCTAATTCATAAAATAGTCAAGTGCATTTTTGGTCAAGTAAACCATAATTGTCAATATAAATATTAAAACTCCCTGAAGTCTTACTAGAGTCTTGTTAAAGTCTTGCTTTTTCAGAAACAAGAGACACTTTTCATGTTCCGTTAACTGTCTTTTTATATTTAGTTAAAAAAAGTTTGAAATATCACCACTGACATGTTTTCACACAGCAAATAAATTCAACCGTGGCACATTTCTGTTCGGACCCAAGATCACCCTTTTGTAGGTGTTAGTCCAAGTATGAGTTTATTTGGGTGATGTTACAGTCCCATGCACCACTGTCTCACTGTACTAAATAGTTTCCTGCTGCTTTCTGAGAATAGGTGCTAGATATTAGGAAATAGAATTCAGCTGACTGCAAACTGGCTTTTTAGCTATACAATCGGAATATATACCCTATAATCCTGCTTTGCTTATGTAAGCTTTATCAGGCTGTGTTGATGTGTGTGCTACTTAAACCTCTTCCTGTTCAGATAAAATCATTTACCACACCATAGTGGCACCAAATCCCGTGCAGGCAGCTTATGGATTTCATCATACTAGTGTCGGATTTGTGCACACGCATATTGTAGCGCCTTTCAGAGCCAACAGGTTTATCTGGAATTTAGGAAATGACTTAGTTGCATCATTCTTTTGTGCACATAATGCCAAGTGTTAACATGTCATGAGACGATCTATGAATTTGGATATAGTCTTTGAACTGTGTGGTCAGATTGGCAAAACAAAAGCTTTTTCTCATCCTTTCTTCTGGCTTTACACTGTGGCGCTCTGTACAGTGAACAGAATTTTCCCTTTCATAAAAGAGTCCGAATAATTTAGAGTTGTGCCTTCTGAAGAGATCCTCCGTTTAATTTGGTTGCCATGGTAGCCAGGCACCCTTGGCTTCAACATTTATGCTAAATAAAAACCCTTTTAAAAGGAAAGACAAATATGTGGAAATGGTGCTTCTCTTTGTTTGCGTGTGTGTTTGTGCTCATGCATGCGTGCTTACGTGCACAAGCAGGGAGTTATGCTGCGAGCGTTGTGGGGGCTTGAGTGGGAAACAGCAAAGGCAGAATAAGACATGCTTTGAAATAAAAGATGTGTGTGTTGAACTATACTCCAAATGTTTTGTGAAGGATACTGCATTTATCTTCCATTGAGAGAGTTACAGTAAATGAACAGACACAGACTAAAACGCTGCAGTGTAAATCTGTGCTCTTCACACTGGGAGTTGTGTTATTAGAGAGGGCGCTCCAATGCAGTACAGAGGAGGACAGTGCAGGACTGAAGAGGGAGGGCAGGGTCACTTGGTCCGATTTGACCTCTGATCTTCTGTTCTGAATATGTTGAAGGAGTTTTTCTATGTGTGAATGTCTCAGCAGCTTTTTCTTTTCATTCACAGCTAAAACACTGGGAGGAGAGTTTGGAAGTTCTGACACAACACTAGATCCATCCAGTGAGCTGGTGTCATCTGAAGTCACTTTAAATTAGCAGTGGTTATTTTTCTGTATTATTCCTTTTTATGCATAAAATACTCTTTCTTGGGTGTACAACTGTGCACGAGGGTATAGAGCTGGGGTAGAGTGTCTGGTTGTGTCAATCAAAGTGACTACAAAGGCTCCCTAGTGCTAAAATATGAAGCCACCACGTTTACAAGTTTTGTTTAAAAGTTATTTAGTTCTGTACTTTTGTAATGTCATTGTCCTATTTTAGTGCCTGCTTACAAGTAAACTGGAACCACACCTTCACACAAAGCAGTTTATAAAATACATTAAAAGCTATAAACAATTTGGATAAATGTTAAAAGGCCCTAAACATGGGCTGTGCAAATGTGTTTATTGTGAGTGTAAAAGTTATCCCAATAAAACAAACATGACATAAATCACTCACAAATTTTGGCTGGCTTTTGAAACCTCTAAACTCATACACACACCATGCCTTCAAATCAACAGCGGACAAATACTATTGGGGAGAAAACCAATGGGTTATTGAGGCTTGTCTAACATAGGAGAGCTGTTGAAAAGAAATTAGGACTTGTGCTCATGCTTAAGCGGGGAAGTGCAAAGAAAGAGGACAGATAGGCTCTCACTGTCATCTGTGTGTTTGTCACAGAGAAAGAAGACAGAGCCAGTCGCGGGTTGAAATGGACAAGGCATTTAGAAGATGTATGTTGTCTCAAGACTCCACAGACTCTACAATGTCCTCAGCGCTACATTTTAGCAACATGTTTCCTTTCCCGCACCAGCATCTCCGTAGTTTTCCATGAGATTAGTGCACATTTGTCCTCGAGTGGACAAAGAAAATGCCGAGGGGAGTGAAGGTAGAAGTTGCTTCCTCAGCATGCCAGAGTTTGAGAGGGTAAAAAAGTAATTTCAGCAAAGAAGGGGGAGTGAGGCACTAAAACAGCTCAAGAATTCAGAGGCAATTTAAAAAGCAGTGTGGGAGAGGGGAATGAAAAAATTGCTGGGTTAAAAAGGAGGGAGGAAGGAAAGTAAAAGAGGTTGTTATTCTCTCTCCCAACTCACTTTCTGTGTGTGTTTGTGTGTGTGTGTGTGTTGTTTTTAGGGACGAGCAGGGCCACAACCTCCAGGAGAGACAGATAGGGAAAGTGGGTGGTGAATCGGGAGGGCGAGCATAAATCAAGCAGAGCCCGAAGGCTTCAGCGAGGGAGGGACAGAGGGAGAGATCGGTGCTAAAGGACAAGGAAGAGAGAACAGGGAGGATGGTGCTGCCGATGGAGGTGGTGGGATGGCTGGGGGCTGGCAGAGAGCGTGTGGGTGGAGGGGAGGAGAGGAGAGAGCAAGCCGAGATGGCGAGAGTGCTGGGGTGAGAGGTGTGCCGGGTGAGGCAGTGTGGGTGGGTGAGGAGAGGTAAAGGGGTGGGTGGTGCAGCGGCTGTGGGCGGCAGTGTGGGGATAAGAACACAAGTTTATCCATCCATTACTTGGTTAAAATTGGAATAAAGGTGGATGGTCAATAAATTACAAAAAAAAAAAAATAGAATGAGTGGTAGATTAATGTGAAAATGAATGCCACCAATTTGGAGAAACAGACAGAAGCATCAACAGAGATACAATCTTTGCAGAAATAGGATTGCTATTTCTTTCATATGTTTATTTTAAATAGGAACTTCTCCAATGTTTGCCATGTTTTCATTCACACAATGCTAAAAGTTTCCATACAGGCAATATGTCCACCAGGGATGACTCAGCTCACATATTCAGGTATACGCAGCATTAAAGCAAGTCATTTTAATTGCCCGTGTAGACATAAAGAAAAGCATATGAAGACGGCTATAATGTGGGTGTAGAAAACTTGATGGCAATCACATTGATGAGGCATGGATGGAGGATGTGGTTGTCAATTTCACAAGATAACTTTCTGTCACAGAGGATAAAAAAGTACATGCAAAAAAAGTACATGCAGATGACAAAGTTAGAGCATATAAAAGTGTTTAGTTGTTTGTCAAAATCATTAGTCAAATTAGCCGCCTCGCAGTGGATGCAGCCTGAGTGGGCAAGTGAATTGGTGACAGAGGGGAGGGGAGGCGAGCGTGTGGGGGAGGGAGGATTGAAGGGCTCAAGGTAATCTGGGGAGTTAATGCAGCTTATAGAGTGGGAGGGGGACAGAGCAGCCAGATAGAGGCAGGAGGGAATATAAAAATAATAGGGTCAGCAGGGAAAGGGGGAATAAATGAAGATGTATCTGAAACAAAAGCAAATGGAAAGGGAGGGGGCTGTGTGAGATAAAGAGTGGGTTAATGAAAGGTAGGGTGAGGTTGTAGGAGGGAAGTCGACACACAGGAGAGATGGGGAG
The DNA here is from genome assembly GCA_024416835.2 of Perccottus glenii. NCBI lineage: Eukaryota > Metazoa > Chordata > Actinopteri > Gobiiformes > Odontobutidae > Perccottus > Perccottus glenii. Next base: position 15,821,491 of record CM044555.2, on the reverse strand, counting down.
CGGGGGAGAGGTCTGCATGGGGAAAGAATGCTGGGTGGAGAAAGGAAAGGCAGACACCAACCGCTTTGTGCTGAAAGCAAAAGATGGAGAGATTGAGGAGAGGTTTTAGGGAGGAACTAGTGGATGGGCACAAGACCAAAAAAAGAAAAAGCAGTCAGAGTGGCCTGAACCAGGCTGAGAAAAGAAGGTTTAGGGGATGGATAATGGAAAGTGGATGAGGAAACGGCAGGGTGGATGCTTCAGTGTAAAGGCTAACACACAAAACTGTACTGTGAATGGTACAAACCTTTCAAAGACACAAACACGTGGATGAATAACAAGAACAGGCTTTAAATGTGATGGGAAATGAAAATCAAATGTTTGTTACACTTCAAAAAGTCAATCTTGTATTTTAATAGTAATGTAACGACATAGCACCATCCAAAAATGTGTGGAGATAGATGCACACTAAATGCCATAATTAAGTCAGGTGGTTTCTAAAGTTTGGTTCTGTTAGCACTGGGTGATAAAGCTAATCAAAATGTTTAATTAATAGGAAGGAATACGTGTTTGATACATGTACTAAAGTGCCCTCAAAGGTTTTTCAGTCTCTATGTGTGTTAAACACTTTTTATATTAAACAAGTCCCAGTTATTGGATGCAAAATTACAGCGCGTATCCTCCTAGTAAGAGGATCACGGGCTGCTAGTACAAGTTCTTGTCCTAGATTCAAAACTAAAAGGTCACAAACATCATTTCCAACATAATTTTCTATTAGGCAATGGATTAGTAAAACCATAACTTAGAGTAGTAATCCATCTTTGATATATATTTATCTAATGCTTTAAGAAGTTAAAAGACAAGGGAAAAAAACAAAACATTGAGGTCAAGAATGCTGCCATTGCATCAAAAGAATTGTCATTATCAGAATCTTGTTGGTATAAGAATCTTTGTCAGCCCCTTGTACCATCTCCTAATAATTTCCAGTTTCTGCGGTAGGATAACAAAACTAGTGTCAGTTTAACTCATTGTTGAATTGTTTGACTGACTCATGTGTTGAAAGATCCACTTGAAAAATTGCACGTCCATGTCCTTTTTACAGTGGTGGGTATGACTTTTACTGACTTTCCTAAAGACAAACACTGACTGTTCAAGAGCCGCTGTCAAGAGGCTGTCGAACAAAAGCACAAAAAAACTTGCAAAGACTGCAATCAAGCACTACAGACACAACAGAGGAGCAGCCGCATGGTACAAGAGGTTCCCCTGGCTTGTGTCACTGCGCTCTGTCCACCGAGGGACACTCCACGGAGCGGCGAGCACGGATGTTTTGTGTTCAGTGTGATCATTAGTGTGTTGTCGCACTGCCCAGTGACCACAGAGGCTATTGGCCGTCTCCCCTCTCTCCAGTCTCATAACATTAAGACTGTCTCTGTGTGCTTGTATCCTTGGCAACCTGCCTCCAACAATGAAAAGAGCTCTGGCCTCAGCATGGGAGGCGGTGGTGGCAAGAAGAACTCAGCAACAGATAGTGCTGGATGGAAAAACGTCAGACAGGGAAAGTGAAGGAGTGGGCTAGTGACAGACTTGCGGGTGAACAGAGGTAAGAAAGGTTAAAGGTCATGTAGTGAATGAGTCAAAGCTTAGTGTTAGTGGATCAGTGGACATCTGTGCCAATCCTGACCTGAGAATCAGATGAGTCCCTGACCAACCTGTGTCTTGAACTTAACTTACCCTACACCAAATGCCGTACTAGCCAGACATTATGAGCACAGTGCCTCCACAGTCTCAGGCTTTACCTGGGATGACCTGCAAGCAACATGTGTTTTTCATGAGCCAATCAAAAATAAAGCGCTTTTGAGCAATGGAGTCAGGAGAAATAGTGGGTTGATTTTTATCCAGTCACTTAGAGCAGTATTACAATATTTTTTTAGGACAGCGTACAATGAACTTTTAGCAAAAGCAGAGATGTACAACAACAAAGAATGTGAAAATGTTCTCTACAATTTTACTATACAATATATTTGTGATACATGATTTATTTGATTTTTCCAATTCATTTGAAAATTGAGGACATGTCTCACAATGAGAAAGTTGTCTTGTCCAAGCCTATATTCAGTGTGAGTTAGTTAGATAAAGGGCCGTATCTATCATAGTCAGTGGGCAGAGAAGAGAAAAGGGACACACGCATAGACCAGTGCTTTTTTCTTTTTCCCCCACTGCTGCCGAGCTGAGCCATTGAGATTAATTGCTTATGATCAAATCAGCAGAAGCTGTGCAAATTAAAGAGCGAGCCCTTCCCCTTCGTTACACTCACCCCACCTCCCAAGTCAGACCCCTTTTTGGACAGTGCGTGTGACGAGCTACGCTACTTGTTCAAAGCTACCAACATGTCATTTCCTCTTTCCCTGAAGAGAAACGCAGAGTTCCGAAAGGCCTGTAAATGGAGCAAGGGGCTCAGTCGCACGCATCTAAAGGGAGGAGCGCCAGTGCCATGAGCAAGGCTAGTGACATCTCAGACCCTTTCACCAAACTGCTTTTACTCCAAGTCTTTCATTAAGAAGCCATTAGAAAAAGGGCAGCGTGAGCCCACATGACCTCTGCCTAACCTTTGTAACACACCCCTCAAAGGGAGGGAGGAAAGGGGGAAAGATATAAACATAGTTAGATAGCAGAAGGAGTAGGGAAGATCAAAAGGGAGATGCAGCAGCTAAACTGAATGAAGAAAGTAAGTCTTGTGCATTTTATTTCACCGTTTTCCATAGGTACTGCTTTCTCCTGTTTAAGCAAGTGTCATATCATGTCTACACGATAAAAAAACTTTATGACAGATTTTTTTAAAGCTAAATTAGCATGGAAATAGGTGACATTATCTGACATCTTTGGTTTAGTCGCACATCACCACTCGATGATCAGAGGCGCACTCAGCAGGGCGTTCAGTGGAAAGATATTCCAACAGATACAATAGATAGGACACTTACATGGCAGACGGGAGAAGTATGTGAGTCAGATTGGGACAAAGCGGTACAGAGGCGTGCGATAAGTGCGCTGTGACTTTAAAAGAAGGGGATAATTTGGAAGTGGAGGGGAAGACGGCTAGGCTGCTTCCTTAGTCGGACACAGGAATGTACAGCGGGCGGATCCCATGCATGTGTATGTGTATTTGTGCCAGACAGGAATCCCTAACCCCCACAGGCGGCGGCTCCACTTATCAAGGCCCGAGCACAGGGCTATGAAGGGTCTGGGTGTCCCGCTCCTATCAAATCCACCTCTAACCTCCATCGCTCCCTTTCACACAGCAAACCTTGAAGCTGGGTGTCTCTGAGGCACAGAACTATGGGAAGGCCAACAGTATAACCACAAAACCGAGAAGAAAAAATGCACCATGCAAAAAATGCACCAAGACAGTCTGTCTTCTCAGTCTCACATCAACAAAAATAACAAAAAATACTCTTAAACCCATCAATTCACAATTAAAGCAACACTTCATTAGGCGTTACAAAGAAATTTAAGAACACTATACAAAATAATTTAGTATTCATATAAAATCTGTGGATACTGAAGCTGTGAATAATCCCACCTGAAACAAGTAAACGACTCATTTTAAATTTAGACACACGCTGAGATGAAGGGGAGAAGAGTGTGGGTTGTAATGGTAAGATCAGATCAAGTTTCTTTGTCAATATAATATTGGTTTTGTATATTAAAAATGTTCTCTTGCTGCTGTTGAGTCAAAAAGAATTGTAAAGAGTGAAAAACAATTGTGGATACAGGCAGGAGAGTAGTCTGGGGAAAGGGGCTCATTAGCTGGAATATATTGAAGCAAGAAAGTAACCTCACATCATTCTGTCATATGAAGCCATTTTGATGATGGCAATATTCTCTGTGCTTTGATTAATTGCCTCCTAGTGGTAGAAATCATAGAGACTCAATGCTACTTACAATGACATACAATCAATAAAGTTTTCTACTTTTTGACATTGAGCATGAAAGTTCTACTTTTGCCCAAGCAAATAAACCCCCAGGTGATGAGGAGCCCAAAGCGTTCCTTTAATTCTGTTTGACTGTTTGAAAACTTTTGTCAACACTTAACCACACTCTCACAAAGACGCACACAAGCCCCAACTATAGCTGGAGTGTATGCGCTGAGTGAAAGCAGAAGTGACAGTGTGAATTGATGGGATGGAAAAGAAGGTCCAAACAGACAGAGGGAAGGATAGAGGAGGGGACAAGGACACAGAGTGGCTTCCAGGACTGTTTTGAGAACCGTCCAATCCAAAAGCAACACTTGTATGTACACAGCCTAAGCCATAATTGTCCCCTGTGGTGACTCTGGCCTCTCCCTCTTAGCTTCTCATTGCTGTTGGCCAACTCTGCTGTATCTTTAACACTTTCTTTTTTTCCCCTTTGAAATGGGTGGGGGCTTGTCACAAGAGACAAAGCGATGGATGAAGGAGAAAAAGAGGTCTAAGAGGAAGGAGGTGTGGAGGGGTGTGACAACGGAAAGAGGGGACGGAGGGAGAGAATGAATGTTAGAGGGAAGGAGACTTTGCCCTCCAGCGGGAACACTCCCACGATTGTGTGCATGTGTGTGTGTTGTGCTGCTGTGCTGTGGCCAAACCGACACACCCACAGGCTGTAGACCTCCATATCCTGTTCGGGCTGTCCGTTTGTCCAAACATCACCCCCCTGTCGTGGCTCCCCTCTTGCAACTGGTCTGACACTGTAGAGGCTGCACAGTAACTAGAACAAAGACACCTTTCTAAAATAAACACCAAGAAAGAGGAACTTGGGCTTCAGTAAAAATGAGAAAGAAGGAGGGCAGGGTTCCAGTCAGGGGTTTGCTGTAATGCACTGTTATAGTTAAACTCCTTTTCCTGTCAGTCCTCTACTTCTTTAAATGTGCTGGTCTTAAAATCCTGGCCACTTGTGCTCAACTAACTCATGTTTAGTTAGTTGTGGGTGTCAGGTATAAGCCACAATAGCTACATTGGCAATTAGGTTGTTCAGATCAATGGTGCAAAAATATGACGCACAATAAAGCACAGACGTATTTTCACACACACACATCGTATAAGCATGTAAATTCCCCCAGTTTGCAACATGTCATGGTAACACGTTAACTAATAAATTAAAAACAAACATACTATAAGTCAGTGTGGATGAAAGTTCAGCCCATTAAACTAAATATTACTATATTTAACTAAACCATTTTTTTTTTCATGCTCCAGGTGCTTACCACATTATGTTCATTGGTGTAAAGACATTTGTTTTATTATGAGGTGGGGAGTGTTTACTTTGCTGTTGTGGACTTAAGCAATGGGGGTAACTGCTGTGAATGTTCAACCACAGAAACCAAATGACCCACACATCTTTACATGTGAAGTACCAACAGGACATCCTGTCAGGGTGCATTCTGGGTAGTTTAATTCTTCAACCTGTGTAGTCAGTGCCAAGAGGTGTGCATTCAGAAAATCTGTTGGCGTTTTCATATTTGAGTGCAGGTGTAGCGCAAAGCTGTATGTTTTTGTGGGCTCTGGTTAACTCACACATGGCCTGTCCCAGGTGCGCTCAGGGTGGGACGGATAATCTTTAACCCATACACACACTTTTCCATTCCTTCCATGGGCAGGAGGCGAAAAAGCAGGGGGTGCTGACGTTTTGGACTAAAGCCGCTGTCAACAGTGAGGAGGGGGAAACTTCCTGTTCAAAATGCCCCCCCAAAAATTATAAATAGAGCAGGTGTCTGTGTCTGTAAGATAGAAACCATGAGCTGTGAGAGAAAAAGACAGACACCGAGAGTGTGAAAATTTGTGTGAGTAGGAAGAAGGGGCTGGTGGACTGCCCATAACGTCCAGCAGGATGTGAGGTCATGTGACAAAGATGGCTGGTGGTAGGCGGTGAGAAATGATTGGTTTCCATGGTGACAATGGAATTTCTTTAATTTAGTGGGACGCCACCATAGAAGACTAAATGACACATGCTGCATGGTGTTGGGATACCATATGGAACTGGGAGGTTAAAAGAGGAAGGTCCAAAATACATTGTGTAGGTCTGAAATAAGTCAGCAAAACTTTTTCTTCTTATGAAACAATTATTATAGAATATAGTCTGTTTTTAAGGTGGCACATAAAGCATGGTTGGAAATGTAGAAGCCAGTTTACACTAAATACTATAGGCTGACCTATGTCTGGCAGTTGAAAGGTTTTGGCTTGTTGTCATCCTGTACAAAATATATTACCAGATGTCTCTGAAAACAAATGCTGGATTATGTCTGATCCACTGTAAATGCTTTTTTGAAAAACATATCTTAAAATTTGAAAAGGTTTGTGTAAAAAAAAAATGGAGGCCAACATTAGTGAAAATGAGTAAAATAACATTGGGGTAAGCTTGGGACAAAAAGGGAAGTAGAGGATGGGGCTAAAGGGAAGCACAGAGAGTATGGGGGTGAATAGGCAGCAAAAAGTCAATCGGATGGGAGGGGAAAAAGGCTGAAATCATCTGTTCATCTGTGTGTAGACAAAGAGACAAATAGGGGGTGGGGTCAAGGTTGGAACATAAAATAAATGATAAACGTGCTAGAAGATGAACCAAAATGAAAGAGGAAACTCCAGACATGAGGTAGTTGTCTCAGCCATAAGCACTTGCAACAGGGAGGAGGTTAAAAATTAAGTCTACACAGTGTAAAATATTCAATCTATTTTGGTTTTTAATGAAGGAGTGAAAATATGCAAGTAGATTATTAAACTGAAAAAGTGTTGAGGTTTTGTTTGAGGGCGAGGGGGCTGAAATCTGTTCACAGTGTTTTAAATATTAAACCTATTTAAGTTTAATGATGTGCAAATACTATGGGGAGAGTCTTAACTGGAATACCGAGAGGAAGGGGTTGAAAAGGGGGAGCCGATTCATTATTTCAAGTGTTCACCTTTAGACTGCAGAGACTTGGGGAGAGAAGCACGGAAGAAGATAGAGAAAAAAAAAGTGGATGTGGAAGTGCACACGAGAGGACAGTTTTCCGAGCCGCCTCTATCTGTCGGACCCAGGTGATTTGGCGAGGTCTAGAGAACAAGTCAAAAGACGTAACACTAAGTAAAGCTTGTATAAATTAACGGTTCTATAGAAGAATGATTACAGTGTTTTATGGACATGTGCTCATTATTGTTGTGTCTTATTGTGTGTTTAAGTGGTAGAACATTGCAAGATAAAGACATTGGACTTCAAAAAAGATTCTCGATGTAATCAATGTGCAACAGCTAGAGGGAAATGGAAAGAACAGCCCACGTGCAATTGAACTGTTCGTGTCAACATAATCAGATGCTCTAAGCTGTGTGTGCGCATTTACACTGGCCATGTACACAACTGCCAAAATCCCCCAAGCTGCCACTAAAGGTCACCATGAATGTGTGTGTGTGTGTGCAAAGAATATTTCCACTTCTGATATTATGTACAGATCAAGTTGGTGTTTGCCCCAAGTAGAAATAACAAATCAATTGGTAACTTGCATTTTCAACACGCTTCTTTAATGCACACTAGTTTTCATTTGACTGATACATCTAATTTTGAGAAGATGCATTTATTTCCATTCCACTGAGAAAAAGTATTTGAAATTAAAATGGCAGAAGGTAAGCCTTGTGTGGACAAAGAAACAAGACTGGCATGCATGTGTGTACTTGAAAAGCTGAACTTGTATTGCCCTTTAGAAATGAATTTTTCAATGCATGTCTAGAAGTCATCACAGACTATGTATATGCTGGAAAAATGCCTCTTTTCTTCCGATGAATGCAAAGTTATTCAATGCCACACAAGAAGAAACTATACTTCACAAAATACTTGGCCACAGTTATTAAACACATTTCTTTTTTCTACAGTATTGAACAAAATAACTTTCTCTGCATAATTCAGAGAAAAGAGGATGATATACAGAATAATGCATCAATAGTGATTTTTTATGAACACCACTGCCTTTGATTTGCAGATGTGTTTAATCCAGCACTGCACGAAGCAGCGGGGGCCAAACTAAAAATAATTATAAGTAATTATTCAAAGGTTTAAGACATAAGTAAGAATGAGTAGAGACTATTTAAAACTCTACTGCTCAAAACTGTCACTTCAAATATAGAGGTGGATGGGAAGAATACACAAGTTTACACAGTCTTATACCCTGCTATTACATCTGCAAGACTGTGAAATATTGAGAAAAGGTGACAGTGTGAATGAGTGAGATGGACAAACCTGAAATAAGTTAAGTTTTTAAACAGCCATACATTATCCATTTATTATGCAATAAATCCTGACAAATCCATTGGTCAGTCTTTGTGTTGTATTCAACTTAGCTTCTCTAACCGGAAAATAAGAGACTTCTCATCAATAAGGAATGAAGCAATTATGCTAATCTAACGCTGAAGGTGCCCTTTCTCCTTTTTACCTAGCATGTTGTTACACTGAAATCTCTCTCTAATCATCAAATCATCATGCATGTCTCCAGATATACTGTTCATGCTTCATGTTCATGTCTATAGGAAAACAGGACACTAGTGGCTGTTACAAGAATATCAGTTGGGACATATTCATGAGAGAAATGACATACGATCAGGGCTGGCCCAGCCTATAAGTGAACTAAGGAGCTGCTTAGGGCCCTATTAATTAATGTCAAAAATTAGGTTGAGTTTATGTTATAACTGAGCTCCTAACTGAAGCTCATTTATAACATCAACTCAGCCTAAATTTTGTTATAATCTGCAACTGCTAATCTTTTGTGACTGGGACTTTTGAATTGGTGGACAAGAATTGTACTGATGTAGGGTACCACTGTTTCTATAAATCCATGGTGAGACAAGGCCCCCATGACCTATCCCACTTTAGGGCCCCCAGATGAACAGGGCCGGCCCAGGATTAGATGTTGTAATGAAATACAGTTTGTTATAGTACAATCTAGGAATGCACATTTAATTAGATTTTTATGTTGCAATGGTGGATATCTGTTTTTCAGATTGAACTTTTAATTATGTTGCAAAGTAATTTATTCATAGAGATTTAGAGGGATAAAAATGTGTGATTATCCCTCAACAAAAATTATACTTTACGTCTCAAAATGTGATCAATCTGTGTAATCATTCTTTGTATTGTAAATACTGTTGGTAATTAGCTGCTTTAAAGTGTCTAATGTCTATCCGCTATCTGTCTGCTAATCCAAGCCCAATTGCTTGAATTACGCAGGAGAATGTCCATGTTGCTCCACATTGGTCGAGTTAAGAGCAGATTCTACTTCCCAAATCAAAAACATCCTGTTTGTTACTTTAGAACTGTAAATAGAAAGGTCTAATACCCTGCCCCTACATATGTTCGTGCATCTGAAATCGGATTTTCTACTGCAGGTGTGAAAATCCTTTGACTTAAGAATCTTAAGACGTTAAGACGACAAACTCTTACATACTAGCTCCAATAAGAGAAGCCCAAACATCCTGACCATTTTGCCCTTGGTCAAAGTACCACAGACCCAATGTTCTCATTAGGGAGGTGTACTCAAAGAAGTGCACATAAGTACAGAACCACTCCCTTTACCAAAACACTGGAGCACCCCCAAGTGAAGCCTCCCATACCAGTATGAACCTCACTAAACCTGTTCAACAATGCCCCAAACTCTCCTTAAACAAACAGAAACCGGTGCCTGCAAACTGACTGAACACACAATAGTAAAGCATATCCTGACTGTCAAGATGAAGGATAACTTGAGTCATGTGTTACCGCTCTTAAACGTCACAGAAGCTCACTAGTAACATACGATTTTCCTGCTAAATGGCAAAACAAATGCTCTGAATGAGACCCAAATAATCATCAATCTCCTCATTACCATTTTCCTTTCCCACCACCGTGAGTCCCTTCATAAAGCTGTGGGAAACAATGGGGATAAACTGTTACTGTTTTTGGCTTGCACTGTGCCAGTCTACACCAGTAGCAGCACTAGACTTCCTCTAACCTTTAGGTGAGAAAACACCTCCTGGTAATGGCTGCTTTGCCAAAGTTAGACTTGCTCTCGGTGTCTACCTTCAGACTGCCTTAATAGTGCCACTTCTGTGTAACTGTGGAGCACACAGTGTGCTTTATTATAATAAGGTCTGGCAAATTTAGGACATTTAAGTACACATGCCATTGAACTCTCATCTTTTCCTGTTTTTGTTTGAGTTTGTCTCTTCACAATCTCATTACCCCTTCTCTCCCACCTTCCTCCTTATGCCCTTTTCAGAGGTCCTTTCCTAAACCCCAGAGAGTGAGAGAGAAGGGGGAGGAGTCTGGGAAGGCGAGGACTCACTGGTAATCCGTGCAGTGACCCAGGTCAATTCAATTATCCTGTTTTCTTTCGCTGCATGGCGCGTGTGCCCATTTCACAGCCAACTCCCTTAATGCGTCCAGGATTAGCTTCTCTTACTTTTAATGATCTACCTATTGACGCCTTGGGCCCCACACATGCACACACCTCAGACAAACAGACAGGTATGGTTTATGAGTATTCATTTAAGAGTGAAGGAATTCTCTAAACAACTGTGCGTGGCTGAGGATCAGGAGCATGTGTTACATAAACTGCTGTAAGAAGCAGGCTGTATTATGCAGCTACATTTAAACATACCACACCATTAAGATTTTAGATAATCATCTTAGGACTAACACATTAGAGTAGAATTAATCCCTATGCTCAAGGAGGAAAAGAGGTCATTTTACAATACAATAAACTGTGGAGGAGGATGGTATCCATTTATATATTTCTCTCAATTCCTATACTCTTAACATTTAAAAACATCAAAACAGTGAACAGTTTACAATGCACCTGACTAGACTATCTTTCAAATCAAAGCAGAGATAAGCACACTTAGGTGTTGAGACACTTAAATATTTAACCTAAGCTAACTATCACAACAGTCATTCACCAATAAAATGACTGGATAACAAACGTAGGGAACATTACAATACTTTGTGAATGCATTTAAGTGCTTTCACTGTTATTTACACAATGCCAAAACGCAAACGTAATCAAAACGATCTGTATTCACATCGATACACGCAACTGTTGATAAACGTAGTAGTATTGTCTGCCTGTAGTATGTCTGCTAGGCCAGTAGAAGCGCCGTGAATGTCACCGCTACAGTCATTACACGCAATATCTCTGCTCTGCTGTTAAACTATGGATGTATGATTAGAAAAGGATCCTGAATGAGTAATGGCGAGTCAATGGACATTGCTCATTGGCGCAGCATACTGTACCAAAAAAGTTTTTGGCTTCCGGATTAATTTTTGTGTTGTGCCACAAACTACGACCCTTGCGCATGTGGTCTTGTGTGTATGCGATGGGTTCTGCCCAATGGGCGCAAAGGCGGGACATGAAAATGGTCTCAGTAAGACAAAATAATCTCACTCTGACCACATATGTTAAAAAAACTTGGATCATTCATTTTTAAGTTTTGTAAGAAAAATGTTAAGAGGATGAAGTAAGTATCTCATTCCCACTTAGAATTAAATAACTCTTGTGACAATGACTGCAGGTTTACAACAGGGGCAGATAAGTAGAAAACTTAGGCTGAGATACTATTAGTTGTGTGTTATCGAAGAGTTAAGAGTTAATTGTGCCCTATTGTAACTATGAACAGGGAATAGTACTTTTATTTTTCTTACCCAGGATGTCTTGTCCGTTGTAGTTCCACCCAGCTACTGCTAGAATGGAGGGCAATGGGGACCCAGGTCTACTGTCCCTCTCTTTGTCCCACTTCCTCTCGACCTGCTGGGTAATATGCCTGACCGTGTCCTTGTTCTTCCTGTTCTTTCTCCGCCCTGATCCCGGTAACGGTTGCCAAGGCCCATCTCCATTTCCTATTTGTCCAGTCCCTTGCTCTGTCTGGCTTTGGGCTGCCCCCCTAGGAGTGTCCCGGGGATGAGAGGAGGATGCGGGTGACACCTGCTCCTCTTTGACCGTTACGGGTCTGTAGTCATGCGGCCAGGCAGGCTGGGAGTCGTGGCAGGCGTCCTCCTGGCTCTCATGACTTTTGGGTGCTTCCTGGTCCTCTTTGCCATAGGTACTGCCCCCCTCGTGACAGCTGGCAATGGCAGAATCTCCCGAGGAGTTGGCTGGACTGGTTCGGCGAGCCAGCCAGGGGGAGGTACTGCGTCCGGATATGATGGACGCAAGAGCTTCGGATGCCATCCCAACAATCGCTCCTCCTGTGCCCCCTAAACTTGCTCCAACGACACTCCCAGGACCTGACATCCCCACTCCTCCCCCCATACCGGCCGCTGCAACTGCACCCATCTCAAAGTCTGCCAACTCGTCAGCCATTTCAGAGCGTATGCTGATGTCCAGAGCAGCCTTGATGAAGCTGTGGCAGGCTTGAACAATGTCAGTCATCTGTAGGTAGCTAGCAGCAGACATCACCTCAATCACATTCTTACTGGTGAGGGCAAGGTGTGCAGAGTACATGAAGTCCAATATGGCTTTGAAGCCTGTCGCCGTGACAATATCCAGATGAGTGACAGTAGTGTGGTGGGGAGGCTCGGCCCCTTTTTTAACCTTTAAGGAAAGCATTTATTAGTTTCTTTACTATAATTAATTTTTATTCTCCAATGACCCATGTGCTCCCATCTCTTACCTGACAGTAAAGAGTCTTGAAGTAGCGTGAGGAGCCCAGGAGGATGTTCTTATGGGCCTTGAAGATCTTGCCGTCCACAATGACACAGGCGTCACAGAGGATGCCATGCTGCCTCTGCTCATTGAGCTCTCGGAGGAGCTGGCGGTAGTGAGATGAGATCTCCATGTCCTCCTTTCTGTTGTTCATCTGTGTAGTTGAACAGAAGCCTCTCCTCCAAACCGTCTGCTGGGGAACACAATAGGCACAAGACATTAGCTTAAAATGAAGATTGCAAAAAATACAAATAGTAGACAGAGGAAATTTTATGGGCTTGTTTCTGAGCACATTGGTTGTATAGCGTTTCTAATAATGACTGTAGACATTGATAAGGTTGGCTTATAAACTCAAAACAGTAGCATTGAAGAAGTTGAAAAAATGTGATTAAAGTAAGAAATAAATGAATATTTTATTTATTAATTATGGTCCTAATTACTTTACAATATTTTCCCCAAATAATAATATCTTACCTATTAACATATTTATTTGCAATAGTCATGGTCAACATTTAAAATAAAAATAAAAATGCTTAAAAAGTTGGTTTTACTTCAGTGTAAAGAAGAAAAATAAGTGAATTCAGTTAAACTAATACTTTAAAGAGGCTACGGATATTTCAGTAATGACTGTGACATGAAAACAATACATCAATGGAAGCCACTTCCCACTTGCTCTAGTTTGATGTCTAAAAACAGCTCAGTAACAAATAGTCAAATATCTCTGTATTTAAACTCTGTCTGACAGGTTCATTTGTGTGTGCTGTGTGTGTGGCAGCAATGTGTGTGTATGCTCATTAAAAATGTCACTTATGAAGCCTAGCACTTTCACAAAACAGAGAGTTAGCGCCAGAAAAACACCTCATTTAGTAGCCCACTTTACGATTAAATATATCAATAAACACTGACTACGCGTCTTGTTATTTTTTCACATCTCTCTTTTGACTGTGAATTTTCAATCAGCTGTCTAGTTAAGACGAAAACTTTCTCTTGAACCTTCACCCCAGTGTTTCTGATCTGCTGCAGTTCCATCGAGGGTTGTGAAGACAAAGTGTGTTGAGGAAAAAAATGGAAATGGTTAATGACAATTTGTGAGCTGCTCTCCTTCGAATAAAAAGCACTTTTAGACAGTATTGATAATGACACTGTCGAAGTACTGAATCATTATTTCTTATCTGAAACAAAGGTGGAAATTTGAATTTGTACAATCTATTAGCCCATAAAAGTTCTCTCCTTTTGGCAAGGAAGATTAGACACTGCTTACAAATATTGATCTATGATACATGTTGTTTTTTTTTTTTTTTGCTTGAGCTCAAAACAACCAAATGTTATTGCAAGTGGCTTCTATGCTCTGTACAGGTTAGACAACAAGCAAGAGGCAGAACAGACAAGGGTGAAGGCTACACAGAAAGAGACACTCAATACACAAAAAATAAGAGAAGATGTATATGAACACACAGTCAACAGTGCATTAGCCCAAGCATTAGCAGACGCCGCTCTCACTCTCGTCTTAGCGAGAGCTAAATTGTGGGGACGCAGAGTGTTACCAACGCAGAAGTGATTTGTTTTGGGAACACCACAGCTGTCAAGTCTCATGGGCCGTTTACAAAGATGACAGCTAGGTTTGGCCAAGGTGACAGCAGCGTTTGCTAGGGGGCCGGCACAAACTTCAGGTCATGTTTAGCAAAGCTCTGCTCATCCTGATGGCTTGTAAGATCAAATAAATCCACAGTGTCTCCCACGTCCACTCGGACAAACACATCCCTGATGAACAACGTCGGATGATGGGATGGACTTGTGGTGACAACTCAAAGAAAGTCCAGGATCTGATCAATCCTTGGCCACAACATTTCTTTTTTATTGGTGCTTCCTTTATGCCACATAGATTTAGAAGAGACTAGAAACTGTGTCATTCAGTGTTTTAAAAGGCAAGTTTTGACGCCCATGTGTTTTTATTCTTAGGCTCACATGTTTCTTTGAAAAATCTATTGGTGCTCTAACCTTGAGTTATTATTTTCTTTCTCTGTTGCCCTGATGGAAGTATTGAGAGTCTTCACCTCTGACTTTTTTAGACAAACCAAGGCGCTTTAAAGACACAGCCTCCTCCTCTCTGCGCTTTCATCTCAGGGCCACTGCAGTTGTATAGCCCTGTCTATAAGATAGGCTTCTTCTCACATAAAACATAGAAAAAAAGTCAGTTATTCACTGAAATACCTCTTTTTTTCTCAAGCTTTTTTTCCAGAAATGTGAACAGTGAAACAGGGTCACTGTGCAGAGCCATCAAGTTTATATTTATTAGAGCCAGAGAAAAAAAGAAAGGGAATTCAAAGTAGCTATAGCAAACATTTATGGACAGCTGCAGTCTCCCTCAGCTCTGTTTCTAGAGTTTTTAAACCAAGAATAGATTGAAAACAATGAAGAGAAATGCTAAGAACTGTAGTGGCAGCAGCACAGGAACAGTAAGTTTAAATTAAAAAAATCCCATAATAGATACATGGCTCATCAGTGCAGCTTCTTTTTTGGTGTGCCAAAGCATATCTAAAGGTCTAATACAATGTTAATGGGGCTTTATCTTTTATGTCATTATCTGGATTTTCCACAAAATGTGACCATGTGGCTATATAAATGATGTATAAATGTAGAAAAACTGATAAATGGAGAGGGGAAAAAGCTGAAATTCATCTGGAGAAGGAGAAACTGTTTAATCAAATTTAAATCATGTGCACACTTATACGGTGCTGAAGAGAAGGGACCCCATTAATAGGATGCGCTTTGACCTCTAGACACCTTGTTTGTCTAATTGGCTTGTTTAATTTCAGCATGTCCAATTTCCTCCACAGAAAGACTTCTTTTTCAAAATCCAATCCCAGTGTTTGTGGCTTATTACATAAACACTCCAGTTTCTTTAGATTCCATCTTCAAGCAAGACTTTATCAAAACCAAAAAGTCTCTACCGTGTGAGCACAGCTAGCCTTGATTTACAGCACACCTTTTTTTTGTAATATATTGACACAAGATGAAAAAGTAAGGTAAAATGAACTTGTCACACAATCAACTAGAGAGAAAGAGCCAGAGACTTTTGTCTCTCTTTGAAGCATTAGCAACTCACCAAGGCTACAGAAACTAAATGCATTCAGAGTGTTACAGCACAGAAAAAAGCCTTTATTGTGTCTATGAAATCTCAGCGAGGAAAAAAAACAGAAGGGTAAAAAGTCATCAAGAGTGGCTGGCTGGCTGACAGTCTGTGCATGTTTATTATTTGTGGTCAGAGATGTTTGTTTCAGTAAAGTGTGTCGCCACAGCTCCAAGTCGCTGTCACCCTTCTCAGACCAAATCCAAAGTGACTGTCGTCTTAAACCCCCTCCTATTTTGACACAATCAGCTAACCCCTTTCCCTAAATACACGCTAGTTCACACGCTTAGACGAGCCGTCATGGCATCACACCCAGTTTGTCCCGGTCACATCACGGCAAAGTCACTTTAGGCCCCAGCCAGACGTCTAAGGAGATGAGACATGTGATGAAGCGAGAGAACGGGGCTTCCTCTTCCCCCTTGTGTTCTGTTCTAATGCGGCCTGTCCCTTCGAGCCACTTCTCTGCCTCCTTGACCATGCAGGACGAGGCGAGGTCCTTCTGGATCAAAGACACTCGGATACTTTTGTTTGGATAGGGGCTTTCAGACAGTGCTGAGTGCTTGCAAGGTTTTCACTGGTCTTGCATGTTAAAATGCTCCAATGGCTTGATTTATTGTGGTTGAGGAAATTTGGTGACTTTTCCACATAATCATTTAGTTGTCTTTTATGTTCCATCTTAACATTATCTGCTTCAAATTACAACTTTTGAAGGTTGACTATTAGCAGTGAAGTTCCTCCTTTGCACATTTCTACTTTCATCCTGGCTGTGCAGTTAAAAACCAGCAGGGAGTATACAGTTAAAACTGGCCAAAGATTGAATGAACGTGTGGAGGAAGGAGGAGGGGACATCGATTTGAGACTTGGTCGCCAAAGCTTGGCATTTCTGTTGTCAAGCGTCCCAGCTTAAAGCCCCTGCTACTAAATTCTTATCTGTTAAAAAGCTCTCTTTTGCATATTTCCAGTTGCAACTTGTAGCGGTGCACTAACGTATCATACTTCCACTGGTTCTGTAGAAAACGCCAGCAGGTTGGCAGCTCTACACTAAATGAATTATGTATTATGTAAAGTATTCAAAACAAAGTGAAATAAATGATGCTAGCCCCAAGAAAAGATATTAGAAGGACCTGTGGTGTAATATGCTAATATTGATGAAAAATTAAGATACAGGAAGAAAGAATCGTTAGTGGACTCGAATGACAAGGAATTCTATGAAAGCGAGTAAGGCAGAATGCAGAATACATAAGTGGAAAAGCCCCATCCACAAAATACTGTACTTTCTTAAATAAAATCAACATTAATGTGTGGAAATAGCTGAAGCAAACAATGAAAGCTGATAGAGTCAGAAGATTGAAGGGCTTGAACAGGAAGAGAGCAGAGCAAGTGAGTCAGGCAGCCAATATTTTTTAAACAGCTTTGCTTCCACTCAACTGGGCATCAAGGCCATTATCCCGGGGTTAATCCCCAATCCGCCGGAGCTGGCTGCCTTCCGGGACAAGCCAGGGTGGTGGCCATAATCACGGCAGCCACGGACTAAAATAACATGGAACACACATTTATGTACTTCCAACTTATTTTTGCCTCATATCTGACTTCCCTTTTGCTTTTTATTTAATTTTTTACAGTTTCCATCTGTGCACCTTTATTTGCTGCACTCTAATTGTGCCACTTTTATTTTTTTGTTACCTTCTCTACCTCCACTCCAACCACTCGCTTATTGGCTGCCAGCCAACATGGCCGAGGTGGAGGGAGAGATTGACTTAAAGAAGGATAGTGAGTGTGGACAGGGGCCAAAGCAGATCCAGGAGGCTTAGGGAGACAAAACACTGTTCACATCAAGTCCTATAAGTCTCCCACCTAACACACATATAATACCAAATCCACCTCGTTTACGCCCCTCCAAAAAAGTTTTCCGTGGCCTTTTTATGTAGTAGCATTTGGTTCAATACCCTTTTTACCATCCACAAGTGGACAGGTGTTAATCCCAAGCCTAGTAAGGATTATCCCAATGTGAACAGTAAAGAAGACACTAAGGTTCTTTGCTGAACACATACAACATTGGCTCACACTTGTCCAATGACCCCCAAAGTATCAGTGATGCACAAGAACATGTTTTCTCACCATTGTTTGAATGTGTGAGTATTTCTGGGCTATCTTTCTCTCTGGGCCCCCAAAGCCAGTTACGTCTCCCATGGTAACTCCCTGACTGACGACCCGGGGCTTAGCCTAAATTCTCTCTCTATTAAAAGCTGTGAAATGCAAATAATGAAACATCTCATTACCACTTTCAGAGAAGCCAAAATGAAAAGACAGGGGAGAGCACAAGGAAGGCTATAGCGAAAGACAACGTAGGCAGCAGGAGAAAAAGGATGAGAGGATGAATGCAATAGAACGAGAAAGAAAGACTGATAGGCTAGATGAAGGACATAAACTAAAAAAGGACATAAACTCCTTTACAAATTTGTAAAGAAGGTGAGCTTAGAGGCTTTAAGGCTGGAGAATATGTGTAAACTATAAAATCTGCATACCTTTGTGATATGAACAAAAAACACTATATCATAAAGGAATTCAGGGAGTATGAAGGTGTGACATATGTGACTAATATCAGAGCACAATAGTAATATAGGTATGTATCATGTCCATGGGGTTTTGTTGCATACTCAATATTTGTCATCATTTAGACTGGGATTGTTATAAACATCCTGAAACCAGACCGTAGCCCATGTTCATGAGTCAATTGACATTGTGGCATTCACTGGGTTTGCTAACAACATCAATTTGTTACCTGTTAAAAATTATCAAGTGTTTTATTTCCGGCAGCTTTAACATTAAGTCCCCTTTTAATTGTAAACTGAACAATTTTTTTGTGATTTCTGTGTTTGTAAACATAGGTGCTTCCAGTTAAGCTGACCACAGTACTTTTTCAAGGGTAGAATTAGCATTAGTCATCAAACATCACGAATTGTGCATGAAAAAAATGGTTTTGACAAATATCCCTAACAGACAACTAGCTAAATATTAACCTTTTTTTTTTTTATGAGGGATATTAGGCATCACATTCTACGTTGTAGTAGCTATTATAATAAATAGCTATACTAGCAATAAATTGCTAGGCTAATGTGTCCTTAGTTTTTTGTACAGTTGAAAAAAAAAAGGTTGAATTAAAAAGATCTGGACTTGGTTTTCAATATCATTATTAGTATTCAATAATATTAATATTGGAATTAGAGAAAAAACGTCTTCACCTGAAAACTGAGTCCAGATGCTTTTACTTCAACCTTTTTTTCAAGATGTCCTGGATGACTGAGAACCTTCAGTCTGTTGTCTAGAAACCTTTTATTTAGCGGTTATAGTTTGCTAACTAATGAAAGTCCGGTACTTCAGTCCACAAAATGCTTGTGCAGCTTTTGATGATGTCACTTCTGGAAGGTTCTCTAAAGATAATGAAAACATTTTTAGCTTTTGTATTTTTGTTGAGCTCTCTGGGCCACAGTACTAATTGTATTTAGAAGTGTGAGTGTTTAACTTTCATCCTATGTCACGGGTTGTAATTCCGCTTTTTTTTAGCATTGAGTTTTCTTTCGTTGATTGCGCTATTCACAGTTTGTTCTGCTGTGTTTGTGAAATTAAATGAAAAAAAAAAAACTTTATTAAAAAAGTAGGTATTTTGGCTTGATAGTGTGAGTAGATATTTGACATGTGGCAAAAAAAGAGAAGGGTATGTGGCAAAAAGCAAATGACTCCAGTGTGTTTTATTGCAAACTGAATTCAAGTGCTTTCTACATAAGTCACAGAGGCAGCAAACTGGTCACATGATATAATTTTAATCATATTTATCAGTCCAAAACATGGCTGTACACTTTGTTGTAATACTTATGTTATAACAATATAGGTACTATTGTCAATAGCTCCCACAATTACATGAAAATATACAACTAAAATAAAAAAATTCATTCGACAAATTTTTTTAACTTTTTGAAAAAAATACTTTTGCTTAAAAGAAAATTTTCCTTATTGCCGCCTATTCTGTCAATTTCTGTCACATCGTCAATCTCAGTTATGTTTTTTAAAAGCACCAAATGTCTACAGCGATGATGACAATATAGCGCTTTGGCCTGGCTCAAAGTTAACACCCACCTGATCCGGCTCTGCCAGCGAGCTGCTCAGGCCGCCTGTGTATGGTTATCCAGACCCTCTCATAGGTCTTAACACAAAACCTGTCACAGCAAAAAGCAACCTGTCACGACTCAGCCAGACACGACTGTACATGACTGTACCACACAACACAAGCAGCCTGTTCCCGAGCTGTTAAAAGCACCACTGAAACACTCTCTCACACAGCAAGTGAAAAGTAAGGAGGAAGAGGAATAAGGATTAATGAAAAAAATCACAGAAAGGGAAAGCTAATTCTTGTTTGTTCCCATGTGTGGTTCAATGACTGAACGATGGTGACTCACCGCTGGTGGCCAGTCGCTATCTGGTGCCGAGGCGGGTGTTCACATAGTGTCTGTACGTGTGCATGTGTAAGGGTAACTTGGTGTGACTGTCGCTCTGTCAGACAGCAAACAGAGGCATCTTTCTCAAAATCCTCACTGGGCCACAGCTTACAATGAGCTCATGCAAAGAGGGGAGCATAAAAGCCGCAGCTTAAGCGTGTACACCCAAGTCCAACAGGCACACCCTCCCTCCCCCTGCACAAATATTAAACAAGTCTTCACTCCCTGCTAATCTAATTCACAAACACTCAAAAGCATGCAAACACACAAAAAACATATTATTATTCTCAGTACGGTATGTGACCACAACTGAGCAATCACTTACAAAGAAATGTTTATAAAAAAAACATTTGTATATATTACCCCGAGGCTGCTTTGTCACCCATCAACTTGATCAAAAAGAAGCTACAACACAGATGAATCTCAACTCTTTTTGCAGATCTGTCCTTCAACGGTAGGGAAAATAGGTGGTGAGATAAAGGGAGAGATATCAAGGGGAGAGGAGAATAGAAGATCATCTAAATATAGAGAAAAGCATTTTGCAGTCAGTAACAAGACGGTGAAGGGTAAGGAATAGGGAGGGAGAGTTTGGGAACAAAGAAATGGTGGAAAAGTAAGAATCGATGCCCCCCTGTTTTTTTATCCGGGCTTACTTGGCTATCACAGAGCGGGACATGGACTCGGAGACGCTTGTATTTGTTCAATAGACACAGTGTATTGCCAGAGACAGTTATCAATACATAGCATCGATACAGAGGATCTTTACAGAAGTAGCAAACCAGATGTGGATTTGGCTTAAGAAAAGTAAACTGCAAGCATTTGCATTTGTAAAGTAACAACATGAAATTTGAAATGACACCGGAGTAAGATGGAGTACAAGTTTCTTCACTTGAGCTGTGGAACTATTTAAACGAGGTTTTGTATGCCTTGGGGCTAACACTCCACAGTGGCTGACCAGACAAATGCCCGCACCTGAAAACGTCACTCTCTCCTTCCTGTCAACTCCTTCCCTCTTCTCCTTATCTCCCTGTCTGCCTTGTCTTTTCCACTTGCAACAATTTGACCAGATTGACACTTCACTGTCACCTGTTGACTAACATTGCTCAGAGGCATGTTAGAGTATTATCACTTTTTTTCTTTGGGGGATGGGGGTTGCACAGACACTTTTACATAGCAAAACAAGACAAGACAAAGAGGGATAGGGAAAGACGAAAGGACCACTGTGATCACCACAGAAAATCAAGGACAACACCCACCCTGGAAAACCTTGTTTGGTTGAAGTCACACATTCCCACATTGTGAGACAGTGCCAGTATCAGGTGTTCGTCCAAAGTGGCCGAGCACCAATCAATTGCAAACCCCCATTTTGTGAACGAACAACAATCGGCACAAGGGAGGTGAGATCGAGAAATACAAGGGGGTGAGAAATAGAGTAAGAAGACGAGGACAAGGGAAAAAAGCCAAGCTGGAGACAAAGGCAAAGCCAATGACAAAGAGAGAAAAGACTGCAAGGATGTGCTGAAGTGAATTGCCAGCTCCCAGTGAAGCATTCACATAAGCAAGGACAGAACAACAATGAGACTTCCATATATGTGCATTATCAAGTTGTGTGACATGACATTTTGGGGAGTGTGCTCTGAAAAGGGGATGTGAACCTACTCACTTCTGTCCTCCTTTGGTTTAGAAGCTCTTTAATGTTCCCAATCTGCAATTTGCTCTCAGATTTACCTACTAACACATAGAGAAGTGCTAAAAGTCCCTTATAAATCACAACAACCCCCATTTCCACTTGAGAAGTCACCTCCTCACCTGTTGGATAAATCTTCAAGTGTAAAATGTACGTGTTGGGAAAAGCCTGATTGGGAACTTAATGTGGAATGTATAAATATGAGTTAGGGTCAGACGGAAGGATAAAAATGAGAAAGAGAACAGGGTAAAGATGAGAAAGAGGAAGGGTAAAAATGAGAAATGGAGTAGGGGAGGCCACAGGAGGCACCTGGCCCACTTACAGCATGAGGGGGGGTGGAGGAAGAGCAGAGGTGGAGGATTAAGGAGTGGGAGAGAAAGAAGAAAGTGAAGGAGGTAAGGATGAACCAAAGAGTAAGTAGGAATAGGGGAGAAAAGGGGCGATGATGAGGAGGGAAAACAGATTAAAGAACAGTAGACTGAAAATAGAAGGATTTTCCTCTGTTTATCCAAGGCCTGGTCAAAAAGGCAGCGGTACCCAAACTTTCCTCTCGCCAAACAGTTCCTCCAACCCCCCAGAGGAATACTGAGGTACATAGGAACTGCTTACACTGCAACGTGTTTAGCCAAATCTGCATGCAGCCAACCACTCTACTGAAGAAGGGGCAGCAGTAGCACTTCTGGTCTGGCATATGTACTACCTCGTTCTGCCGCTTATTAGGTGGCTCCGTGTGAACGAGGATTGTATTGTAACGTTGTCGTATCAGCGCTGTTGCGTTTTTCTGACTAGCGTTGTTGTGTAAACAGCCCTCCAGCGTGTCCTGTGTCTGCCCTAAGGGCCCTGCTGGGGGGATGCCCAAGACATCTCACACAACACTTGGATTTGGAGGGGCAGCATTACCTCAAGCTCCTCCTGGGTGACCAAGATCCTCACTCTTTCTGAAAGGGAGTATCTAAGATCTCGTCCTTATGATCATAACCACAGCCTCATGACCGAAGGTGATTAGGCATGGTAAAACTGAGAGCCTTGTGTTATGGCTCATTTCCTTTGTCATGACAACCGAGAGTAGGTTGTCCACATTGCTGCAGATCTAATTTTGTCTTGTTTCATCCTTCACTCACTTTTGAACAAGACCCCTCCACTTGAGGCAGAAACTATCGTCTATCTTTATAATTATGTCCCCAGCACAAACAAAGAATCCACCATTGAAAAAAAATAACTTCTTAAACAACCTGGTGGAGTTCTTTTGATTAGACTTCAATGAAAGAAGTGGTTAGAAAATTTTAATCTTTGTTTCAAAAATACAAATGTGATAGAAAAGGAGAAGGTCACACATTTCATGACAGCTATTGTATTTTTTTATCACTACTTCCATGACTTTGACACATCAGTGGTTTCAGGAAGCGCTACATATGCATTTGATTGCGACTTGGTTAAATAGAAAAAGATGTGGCCTTGTGAAACTGAGAATGGAGGTGGTTTGTGCATGAATGTGTCTTAGTGCCCATGTGGGTGTCTAGAAATCATGACGAAAAACTAACACCTCACCCAAAGTGTATGAATAAGCGGCCACAATGGGCCACCATAGGTTCAATTTTCTCTAGCAGAACGCTGGAGCCGGCTGACTATACCACTAATATCCCACTAATACCACCCACAGTCCTCGCTCCACCTCACATCAATGAATATTTCATATCCTGATGGCACTTTTAAAGCAAAAACTAATTAGCAAATCCAAGTTGATCTGGCATTAGTCATATCAGGCCAATTAAAAGCCAAGTCCTACTGTACATGTTAATGGCAGCGAAGTGGAATAATTGTATGTTGAACAGGGGAGAGAATATTAAACAGGCCTTGTTAGCAGCACTTTAGCACTCTAGCCCCAGTCTATGGCTGGATTACAAAACTCTACAAGGCTCTAAAACAGACAGAGGCATATACACACCTCAGTGAAACTAAACTTTCCATTAATTAGAGTGTCGCCATCAATTCCACAGGTCAGGTATGGCAAAAGAAGTGATATTTCCAGGGAAAATGGTGGTTTTGTGGCTCAGTGATAATATTAAACAGAGATCTAAATTTTGGCAGATGCAAAAAGGTCAGATGTTATACAGTGGTAGTGGTACCCCATGCAGGTTTTGTGTGGTCAGTAAGGTTGTAGAGACTGTTTGTGTGGTACGGAGAACAAAACCTTTCCCTGTGTGTTTTTTTAGAGTTTAGATTGAGACAGACAGCACTGACACATACAGACTAAACTGTGCCGCGTGAAAAGGCGACAGAATAACAAGGGCCAGAACTCTTTTGGAGTAGATGTCTATTCTCTTATTCTCTCTCGTTCCCGTTCTCTCTTTACCTTCCTCATTCTGCTGCCCCTGTCTCTCTCTCTCACCTGAGCTTTGATATGGAAATCTCTCACCAGCCAGAGCCTGAGGCTAGTTGACTGTTTCTAAAGATGTATTTGCTCAAAGCCGCTCAATTTCTCATCAAATGCTCACACTGTGTGTATAAAAGACAGACCCTTTCACTGGGAAAATAACAACTAACAAGCACATACTTATAGTATGCTTTTAGCAGCAAGCTCCAACAAAAAAGTTTTTTTCAAACCTCAACCATCAAGTCCTTCGTAGTATAAATTTGACTTAAAAGATGGTGACCTTTCTGCCAAAAGGTGAGTTAAAAATGCGAACAAACTGTCAATAGAATGTGCGTGTTAGTTCTTTCTCTCTGGTTTTTTAGGACTGCTGTGCCGCGGCAGAAGACTAGGCTATTCAAACATTCAGCTCTTTCCTATGAATAATGTGAAAAGGCAAAGATTCTTGGAAGAACAAAAATAAGCACATACAATAGTTTTAAAGCCGTGACTACAGCACATTTTTCTAGTGTCTTACGTATAAGCGACCCTCCCTCATCTTGAGGTTTTGCATTATTACATTTACATTTACATTTATTCATTTAGCAGACGCTTTTATCCAAATGCAGTTTTTTTACATTACATTACATTACATTACATTACATTACCAGTGTTACAGTCACTGGAGGCAAGGTGGGTTAAGTGTCTAAACTTTACCACTGAGCTACTGCCGCCCCATTTGTATATCCCTGTTCCTGAAAACCAGATAACTATGCCTTCAAAGTTATAGTTTTTTTATTATTATTATCATCACACAATGGGACACCATGGACATTATGCCTCCCCAAATCATATTTATCTAATGATTTGGTCTCCAAGCATCTTCATGTTTAACAATTCTTTGACTGAATATAATTGTAAACTCTACTGTGTACCACGTTATTACATTAAAATCATCTTCATTAGGAGCTTGAACTGTACAGTGTCATTGCTCTAATTTATAAAAAAACATATTCCTGCTTTGTTTTCTCATTAGATGAGACAGCGGGTTAATTAACAGCATAACGTGTGCATGTTATTTATATTCTACATCTCCAACAACTGCCACACTGAAGTCACTTGTTGCTATTTCTGATTTAGCCACATTACTAAAAATGAAGCTGCTGTGGAACCAAATGACACAATCTGGTTTGATTTAAAGCCTGCTGCAACTTTAGACAATGATGTAATTGATGAGTTTTAATGTTTAATCGTAAAAGATTCCACAAAAGAACTCATGACAGATAAGCATTTTGTGAGCAAGAGGTACTGATAGGATAGAGCTAATCTGCTGCTGAAATAAAAACAGAAAAAACACACCACAGTACAAATAAACTTCTTTGTCGGTTGTGATCCAAAAGGTGTGTTACAAAAAAACAGAAAATACCTTCTGACAAATTCCTAGTGCTGTTCTACCATTTTGAACGTCTCAAACAGTCACACTACATTTCAGCATGTTGACTTTTGATGCTATGATAGATTAGTGGTTTAAACTTACCTTGAAATGAAAAATTCAGAAACAAAAGAACAAAGGAGAAGAAAGTCTGCGCTTCCACTGACATGCTACTGCACACAGCTATGAAATATTAAGAATGCGTCTGACTGAAAAGCTTAAACTCACCTGTTCCCTCTGTTAGGGGGTGGGATGTCAAATAGGTGGACAGGTACCTTAGCTGTTACACACAACCCCCCCACACTGCATCCATGTACCCTCTGGGATTAGGGAACACCTGTATTCAGCACGGCAAGCCATACAAGCGGTTAAGCTAAAAAGCCTTGGGAGTTATTAGGAAAGAGGGGGAGGGTACTATCAGGGATCACAGGGGGTTAATGTATACCACACTGTCCTTATGTGAGAATGATAATATTCACGACATGACTGCCAGGTAGAGTAGTAAAAAACTCCAGAGACAAGTCATGTAGGATGCAAGTGTAAACGGTTCATTTTGCAGCGTGTTAGCCAAGCAGGTGTTCCCATTAACAAGTGAGCTCCAAAGGGGGATGAGAGTAAGGCAGACATAGATGAATGGAGGTCGCTAACAGGGAAAGGGTGCCTTTGGCCTGGTTTTACTCGTACATAAAAAGAGCTGATGAAACCTTACATGTCGTTTGCATAAACAAACTTGTGTGAGGGGGTAGTGTACAATAACCCTAACCTGCTACCACACAATTCAGCCCACACCCTGCAAAGGAGCATAAACACCACCCACACACAAACACACAATACAAAGTAAAACCAAGCCCTGCGTTTCATTTTCTTGAAAGAGAGAATATGTAGTTTTGACAGTGATATTAATAGACCACAGTCGATCAGTGTAGACTACGTACAAAAATTTTCCCAAAAGGATCAAGGTATAACCCTGTCTTGTGGGATAATCTCATATCAAATCACAATTTCCATTTGCTGTGTTTTAAGCAAAATGCTAAAATGAAAATCTCATAGTTTAGTAGCTCAAGGAACTCAGTTTGTTGCAGAAAACATTGTCATAACATTAGTTTTATTTATTTATTTTCTGATTTGTGGCGTAGGCAGACTGAACAACGGGAATAATTCAGAAGAGATAGGCTGCCTTTTACAGGACTAAACTTTAATTATTCTGCAATATAAGACACTGATGTCTGAAATACCATTATGAAAACTGAAATATATATTTTCTATGTTTCAAAATATTAAAGAAAACAATATAAAATACCATCCCCTTATAACAGCTACCAGATAGAGTCTTTTCAGTAAAGCCACAGCTTTGGCTTTGAAAAGGTAAATTTAACTTGCTTCATATCCTTGTTTAATCATCTTTAACAGACCCATTCATAAGAGATATTACAAGTGGAAAGTGCTTGAAGCCCTCCTTTTGCAATTGGGCGAGCGTACACCTAATATTTTTTCCATCTCTCGGCCGATCTCGCCCACACTCCTCCTCCACTCATCCTTGTAGCTGTTGTATTCTCCTCTCCCCGTGGAACTCACAGATGGAGGAGCACACTACTACAGACCTGGTGTCCACTTCTGCTGTCATAATGGTAAAATACCCCCCCCACACACACACACACACACACACACACACTCTGGGGAAACAGCTTCTACGGCTGGGGGAGAAACAAAGCATTCTGGGAAACAATCCAGCGCAAGGTGAGGACTTTTTGTTTAAATGTCAAGACAGTTGAGATTAGAAATGTGTGGGCTGGGTGCAGCACACAAAGTCACACAATAATTAGATAATTGACTTAAGTTTAACACAGCTAGCTCTAATGCCTAATTTGATGGTAGGGTGGAAAAAAAGAAACAAATCCACTGCACCCTAAGACTATTTGGAAAAAAGACTAGATCCTTAATCCTAAAAATCCAGTTAGAACCAGGTAAACAGCACGAGTTAGACTGCTCATAGTGTATATGTATTAGCAGCATAAGCCCTCTAATAGTATAAAGTTCTCTAAGTTCATCAACAATTAAGTAGATTACTGAAAGGACGTATTTGAATAGTTCAATTTCCGACTAAGTCATTACAGCACATTTGCACATATTTGCTAAGCTAAGTTTGACAAGTGTAGAAAGTTGCAGAAAATGAATGTCGGAGCTGAAGTGTGACACATGTAAGATCAGTTCAACATTAGGATTGAACTCCACCTGGCTACAGTCTGGAGCTG
This sequence comes from Perccottus glenii, assembly GCA_024416835.2. Lineage (NCBI taxonomy): Eukaryota > Metazoa > Chordata > Actinopteri > Gobiiformes > Odontobutidae > Perccottus > Perccottus glenii. Next base: position 15,793,507 of record CM044555.2, on the reverse strand, counting down.
CCAGGTGCACACTCACTGCTGTTCTATTAACTAGTGCTATGAATTCAAGTGGGGTTATTCCCCTTTCATAAAAGCAGGTGACTGGCTGAACAGACGAGGGCAGACAGATAAACAAACAAACATTATCGGGAAATGCATTGAAGCCATTAAATGCCATACCATTTTAACTTATGTCAGATGACAAAGAGTGGAACATTAAGGAAAATACGCGTGATCTGCAAACAGAATCCCCCCTGTCTCGTGTCTTGTCTGTTACTCCAGGGGTGGGAGTTGACGCAGCAGAAATTTCCAGCTGGAGAAATCCCCCTTTTGGAGGTTAATCGAGGGGAGAACCAGGATGAAGAGGAGGGTTTAAGCCCCCTCCTCTTGCGCCTCTGAGCGCTTTCATTTTGAATCCCCTCCAGACGGCTGCATCAGTCCCTAGCAGGCTACTATTTTTTACGCGTCTGTTTGGAACATGACATTTCTTCGAGCTGAAGTGGCAATTGTCTTTTTGTTAAAAACTTAGACATGAGCTCATGACAGAAAGTTGAATGGCTTAAATTTATAATTTGGACAAAACTGACTTTCATTCAAATATACCGAGAGAGAGGCTATTAAAACGCAGCTTAATTGATAGATTCAATTCATTCCGTATTAGAAATTAAAAGCTTAAATTCCCGTGTTGTGAGGTCTTTTTCTACTGTCTGTAGATACATAACGTGTCAAACATTACACAGTGTGGATCCCGTCAACAAATGACAGCTTCTACCCAGTATCAACAAACGCAACAGACAGCTGGCTGTCACGTATGGAACAGGTAGGCGTACTTTCAGACTGTCGCGCTTTCAGATATCTAGCTGTCAGGATACACTCACGCCGTAGCTAACGCGATGCCAATGGATCTACAATTTCAAATAAAAGCACTGGAACCAAACATACAGACAGCCAGAAAGTCAGGCCTTTTATTTACAGTACAAGTGTTACGCGAAGAGTTGCATTGTGTCACGTCTCCTTCGCCCCCACTAACTATCAGCTGTGCACACTAAGCCTGCGTGAAGACCAAACTAATTGTTGACATGACGTGAAGGCTTAAAAGTGCTGCCGTAAATGAACATAGGGACCTGTTAGCAGCAGGAAGCAGTGTGTTGAAACATTACAATGGGCTAATACTAGGAAGTGAGACGTACCTGTTACCCCATGGGGTCTGTGGTGGACGCGGAGAGTCCAATGTGCCGTGACAGCAGACGACAAGACACGAAGGCTCGTCCAAAAAGCTCTAAAAGGTAACTGTCCGTCCTCTTCTCGGTGCAGTGTGCTTTCTTCAAGTCTTATTCCCCTGTTTTCTCCCACTCCCCAGCCTCCCCCTTTCTCTTCTTCTTCTTGCTCTCTCTTTCCCTCCCCTTCTTTTCCGTGTCTTGGTATCAGGAGCCTCTCCCCCTCCTCCTCTGCGCGCGCGTGTTTCTCTCTCACTCTCTCTCTCTCTTTGGTGCTCGCTCAACCCTCCTTTACACACGCCGTGTCCCCGTATCTCCCCTCAGCCTCTCTGGGCACAGTCAGGAAATGAGACAAGGCGCACATCCATCTGATCTGACGCTTACCAGGAACTCCACACACCTGCCATTTTACGCATTTTTACCATTGTCACATTATTGGCAATCTCTTACAAATAATGACAAGTCTGTAGTTTAAAAGCAGTTGTCATTAGTTGTGGGCTTGTGTTGTCTAGCAATGATTGACCAGGGCTCACTGCAACTTACCCCCTCTTGTGGCAACAATAAGAAACCACCAGCCAGTGACATTCAAAGGTAGACGGTTTGACACAGTTTGACTGGAAAACACCTCTCCTTTGAAAGCCATGTGATGCGCAACAAGTAGGACATTTTTTTGTAATTTTGCAAAATCCCGGGGGTAATTCCATCCACTGCAACGTCACAACTCCCATTCATTCAACATTTTTTTTTTTGGTCTTTATGGAAACAGGGTTACGCCATCAAAGTCAGTTGTTAAAAAATAGAAAGGTAAAGTTGAATATGTCATAGCAGGTCAAACAGATGACTACTGGACACAAAGAGTGTTTAGGATTTATGTAACAATATCAAGAACTGAGATATTGTGACAGAATTTGAATAAAATGGAAAAACTGCTGTTTACCAGTAAAGATGTCTAAAATAACAACCAATAGTCCATGAAGACATACTGGGCAACAGATAGAGGGATCATGTGACTATGTAAAGCTTTAATAGGATCCCCTGTTATTAACTATGTCCAGAGGAAGACAGTGTAAATTGCACTACATTGACATATAATCAGTTGTAGTAAAAAGTAAACGTCATGTTGCCATTTGCCTTTCAGCCATTTAGCTTTGTACTTTATTGTAAAAGTGAACGTTTGATTAAATCATAATTGCAGGGTAACAAATGGCAAACTCAGAACTGCATACTCTAAACAAGTTACAAAATTAGAAAACTAAATACAACTTAAGAGGAAATGCATAAATTTGTGTGAATGTATAAAGGAACTGTCATGTTCTGTTCTTAGGAAATGAGATACGTGTTGTGTTTAGGATCCGTTGTGAGTTTGAGGAAGTGGGAAATGTGAAAGAGGAAGAGATCTAGTTATATAGTAATACATGGAGTATAAGGGGAAAGAGTGATGTGTGGCATGACACAGTAGGAGCTTCTGTCAGTCTGGGAGTTGGCTCGGTGAAGGCTGGATAACAGAGAATGTCAAACCATGTGGATTAAGGCTGTAGGTCTGTAATGCCCCAGCACAGATCCCCCCCCCCTCTCTCTCTCTCTCTCGCTGTGTAGGGTCCACAAACACAATCCCAAGCTGCTTTACTCAAAGCTGCGCTTCCTCAAGCCAATCTTCCAATCTGCCTGACATGAAAAGCTGGACCCCTGGCCTACCCTTGGCCCCCCCTCCTCACTGAACTTCTCTCTGTTCGTAGAAAGGTTTGTGCATCATTGGGCTACTTACACATGTGATCAGTCATCACGGCAATCCACTTGGAGGTAGAGGAAAGATATCATGAGCTCTGATTGTAGTTTGGAGCACATGTGTTTTACTTGAGTCCACCAAGAGTCATTCAAATACATACCAAAAACGTATCCAAAAGCACTGTTTCTATTTCTTAAATGGAAGTTTTCTTACTAAAACTGTATCCTTTTGTTCTTGGTGACAGTTGACAAAAACGGGCAAATGGAGACAAACATCACAGAGCAGAGCTTGAGTGGGTAAAGGTCACATCATGACAACATGCGTTTCAACCAACGACAAAGGGACGGGGAACGTAAAAGCACTTTAGGAAAACTTTTTGAAGACTGGCTTTAATTTGCTCCCCTTGCATGATCCCCTGCTGTGCTATGCTGCAACGTAATTGGCCACATTGAATTAAACAGCGGAAGAGAAAAAAAATCTACAACTGTCATAAAAATAGCACAAGCTCTTTCAAAGCCCCATCCACTACCTTTCACTATCAATTTACCGAGGGGAACAGCTGTGTGTTGCTTGTGCCATCCTAGCCCTGCTTGTATAGAGAGCACAGCCTGCGGCTCAGAGAACACTATCTCCACCAGGTGCAGGCAGGGAACAGGAGGGAGGCTTTACAAAGGAAAATTTGGCACAAGGTGTAAGACAACAATATGTGTAAAGGTGCAGCTTAGTGATACTCAAATCAGTATTGGGAAACGACAAGGCCTTTATAAAGAGTCCTCCTTCTAAAACAAAGCAACAAAATTAAGACAATGGGAAAGAAGTCCACTGATGGCTAGAAGTACAGAAGTATGGGATGTAAGGAATAGTTCAAGTTGAGGAAAGACTATGTTAATGAAGAAATGAGCCGAGTTCTCAAAAGGGAGCGTAAATAAATGAATTTGAATAAAGAATGACACCGGGAGAAGCAGAATGAATCGGGGTTATTGGATTTAAAGGATGTGGAGGATACAGAGAATGTGTTCACTGCCCACACATTTTGTTCCTGTGTGAAACAACATGAAGCAGGAGAAATTGGGGAGGGGGAGCATTGCTATCACCAGCCTGTCCTTGTGTCACCCACAGGACTCCCTGTTCTCCCTCACATAACAGCAGGCCTTTGTTGCTGTTGTATGTATATGATAGGTAAATGTGTGCACCTATATACACAGCTTGCTGTTCTTTGGCTTCGTGCAGTACAGTTCAGTTTTAGGTTTTAGTCACACTGGGATATCATTGTGGTACCAACACATGGGAACAGCTAGAGTTATACACACACAGTCAGATGATTGTTCAATGAAGAATCATCACTCATCAAATCAATACTACATTCTTTTTCCTCCAATATATTTTTTAATTTTTTTACTTTTTTAAAAACAAGGAAAGAGACAAAAAAGGCTAACAAACAGCAACATATGAATAGAGCATGAAGAACAAGTGACCAAACAAATACAGCCCAGCACAGTTTGAAGAAACAAAAGAAAAGGAAAATGACCACAGCTAGTCTTCCCCCATCCATCCAGGAGCTGTCCCCTCCTGGAGTGGATAAGGTGCAGGTGAGGTACTCCATTTGGAACAGCTCCAGTATAAGTCTGTGCCAGTTTGTTGTGGTAGGTGCTCTGTCGCTGATCCAGGAAAATGTTTCTTCTCGCAGTGTATACTCCAACATAATAAATTTACTGTATATCATCTTTTGTCTTAAGGGTTAGATGTCTTGGCAGTGGTTAGCACTCCTGCCTCACAACAAGAAGGTCGTGAGTTCAAAACCCGGCCGACTCAAACATTCTCGGCTGACTCTGGTCTTTCTGTGAGGAGTCTGCATGTCCTCCACGTGTTAACATGGGTTCACTCCGGGTACTCCGGCTTCCTCCCACCGTCCAAAGACATGCATGTACAGGTTAATTGGCAACTCTAAAGTGTCCCTAGTGAATGAATGAGAGTGAATGGTTGTCTGTCACTGTCTGTCTCTAAATGTCAGCCCTGCGACTAACTGGCCACTATCCAGGGTGTACCCCGCCTCAGGCCCAAAGCTGCTGGGATAGGCTCCAGTCACCCGCGACCCCTAACGGGACTTAGCGGTAGAAAATGAATGAATGAAAAAAGGTTAGCTGTCTTAGTCTGAACCATATTGACTCGGGACCATAGGAGTCAGTGGAAACGTGGCTTTAGAGGTGCTCTGTACCAATTTTGACAATAGAAATAGCTCTAAAAGTGTGCTGTACTGATGCAACCCATACCAATTCTCTCAAGTGAAAATGTGTCTTTAAAAAAAAGTTTGTTTGGCACTGGTGTAATGTTTCTGCATACCTAGGAAACACTGCTTTTATCTGGCTACAAACCCAGAAATGCAAGCCAGATCTACAGTTTCTCTTCCAGAAACAAGGCTCTTGATAACTTTGACCCCACTGTGTCCATTTGCATTTATAAGCAGCTAGGGCAAAGAATATTTTCTTCTTCCAAATGTCTGCAAAAAAGATTCAATTGGAAAGATCCATTACCATGTAGTTTACTGTACCCTCTTTTCTTTGACTTCAGGGAAGAATTCAGATCTCACTCTGTTCATCATATCACTGTGTTAAGTTTAAACTGCCAACTCTTCTTCTGCATCTCTATCATTCTGCATGTCTACCCTCTTGATCCCTTCCTCCAATATCCCTCCAAATCTCATTTTCTCCATTGAAAGTCTTACAGAAGAAAAAAGAGGAGTGCACAAAACGACCTTCTCTTCCCCGAAGCAAGAACATCTTCTTATTGTGGAGGTCACTGTCTCAGTGCAGCCCTGCGCTCTGAACACTACACTGCTTGTTTTAATGATGCACTGAGCACAGGGAAGAGGAGGGAGGGCAAGAACGAGAGACGGACAGAGTGGGAGAGAGAGGGAGTGGGGAGGGGGGCATGGAGATGGGAGGATTGGGCTATTTTTTTTCCACCGACTTCATTCACCCCCACCCCCTCGCTCCTACCTTCCCTCCCATCCTTAGTGCAGAAAGTGCACCTCTCTTTCCACATCCATCTTGAAAGGTTCTTCTAAGCTGTCTAACCTCTCAGCAATATTATATATTATTGCTTGCCTCAACCCACACTGAAACCTGGGTTGCTATGCTACAATAATATGACCTCTCATCTCTTCTCCTCCACTGCATTTCCTTTCCCATTGCTTCCTCTCCGTACAGCACTGAGGCAGGGGAAGGGGTTAACAGCTCTCCCCCATCAGGCCTCTGTCTCTTTAATGACCTTCTCGAGCTTAATGCTGCTGTTTGATTTGACCCCAGTGACCATGAGGGGTCATAACCCCATTCGACACTGCAACAAATTATGGATAGGGTAGATCTATATTCATGAGCCACCTTTGTAATTATGTACAGTAAGCAGTTAAAGCATGGGTATAGGGTAACAGCTCACATTGGTATTTTATTGATATATTTCTTTTTTGGTAATATATTTTAGTAGATTAATGGCTATTGTTGAACCTTGAGACCATTGGGTTATCAAATCAACCTCAACTTTTGCCACTTTAGTTACAGAGCTTTTATTTGAAAGAATATTTGGTTGTTTCTAAAGATGCTAGGATTAACATTTACTCAGCAGTTGCTCAGTGTACTTAAAGGCTAGGGTAATTGACTAATTGAGTCTAGTCTACAAGTCTATAAGACCAATTTGAGGACGCATCAACTTTATGAATGGGTGGGGGCTTATATGAACTGCCCTTACCACTCTTAAAGGTAGGTTTAAATAGGACCTGACCACTCATAATGAAACATGTATTGAATGACCAACAAAAGATGCAGCAGAAATGGTTAATGTGAACGCCATAGAGGTCTTTTTATTCCTATAGCTAAATAAAATCCCACATTGACTAATGTTTTTTCTGTAAATAAACTAAAACAAAAATACAAGGTCTAGTGCTCTCTTATAAATGGCCTGAATTACACTAGACGTAGAAACTCTTAACACCAAAAATATAGACCCCAGCATTAAGGTATAAATTCACTATACTCATCCAAAATTCCTTGTTACATCATCCATCTCCAATCCCTTCCTCCTCCTCATTCCCTCCTTGCGCCATCCTCTTCTGTCTTATCTCTGTTGGCCCCGTCTCTTGGGGGTCGTTCATTTTTGTCATAATCACCTTGGAGATTGGGGACCGGTGCCCATGGCGGAGATGAGCGGAAGAGAAGAGGAAAAGGAGGATAAGAAGGAGGGTGTTGAGATGAGCAGCGGAGGACAGTGTTGCAGAGGGGGATGACGGCTTGTCTGGCTCAGCCCCGGCTAATGTGAGGGGACAGCCTTGGCTTCGCCTTAACCACACTCGCGCCACTGATGCCAGCCAGAGCCAAGCACAGAGAAAAGACGGATAAAACGCTCTCCTTTTCAGCGAAAGGCTTCTCCCGCCCTCACTGACTGCATTCGGAGGCGCGTGGGGCCTCGATGTCACACCCTGTAGGTGTTTAAGCTGCTTACTTACACCAACAAGAAAAGGAGATGAGGCAATAAAAGACAGGGAGACAGAGAGGATGAGAGAGGGAGATTTGGAAGAAGATGGGGGTGGAGGTCATGGTTGTAGGAGGTTGTAATGTATAAGTATCCCAATTTGACTGTCTTCACTCTGAAAGGGTTTCTGGGGTGTTCAACCCTCATTATGTCAGTGCGGTTTGAGTGTCTGTCATGTTTGACGATTAGATTGATAGAAAGAAGCAGTCAGAATGATTGCACACTTGTCCCAGCCTTATGACTCTTCATCTCTTCAGAGCAAAAGAATTTCCAAACATTTGCAAGTCTCTGAAAAGGAGAGGCTGGCTGGAAAGGCGTGGGATGTAGCAGTCAAGAGAGAAGGCCATGGCGGTTTCAAAATCCTGTCTTGCTTGTCAGGCTAACGTGCGTTTCAGGCCTGTGTTTGTTCCACGACAGAACACAGCGAGGGGTGAGGGTGACGTGTGCCGATGGGGGTTAGTGCGGGGGCAGGGAGAGATAAGGTTTGACACAAAAAAGCCTTTTGTTCCTATCATTTAAGGCCAGGGAGACACACGCGAGCACAAGGGGAAAGGTCAGGGGTGATGGTTGGACAAATAGGATTCATGCAACATCAACAACTACAATAAATGTAGCATTTACCTACTGTGCCAACCAATGATGCATAGGATTTTTAATTTAAAAGAAAATAAAAAACATGGATGGCACTTATTTGTACGTGTATGAATTTAGTGTTCAAACCATTGATGGTGTTACAGAAGTCATCTTAAAGTGTTACACTTTTCTAGTGTATAGTGCTACAAATTCAAAGGGGAATGTGTCAATACATCTCTTGCGTATTATGAGTTGTGTTGACATGATGGGCCTCTCACTCAAAGCTACACAGGGGAGAATCTAGTTATTTTTTGTCAGATTAATATTTTATTGATTTTGAGGCTAGATATTTTATGATTAAAATTTACATAGTGTCACTTAAATAACACTAGGCTGAATAACAAATACATAATCAATATTTTGGCTAAATATGTTTGCAATAATTTGGAAAAGGTTGTGTGTTGTCAACTGTCAGGAGTCCAGATTGATAAAAGTAACAGTTCTGGACCATTAATAACCACACTTATTGTAATTTTTCTTTTTGCTTCAAAGCTTATTTTTCTCATTCATTCATTTTCATTAATTTTATTAGGTCTGTAGCCTATCCCTGCTGCTAAGGGCAGAGGTAGGGTTGAAGTATATTACAAAGCCACATGTATGTTTTCCAAAACTTAACCAAAGCCGTCCTACTGCCTGATATTCCTTTTAAGTGATCACCTTTTATATTATATCGCAATTGTTTTGCTCAGATATTGTATAGCCTTTATCACTGTGAGCTCTGCTCCATTTCTGTTCTCTCAGTCGCCTTCTTGTTGTTGCTGGGTGGCTTCTTAGACACTCCCTCCTCAGGTCACTGGCTCTGTTTGTCCTAGCCTCCTTTTTCCTTCAAAACCCCTTTCCTTCAACTCCTCTGTTGCCTCTCTTCCTCGCCTGACCGGCTCTGCTAATTTGGTTTGTATTTTTTTTCCACTGTACCTTGCCTCCTCTCCCTTCTCAGCAATGTGGGGGTAAAGTACGGCCTCTCCTCTTGGCTGTGTATTCATGTAAATCCCCTAAACTACCCATGCTTTGTGTACTGTCCTTTTTTCAAAATGATTTTTTAACATGCCTTTTGGGAAAACAAGCCCCAAATACAACATGTGCAGCTAAGAAATTCAGAAATGTGGGTTGAAAAACTGTGCTTGGGTGCAGTAAACATAATAAATATTAGCAGACAGGACAATGTGTTAAATGTGATCCACAAGTCTAGACCATACCCTACTATTGTTTGGCACACTAGTTTTTTTCAAACACTGACATGGCTTGTAGTAGTGCAGGGAGACATAAAGTGAGCGCAGTGTGGCGGCGGAGCTTACAGTAAATGGAGACATTTAGAAAAGCAGCAGACAGACAGACACAAACACACAGATCAAAGAGGTTTGAACATTACAGTACACTAGGGAACAAAAGGAATATAGAGAGGAGAAGCAGAGAATGGAAGGAAGTGAGCAATGGTGAATAGAAATCCTCAATCAATAAGGCCTCCAAGAACAGCTTGAGCCGGCGAAGGAGCTGAACGGATATACACAATTTGTATTGTATTTTATAGTGTCTTTTCGTTGTAGGATCCACTTTTTTATGTCCCGCCTTCAAGATGCTGTTGTGGCATGGGTGATGTCGTTCCTCCTTGAAAGCAAGGTAGTAACAGAAGTGGTAAAGTAAAAAAAAAAGACTTTGCCTTTGCCCTTCAACTGACTTGTTGGTTTATGCACAAAGCCACAAACAGTTGAGTTTCAAGTTTTGTATACTTAATTTAAATATATCACACTAGGCACCTGTCAGACTTTTTTATGGGACTCTCCCTGCTGGCTTGCCTTTTTGCTTACTTGTTTCCATCTGTTTAAATGGGACACAGGCTGATGGGATATGGGTGAGGCAAATTACAACAAATATTCCAAGATGGAGCTTAAAACAAAGAAGGAATAATGAGGATGTGGAAAAGTGGGTCAAAAAATAAAGCACAAAGCATGAATGCTTGGGTTAGGAGAGGGAAGAGAAAGTCCCAAGCCCCTGACCCACACTGACCCTACAACCCAGGAGTGGAGTTGAAGAGAGGTGGAGAAGAGGTGAGGTAGTGTTATTGATGTAGGTAGACGGGGATGGAAGGTCAGTAGTGTTTTGGGGGTTTGGGGCTGTGAGTGGACAGTGTCATCTGACAATCCAAGGACAGTGGAGAAGTCTTTTGTGTGAGAATAGGTAGGGAATTTGTAAAGACACAGACCATTATTTCTATACTGCCACACCTACGTTCTGTTTGCACGGAGTTGTGTTTTTATCAGTCAAGACTAAAATTATTCCAATTAATAGCATCGTCCTCTGTAAAGAGTGTATTATCAGCAGGGCCAGAGGAGCTACTTCCACAAAGCTCCACAAGGATTTCAGAGTTGCATAAATGTCTGCATGAGGTCAGGATTTATTATCCCATAATTTACACTGAAGAAAATATTTGTCTACCATTTACCTTTGCATATTGTGCTACAAAAAGGTAGTATCCTATTGTAATATGCTAATGCTAAAAGATCACTACATTGAGTACCCTCTGTTTACAACAAAGCACACTAAAGTTGCAGTGTCCAGTTAATCTAGTTGTGTTGTCCATTAAAAGAGAAAGGATTTGTTTTTAGGGCAAGCTCCGCCCATTTATCTGATTAAGAAGCAGCTGCATAATAATTGACTTAACAGTTTTAACCAGATAAGATCTCAATAGGTAAATAAATATGGAAATGCAAGTTGGAAAGTAAAATTTAAAAAAAAAAATTGATATTATTATACATTAATATAATAAAATTTCTGATGGATAAGTGAGTCCAGCGTAAAGGGACATCAAATTGTATTTTGTCAGAGAATTTCTATCCACACTGCTCTTATGTCGTCTGAGCCTCGGGGTAATCTGACAAAGTGTGATGATGTTTACAGCCAACAACAGAGCAGCTGCCATTTTCCATTCCTGGTCTTATTGGAAAAACACAGCAGACCTGCAAAAAGGTAAATCCTGGACATATTCAAATAGGGGTTAATCAAATGAGCCCTTGTTCAATGTAAGACGGGATGCAAAATTTGAACAGTGCATATACTGAAACAGGCAGCCCACGCAGAAGTCACTGGGTTGTCTTATTTCACATTTCGTAAGTTTGAAGGCAAGCCAACTGTACCTATACCGTTATATACAGTATAACAGCTTGTATGTTGTGTGTAGGTTTGCTCAACACCTAACAGTAAAATGTTACAGTGAATTTAATTATACAGTGAATATTTTTACGAAAGTTTAAGTTTGGACAGTGTTCTTTTTGCTTGTCCAGTGCCAATGCCTACTGCATTCGCGCCAGGCATGCCAATAAATTAGTTGGATAATAAACATTGCTGCTGAAATGACCACCAGCAACACTTCCCCGTCAGTTTGCTCTTCATGTCCCTCCGTCCTTCTCCCACACCCTCAAATTCAGCCTCTTCTCATGTCCTCCTCGGTGAGTTCCATCGTTTGTTACACACACACACACACACACACCCTTTCTTCTGCCTCCTCACAGTCCAGATGGCCTAGCTGCCCCCACACTCACTCCCCCACATAGACTCACTCCACGCACTCCTTTTCTTCTCCCCGACGGGAACAGCACTCCCTTAAGAGGAGGAGATGAGGAGACCTAACCCCCATCACCAAACGTACACACACCTCCAACACATATCCACTGTCCCCACACGGACAACAGCTTCATACGCCCACTCCCATACACTCTTACCGCCGAGCTTGTTCAGAAATCTCCCAATCTGCAGCATAATGTCTGGAGGAATGCTGGCTATAGAGGTGTAATTTATGCCATTGCAAGATGTGGCCAGTAATCATATCAGTGTGGGCCTGTTCTCTACCACTGAATATATATTCCCACACTGTCAATTGCTTACACTGCCTTGTGGGTTGAAGTTGCCCAGCTATTAAAAATGCTCAGCTATCTTTTTATTGTATGACAAACTGTCATTTTTCAGAACATAAAGGGATACACTTCAAATGCAACATAATAGAGCAAAATGTGTGATAGCTCCTGGGGGCGCTAATTAGCTCTTAGCCTTAAAAGTTTATCATAACATTTTTATCGGTTAAGTGCAGTCATTACTGATCATAAACAAGTAGTCTACTACTGGCGAGGGAGAGAGAACAAAACTTCCAAAAGGTGTTAAAGCTACCTGTATATTTAAGCACTTGCAAATGCAAAACACAAATCAGTAGCTAATGTATCATTGTGCCACTTAAAGTCACATTAATTCAGTGTTATGTTTTCCACTCTCACCCAGAACTGTGGATTCAACATGATATGCAGATTAGTCCTTTGCTCTTATGGCAGTTTGCAATTTACTGAGACTGTTTAACACTCTATTTAAGCATTGTAGCCTATTACCTATTTATGAAGGCTAAGCTAGCTGCATGTCCAGTTAGCGCTTGTGCAGCTAGTTATTTTCTGTTTGGCAGCCCAGCTTTTTATATTGTTCACTTTTTGCCTTTCCTGTGCCTGGAATATTAAAAAAAAAAAATCTGCCTTTTTTTTTGTCAAGGCAGTGCATAGTTTTAGTAGATACAGCTTTAGTGTGCCAGTGTAGTGTGTAACCTACCTAAAAGGATACCACCATCAGAAGCTAAATATGCTGCAAACTGTTGCTAGCTTTATAGGTTTACTCAAATGACAACAACAACATGGACACTTTGTACATTTAATGCAACCTGAATCAGTTATAGCTTTATTAATAATATTCTACCCAAATATAAGATGTTATATTGTATCACTCAGTAATTTAACAGAATGAAAGCGGATTCTGTTTAGCATTGTTGGGCCTTAGATCCATTCGTTGTTCTAGCTAGAGTACAAACTTATGTATAACAGTACTCATATATTTATAATGAGCTGGTGGGGGTCAGCGGTGGAGAAGTGGTTGTCAGGGCCAAGAAGAGATCAGAGCAGGGAGGTGTGACTCGTCTGAGGGAAGAGCGCTATTGTTGGAGAGCGTAGTTATGTGTGTGTTCGTTGGCCAGAGAATAAAGGAGGAACAGGCTGGAGTCACTGTTTGAGGAGAATATTTACTAAGGCTTGGTGGTGTTAGTGGTGGTGTGAAGTGGTGTAGGCCAGGGGAGGAGGGTGTGGTTAACGGTTGAAGCGCTCACAGGAAGCCGTGAGGCAGGGAAAGGGGAAGTGAACCACCCCCACACACTGTTCCAAGGCCGCAGTGCTGGTGTTGTCCTCAGGCTGGAACCGACTGACCCCAACTTACTGCTCCCTCCACACCTTTAGCCTATAACACACACACACAGATGACTGATAGAGACATGATGCTTGCTGAGGATCTCTCTCACACACACAAACACACCTATTGGTCATATATTATTATTGCTTTTTGACTCTTGTGTAGGATTTTTTTTTTTATGTATCTGTTACTGTTCCCATATCCCTTATGAAACATTTGCATGGACTTTCCACCAACTCTGTGTAGGCATTGTAACATGACGTGACATCTAATGATCTAATCTGTTTTCTTGTTCTCACACTATTGCAACCCTCCCCTAAATACAACATACAAAAATGTGCTACCAATTTTTGTAATACCATTGCTAATGTAGTTAAAACACTATACTTTCATAAAAAGCCAAAGGTGCGTGAATGTAAATGTTTCAGAAATGTTTTTATCTCTTGTACAAGCACAGTTTCTTTGTGTAAATAAAATGCTAATAACTACTAACTTGTAAATAGTTTTTAAAATTTTGAATTATTTAACTTGATTTTACTGTGACAATACTCACAGTACTTTTATTTTTATTGGCAATTTCAATTATGTATGTCTCGAAAATGGAGAATGTTTGCTTTTGTATAAACTGATAACTGCAAATTCTGCACTGCCATACTGTGATGGTTTTCATCATCTCAGTCAATTTTAATGTTAAAACATTTTAATGTGTTAGTTAGAGCTCAAAAAGAATAGAATAGTCAAGTTAAAAATTATCAGTAGTTTGCAGATCCTTACCTTTTTTGTACCATCTGTAAGAGCGTGACTTTCTCCTCGGCCGTAACTTTGTGTCAGCCCCCTCAGCTCAAACAGATCTGCCCTTTCAATACGCAGAGCGTTCATTGAGCTTTTATATTTGCAGCCAAAGGGATAAGCAACATGGTTCGGACCCACTTGGATCTCATAGTGTCAGAGAAGTAAGACAATTGCACACAAAAACAGACTACACACAAGTATGTTGCTGACTATTGATAAATGACACCTTGGTGGTAATTTAAATGTGCATACAATACAAAACATGCTCAAAAGTCATTCATTTCTATTTATTTTAATACAAGAGTCACTGTTGACCAATTTGACCTGGCCTTCCTGCTTGCACATAATGTTGCCTTGGTGACTGGGTTTTATCTCCCCACAGAGACCCTTGTCCCAATCTGACCCTTAACCTCTCTAAAAGAAAGGCCACGGGGTCACACACTCCACTGCTTCATTTTCTACACATCCATTTTAGTCTCAAAGGATGTTGATTAAATCTGTATTTTAAGGCTGAACACAAACTGATTGTAAAGAAGCCGCTTTCACACGATTACGGCGCCCTAAAGTTGAACTGAACTGTAACAAAGTTCAGTGTTCTTTATAAGTCAACACGTGTAACACCTGCCGTTCTTCACAAAAGAATCATTTGAGTTGCAGCTGTGGTACAACATTATGGCAGTTGATAAGACACAAAAACACACAAAGGTTTTTAACAATTCTGTGCAGAATGTCTAATAAATATAATACATAAATATTTTATTTTTCATTCACTGTTACTGTAGTATTTATAGAATTCTTTCTACAAATAAATGGCTCTGAAAAGATCCAATCAGGTGAATTGAGGTTCCTGCATTTCATTTTGCGCTTCCATTTTTTAAGTGTGATTTTTAGATTGAATTACATATTGATCTCAGCCAGTGGTCTAAGCATAAAAGGAGATTGCATTTCTCCCGTCGTAACACAAATTTGATGCTGTAGTCTTTAAAAAATAAATTGGTTGGATATAAAAATTTTGTAGAGTTTTGTAAACATGTGTAGTCATGATTTCTCAGTTGAATTTTGACAAATACAATATGAATACTTTTTACTCTAAACGCAAATTCAAATGATATGCAGTACTGTTTAAAGCATGATCAGCATTTCAGCAAATTTCTGTTCAACAATGTTTCATTTGTTAAAATGCGGTTATTGCTTTATTAAGACACAGATAAAGCACCTCATGCATAAACTTTATAGAAGGAAATAACTGCAAGATATATACTTTTATATATATATATATATATATATATATATATATATATATATATATATATATATATATATATATATATATATATATATTTGCTTTAATTGTGGAATTTACAGGTTAATCTCATTGATATACAAAGTTTAATTTACAAAAGGGACATAATCAAGACAACAGTGCAGTCACATCAAAGTAATATGACGCAAACAATTGTACATGAAGCAGATAATTCAACAGATACAGGTTCCAATCATTTCCCGTCCCTACGCCAGTTTTTGAATTCTCCCATCGTCATTTGACAGCAAGGGCTATGCCTAGCTCTGTTTGGATTGTTGGAAAACTGCAAGTTTTAAAATCCTGAGCACAAAGGCTGTGACTGTTGAGAGTGATATGAAGAATAATAAGTGTAAAAGTCAGTTATGTTCTAATTACCTTTGACAAATTCTGTCAGCAATTGTATAATTTGAGTACTTAATTACTGGAATAAAATTTACGGCATATTGTAACAAAAAATGAAAGAAATCAAAATAATTTATAAATGGGGCACACGCACTTTTACCAATCCTAAGGCTCACAAATTGAATACAGAGCATTATTAAACATATCAATAAAACATATTGATAACCTCACAGATGATTAATGAAAAGTTTATTAAAATGGTTTGGTACAATTTTTACATTTATTTCTAAAAGCCGACTTTGTTATCCAATGTGTGTAGGCACTGCTCCCTCTAGTGGTGAACCAACAATTGAGCAAGAAAACTGTTGCTTCAGGAACATTCTGTGTGAGAAGTATAAACCATAAAAATTTGGTATTCTCTTACAATATTCCTCATATCCAATAAGATTGGCAAGGTATTATTAGTATGGGTTATTCAAACAAGGAGTAAATGAAAGATATTGTGTCTTTTTGTTAAAAATCATTTTAGTACCAGCTTCATTGTGGTAGGCTCGACATGAGGGCCTCTTCAGTAGGTGTTGCTGGGGTGAGCTGGCGTTTCATGGGCTGACGAACCTGAGATTGAGCCAAAAATCACCATTCTCAGGTTGGACAGTCCTAGAAAGCACCACTCAGGATAGTTATCTGCCCAGGCCATTGCGAGGCCTTTGTGCACTCTATAAGCATACAAAGTATACAATTTCCTTAATAAACAAAAATATATATATATATATAAAATGTGTGTGATTTGTGTTATATAGGGGATATGGTGTTAGTGATTTTATTAAATTTTTTCATTAACAGCCATCAAACACATTTGAAGGTCCACTGGCCGCTTTGACGCGCAACCACTGTTTAAAGGCCACCAAATGTAATATCAAAATCACATCAAGGTGTTTACCAGTGATTAATAAAAGATTATTTTTTATGAATAAATTGACTACAGTATTTTTATTGTTAAATATATTTTATGATGTCGGCATGTATTGTAGTCGCTACATATTTGGCGCCAAAAGTGGCACCCACAGTTTATATATAACAATGATGTGATTTTCTTGCAAATTCACTTTTCAACAGGAAGATAATAAACATTTTCTAGTATGAAGTAGATGTGATTTTCCTTTTTATTAAACAACCAAACAAATTTTGAAATGAATAAAATGTATTGACCTATGTGCCGCTCATCTCATTGAAGAGTCTGGTATCACATAAGGCCCTGAGCTGTTGACTAACCTGCACTGAGCAACTCAGACTGCAATTAAACACTCTAACCCCACAGAAGTGAAAGGCACAAACCCTATCTCATCCTGCAAACATCTAAATCACCTTTCTTTGACTTTATGAGGCCGGATCAGTCGCCACTATTGTAATTCTCTTGATTAACTATGCAGAGTGAACGCTGTAGATACCAACACACATTTGCAAAAAAGCTACAATACTTCAGCCACTATTCCAAAGCCTCTTCACGAGAAATACTCGAGCATCTGAATAATTCATCCTAAACTATCTGCATTAAGGCTTGTGTCGGCCGACCCACACCATCACTTCACTCTGACAGTGAAGACACACTCACAAGCAGAACATCAAACAAATAGCACTCGTAAAAATATACAGCTGCTTTCCTAAAAGAACATTCCAATAATGGACTGCAGTGGCAAGGTTAAACACCAGTGTCTTCAGTCTAAGAGCTTTGAAAGTCTTTCCTGTGTGATTCTTACCCACATGGCTGATAGACCTCCTCATTAACACATCTTCATCAGGTTGACACAGGAAGAGATAACAGCGACCTGTAGGCAAGCTGGTGACATGAAGAAGGAAAAAAAGACACTACAGGATGAGGTTTTAATGGCCACTCCTGCTGTCTATGTTTGGCTGTGACCTCATCATGCTTTGTGCTACCAATGGGGATGCAATGCTGTCTCTCTCACACACTACCTTCCTGTTTGTCAATGCTAGTGGTGAAGTTTCCACTGACAACTCCTTTTTGAGGACCACTATTATAATTGATTTTTTGCAATGTCTAATTTAGATTACTTAATTATTTAGATCAAATGTATTGCCTTTGTTTTTTATAAAGCTTTGTTTTAAAAAGAAATACATCAACAGCAGATATTGTCCTGAAATCTATAAACAAATACAAATAATACAACAATGCTGACATCTTTGTCACACCTTTGATTACCCCCCCCCCCGAGTCAAATATGGTTCACAATATGCCATTAGTCTGTAATTGCCCATCTTTCCTATCAAATGTTTGTCAATCATATTCTAGTGCACTTATGTCGACAACCATCAGTCATAATTATGAGAAGTTATAGTGGATATCAAGGTTACTTTCCATGAGAAGAGGACAACCACAATATCCTTCCTGCTCATTTTGTGTGAGTAACAACTCTTGCGGTGTGAAGAATGTAATGCAAAATTAATTAGATGGACAAATATTATGAGCTCTATTGCACTTTTATTTCTTTGATGAAAAAAAAATCATGCAGCAGTTTGAAGAGAAAGACTCACAGTTGTATTGAGCAGTAGGCACACACTTAAAAAGCAGTGACTACAATCTGTTGTTCAATTTTCTCAACACTTCCTTCTTTGCTAAAAGCACAAATGTCTTACTTTTAAATTGAAACTGTAAGATACTGTTTCCTTTTTTAACTGCGGTTCACAGAATCTTTATGCATGAACACAGTGTAGTGCCAAAAACTTTATTGCATTTTCTTTGACAAAGAACAAGGCTAGGCTTTTGAAATAAGCATTACACTCTATGGCAAACTAAAGTCAGGGGTACATCATCAACAATATCAAAAACACAAGACAGGACTGAAGTAAAACACTTTTCTTCATTGTTAAATGTGTTAAATCTAGTTGACCCATTTTCCCAGCAGCACATAGACGTACGGTTTGCCTGTCAAATGGTCAGGTCTATCTATAGTAAAAATATGTAAATGAAATGCTTGCTGCATAAAAACACAGCATGAGTGTATACTTAAAGCTGTATAATGAAAGATAGTTCTTAAAGCTCTTTCTACAGTAAGGTCAGCATCCAGAGTGAAGAAAAAGGGTGAACAACAGGGAGCTAAAAAAAGACGCATACACCTACACATTTTCCAATTGAATGGTCCTTCAGAAAATGCTTGTGGCGATGGAAGTTGAGCAAAGCGAGGTGATGTTCTGATTTTACTTTTGTGAAAGTTGAGAGACAGGTGTGCAAACACAATTTTATTTTTTTACTGTCACATGCAAATGTACATTCAGCATTGTCGTCCACTGTACAGAGCTTAAGGGAAGATTGGTCTTTCAAACAAGACATCTGCAAATTCAAATGTAAGATTGTTGCTTTTCAAAAAACAAAATAAAACAACATGCATTATAATTTAAATGTAATAAATGTACATGTTCAGAACAGTTCATCTACATCAGGGTTAATCCATCTCCTCGTCACTCCAGTCAGGAGGTGCATCTGTACCAAAGTAGCGGTCCCCAAAGTTTCCTGCTCAAAAACAAACGTACAAATAGTATCAAGATCAAGTAACAGTACACTACACTGTTTGTCTAACATTGCATTTCCTCTAACTTACCTATGCCTGGTATGATGTGAAACAAATCGTTGACTTTCTTGTCCACAGCTGTGGTAATAATCTTGACCTGTGGGAATGCATAGGCCACTGAATGGACCCCCATTTCAGCCATCAGCAAAGACACCAGCAGAATCTTGTCCTCCTGAACATCATGGTCCTAAAAGTGAAATTGTTACATGATTACACACCAGTACAATACATCTGTGTAATTGTGGAGTTGAACAATCACCCACCAAAAGGACTCGTACAGCCATCATTGCAGCTGCTCCAGTGGACACTGTGCAGTCCATCAGGATCACATGATCTTCACCAATATCTTTTGGTAAGCGCAAGTAATGAAGCTGAAAACAGTTAGAGTGACGGTAAAAGAAAACAGGACGTGGTTGTGGTTTACTAATAAGATGTTACACCCTTGACCAGCACTTGAATCAACAACATGACTTACTAAAATAACAAAGAACACTCTGTGCTAGAAACACTAGGGCAGAAGCTAAACATTTGAAAAACAACTTCTGAACACCTAAGACCTTATAATTAAAGGTTTTAAGCCATGTTTGTTTGAGCTTCATAAAAGATGTACCTCTGGCTCTCCTGTGCCCTGGTTGGTCTGGATGAGGATCTTGCCAATACGGACATCTTTACAGACGGCCATCAGAGCGGGCTCCATGGTCTCTCCGGCTCGTAGAATAGACACTCCTGTGATCTGTAGAAAAACAAGTTCAATATAGGTTAATTGTATTGTGTCAACAACAAAATGTGTTTGTGAGATGTCAGTGTAGATGTCAAATAGAGTTTATTCACCCTTTTGCCATTGAACGCCCGGCCTTCATAATCCTCTCCCAGGGGCGTCTGGACTATATGCACCTGAGAGAATTTGGAATATATTCAGCCCATTAACAATTACATGCAAAAAAAAGCTATACTATACTTCAGCAAGCTTGAGTTGTTTGCGATCAACTACAACAATGTAATCCTAGTTCTCTAAGTGAAGAGACTATCTCTCCAGAGATGCAGTTTTAAGTTGCATTTAGGTAGCTTCAAAACTTTCCATACTCACAATATGGGTACAATTTGTGTTTGTACTTTTGTGAGTATGTGGTTGAAAATCCAAGTCTTTTAAAATAGATTTTAATAGAAGATTATGTAACCGTGCAGTATAATGAATGAATTAACAGACTATGGTAGTCTTAAGCACCTGTGAGGGAAGGAAGGACAGCGCTCGTTCAATCAACAGTCGCATCAGTCTCTTGGAGTAGAAGATGAACTCGTCGCGGCTGGTTTCCTTGTTCCTAAATGTTATTAACAGATAAAGAATAGTGAGTACCTTTGTGACTTGCTTGGCTGTAAATGTAAAATCCTTGTTATTACCTGATAATAGTGTGCATGCCCCTGACTTGAGGTGTGCTCTCCAGAACGCTGAGGGTCTGGGGGAGGGGTTGCGCTTGGTGCGCTGAAGCCAGGGCTGCCCTGTAACCACGGCAACAAATAAGAGAGCAGGGGGTAGTGTGGGGTGAGAGGAGCACAGAGAGGGAAGACGGACAATGAAAAGATGTTTAAAGAGCAGAGTGATCAACTGGTCTTCATACGTGAGTACAATATGTGCTAGCGTGCCCACACATACTGTGTGCACACCCAAAAAGCAAACACAGACTTGTCAGTATGATCTGTGCAAAAACATATATGCCATTAGTTGTTAAAGCAAAGTTGAAAACAGAAAAGTGTAAACTATGAAATAGCCAGACACAACACAGTGCTATTGTTGAGTATTTCAGTGAAACATAATACCAGACTATAACTAGATGTGTTAGAAATAAACCTAACAACAAATTAAAATGACAAACACATGCTCACTATATTTTAGAAGACAACTGTACTGTTTTTAATAATTTATAGCAGTTCTCAATATACTATAATACATCCACATGAAGTTTAAAGAGCTACTGTCTCAAGTGAAGAGCTTAAAAACTAAAGCAGGCTTTTATTCAGATTTTGAGTCCAAACACTGCACTCCATGTCACTGAGATACCCATCAGCCAGATGCAAAAAAAAAGGAAAGAAACGTCAAATTCGCTCACATATCCCAGCGAAGTTTCCTCTATTGGGAGAATTTTTCGACGACACAAATAACAGTAACAAATATCACAAACACAACAGACAAAAGACAACAGAGGAGGGAAAAATGAGAGACTCAACATCAGGTGGATGAAGGGATTATGAGACACTGTGAAAACTGTGACAGCATACGCTCTAAAATGTCAAATGTCTCAGGGGCGCAGGAGTATACTATCCTTTGGTGTAAGATTTGATTATTGATTTCGTGAAGACAGTGGATAATTAGATAATACATTTTCAAGTGACGGGCCATAATTTAAAAGGGAGAAGATGCTAGGTCATGAGAAAAAGCAAATTATTATGGAAATTTTCATGGTGGTGTATGCAGCTCATGTGCTGTGCGAATGCGTGGGAGGTGCAAGCCTGTCACTCTTTCACTGTGTAATGTGTAGAACAGTAAAAGCTGGTATTTGAGCTCACAGGCCCCGGCACATCCTGTGTCTAAAGACAGACACCAAGCGCACTTCCTTTCACTCTCTGTCTGATATGCTGTGGCCAACATTCAATGGAAAAAAAACTTGCATTTTGTTGTAGCGTATTGGAAACTTTCTCTGTGGCTAGGTATGTGATAGTCAACAATAGCTTCCTCTCTTGAACTTTCTGTTGTATTCTGGTTGGCACAGCAAGGAGGGGTCAGTGACTTGATGTTTTGGTGTATTTTTAGACACAGGAGGCCGGAAAAGTGTGAGTTATCATTTCTTTATAAAGCAGAGAGAGGGAAAATCAACATCTTTGCGTTAAATGCTGGCCGCAACAATTAAGCAAAATGTTTATTGTAAACTTTTCTCACCTGATTACTGAAATAGTTGGCTAACCATACAGCCTCAATTGATCACTAATTAGCTGTATTTACACAACAGAGACACTAGTGCTGCCTATTCTTGTTTTCCGGGCAGCCAGCAGATCAGGGCATGCTAGAGGTCAGCTTTTCTGTTCTCCTTTTTTCTCCTGCCAGGTAGATTGAGAGTCTGGAGCAGTTTGGGAACATGGGCAGATGGTGAGGAGAGAACAATAGAGAGGATAAAGGCCACTCTACCTGACGCTGAGCTCGCGCTGTGAGCCGTGGATGCGGGTGGTTATGGGAGAGTGAGGAGAGAGGGAGAGAGCATCCATCAGGTTTCGTGTGTTGTCTAAGAGGCCAAAACTGAGTAAACTGGGTTCTGACATTAAGTCCCCCCCAACAGACAATAATGTGCAAAAAAGTAGATGTGGCACTAAAGAGTAAAATCCCTCATACTGGCCTTGGCAGACTCTTTTAAAACAACATGCCTTTAATCTAAACATATGAAATTAGTGTTTAAAGTTATTGGGATATTAACATCTAAAAGTGTAATATAATCAAAATAAATATTAAAACAAATAAATCTATATTGTTCAGGAAGAATGAAGAGCTGCAGACCTCAACAACGTTTCAGGTAAAACACATGAATGAACAAATGGCAAAGAAAAAACATTATTGGTCATTTATATTATTTTATGTTTATCCTATGAATAGCACATAACGGCTTCCATTCATTTATAATTTAACGTGTGCTGTGACTTAGATGTCCACCAGAGGGAGTGTTTGAGTTGTAATACAGTAACTCTCAACTGAATACTTGTCACTATACACTAGTGCGTTACTACATAGAAGTAATGTATATTGTAATTGTCTATTCTTTAATAATTTTTGGTGTTAATGATTAGGATTCACAATCATTCACTTATAAAGTGAATTATTATCCTCTGTATTCATGTGTGTATGTTTGGCACCTACCTCCTCCAGCTGATTGTGTACATGCTGCACAATTAAATCAATGGCTACATTGTTGCCACCACCTGATCCAACAAAAAACACCAAAGTTATGACAAAAAGATTATACAGTTTCATACTTATTTAGCTCATTTGTATGTATGTATAACAAATCAAAAGTACAGTATAAATGAAACCGCTTGAAACAATGTTAGTATTAATAAATGCATTGTGAGTAAAGTGTGTGTAAATGCGCACGTACCACGCGGGACCACAATGTCAGCCAGTCGCATGGTGGGTTCAATGTACTGTTCAAAAGATGGTTTGACAAACTTGTTGTACTGTTTGATAACACCTTCAATCTCTCTTCCCCTTTCTGTGATGTCTCTTCTGAGCCGACGCATCAGCCGAATGTCAGAGTCTGTGTCCACAAAGATCTTCATGTCCAAAAGCTGGCATAGAAAAAAACAAAAACATTTCTAAAAGTGAACTTAATTGAAAAAACAAAGATTAACAGTGATCTATCACATTTAACCACTGATAAAAATGTATTTGGCTGAAAATGCTAGAGGCGCTAACCTTGCCTTTACCTGCAAGAGCTCTTTATCCGCAAAGGCCATGATTCCCTCAAAGATGATGACACTGGCTCCATATACAGTTTTCTGTAGCCAACATATGTGTGATATTAAAATGCAGTGTACATACAATACAAAATACTCTATACACACACATATTGTACACCCACATATAAGTTAATGGTTATTACATGTTAAAAACTGACAAATGACAATCTGCCAGCAGCCATCTGGAGAGGTAGATTTGCAGAGTGCCACTAAACCCTCTGTGTTTGAGATTAAAAGTCTCTTACGTAATTGAGAAACAGATTATATTGCAGTAACAACAATGCTACTTGCTCATTTACAAGGCCCACTAGCCCATGTGTTAGTCTTTGCAAATTCATTCTTACCCAGTCTTTTTGTCTTCCGTGTGTTGTAAAGTCATACACTGGGATTTTCACACTCTTTCCCTTCTTGAGTTTGCGCAGCGTGTGTGTTAGCAGATCAAAGTCAAAGGCATCTGGGTGGTCGAAGTTATAGTTGTTGCTGGCTGCACGCTTCTGCTGCTCTTCAGACAAAACCTAGGAACATTTTTAAGTAAAAATAATTATTAGAAAGTAATCTATAGTCCATTGTCTTGTACTTAGACTTGTAGAAATTTACTCAGACATTAGAAAGTGAATTAGTGTATAACAATAATAGTGTATAAAACAGTTCTACAAAGAAGAAGAATAGTAAATAAAGTTTGGAAACTTAAATTTAGGAAACATCATACGCCCCTGTGATGGTCTGAAACAGGTTGTGTGTGTATGTGTGTGTTGTGCCCTTAGGTAGGCAGGGAATTTAAACCACACACAGTTTTGACAGTTTAAGAAAAGCAACACTTGGGTGAACTGATTACAAAATTCAAATTCAAAAAGCAATGTTGATATTATTCAAACTGAAATGTTTAAGATGTTATCTCAATATGCATGTTTAAGCGAGGGGAACATGTGCATTCTAAAATAGTACACCGCTGCAGTAATGTTTGAGATGCCAACCTCTGTAGTGTGATGTGTGAAGTGCCATTTGCTGAGGGTGGTAAAATGAATGGTTACGGGTGAACCCCTCCCACTCTGCAGAGTCTGAACACGCTGTCAGATGATGACAGCATTACATAACAGCAAAGTGGGTGAAGCTAACTAGGGACATGAATGATGGCTCTTGCTCGACTACGTTTGACCACTATTTATCTCTCAATTCTCTTACTCTGCCTCAAGACCACTAGAGGGTTTGCAGCCAGACCAGACCAAAATGAAGTCATTATGAGAAAAAGGAACAATTGATTTCTTGAAGGTATATCTTTAAAGTAGAATGAATGTGAATACACTTACAGTGCAGAATAACTGGTGTGTGCTGGTTGAGTATTTACCATCAGTACATTCCACACATAGTGCACAAACCTTGTAAAAAGAATCCATTGAAAGCAAAACAACCCAGGGAACATCGAGTGCTTCGATGATTTTCTGAGCAACTGTTGTCTTTCCCGATGCACTGCCACCGCACAAACCTGTGACAAATAATGATATAAGCACATCTCTCACATTAACACTCCTTAATTGATGGGAACAATCTGTACTGAAGGGAAATGAATAAAAACAATGTCAAGTGCAGTCAAATTTGCCTAAAGCTGCGAAGTGCAAGTGAACAAGGCAGGTAAACAGAGACAAGCCTGTTGTTAATAGGCCTTTAAACACAGCAAGGTATTTTTTTATCTAATCCCTTTTATGAAAACAAACACACCTGTCCAAAGACACCAGTATAGTGTGTTTGAATATAATAGACAATAGAGAGCCACAACTTTGTGATAGACATTAACAATATTGTTAAGGGGCATGAGTTAACTTTGTCCCAATTAGTTCATTTTCACAAGCTTTAAGCCACATTAAAAAGGCTACTTGACCTACCAATAGCAAAGGCCTCTTTGGACTGTGTTCCGTGTTCATTGTACCAGGGCGGGCGTCCAGCAGTGTAGATGGTTCTTTTGGAGGTGCGCAGGAGTGGGGGCTCTGACTTACAATGACTAGTGGTCCTTTTCCTTGGAGACAGGCCTGTGCTTACCGAAGGGAGAAGTCGATTAAGCGATCCCTCACCACTTCCACTGTGGACAAATAAAGCATAAAGCATTGGCACTTTGATAACATATACTGTATAAGATGTGCTGTTGTCTTGATTGCCATAACAAGTCAGTCATTGATGTTAAATACATAGTTGTGTTCCAGTTTCATTGTACGTCACGCTGCTGGATGTCTGTTTGACTAACAAAGACTGTGGCACACAAAAATAGTCAGCTTTGGGTGTGTCCTGTGTCAGCATGACATAGGATAAAAAAATTTGTTAGTAAACTCATAATGAACTAAACACTAGTATTATGCAACCTCCAGCTATAGTTAATATTTAAATGGCATCTTCTTCATTTTGTCCAGTATCAATCACTACAATGGCTACAAGTGCAAAGTACAGTAACAATGGAAACCCAATAACACTCAGTAGACGAGTTGTAAAACTAGGTTTATGCAAAACATTCATTTCAATGACATTCATTCTGATTCTGTTAAGACCCTTAACAGATCATGGTTAAAATAAATCAAGTGGACATTAACAAGTCAACAATTGAAAAGGTGTTGGTTTCTTAACTTTCTTGAACTAATATTGTGCCAGTTTACACGTGCTAACAACACTTATATTGTGTATTCGAGATATCCAAACTTCACCCAATGAGGACTGATCCCGATGCCATTTTGAATCAGGCTACAGAAAAAAACAATACACATGCTCCTCTGTCTATTCCCCTGCCTTTCACTTTATGTATGAAGCCATAAACCTGCCCAGGTGAACTGTCACATGGTCAAAGGTGAGCCAAACTAAAAGAGCATGCATTTATCTAATCACAGAGGCATCTGAACCTGTTTAGAACCAGCAAGAAGGCTGGGGCTAAGAAACACATGAGGCAGAGCACACTGCAGCTGAGTTATCAGTTAATACCAGACCAGAGAGCCACAGACTAGATAAGCCAAGTTGACTGTGAATCATGCCCTTGTCCAATGCAGTCAGCTCTCCTAAACAATGCACGTGGTCAGTTGTAACCTATGCAACTCTGTTAAGAAAACAGGAGATCATGGTAAAAGTAAGTCAACCTGGGAGGACATGTGGAGCACCAAACATACAAGAAGAGTGTTTTTACAATTGTTGTTTTGTAGAATTTATTCATTTACAGCTCAGTCATAAACTCAAGGAGAGCCACAGGAATGCAACTTTTCAAATGAAGAGATGTGAAGTTTAAAAAGAAACTTAATTTAATATCATAGTTTCTGTAGCTCTAGTATACCACACTGTAATTCTCTACAGAATTAGGCAATTTCATACCAATTCTATAAAGACAATCACACAGATTTAAGCTACTACATTTGGTGTTTGCACTCGTGTAGTAGTTCACACAAAAGCCTAAACAGTTCCCTAGTGACATATCCCAAGTATGTCAGACGCATCCAAGTTGTACAAACTGTCATTCCAGTTCCTTTAAAGCTCTTAACACAACTCCAACTAGCTAAAAATAAAATAAATAAATAAATAAATAAATAAGAAGATCAAATCAACTTACCTGTCATCAGATCTTAGAGTCCAACAGCCAGATATTCTAGCTCCAGAGTAAGCCGGTAGAGAGTTCATAACTTGATTTCTGCAACGTGTGTTTTTATCTTATATTTCTCTCAAAAGAAATGCTATACTGGTGTGCAACAAGACACAAACAGAGTGGGCAATATAGAGGGGAGTCCGCTTGGATGAGAAGCGAAAACTTTTGTTGTTTTGAGCACAACAGAGTGGGAAAAAGGAAACAAGCTCAGCTCAGCTTAGCAGTAACTACACTCACTATCTAACTATGGCACACCTTTTCCCTCCTCTTTCTTTCACTCTGCACTCCTCCCCTTAGTTGTCCAGCCAACAAATGTAAGAGGATAACCTACTCTCCAGATTATGTACATTAAGTTGTATTAATAGCAGCATGTGAGAGCCAGCCCTTCCCCATCCTGGCCTACACATTCATAAACACACACATACACATGCCAAGCTTGGGTCATCATCTGTCTTTGACAGCTAGTGTTGCAATATGTCACTGGAGGTAACAAATGGAAAATAACCACTAAGAAACAGGCAGCTTGTATTTGACTCATTTAAACACTTGTTTTAATTCAAAACACAACCTCCAAGGAAGAGAAAAGACGAGAAAGGGGAAGGACAGAGGAAAGGCAATTTGACCTATTCCCCTGCAGGTACTCGTCATGTCTCTATGGGCCACACATCTGAGTTTAGAGACGTCAGCAAGACAAGAAACACGCCGACAAAGACACAACAAGCAATGTACTAAACCAAGATTGACTTGAGCGGGGAATAAACAGCATGATGAAACCTAACACTACTCCAGTGTAAGCTAACAGGGAAGAACCACCCTGGCCAATGCACACAATATTGCTGAGACACCAACATATCAAGTAACACACACACACACACACACACACACACACACACGCACAAACAAACAAATCATTATCCTCTGAGTTCAGAAGAGAAAGGGCTAATTATTTTTCCATTAGAGCAAAGCAAATCTAAAATGTGCAGGCTTATGAACCAAACCACAAGCATTTTTACTTATATAAAATTTTATATTTGCCAGGACCTGTAAAACTACAAGAGGTGACAGCTGAATATTACTCACTGTACATTTTTGGTCTGTGGCTATTGCTTAAAAGTGCACTGCAAAGTAAGAAAGCCAATCCAAAACAAGAAGCCCGGACTGGTTGCTATGTCAAACATTCAGCTAGACATAGCAGCAGTTTTGCAGTAAAATTGTGTGTTGCAGTAAAATTGTGTGTTGAAATGTAAGATCATAACAAAACAGACTAAACATTTTTAGTTCCATCTTATGACCTATTCATAACCATTACTATTTATGGTAAAAAGTGACAAAAGAAGAAATAAATAAAAACATTTCAAGAAGACACAAATTCCACTCTTTGTTATGTATTTTTGAAAATAGGACAGCATTGTCAGAAGACACCTAAGTTAAAAAAATAAATAACAATAATAATAATCCAATTTTGTTATAAATCACTTTCTTCTATAAAAAGGTGACAATTGTTAAACTAAAGTTTTACTTTACCCAGTTAAGATAGTTGTTGTTTTTTGGTTATATTAAACAAGAACAAGTTTTTTCCTCAGTAGGCTAATGCAATGACATCCTCTTGTGGCTACCTGAGAACAATGCAATAGTTAGACATTAAAAGAAATTTGATATAAATGGGTAGTAATATGTTGTTTCAACGAACAAGGATTCCCTTTTGTAACCTTGTAATTGTATAATACACGAATCGTCTATCAATCTATAGAATGTGTTACTGACCATGCCTGCGACTAATGGCTAAAAAGAAACACGATAAAGCTCACGCTACACTGTATGTTCATTTGCGTACGCTTTATCATGATCATTTATTAATATGGCAATATTACGGCAGATAGCCGTATGTACCTTTACAAAGCGTGAATATTGTGACAAGACATATGAAAGTCGTGCTTCCGTTAAGATGCTTGAGTATTTGCCAGTTAATTTATATGTTTGAAACAAGTTTTATGATTGGAACAGTGATAGAGTAAAACTTAAAATCCTAAAACATCTTACCTGTTAGAGACACATGAGGTTTTTTCTTCGTTCTCCATGTTTGAGTGTCTTGTTTATCACTCTATTGACGATAGTTAGCCGTAGCACTGAGGCATTATGGGGCTTGGAGTCATTCCTGTTATACCACGATAAAGATGCAGCAGCACCACGCCCATAGGACAACACCTCCCAAAATGCATTGGGGCTTTTCTTTTGGCAAGGCGTGTTCATCATGCCACGTGTAATGTTAGTTTATAAATAAAAATGGGGAAAACAAATTAGTCAAGAAAATTTTATTAATTAGTTGAGGATACTAATGCACAGGTAATACAACAAGTTTGGGAAAAAATGTAATAGTTCAGACTCAAAGAAGGTAAACCTTCTTTAGCCTATTAGGTAGGCTACTATACAGCATCCTTTATGATATGGACCTTTTAATTATTAGTCTAATTTCATCTGCTATACTACAATCATTTATTAACTACAACATAATTTATTTAAGTTCTTTCATCCCAATGGCCCTGACAATAAATGTATAGGCTATGCCTTTCTGCTTCTGAATTAGGCAGCATACAAAACAAACCAATGCTGCCCAAATAAGATTTCCCTTGCTTTGAAAAATAACATTGCCGACAAAGGGAAGACACTTGAGCCTGCCGTTTCCCCAGGTACAAAAGTCACACCACACACAGTCTGGGTAACTAGAAAGCTCCAACAACACTCCTATTTCAAGCCTAGTTCATGGTATAGTAAGTGCACTAAATACAGAAACAAACACATACATATGTCTTGTCCCATATTAAGAAGATTATAATGACTCTCCCATTGTGTTTGTCAACAAGTACTCAAAAAGCAAAATTTATGTGCATTATTAATTAAAACGAATAAAACATCATGTATGCCCACACAAAAGGCTAGAGATTTTGTGGTCTACTTTTTAAATATCTTTTGAAGATTTTATAGCAAAAAAAAAAAAAAAAAAACAAAGAAGGGGAGTGAAAAAACAATATATTTTGAGAATGCACATCAATATAAAAATGAGCAAGACAACAAAACCAGCTAAATATGGTATATTGCTGTACTCTCTAAAAATGTTGCAGTTAATCTACACTGCGGGATAGATATGTGTTATCCACATACTAGGAAGACAGATAGTAAAGGGTGAGATAAAATATAAAATACCCACTGTTAAAAGCAGTGCTAAACTATCATATTGCAACAACAAAGCTTGCTGGGTAAACACAGTCAATGTAGCATTATTAATAAGACAAGTAACAAGCAGCTGATGAACTTATTCTGTGCCACAGCAAAACACTGCACAAAGTGTTACCATTTCTGACATCCATTCATTACAAAGGTGCTGTTTAATACGCATACGTACGCACACATACACAAGGTCTGGATAACTCATTAAAAAAGGTCCAAGGACCAATCAGTGCTTTTATAACTCTTCTCTGTTGCCTGAACCTGGATAGAAGACGACGCTCCATCTCACAACTAGAGACAGATGCACATGCATAATCAGCCCACCTGTGAAAATTCAGCTCATTTCTTTGTTTTAAAATATAAAAAGGTCGCAGCGTGAGATGATCAATCTGGGACATATCAATACATTTCAAATTTAGTGTTTATCTCTTGACATCACTTTGTTTAATGAGATTAACAATTGGTGCAAAACTCAAATGACTTGCGAAAGGCAAAAAAATGGCAGGATGGACTAATTGGACTTGACTTGTATCAAGTCCTTAAGGTAGAGTGGCAAGTAAAGCACCCTTATCACTCACCAGTTTTCTCACATCAAAGCTAGCAAGTGGCTACATAGGCAATACACAGAGTACAATATAAAATAAACCGTATATTTATTGGGGTTACTGTGGAAATGTAAAATTATTATTTTTGTCCCTAAATCATCAGTACAGCTGCTGATTCAAATTTGTTAAAGTGAACTTGTTATCTGATTGCACACATTTAGATTTAAATACATTTTACCTACAAAGCTAAACTATGTGGTAAAGCCGTTAAATTACAACACCAGTTATGGCTTTGTTTTTTTATGTGATATTTTTGGTCATTTTGGATTATACTCTAATTGAAAGGAATTAATCATGCTGATCATTCACTATCCTCTACAGATTTGTTTATTTTAAAAATTTTACAATAAAGTCTTACCAACTCCTGTGCGTGACATTTTAGGTTGAATACTCTTGGAGTGCAAAAGTACAAGAGGGCAGAAAGGAGGGTTAAGGGTTAAAGTGCAAGGTAATAGCTTCCAGGAATAATTTCATAATTCATATCACATTTCCATCTTCATTTGCAGGCTTTATGATTAATAAAACTTTCCTCAATATCTCTATAAAACATATAATTTTTTTTTATGATCTCTTTGATTTAAGCTCAAGCTGTAGCCAGGTTATGTGGCCTTAATAAATATGGCGTTACCTCATTTGATTGTGCTCCAATGGTGCAACATGCGTCATACAAAATTAATTGTTCTGTCCAACATTTAGCATTTCCAGATCCTTTCAGACAGAACAAAGGCTTATTAAATATTACCATAGCACAATATAATATCCAAACATATACACTCATCGTCTCTGATATTCTATTTTCAGTGTAAAAAGATCTTTGTAAATAATTTTTGACATGGTAGAAGTTAAAGAACCAATGCAATAAATTGTTACTAAAATCACTTTGCTACAGGAAGGATTCATGAGTGGAATTAAGTAGAACTCAAACGATTTTAGCTTGTATGAAAAGAATAACTAATAGCAATAAAGACCAAAACAAAAAGAGAAAAAGAAACAACATTGGACTTTAACACACTGCAAAATATTTAAAACGATGGCAGGCATTACAATGCCCCATGGCATCATTGTTTTAAGTAAATTGAAATAGATATAGTAAGTGGTTACTACAGAACAATCTATCTGTGGAAAAAGTGACAACACTATAATAATTTTTATTAAATGTTTTTACTATGCTAATAGAATATACTTTTTAAAACCTCTCCACAACAACATTTAGAGAGTTACCCTCCATTATTTTGAAATACTACTTTTGAATTAAATATTAAGGATTGTTTTTTCATCTTTGATTAGTACTGACACACCTGCTATAGGTAAAGCAACTAAAATGTTTGACCAAAAACATAGACAAAAATGGAATAAAAAATAAATTAAAAAAAGTCCTATATTGGTTTGTAACAGGGCCTTAAAACCAAGATTTGTATCTTCTGTCCATATTGTAACATCTACTTATTAATGGTTTTCGCTTTCTTCACTTCAAAAAGTCCTTGTGAAGATCAAATGTGTTTTAGCTTCCTGATTTATAGCAAGCATCACCTGTGGCACCTGGATCAAGCAAAGGAGGGTTACTCAGTGAAGAACAACCTCTTATGTTTGCTTCGTCTACTAGATAAAGCATCGGGCAGTATGTCATGGCCTGAAAAAGCACTGTCCGTCCGCTCGGAAACCTGTGCTGGAGACTGTGGTGGCGAGGAGGAACTGGTCTCATCAGATGCAGAGCTTTGTGTAGTGGTAGAAGCTTCAGTTTTTGTTTGAAGGGATGCTGCCACGGGGGGACGCTCTTTCGGCTTCCTGCCCCTTTTCTTACCAATGGTGGCACCATTTCTTATTTCTGCTTTGAGCTCATTGTTCTCTGATGCTTTGCACTTGCTGCTGGAAACTACTTGACTTTCTGCGGCTCTGAACCAGTTCTAAGACAAACAAAACACATGAATTCAAGCTTTCTATTGATAGGAAGTTCACAGTGTTTGTCTTTCCATTTTACTGGCCAAGAAAAATATTTCTCAGCAATATATCTAAAACATATCACAATATACATGCAGTGAACTCTACAAGAAAAGATATGTATCGCTAACAATAACTAACCTGTGAATGTGTTTTGTTGATGTGGTACTTGACACCACTCTCGGAGCTAAACTCTTTCTGGCAGATGAGACATGTGTACTTTCCCAGTTCTCCACCACCCTGCAATAAAAACATGTTATCATCTATCCTCACCCATAGCCATTCACATCAGTTTTTTTAATTTATACTTTCTAGGATAATAAAAAATAGAATCTGTGGCATATTTTCACATACGATTGTTTTACATTTTACTACAGTTTTGTTTGTGGTTGAATGAGTGTTTATACCTGACTGCAGTTGGCAAGGTGGGCTTTCAGTCCTGACACACTTGAATAGACAGCTTCACAGTTCTGAGCCAAAAGCAGAAACACTATGTTTACAAAGCAGTCTAAAGTGTAATGAAAACTGTGCGTAATTAGATGAGGTCTATACTACATAAATACCTCCACTATAAAAATGTATAATTTCTATCATAACAAGTTTTCATGTTTATATTTCCTGTCATGTGACTTTCACCTGCTCCCTGATTGGTTCTTGTTCACACTTGTTTTTATAACTATGTTTATGAAGTATTGGCAGCATGGACATGAAACAGTAAAATAAACACAGAATACTTGAACTTAGCTCTATTTGGGAACAAAAGACAGTGGCTTTCAATAATAGTCAATGATTTCATGTAAGTAAAATAAAATCTGGTAATTATTTCTTACTTCATTAATGCAGCAGATAAAGCCCTTCTCTTTAACTTGGTTCTTCCATGTCTCCAGTAGCTCAGGACTAAAGTTAGGAAGGCCAGGTCGGGTGTAGTTTAACTAGTTCCACAGAAGCATCATATAAAAATCATAGTACTTTCAATATTTACTTCAATGCCTATCATTACCTCTCAGTTATATTTTCTCCTCACCCTTTTGCTGTCAGGTACCAGGTCATCCTTGATGCGTCGCTTTGTACCCCAGTCTTTTGCCAACTCATCTTCGGCTATCTCCTGTAGGTGGAACACTGCTACCTGGGCTGATCTGCGCCTCACCCTGCCACTGGGGGTCCTGTCAAAGTCCTCCACCAGGCTGTCATTCGTCATGGCTTGTTCATTGACTCTCTCCTTTTCTTTGTCTTTATCCTTCACTCCAGGCTGATCTTCCTTTTCCTTCAACTGGCATGTTGCTTTTTCCTGCCAGTCCCTATTCTCATGCAAGCTACTATGCTCCTTCTTGTATCCTGTTGGGGATTTCACAGACACCTGGGGGAATAGTAAAAAGTGTGTGTTTAAGCTGCTCATACACATGGTATAAATATAATACATGGTTATGGCTTACTCGCTCTTTGTTGTTGTTGGTATCTGTGATATTGGGGGTGGTTCTCGAGTGTTCAGTACGGATATGGTAGTCTTTACCAGCCTTTGAGCGGTAGGATTTTCCACAGTGTTGGCATAAAAAGACTGGCTTATCATCCTCAGGAAAATCTCGTCCACAACGCTTTTGGTGGTATTGGTATCCCATCAGGCTGGAGAAGTGAGCGGAGCAACCCTGTTATAGAGCACATATTGGTTAGTATTGGTTTTGGTTTCTGATAAACAATTCTAGTAATTTATTATGTAAGATTTGAAGACATGCATGTGAAGAAGCTATTTTTACAATCTTTTGTAGGCTAGAATTAGCAATTTTTAAATGTGTTGATGAGGTGTTGTTGGACAACATTTCAACAAGGTGTAAAAGAAACATGGAAGAGGGGTAAGAAAAGGCAGACAGAAATAGCACAGCCTAAGGAGTGGGAAAAACTAAATTGAAACTGGCAGCTGAGAACTAGAGAAAATCTGACATGACAGACAGTATTGTACAAATGCATATAATGATACCAAAATACATGCAAGGACAAGTAAAGAATAGAATGAAAAAAAAAATGCCCATAGTGAGCATGCACACCTCGCTGGGACACTTGATTCGTCCCATCTGTTTGAGTACTCTGCGCAGTATTTCTCTCTCCTCCTGCTCGTCCAACGTCTGGTCGTCACTCCCTGAGGGCTGAGGGGAAGCAAACACAACGTCACATGAGCGCGTCTCACCACAACACATACTCCTCTCTTTAGAATAAAAAAAATTGTGGTGCAAATGTGTTTTCCATCTCAGTTGCTCTTGCTGTGCCAGGATCATTAAATGGTTTCATGGTGTGGCAGTTACTCAAAGCATGTTTATGACAACTGTCAAATCTATGTTTTCACTCCAGTAATGGCTGGTACTAAATCCTAGCCAAGACCAGAACAACAGATGGTACGGCTGCCAGGGATGAGGCAGAAAAAAATGGAGAATGCAGAATGGAGTTGAATTCATGCATTGTAAAACTTGCAGATTTTCTCAAACGTGTTTACAGACAGAACTGGCTGATGATACTGAATAGTTCTTTAGAGGTGAGCCAGACTAGGAGCACACACAAATCCCACTGAGAAAAGATTCTTGTTCAAGCCTTTGATTTACACTGGCAGGGGTTGAACCAGGAAACTATATCAGCATGTATTCTTAATGGCTCTATGACACAAGAAAAAGAGAAGGCACGAGTGAAAGAGAGCAAGAGAGCCTGCAGTAGGGCCACAGTAGCACCAGAGACATCAAGGTCAAACTCAGTGGGCAACCCCTGTCCTTCTGTTGGTCTCCCACCCTGCATTCAGCAATAGCCATATGAACACAGGCAGAATGTACATGAGTGTATTGTTAGGAAATGCCAAAACCATACTGGGGTATGGATCATAAACACAAAAATAAAAAATATAGATTGTAGAACGCTGAAAACAAATGGCTGTATCAAACAGCTGTGTTTATTACTATACTGTGGTGAGAAAATATTTTACTTGCAAATTACCAACAGACATACTGCAGATACTGAACAAGATGTACTATGTAAAACTGTCTTTGACCAAAATACAAGAGTATACCTGCTGTATGCCACAAGGTATGATGCACATACAGTCATTAATGTTTCACAACAGTTTCTGAAACAGGAAGTGCTGAATTATTTAGCAACCTTTGTAGGAATATGATTGTTATAATGCAGTGTAGTGATTATATTTTAATGAGAGTCAAAAGGTGACGTATGATCAACCCTCACTCATTTATATGATTATTCATTAGTGCTAAGATAAAGGTTTTAATGGAGGCCAAAAGTGGACTGACAAAAGCAGGGAAAAATTACATTAAATCTAAAATGTGAAAATGAACAATTTAATTTAATTTAATATGTAAATGCCACTTGACTTGACCTGAGACTGTGGAATCAATGCAAAGTCAGAAGTCACAAGTGCAAGTCTAACTGCCTTTTGAATGAAAGGAGTTTTGGTATGGTGTCCAGTGTCTCACAACCAAACTTTGCTTTGTAGTTCAGTGTCACTGTGGTGAAACACAACCTCTGTGATTCCTGAGTAACCAAATGCAGACTAATGACTGATAGGTTCAAGGGTCAGTCAATGGGCAGTGTTAATTTTAACTTCAAACTTGACTTTCACTGTCAAGAGTCCATGTGTCATTGAGATGTTACGTTCAACAAAAAATGTATAGTGTACCTTAGTGCTGTGCTCGGCCATGTTGTGGTAGTTTAAGCCGGCCTTCGACCTGAACTGTTTGTGGCACTGCTGGCACTTCAGGGCATCTTGGAGCTGAAAGGTTTGGAAGCCAAACAGAGCAGTGAATAACCATCCCTATTTTAAGACAGTGAGGGAAAAGAGCACTACACTTTTACTGCTTTTGCCCTTTGTAATATTATCATCATAGCAACATTTCAACCATAATCTAATAGAAAATTCTACTCAAATAAGAAATGATCAAACAGGTTTGGGAAATACAAGGGCTAATTCAATCATTTGTTTCTTTTCACAGATTTCTCACCTTGCTACAGTATTGATTTGGACACAAGGTGTTTGCTGTTGAATGACCCAGTGGTAATGTGAGAATTTTGTCATTGCTCAGCAACACTGTCACTTTAATAAAGTCTCATGGACAAACATAGCGTTATATGGCTGTGAAACACACTTTGGAGGCCTGAGGCTATTGCAGCACTAGAGAAAGTTCAATAACTTGAGGTGGATACTTTATTTACGACCTGTTCCTCATTTAGTACCACTGAACTGTTAATTGAACAGTTAATCAAACAGACAATTTATTCAAGCTGGAAATATCTCCTACTCTACCAATACTCAGGCATATCAGGTTATCTTTAGAGACTGTTACTATGTCTATGAAACTGGATAAGATTTCACACACGGTTACATACTGGTAGAGAAAACCGACGCTGGATAATGCAGATCGTTGCCAGATTACTGCTGCATGTATACGGCTTATTCCGATTAAGGTCAACTGAACAAATCAGCCTGGAATATTAGGATTCAATGATACATTTGAATCAGGTTTGACATTAATTTCTTTTATCTTTTAAACAACGCCTAAATGCTGTGAAATACTAAGGACACATGAATGCAGCATCAGTCCAAGCGGTCACAGTCCTTTGGTTTTCTCTCGTGCATGTAAACCCGGGCGAAGCTGCAAAGGCTTAATCGAGCTATGAGCTCAATCAGAGTAAGGTCTGCATGTAAACGCACTGCGTGATAAGTTACAAGATGATAATCAATATCCTGGTAATAAAGGCTCTAACTGCGGTGCACAGTTTGTACCTTAGTAATTAATGTCTACTTTTATTGCAAAGATTAAATTTACTACATACTTTGCATATTTCTTAAACTAAACTTTTCTGACTTGAACCTACACTTGAAGCCAGCTAAACCAGTTGCAATGGTGACGACATTAGCACAATGATAGACAGCTGTTTTGCCCACTGACCTTCTGGCAGATCTCCATGTGTTTTTTTAGGCCTTGGATGGTTTTTCTTGTGACGATAGAGCAGGTGGGACACACAATTTCGCCTCGCTCTGAAATGACTCGCTGCCACTGAGTATCAGGAATAAGACCTGTGACAGACAGTATACTGTTCTTGACAAAACCTTAATCCTTTACCAAATCAAAGTGTGTCTGGTAATAAAGAAATCTC
The DNA here is from genome assembly GCA_024416835.2 of Perccottus glenii. NCBI lineage: Eukaryota > Metazoa > Chordata > Actinopteri > Gobiiformes > Odontobutidae > Perccottus > Perccottus glenii. The sequence goes on along the minus strand of CM044555.2, from coordinate 15,755,179 downwards.
CTAATAATGAGTGGACTAAAAAAAAACAGGTCAGTTATTAAAAATTGGCAGATCTTTTTTTCCCAAATATGTAAACATTTTACCAGAGCTAGTTGTGGCTGGATCTTTCTTAGATCTTTTATGAGGTTCCTCACTGAGACCACCCCCTTCTGTTCTCTTCACACGACCTGCTTTGAGCTTTTCCTCCACCTTTGTCATACCTGCCAAAGACACAATGAGAGTGGCAATAAATACTGCAATTTTGTTTTTTGAAGAAATTTTAATGCATGAATAAGAAAGACAAAGAACAACAATTAACAACACATTTTACAGGAATTGAATAGAAATAGTAAATTCCCAAGTTAAATCAACAGGGACCATGTTTTTTAAGAATTAAAGCAGCTGACTATCTTTAGCAAGGCTATCTTTAGGCTGCCAAGGCGGTTGAGACTGACACATTCATAGTAAATTCAAGGTAAGTCTGTCATACTTACTCTAATGAAAAATTAGACCATAATGGGCAAGAAAGGTTATGAAATGTGTGTGCAAGTAATAGATGATAAGTGTGGGATTAACTGATTGAGCTGAGTACAAACACCTCCACATTAGCTGCATTAGAACATTAAAAGGCCAGCATTGATTATCATTATCATTATTCTTCCCATAATGCAGTGTGTTCACTGGCTCTGTGGATGCGAGAGAGGGTGCTAAATATAACAAATTTGGGCACAATTATGACAGGTCTGTTTTATGTTCCTTTAAACTTGAACTTGTTCATGCACTGATCTGTTTTCTCATCGGAAAGTTTTTATAAAATTTGTTGCTTGCTAATGTTAGCCTTACATCAACAGGTCACAATCTCGTATATGTAGAACCTTTTAAATTTCTATCAGCTAATGTATAACATCGCTATATGTTCAGGCAATATAAATTGATATGTCGTAAACGAACAGTCATTTTTGTGGTCATATTAACATCCTTCTGTGCCTTGTGTCTGTGACAGGGACTGAGGAAACAGCAGCTGATACTGTTCAGAGCAAGACTCAAGTCAAAATACTCACAAACTGTTCATATGCTGTATAATGATGTATTATTAGGCCATATCGTAATATTATGTTATGCATTAAAATATATTATAAACTAGGCTATATAAGATTATATATCACCTATATTATAAAAACTTAGAGGTTATGTTAAATAATATATTTATATACTTTATATTATTATACATCTGGGTAACCAATAATCTTAGCCCTACCCCTTCCTTTGGAGGGCTACGAGGTAGGGCTAAGGGCAAGGGTTAGAGGTAAGTTAGGGATATGGACTGTGGTTTTTTGTTTAGTGTGTAATCAATGATAAAAGAACTATCAAAAAATTACAGATTTTTTTAATGATTATAAGCACATTCTCATATATGTCAATAAATGTGTAAAGTAAATTAAGACTTCAATCTACCTTTCAATCCAAATGTGCCAGAGATAGATGGCTGCTCTCCAGTGAATTTCTTGGGAGTTTTTTGCTTTCGTCCTTGTTTAAGTGAAAAAAAAAAAAAAAAAAAGGAACCATTAAGCCCACAATGCTATATTTAGACAATGTTAAGTTCTGAAATATATTTGGTATTAATGTCTTACTGTGCTTCATTCTCTCTGGGTCTTCATCGGTGTAAGACGGGGGTAGACTGCCACCCTCACTTTCACTTCCCCCTGCATCTGAATAAGTGCTTTCGGACTGGGACTGCTGGGTCGGCAGCTGTACTGGTTGAGACTGGTGAATGTGATGTGAAGGCTGGCTGTGCATGTGTGGTTTTCGTTCATTTTTCTGGCGCGACAGCTCACCGTTCTGCGAGGGCGTTAACACCTCGTGGGTCTTTTTCACTTTGAAGAACACAGGAGATGGAGGACTGTTCTCTAAGGGCCTGAATTTACACAACAGTTTTTGAGCAGTTAGCATTATGATGTTACACACACCATGATGTAGGTCAGTGTTGGTGGGAATTTAAGCTTCAAATCCCAGTCACCTTTTCTTGATGTTAGACTTTACATGGCTCTTTTGTAGCTTCTTCTGTTCATCTTTTGGCTCCATGCCAACATGGTCTGGGTGGTTCCACAACTTGTGCTTTTCTAAGCGAATCTTTGTGGCAAACACTGCCTCACAGTAGGGACAACCATGACTCAGCTTCTCTGCTACAGTGGCCTGATCACAGAATAAAGAGATGACATTTTGGAATTAGCAACACTCCTTTAGAAAATCAAATCAGGTAGCTTGTGGGATCAGCATATTTTTTTAGTTGACACATAAAAGATATTAATTTATTTAAATTTCAATTACTTCAAACGGTAATTTAACTTGATGTCACAATCCAGTTAAAATGCTGCAGGAAGCCCTTAGAGTAAATAGGTAGAGACATCAGTGTTTGCTGTTTTTTGATCATTCACTTTATAAAATAAATGTAATCCAAACCTACAGCTTTAAAATCAGTGCACACAATTTTCTTAACAAAAGCACGTGAATAAAAAAGAAAACTAAAAATTGGAGCTGCTATGTTAATGTAGGAGTTTTTTTTTTCATGTATTTGGCATGGGGCTGTCATTTGGACTCATAGAGCATGAGGTACAAACATCTGCATAGCAGGAGGAAGCAGAAGTTAGTGACTCACCCCCTGGCAGCGCTGATAGTGATACTTGACGCCATAGATGCTTGGAAACTCTAACCAACACCCTGAACATGGACATTTAACCCTGGAGTGGCGTTTAAACTCTTCCTTCCATTGTACTATCATATGAGCCTGTTATGGGAAGAAGCAGAGAATTATGACTATACTGTATATAATGTATATTAATGAGAAGCAGCCTACTTAGAAAATAAAGGACTATTCATACACACACTTGTGTTCAGAGAGGGATACTCACGGGGATGCTTCTCAGTTCCTGCACTTCTGCTTTAGGGCGACCACCTTTTTTCTTCCCCTCTGCCAAGTCATCAAACATTGGACCTGGTTAAAAAAAAATCTAAGGTAAACAATGAGGTAAACTTTATTACAGCATACATGATAAATATTGTATATCATTGTCTGTGGCTATGGAAAATACCAATAATGTTACTCCTAAAATAATACTGATAATTTAATTTGTACTGAGATAAAATAAAATTTCTCTGATTGTACATTTGTTTTAACCTAAGGCTGAAAAATCATTGCATTGTTGAAATATGATAAAGAGCATTTTGATTGGAGGTTTATTCTTCAGCCAAATAGAACAGCTATATCTGTGTGAACTTTTGACACAGCACACTGCCTCAGCTCTGGTTGCCGCTTCCTCTCTCTGTCTCTCGTATCACTGTGTTCTCATCGAACTGAATCACTATTCTTCCTTCTCGCACCTAGCCACCATTCCCAGTCTCTCTGTAAAGTTAGAGGATGAGCATTGCACTGCCTCGATCTTTATTGCATACTCCCTGCTACATCTAGACCTCTACAATGTCACTCTGCATTTATTGCTATACAGTTCTGCTTAGTATGACTGAAGATAAATAGTGCTTCTATCAAGCATGAAACTGAATAGCAGTGCTGCATGTTCACAGAGCTGTGATATACTCTGTAACAATATATATTTTATGCAAGGAAGAAAGTATGCCCGAGAAATAAAAGAGAAACGTTCTTGAAAAGTTGCAGAGTTTGGCTGTTAGTTGAAACAGGAAGTGAAAACTCAAATGCAAACACTTTCCTGCATACATTATACATTATAAATACATATGAAAAATAATTATTAAAATATTAATAAAAAGCTACAAAATCCCTAAATATCAATTCAATAATTTCTTTAATTTAATAACAGTGTGGTTATTTTGTGAAGTCTAGTGTGTTTTTAGTGCATTATTAAATACTCAGGATGCCTTGGTAATGGTATTGCATTAAGTATCATTAATTGCATCTGGATTTAAGTTCTCTGATTCAATTAAAGTGAGACAATTATGCTTAAAAACAGTGTCTCTGCCAACTAACTTTCTTCAAAAGAAAACTTAAACATCTATCTGACATTATGTCATTATTCTCCAAATAAAACCACTTAAATCTACTCCCAGTGCAAACACTGGAAACTCTCATCTACACTGATACCCCCCTCTTTTTTTTTTTCATTTTCCCTCCATGTATTATTACAGAGTATCAACTTCTCACCCATTTTTCATTTGTCTTCCTTTTATTTCACCTTTCACGTACAAACATAAACTCAGGCAGACATATTATATGCAATCTTTTACTTGCTACTCAGTAATAAGGTAGGCAGAATATAAGGCCAGACTCAATAAGATTGAAGTAGCAATATTCCAAGTAGCAACACAATGGGAATAGTTCATGACACACGGTGTGGTCACATGTGTCATGCGTACAAGTGCACATTGATACTCAAACGCACACACATATCACCAGTGTGTGAATATGCAATATGTGTGCATAGATATGAGTACATTAATATTCTCCAGGCGAGAGAGCATTTCTCTATTGGCTGTCTGGGTAGCAGCTGGAGAGGTAATGCAGTTGACAGTGCAGCTCTTGTGCTGAGGAGGAAATTGAGCATGCATTCTAATTCTTGTCTTAGAAAATAAAGGCCTTCTAAAAGAAAAGGCATAATTAATGAAATCTGCACTTGGAAAAGATATACTATTGTTGCTATGGGAATAAGATGCACTTATCACACGTCTTAGTTACCACTATGAGAGTCTCTTATTTACTAAGCAGAATAAATATGCCTACATGGATTGACTGCAAACAGGCATGTAAAAGTCAAAGCCAAGGCAGTACAGGTGAAGTAAGGGGAAATTAATAAAAAACATCCATGTTATGGGGTGTTATGGGGTAAAGCACTAATACATGGCTATAGTATCTGTCACTATGTTTTACTTGAGTTGGACATTGTGATGCTTAGTTGCAGCAGCAATGACAACCATTGTCTGAGAACAAAGTGAGACCATTGTGTCCAGTCTAAAGCTTGGTTCTCAGACACAAGCTAAGGGAATAAAACAGCTGTTCAGCCAATGTATGAGTATGACTCGCTCCCAGCTGTCTGCAACTGTTGCTCTAAACTGATCAACCCCCGAAAGAAGAAATGTGAGCAGAAGAGAAAGAATAGAGAGTAGTCAAGACCCAGGAGTGCTGGCAGCTGCCTAATGATCTCAAATAACCTCTGAGTTCTCCTAGCTACGCCTGCAACTGCTCCCCCCGAGTGCAAGGGTGCACACATTACCCGCTCAAACACACACACACACACACACACACACACACACACACACACACACACACACACACACACACACTGTAACACACAAAAAAGTCATTTGTTTTCCTCAACAAACACTCACACAGGAGGCTTTGTCTTTTGAGTGCACAGTAGGGTTTAGACATATTGTAGTTCAGACAGACAGCACACACAATTAGAAACACAGGTCCCTGCTGACACAACCCACTGGAAAAAAAGACATACTATCTTCAATAGAGAAACATGATAAATCGAGAAAATGATACTGGGGAAACATGCCCGTTTGTTTCCTGTTCTATCCTTTAAACTTTTTGCTTTTCACTGACAACTCCCTCCTCTCTCACGCTCTCTGTTAAGCTGCCTGCATGTCAGCACTTTTTCCACACACCTACTACTACTTTCTATTTTGAATTTTATAATTTGATTGTCCTGCTCAGTCACATACACATGTGGAAAAACAGCACAAGCCTACATACACACCTCTTTTTGAAGATGTCCCCATATTTTCCTCTGAGTCAGGCTGGATTTTATACAGTAAAGCAGCAACACAACAGTCTTCCTCCCAGACACAGATGAAGTGAAAGAAAGCCAGACTCACTCAGCAAGCCAAGCTTTCACTGCTGCGGCTCTCTCTCTCTCTCTTTCTTTTCTACAACTCTGTGTCTACAGTAAGTCCTTCTTACACCACACAAAAGACTATATTACAAAAAGCTTTAACAAATTAATTAATTATCAAGAACGCATTATTTATCCTTTAGAATAGTTTTCTGTTGATGAGCCTATTCTGTTCTGACTGGTCAGACTAGTCTTAAAGTAAAAATCTGAGGTTATCCTATATCTTTTACTATTACATATGTACTTCAACAGGAAGCCAAATAATATGTAAGCTGTTTCAAGATCATATAGGAAAAACCTCTTAATTTGTGACCTTTAATATTAACTATCTATCTATAATAGCAACAACATGAAAATGGAAATAATTACATTCTTTTTTTTCTATTCTTGAAGGTGCTACTGAGATCAGATTAGGTACAGTATGTTTGTATGGATAGACAGTGGCAAAGCAGTTTAAATAATTACAAGCCAGTTTGATAAGCTTACCATTTGCTTATTAATTAAAACTTAAACCGATGTGGTTTACTCGGTTTAATCTCCAATAAACCACATATAAAACAGATGAATTGAAAGAATGAGCTTGAAACTCCTGCTACATAATATAGTGACTCACAGACCAATACTTCTGCATTGATTTTACAGCCTTCCACATCAGCTGCATGCCTCATATTATTGGAAACCTAATCTATTGCCTTATGCCCATTTGGCTCACATCCAAAAGTGTTTAGTGACATCCAATCACAACAGCATTGCATGACTGGGCACATATGTGGCCAGTGAACTCCTGTGGGGAGGATGGTTGCAGGTGAAATCAACAGTAGAGCCACTAAAAACCACTCACTGAAAAGAAAATCTGGAGAAATACGCATACATTATCTTATTAGTGCACATTGTATGTTACATGTTGTTCAAAATTGTAATGTATGGATATTGTGATGCCTCTTTTACATATTGTTTTTTATTATGTCCCAATAATGAATTTATAGTACATAAAGCTTTCCTTATACAGTTGGATGATACCTCCAGTTACTCATGTCTGTAGGATAAAGGTGTGACAAAGATGACAAAACGCTTTAAAACAAAACATACAGCTGAAAGTATGAGGATACCAATTTCATCTGAACACAGGCACTCTCAAGTCTATCTTTGGTATAACATCAAATTTGGATGATCAGCAGGCATGGACATCTAAGACCTTTCAGAAGATACAGTTGTGCTAAGTTTACATACCCTGGCAGAATTTGTGATTTTTGTTTGGCCATTTATCAGAGAATATGAATGATAACACAAAAAATTTTTTTCACTCTTAGTTAGTGATTGGGTGAAGCCATTTATTGTAAAACAACTGTGTTTACTCTTTTCAAATCCTAATGACAACAGAAAATACCCAAATGACCCTGAAACTACCCAAATAAACCTGAAGTTTACATACCCTGGTGATTTTGGCCTTATAACATGAACACAAGATGACACAAACGGGTTTGAATGGCTACTAAAGGTAACCATCCTCACCTGTGATCTGTCTGCTTGTGACCAGTGTGTGTATAAAAGGTCAGTGAGTTTCTGGGCTCCTGACAGACCCTTGCATCTCTCATCCAGTGCTGCACTGACATTTCTGTATTCTGACTCATGGGGAAAGCAAAAGAATTGTCTAAGGATCTGCGGGAAAAGGTAATTGAACTGTATAAAACAGGAAAGGATATAAAAAGATCCAAGGAATTGAGTATGCCAATCAGCAGTTTTTAAACTCTAATTAAGAAGTGGAAAATGAGGGATTCTGTTGAAACCAAACTATGGTCAGGTAGACCAACAAATATTTCAGCCACAACTGCCAGAAAAATTGTTTGGAATGCAAAGAAACACCCATAAATAACTTCAGCTGAAATACAGGACTCTCTGAAAAAAATTTGTGTGTCTGTTTCAAGATGCACAATAAGAAGGCACTTGAAGAAAAATGGGCTGCATGGTCGAGTCGCCAGAAGAAAGCCATTACTATGTAAATGCCACAAAACATCCTGCTTACAATACGCCAAACCGCCCGGAGACAAGCCTCAAAACTTCTGGAACAAAGTCATTTGGAGCGATTAGTGTTGTCACGATACTGGAATTTCTAACTTCGATACGATACCTTCAAAAATATAGATATTCGATACCATTTTCGATACCAAAGGGAAAACAACTGTCACAATATTATTATTATATTTTTTTTTATTTAAAGATAAATATAACATGTCTAGATAGAACATGACAATGAGGTATATTTTACATTAAAAAAAATATTTTACATTAAAAAAAATGTCTTGAGGTAGTGCAGGGGTCTTCATTTAAAATCAGCCAAGGTCCGCTTGGACCTTAGTTAACTTTCCTCACCGTGAGGGGTCCGGAAATTTTTAATAAAAGGATATGTGTTTCAATATAATTCTCTAAAGTAAAGTCTCATTTATTCCACACCTACAGCCTCTTAAACAATATGGAGATGAATGTTGATAATCCACTGTTTTCTGTATTTTATCCTTTGTTTACATGAGGAGGATGTTTGAGTGTTTAGCTTTCACCAAACACAGCTCACAGACAAAAGGAAAATACTACAAAATCAAAAGAGGCTAAAGCTCAGGACCTGGTGGTTTATTGACAACAGCCTGGAATCCTGCATATAATGCGTAGTACTCCTTCATGTGTGAGAACATTTTAAATACAAATCATCAATTCAAGCCAAAACATATATGTTAAACAAATATGACAGATGCCTGTCATAATTCATCTCTTCCTATTGTCATTCCTCTGAAAACAACAGGAACAAGGAAAAATGCACTGAGCATTTTTTAGCATTATCTGTTGCCAATAATTAACTATTATTGTTTAATTAGCAGGTTCATCTTTAAACATTTTCAAAATTTAGAATAGAAATATTTATTTCCTGTATTTTCCCCGTTTTAATTAAAATGCTTATGATTAGTTCTGTAACAGGATTTAGGATTCACACAGAAACTGACACAACTTAAGGAAGACTTAACCTGTGTCACTCATTTCCAACCCCTCCTTTCACACCTTTTCTGTTTTTAATCACCCATATGAACATGTGTTGGGTTCAAATGAACGCAAATTGCGTGAGCTAGTTACTCACATTGTTTGTAAATGAGGTCAAATATGCGACAAACGAGTCAATACTTAACCTACGACGGAATAAAGAAGTTGACAGACAAATGTACAACTCACCACATTAGCTAGACGTCCTCACTTCCCTCTGAGCTAGAGTCTTTTTAATCCTGACATGAAAACTGTCCAGTCCTGGTTCAGTTCTGGATTTATTCTCTGATTATCAAAGCAGCGGGGACTAGAGGATAAAGGGCTGTTGTTCAGCTTTGACACTAGAAGAAGCTGTATTTTCTGATTAAAATAAACGTTCCTCTCCGTCCTTAACGTCAGTGAATCTTCATTATGTTTTGCCTAAATTTTAGTCGTTGCTAACGCATTATCAGGCTACGCTAAACATGTTGAAATTTCCTGCTGCTCTTTCCGTAATCATAGTAACCTGAGGACCCGCGCGTGTAGACGTAGCTGTCCTAGAAGTGCCGGTTCAAAAATATGTTTTACACAATGCGCTTATAATTATGAATAATGTCTTGCGGTCCAGATCGCGATCCGCTTTTGAAGACCCCTGAGGTAGTGCACTTGTTCAAAGGCCTCTCAGATTGTCATACATTCAGAAACCAATAGTGCAAGTAATAAAAAAAAAAAAAAAACGTATATTTTCAAGTAAAATCCAAAGCTCAGCTGGTATTGAAACTTCGGGAAATGAGTATCGTATCGTTTGAGATATTTATCGATATTTATCGAAATATCGATATTTATCAAAATATCGATATTTTTGACAACACTAGGAGCGATGAGACCAAAATGTTACTTTTTGGCCACAACCATAAACGTTACATTTGGAGAGAATTCAACAACTGTGAAACACGTGGATCGCTGATGTTTTGGGGATGTGTGAGCTACAAAGACAAGATGGCAAGATGAATGCAGTATGTTATCAGAAAATACTGGCCTCAAGACTGTAGTTGCAACTGTCAAAGGTGGAGTGGATACGCGCATGAGCCAACACACAACAAAAGTTGCACACATCAGTCCGGAAGCTGTGCATGGAACGTACTTGGACGTTCTAACATGACAACAATCCAAAGCACAAGGCACAAGACTTTTGATCAAGGTCATTTGGGTAGTTTCTGTTGTCATTAATGTTATTATTAATGACTTATTGCACAGCTGTATATTATATAAACAGAGGTGGAAAATGTAATGTGCAAAATGTAAGCAATACAGGACTACTAGACTTTATCAGTCTAGTTTATTTTTTCGACCTTGAACATTTTGCAAATACGTTTTGCAAAATCCTTTACAGTAAAAAATTTAAAAAGTGACTGGTAAATAGTTGGTGAATAAAAACAAATGTTGGCAAAGTTTAACAAGAGAGTCTCAATGAGTAGCGAGACAAAATCCACTCTTGCAAATTGTCAAGTGTGTTAAGTTGACAACCCACACCAACTAAACTCAAGGAAAAATCACACTCCTTATTTGTAGTCAGCATCTCAGTTTCCATCTATAAAAGACAGAGGAATTTCAAGAAGTCACTAACAGCAGTCCGGCCAGACAGGATTTTCTAATCACTAACATTAGGTCCTATTACTTCAAATGACGGTAAGCTACTGATTATTTAACACAGATGTGACTGATTTTATATGTTTTTTTAAGCATTCTGTGTAGATTGAGCTTAAAATTTGTGTTGAAAATCTGCCTTAGATGCCTTTGTTTCTCACAGCACCCCTGGGACATACATGCTTGCACCAGTCTTGTTATGATTAGCAAAAGAGTAATTCTTCTACTTAGAAGTCATAGGGGCCTCAAATAAGTTGCTTATGTGTAATAAACCTAGACGGATAGATTTAAGAGCGCAGCATGTAGTACAGTGAAGGTTGATGGATGATGAGAAACTTTAACCTCGCAAAGATATAAAACCCAGTCGACTGGCAAAAGGACCAGCTAAGCCTCCACTAAGGCAAGGAAAACCCCTGGTAGTGTGCCAGATAAGAGCCACTTTCCAGCCAAAGAGGAGAATTTTCTTCTATAATGTGGTGGAATGTAGATCCTTATCTCCAGTAATCAAATGGTGCTGGAATCTGTCTTTAGTGCAGACATAATGAAGAGAGCTTCCTACACAGACATGAAGAATCACAAAGATATTGCAAGGGATTTGGGAGACAGTTAGATGACAGTTAAAGCAGCTCGAAAGGAAAACTCATTTTTCCGGATAGAGTAGGTTATAAAGTTTCTCGCAAAACAGGTTCAAAGTACCTTAGACTTTACTTAATCAAAGCTTGGGGTTTCTCTGCATTGTGGTATACTAAATCTAAGTGCAATCATGCAAAAACTACTACCTCTACAATTTACACACTCATCTTGTTTATTGAGAAATCAAGTGTAAAGATCAAAAGATTTTGGGAAATCAAGGCAGGAATAAACATACTAGGTTCTGCTACAACAAATTATTCCAATGAAACAAACAGTCACCTGTGAGTAAATGTTGCAGGGGTATTATGATTCTGTACATGTTTAAAAGCTATGAAGATGCCACAAAAAGTGAAGTGGCTTAATAAATGACCAGTTCACATGCTTGATTGCTTACACTGGTTTGTCTTGCAAAAGAAATTTTGTATTACTATCTGTAGCATGACGGCACATCCATGCAAACGCACAGGCATGCAAATCCAAACCAGAGGCCTGGCTTTTAGTATGAAAAAACACACTGGATCCTTTAGTGTTTAGCATAGGACTGAGTTACTATGCAACTGTGTTGTATTAAAAACAGACAGTCCTCCAAGTCTGCTTCCATTAACAAAATCCTGAAGAAGTGAGTTTCTTCATTCTAGTCCATTCAATATAAAAAATGTAATCGCTAGTCAAGTCTTTGTAATGAATATTGTTCTTTCCTGGCCGTTCTGTAGAAAGGGGGGTAAAATTACATTCCCCCCTGGAGAACCATCAAGTCCCATTACAATGTGTTTGTCCCATTCAGAAAACTTTGGCTTTTGCTTTATGTCGATGTTATTATTTTTAGGTTTCTTATGAGAGCATTGTATTGTACTAACAGTAGATTGTAATGCAATGTTATGGTATAGTGGTAGCCAAGTTATAAGCAGGGGGAAAATATATGGGGAATTGAATAACAATTGAATATTTGACAAGACAAAAAGCAATTGTACATGAACTGTTGTCATTTGGATGTAAAGACACATGCCACTCACTGTGTTTGTTGTTGTTGTTATCTGGGCTAGGCATGGCTCTCACAGCCTCCTGGTGAGGTCCGAGCTTGAAGGGTCGGCCTCTTGACAGCCCTGGTGAGGACAGCTTCCCAAGCCTTGGGCCACTTGCGCTTTCCATGGCTGCAATAGAGTGAGTACAGAAAAATGTTTAAGAGATGTACCGTAGTTAAACACATTATGAGTGTGCGGGGGCTTGTCAATAAATTATTAGCAATGTAAACTGCAAAAATAGCTTATGGTCATGTTGTCTCCGTGTCCCATAATGTGGTTTGTTGAGATTGGCCATTAGAGCTGAAGGCTACCTGGAGGCACACAAATCATCTGCAGTGGTAATGAGGGTGTGACCTTCCATGTTTCATTTCAAAATGAATACTCTCACTTACACACTAACTTCATGTTTTGCAAATTAAAGAAAAAGTGACTTAATGGGGCCTTGCAGGTGAGTATCACACAACATTTTTTCTTATTTAATAACACCAAGTTTACAAGTGCAGTATTTGTAACAAGAGCTTTTCATTTTAAGTAAGATTGCATGAGACTACATGTCACCATCTCGATGCTGAACATCAGCATTGGACAGTCATAGATAAAAATGGCTAATAATAATAATAACAATAATAATAATAATGTTAAGTGGCTTATTATGATCCAGCATACTTTCTCTTAATACACATTCTTGTCACTCTCCTAATGAATTACAACTGCACACAGAGGGCCACACAGCGGGAGACTCATTGTTTACATGCCACACTATTCAAGTAATAGTGTGCTCATGTCATATGTTGATTTAATAGAAATCCTTTCAGTATTAAAAAAACAAAGATCACAACAAATATCTTCTTTATCTGCAAATTATAACAACACATGGGTGACAGCTATTCTAACAAGCATTTAATAAACAAAACCTAGCCACGTCAAAAGAGGACATTGTGGTTAAAACAAAATTAAAAATCACACCGTCTACAGATTGTGAAACTTTTCTGACATAAATATGTTTGAGAAGAACATCATCTACTGTATCTAGACACAACATACCCTAGAGACATAATGCAAACGAACCACCCCGGAAATAAGTATTTTAGCTCCGCACATGGAAGCTGAATGTCAATTAAAACAACTTTAGCCATTAAACCATGCATGTGCTCACTTCTCAGCATCAGAAAGGAGTACATTAGTTTGTTTTGTCATGCTCGGCCACACCTACCTGAGCTGTCCGACAGTGGCCCAGCTTTAGGAGATGGGTGGCCCCGGGTCACACACGTGAGGGAGCAAAAGGTCAGCAGGTAGCACCTAAGTGGGCGTTATAACCACCAATGTTATGTTACATGGCAGTCACACCTGCTGTGTGTCAAGGAGCGGTCAGAGCGGGTTTGGGGCCAAGGAAGCTGCCACTCGTCCTGTTCCCCTCTCTGCAGACGACGACGAGGCGAAAGAAAAGGGAGTTGAGAGAAATCACCATATAGTCTGCACATAAAAAGCAGCCACGGATACTTTGACCATAATCCCAGTTGCTAATAGGCTTGCCCCCTCCTTTTCTGCATTAATATGTAAACCACGAGGCACTTCGCTAACCTCTGTCTTCTCGTTTGCACTCCACATATGTTAGAAATAACCACGAAACACAGATACGTCCGCAAAGCGTGAGGAAAAATATTAGAATACGAGATGGTTTATATAGGCAGTGAAGCAAAATGGCGACTTTAATACGAAGGAGGAGTAAAAAAAATCCTTGCGCTGGCTGAAGCTGAAGGGAGGCACAAAAATTTGTTTAGTGCAGTAATTTAGACGACGACAACACCGTTGATTAGAGTAAAAGAAAACAAAGCGAAGGAAAATAAGCGGTTAGGAATAATTCACGATTGGAGGCGGCACACTCTCGGTTCCTTACCTCGGATTATTGTGTTTTTTCTACGGATATTATCTCGGCGGCAGTAATGTGTGTTGGCTCATGCGCGTATCCACTCCACCTTTGACAGTTGCAACTACAGTCTTGAGGCAACTTGCAAACTCTCGCGTTATTATTATCTTAATGGAGCACATTATGCTATGTTTTCTTTAATAAACCTGCTACATACCCTTTTTGTGCTGCTCCACGACGCAACGCCGCTCGCCCCCGACGAAAATGGTCAGGGTTCAATTCCCTAAATCAACTCACTCAAAGTATTTTACCGTGGCTGCTGATAAACGCGTCCCCTGTGAGTCTTCCTGGCCATAGCAGGCATACCGAATCAAGCAGGGTAAATATTAGTGTTGAAAATGGCAATCGTTTCTTATTGCACGCGGAGCTTTTTAGCTGCTAGCTGATGGCCCCGAAGAAGTCATTATTTGGCCCAGTGTTTGTAGTTTTTTCATGCTAAACAGTCCATTAATTCAAGGTCAAAATTAGGTTATTACTGCTAGCTACTGACAGCTCTGACCACCATTTTTAATTAGCTTGCTATGGTTCGCTAACTAAACAGGCTCTCTGTGTGCCATCTCCCAAATTTAACCCACATAGTCAAAATAATAAAAATTGAACAGATGTGGAATGGACCCTGTTTGTCTTTATGAATGCATACATTTTACAGTGGAGTGACAAATGCCATCATTGCCACCTCTCTCTGTTTCACCAAAACACACAGGGCCTAACCAGTGTTTGATTGGTGCCAGTCATGACCTAATATTTTCTATTTGTGCACCCATCTAAAACCATGATGTCATCTAGCGTTATGTGCCCTAACAGCGTGTGTTTTACAGAGTGTCATCACTGCCAGTGGAGGGCAGGAGAGGGACATTTTTGAGTTGGTTAAGTTGCCTTGGTGTCCATACTGTATTATCGTGCCTCACTTAACCCTACAGAGACCCAAAGATAGAAATGTAGTGATCCTGGTAACATTGTTGGACTTCTTTGATGCATAAATAAGTGTGTTATCTGATTATTTTTTTACGTTTTATTGAGTTGTTATAGAAAAGTCATATTACTACAACCTTAGGCTAGAGGGGTAGCAGAAGTTAGCTCTAATTGCAGTCCATATTTACAATAGTAGGCCTATATGATGAAAATATAACAACAATATCATCCAATCAACCATATTTTATCATAAGAATCAATGGCATTTTATTTACCAAAATCGGTGAAAACTAAACTTAAAAACATGACAGTGATGACATGTGATGGTGCTTATAATACATTTCTATTGTACTAAAAGCAGTTCTTATCCTCTAAAAAAGCAGAGGCGGATATTATGCACTTAGGGATTGGTGATATTATAGAGATTGTAACATTGTTTCAGTCACTAACTTTCAAATGTATTTAAGTTTACGTGAGGAAGAATTACATCAGAAGTCATAAAAATATTGAAAGTGATTTTGCAATATTACAGCCCTGGGCCTGTCTAGAGGGTTATGTAAGTAACCTTTCCATAGCCTATTTATTCTAATATTAAGTCTATCAAATAACTGCCCTTTTTGGGCTAGCTTACTGGAAAGTTATGTTATGTTAAAAAGTAGCGATAGTTTGTACAGAATAGTGAACTGAAATGTCACCACCAACAGCCAGGCCATACATTTAAAGACACTGTGTGCATAGAAAGAATTTGAAAATAGTCCTAACATTTGTAAGCACACTGCATTAAGCAACTCTAATGATTCATTTAACAGTCATGCTGTCTGTAATGCATTATAATTATAGGCTTAAAACATAAAGCAGTATGTTTACAAATAAACTCTTTTTAGACCCACTAAGGTTTGTTTTGCCAGTTTTGAGTGGGCTATAAGCATTTTTTAAGAGCCATCTAAAATTAGCCTACAGTATGCTTAAAATATATTATTGATTACACGATGACTCACACTATTAAATTACTTTTTTTTTATTCTTACAAACAGATCCATTGCAAATGTTCGGCTTGTCTGCAGTAGTTTTACACACGGGGGCAGTGTTGTCCTTATATTTGTTGATGGTTTGAAGTGGCACACTTTCTAATCTAAACTATTATGCTACACATTACACATGTCTGATTCAGGGCTGGAATATACCTGTGTATATACTGCATTTTCAGAGTCATATTTAACATCAAGACACCAAATTAAGAACTTACACAGCTTGTGTTTTCCTGTTGCAAACTGACACATACCATCTTTGTCTACAATATAACTTCAAATGTACCGTTTTCTGTCTTTTTTATGACAGTTGATGAATAGTTCACACAGTGTCTTGTTTGACTCACGATTAATCTTTTTTCACTGGCAGTGATTTATGTAACAGCTCCTCTGCTGAGTGTGCAAAAGGCTACTCAATGAACTGGCCAGGTGGAGTGGTGGTGCCCTCAAAGACTCCTAATAAGTCTATTCAGCTGTGGATTGTGTTATTTATCTTTCAACCTTTTCAGGGGCAGTTACGCAAATGCACATACACTATTTTTTTGAATGTTAACACACTTAGACTGCTGTTCAGAAAATGACTGTCTAAGGTTTTTATAGCGTTGATGAACCTCACTTAGACAGTTGCTTAAGGGCTCCTCAATAGTAGCTGATGAGAGAGGACACAGTTTCTCATTGAAAATCAAACTATTGCACATCCAGCTGATCAAAGCCCAAAGCAGATAAGGCAAAGCAAGTTGGAAGTAGACTCTCAGCGTTACAGTGTTTTAGAAAATTAATAGTGCGTAATAAGCTTAAAGAAATATGTTTCCAAGCATCACAGAGAGGAAGAAAAGACTTTTACTAGTCAACATTACCCAATTAACTGCACTAGCCAGCCATCTGTTCCACTGATTTATTCTCTATCGGGTTGAGTGAGCCACTGTTCTGAATTTGTTTCATCATACATGAGGCTGTTTCTTTCCAGGTGAGATGCTTCATGTCTCACATTAATTGGATCCCGGTGAGCAAATGAGTGAGCGACAGGAAAAATACTCACGTCTCTTTGGGTATTTTGCAGTTATGCATGCACAGCTTTGAAGTTGTGACTTGTTTACCTTGAATTTAGAGTAGAGCAAAAATTTGAAACCTGCACGTTCTTCATAGTGTCACTGCAAACAGCTCAAATGTAATAAGTAATCAGTCTCAATCAGTTTATTCTAAAAAGACAACGCAAACACTTTCTATACATTTTAATATATAAAGCAAATATTATTTTACATTGTTCTGTATTTTAAACAGTCCATCAATCATCTGACAAAGTCAAACAAAAAGGGTCATATATATACAGTACATCAAGTAATAAACATTTCTCTCATGTAACAGTCATTTACTCCAAAACTCAAATTGAAGGATGTCAGAAGAAAGGTTTTGTTGGTTATTTATAATTTTTGTGTCTTAATCATCATCTCACAGAGCTGTCTCCTGCTGCCTACACTGACTTCAAAGATACTTGTCTCTGTCACTTTCAGATTCCTGTCACAGTAGCTGTTCCCAGTTTGTGAATCCAAGCATTTGAAATCACAGTGACACAGGGGACAGACACAGAATAAAATACAGCAGAACCTAGTCCTTTTTTGTATTCGTTTGTGAAAGGGGGTATAGAGTGGAGACCACACCGAGGGAGAGACAAATGCTTCCACTTTAATACTAAATATGACATGTAGAAGGTACTTATTGACTGTTTATTCTCATCCTTCATGTTTCTAAGATCCAGTGTAAGCTTGAAATAAAACAAAAAACATAAAAAAGGTTTGAACAGTTTGAATGTGGTTTAGACTGTTCACACTGACAAGGTTAATCAGGTTAGATCAGAGCCACTTTTGGTGACAGTGCGAACATAACCATACTGTGCTTTCATTCTCGTAGTTATCCCTTAAGTATAGCCACTGTCTCACCTTTGACAAATGCTATTGCTATATCAAGCACAGAGAATCAGAGAATCTCTCTAATAAGCAGTCTATTGATTAAGACTAAAATACTGTGACGGCATTTACAAATTTACAGTGTATATTATACCACCACACTCGCATGTTTTAAGATATCTGACATACTGCAGTTGCCAGACAGAAAAACTGACAGACATATTTGTAGGTGGACCAATCAAGTGATGTGTTTTAAATCCAAAACTAAACTCCTGAGAAGAACATGTGCAATGACCCGTAGCTAAGGACGCCATTAGACTACATTTATGCCGAGTATAGTGTGAAAAGAATATTGAAAGCAATTGGAACATTTACTGCATCGAAAGCTACTAATGACAAGAAAAATCTGAGAATTTAAAATATGCCAAATCTAACTGTCACTTAGACCAACATATAAATAAGAACAAGCTGAGATTAGCTGAGATAGAGTATTTTATTCTATCCACATGTTACAGTGGAACTCATCCACGAGCATGACTTGAGTGTATGCAAAAGAGATTGGCCCTGTTGAATTAGAATCCTCCAGACTGGTTGGCATGTAGTCTAAAGGCTTGTCCGCTCTCCTTTCAGCCCGCCATTCTTCGCTCACATATCTGAAGACAGCAGCTTTGTCATGGATTCTAAAGATGTATCATGATGCTGGTTGAGGGAAAGGACTGCCAAACGGATCCACGACAGGCTAAGAGAAATTTCCAAAAGAGGCTGCATAGAAGAAAACAGAGAAAGGATCCTTGAGTATTAGTCAAATGTCAATAAATGCTTAGGTTAAACAGTGATCTGTATTCCTTTATTTATACAGGTTAGTCTCATTGAGACACTTTGTCTTATTTGCAAGACCTGTTTTACTCAGGAAGACATCACAATCAATACAAAACACTAGGTTACTATACAAATATACAGGATAAATATACATTCAAATTCAACAATGTCAAAATGTATATACATCATATAGACGTGTGAATGAGCAAACATATAACTAAAAACAGGAACTTATAGATGTATTCTCTAGTTTTTTCAATACAAAATTTAATTCCCAGAGTGTGACCAGACTGGACAGCTTCAGATGTTCCAGAGGGAGGGGCTGGAGTAGGAGAACGCCTTTTTACCCAGCTCAGTACGCACTGATGGAATGCTGTATGTGATAAAAGCCTGGGAGCCAAGGCTGTGATAGTGCTGTTTACGTGCCATAAAACAGGGGAGATATGATGGTACCAGACAAAGAATAGATTAGTAAATAAATGTGTACCAATGTTAGAGTCTGCGGATGTTTACTGATGACCAGTTGACCAGAGAGTACAGGGTGCAATAGTGAGTCAGAGATTTGATGCCTGTAATGAATCTCAAAGCTTCATATGACTTTAGCACGCACACCTTAAGTCTAACTGATAGTTCCTTGAAAACACACACGATATGCAATATTTTCCTATGTTTGCTAATATACTGTATGTTTAAAATACCAGTACACATTGGCAAACCTTTATTTTCATGTCACTATCTTTATCTCTTTTTTGAAACAACAGATGCTACCAAGTGGTTTCCCTGTCATCCATCCCGATATGACACCAAGTGGGAAAGCAGACTCTCCTCTACCAGACTGTTGGCATTTAGCTCTAAGCTCCAGTTTCCTGATTGCTAATGGAAGACATGCCACCTGTCTCTAGACAAAGACAGATGTAAAATTTCACTGGGCTGAACCAGGAAACAACAGAAGGATGAATAGGCATTTGATATGAGGCTTGCAATGCACACACATAACAATCCACAAGATAGTAATTCTCTTAAGTGTTATCCCAGAGGATTGGCCTCTAAGTGCACCTCAAATAGACAGGATTGGGAACGCGGGTATAAACACAACAACTTGACATGCTCCCCTGTGTTTCTTTCTGTCATGCTTGAGATTTAGTTCATATTGTAATTTGGTGCTATAGTTCAGCTGACAACCAGAGAACAGAGCCCCCAGTGAATCGTTGCAAAGGACTGGCAACATCACATAAGTGTTTCAGAGCAACAGGGTCACCAAGTCCATTTCCCCCAGCAACAGCACATCTTTTTGGGGTTGGGTTAAGGGTTTTGAGTTCTGTGTCGCATTTTCTGCTAATTACCACTGAGAACAGATGGCTACGCACAAAGGCATCAACGTTATTGGATGAAAATCTGATGTTATAATGGAAGAAGGAACTGCGCTTATAAACATATATTAACAACCAGAGGCAGAGAAGAAGAAGGGCAGAGCTCCCGCTGGGCTCGGAGCAGATTACACTCTCCCAAAGCTTTCCAGATGTTACCTCTTTTCTCTCCGGTATGCTTTCCACAGAGAGTGACTGTATGCCTTAGGCTCATTTTCTTCAGAAGTCTAGGTAAGTCTGGTCTGAGCTCATTTTTGGGCAAAAGTTGGACTTACACAATGATAATCGCAAGACACAGTGAACATGAGAAATGTGACACCTATTATATTCTATTTTTATTCAGAGTGAGTGTAATTTATGTTTGTGTGATATATTTATTTTGATATTTTTATTTTTAAGAAACACTTTATTTTTGAGAAGAAAGCTGGTAAGATAAATGCATGAAATTGATCTGTTCACTGATCTCATTTTGTTTTCTGTGTGAACACATGTTTTAAATGTATTTTACGTTATTGCGTAGAGAACCCCATTTTCCACAATCCATCTGAAACAAAACTAATGCGATTCTATGCCGGGTGTGAAATGTTATTATGGTGCTTTGAGCAACTGGCTCAGTCCCACACAGATTAGTATTACAAAGCTCAAAGTATGGCCCCAAAGCCAACGGATACAGCTATCAGACTTCTTCTACTCTCCATTATCCTTCATTAACCTCTTTCCTGCTCTCACTCCTTTATTCGGAGCAATCTGTCCATTTTTTTCCCATTATCCAACATCTAACATTCAATCTGGATCCTTTTGTTTATAATCCGCAACTCCTAAATCTATACAGTATGTTCACCAAGCTTTATCGGATAAGATGAGAAGAAAAGAAGCCTGACAGTACTGTAAAATACTTTAAATGAGCCTTTGACGTGTCATCACCTCTCAGATCAGAAACATTCATGTGTATTGTAACCATCTTGTAAAAAGTTATTATGAAATCAATATTTAATTTTTGGCAAAACCATTGGAGATAAATCAGCCAGCATGTCGTACCGTGGAGTTTGCTAAAATAAATGGAATGCCAACAGATTTATTAGCTTTGTTAGCTCACTGCTCCTTCCATAAATACTATTCCATATCTGACTGTATGTATGTATGTATGTATGTATGTATCTATGTATGTATGTATGTATGTATGTATGTATGGCTTTAAAGATAGTTTGAATGCATTTGAAACAAGGACATTCTGCTATATTATATTATGAAGGTGAAGACATTTCATTCTTCATCCAAGGAACATTTTCAATTCTGAGTTCAACACTTACATCTCTCAGTAGGAGGAGTTAAAAACCTGAAACTAACTGTGATTTGACTGTTATTGTTTCATTGCCGTTAAGAGTGGAAGGGGCATTGTGAGTCCTGATGGGGGAGTCGTTATGCTTATATGCTAATGTCCTTCTATAGTTGTTTTGATTTTGGTTTTGACACATCTTCACCGTGAAACCTATGTCCAGATGCCTTTGTTTTAACCTTTTCTTCAATATGTCCATGACTGAGAACCTCCACGGACAATACCTGTATTTGTTAAACACCAAAACAAAGTTGATGACAACATTCACCAAAAGTGCATAATATAGGCTAATTTTACTATAAAACAAACTGTAATCATTTTTAGAAGTAGCTGTCAACTGGAAAAAAAGTCCCTATTGAGCTGGACTGGACCGTGGGACTCCTGAGGCAGCTCACAAACATACTGGGATTCAGAGAGTTATGGAGGCAAATACATTTAAAGAGAGACCATGAAGAAGGCCTTTTGGTTGGACTCAAAGAGCAAACCTCAGCTTGAGGAGGAACACTGTAGTTTTCTTACTGGTGGAGGATTAATGACCCACAGGGGCACGGAGGTTTGTCCAAACAGTCCACCAGTTCTGTCTTCCTTGTGATTTCTGTGGTGAAGATTTAGGAGAATAGACACAGTACAGGTATTGGTATATAGATATGCTAAGAGCTGACCAGTTAATAGTTAAGTTTTGACAAAATAAATGTCAAGAGTACGTATTAAGTTATTCAATTAATTTTTATTTTATTTTAGGGGCAGTTAGGACCCTGAGGGAGTCCAGTTTAGTGAGCTTCAGGCCTTATTAAGCCCCTCCCCTCTAGTGTGTGGTACATAAAATTTGTATTTATATAAAAAAAAAAACTCATATACATACTAATTTAATTAAAAATATCAAAATCTTAAAAAAACAACACAATGGTTGCATAAACGTTGCAGCAGTGTATATTATCGTGTAGGAGCTAATGACTTGTGGTGAGCTATTTTTACAGTAATGTCCACCTCTGCTCTCTCCCCCAGCCTTCATTGCACTTCACATTTCATTGTCGGCGTTAAAACGGCACCTACCCTTCACACCTCCCCCTTACCACCTCTAAATACCCTGCAACCCTGTGAACCTCAGGTGTTATATAAGACCACCAAATTAGTTTGCCCTTATAGCACTAAGTCAGAGCCTGCTCAACTGGTAAATTGCATTTGCATTGCACTTTTGTGTCCTACAGCAATTAAAGTATTCTTCCTCACTGTTCAATTTCATTCCAACTCCTGGTTCATTTCAGGTTAATTTAACACAAAACGCTTGATTAGCATGAATGTCATTGAATAATACAATAATCAGCTAAAATTATTCTTTTAGTAAATTAGTCAAATAAAAAAACATGTAAAGCAAATCAAGTTTGGTCATCTGTAGTCATACAACCTATTCCACTATTACATGTCCGCCGTTCTCTCCATTTCCATTTTTTTACGAAGCTAAAACAAAGCTGAGAAACTAAGAAAAAGTGGGGCGGGTTACAAGAGACCCAGTTGTTTATACAATTCCTATCAATCACATTTCACTAATCACTAATCAGTACAATTGTCAGAGAACACCACTTCATTTACTTGTTAGAATGTGAGGAGTGATTGTAAGAGCTCTCAATCCATTGTGAAGTACAACTAGCCGACTGTCTCATCTGAACTAACAATCATCTTCGATCCTCTTGTATTAAGAGAGAACAATTTAGACAATGACAATGATTCGTGAAGTGTTTTTTTTTTTTCAAGACCCATAGAAATCTGTATTCTGGTTGTTGAAGAATATGCTGCAGATTGAAAATCCTGAAAATGACAAAAAAACAGAACAAGTTTTTATGAAGGGTGACACGTCAACTACTGAATCCAGGTCAGTTCTGATTGAAAGGACTGCTTTATTGATGGCTGGATAATAAAAGTGTTTACCAAAGCCATCATTCAGAGACAGAAGCAGCAAATCAACAATTCCCATCAATAAAACCCCCACACAAACAATTGCACTTGAATGTTCCTGCCCACGTATGTCACAGTAGGCGAGCATGCTCTGAGACGGCCTCTTCCCAATTTAGTCCAACCCAACTGCTCTCGGTCTGTTTGCCACTTTCTGTATGTGGCTCTGTCCACACAAAAACACAGAAATGAATGGCTACCACACACACACATAAACACACAGTTACTTACTTCTACTTAGGAGCTGCAGGTTGCGGACCTCTTCTCTGACTTGCAGCTGAAGGACTTGTTGTAGGACCTCCTGCCTGAGAGTCTCCTGAACAATGCCCATTCGTTCTAACTTCTCCCCATTTAATCGCAGCAATGCCCGCCCTGAAAGAGGAGACGCAGATCAGCAAGAATGGCAAACAGTTCATCACAAGCACTTACATGGTAAAACCTAAATCCATTCTCAATTGTGTAATTGTGCCACAACACTACTGGCTGCTTAAAGTTGGATTTTGTGTTTACCTTGCATGTTCATTTGTATTGGTCTGAGGCTGGCTGTTTTCTGGAGGAGATTTTTACAACAGATTTTGGCAGTTAACCCTGGAGACTCTCGTATTTAACATACCATTACCCAGAGAAAACAGCATTTACAACCAGGCAGCGCTCCCAAACACAAATACCAACCCCATAGACACAGGGCAGCACACATTACGACAGGTATTAGAGCTGTGTCCTTCCCGGTCGGAGGAGGAATCCATCATACCTGTGCTCGCTCTGTGCAACGCCCAGCTCATAATTAGACTCATTACTCATACAGTCCTCTGTCCGTATTATTCATTTCATTCACCATTTCCTCCCTGCAAACCCTCGCCCCAACAATATAAGCCTTTTTCTATCTAACTGGTGTTTTCTGACTGTTTATATAATTAGGCCCGAGCCGGTGATGGCCGGGAGGGCCTATTGTTTTTGCTCGGAATTTTTTTTTTTTTTTTATCTTTATTGTGACCAAATGATCCTAAATTTGACCCAGTGAACATGCACAAAAAGTCATTATATTGGTCCCAGACTTCAAGCTCGGCAAAAATGGTATGTATTTGAAGGCAGAAAAAAATACGAAAAATGACTCAGTGGCGACCCTACAAAATCAAAATACATTGGGCCTATGGAAAGTGAAAGTAACTTTTTCCAACGTAGAAAAATGAAACTTGGTATATCCATAGGACACCTCAGGGCAAACAGAAAAGTCAATGACAGTCACACCCTAAACTTAACAGGAAGTCCGCCATGTGGGGTGAAGCGCGCGGCCACTAAAATCGCACCTTGCGCAGAAAGATGCAAATCATTGTGTTTTAATCTAAATGGCCCCAAATTTGGTGAGTATCATCTAGACACGTGTGCCAACCAAAGTTGTGACTTTGTTGTTGATATCTTATCGGGTATGGGTGTGGCAAGCCTGTAACGAGGTGGCCATTTTTGTGAAAATAAAACGTCTCTTAACTCTCAAACGCCTTCTCGGATCGAGTTGGACCCAAAAAGGCGTTTGTGCACATTCATGACCTGAACACAAAAATATGTAAATAAAAGGGTTATCTTTAGAAATGGCTCTCCAGCGCCCCTACAAACTTATAATGGACCCAAGAATTTAGTTTGTCATAGAGACATAAAATTTTGTACACACATCTCTTATGTCATGACGAGCATAAAAGCCAATGACAACCACCCCCTATCTATAAATGTGTTGCCATAGCAACGTCCCAAAAAATGTGAAAAAAGTCAATGGGAAGTGAAATTTTTAGTTTGTTGTAGGCAAATAAAACTTGGTACACACATCCACCATGGGCTTATGAACAAAAAGCCAATGGGGACCACACCCTATCACACACAGGAAGGCGGCCATTTTGAATTGAAAATGTGAACCGACTTAAAATACACCTCTTTTTAAAAGTACACAGAAAAAAGCTGCTTCATTCCACAGACACCAAACTTGGGCAAAATGAGCTAAACACATGTATGTAAATGAGACAAGTGTTTTTCTAGACTTTTTGCTCGAGTTATATATTTTTATTATAATTCGGTATATATTTTTATTATAATTTTTCTGTAAAATGATCCTCAATTTAACCCAGTAAACGAACAACTAAAAGTCATTTTTATTGGTCCCAGACTTCAAGCCTGGCAAAAATTTATGTATTTGAAGTCGAAAAAAATACGAAAAATGACTCAGTGGCGACCCTACAAAGTCAAAATACATTGGGCCTATGGAAAGTGAAAGTAACTTTTTCCAACGTAGAAAAATGAAACTTGGTATATCCATAGGACACCTCAGGGCAAACAGAAAAGTCAATGACAGTCACACCTAAACTTAACAGGAAGTCCGCCATGTGGGGTGAAAGGCGCGGCCACTAAATTCGCACCCCTTGCGCAGAAAGATGCAAATCATTGTGTTTTAATCTAAATGGCCCCAAATTTGGTGAGTATCATCTAGACACGAGTGCCAACCAAAGTTGTGACTTTGTTGTTGATATCTTATCGGGTATGGGTGTGGCAAGCCTGTAACGAGGTGGCCATTTTTGTGAAAATAAAAGCGTCTCTTAACTCTCAAACGGCTTCTCGGATCGAGTTGGACCCAGAAAAGGCGTTTGTGCACATTCATGACCTGAACACAAAATATGTAAATAAAAGGGTTATCTTTAGAAATGGCTCTCCAGCGCCCCTACAAACTTATAATGGGACCCAAGAATTTAGTTTGTCATAGAGACATAAAATTTGGTACACACATCTCTTATGTCATGACGAGCATAAAAGCCAATGACAACCACCCCTATCTATAAATGTGTTGCCATAGCAACGTCCCAAATATTTGGAAAAAGTCAATGGGAAGTGAAAATTTTAGTTTGTCGTAGGCAAATGAAACTTGGTACACACATCCAGCATGGGCTTATGAACAAAAAGCCAATGGGGACCACACCTATCACACACGGGAAGGCGGCCATTTTGAATTGAAAATGTGAACCGACTTAAAATACACCTCTTTTTAAAAGAACTCAGAAAATAGCTGCTTCATTCCACAGACACCAAACTTGGGCAAAATGAGCTAAACACATGTATGTAAAATAGACAAGCGTTTTTCTAGACTTTTTGCTCGAGTTATATTTTATTTTATTATAATTTGGTATATTTTTTTATTATAATTTTTCTGCAAAATGATCCTCAATTTGACCCAGTAAACGTGCAACTAAAAGTAATTTTTATTGGTCCCAGACTTCAAGCTCGTGAAAAATTTATGTATTTGAAGTCGCGAAAAAAATATGAAAAATGACTCAGTGGCGATCCTACAAAAGTCAAAATACATTGGGCCTATGGAAAGTGAAAGTAACTTTTTCCAACGTAGAAAAATGAAACTTGGTACATCCATAGGACACCTCAGGGCGAACAGAAAAATGTATTACAGCCATATCGTAAACTCAACAGGAAATCTACTATGTTGGGTGTATGCGTGACCACCTAAATTGCACCCCTTGTGTCTAAAGGCTTTTCATCTAAACAGCTCCAAATTTGGTGAGTATCATCTAGACACGTGTGCAAAAAAAAGTTATCAATTTGTTTTTTGATAGATTTGTGGCTGTGGTCGTAATGAGTCTGTGAAGAGGCAACTATTGGGAAATAAATGCCATTTCCCAATTGCCAGGATCCTTCTCAACAGAAAATGTTGGGTGGAATACATGACCACCTAAATCGTACACTTTGTGCTAAAGGGTTTTCATCTAAACAGCTCCAAATTTGCTTTAAAGCACGACATGCAATCCTCCGAATATATGTGTCCCCGCGGTCTCAAGGGAGGCGAGGGCCTTTATCGCCGCTTGCGGCTTTAATTACTATTGTTTTTTGTTGTGTACCTCCCTTTCCTTGGACAATATTAAATTTTATAATATTATATTTGTGCAAACATATTTCTTCTCCCCTTCTGGTCTAATCTCCTTTTGGCATTACAATTATGAGTGAATGAATAATGCACATAACAACAAAATCACCTGTTAAGTCTAATTGTATGTCCTTTTCTGTGCTTATAAATTCTATCGGTCAAGGTTTAAGTTAGAAGATAATGGCACACCCAGCAGTCTGAAGATAAACATGAGAGCTTTTATAATACAAACAGAGATGGCTAAATAGATACAGTGCATCAAAAGGGACTTCATAATAGAAAAGACAGTGTATAAGATGAGGGACTTTGACCCTACTGGCTCAAAAACATTGGTTAGGGTTAACTGAATATCCAGTTTCTGCTTGAACAGGCTTGGTTTGTGTTGTTTTTTGTGCAATAGAATTAAATGTTCCATGTGGAGACTTGTGCTCAATGCTAATTCAACAAAAGTGAAGAAGCAGAGTCTTTTATGTTTTAGAAGTATATGACAGATCTGCTGCCCCATTGCACTCTGTCAAATCAACATAGAGCTTTGTTGCTCCTAATGGCACTATTCTCCATTTCTGTACTCCAGCCTGCATATAGCAGTATACAGGCATTATATTATTGTGAATAAAAGTTTGTAGTGGTTCTATGTTTCTTTATTCAAAGAAGCACAGTTTGAAGAAACGTTTTACTAAACCCTCTGTTAAATGTGAGTGATTGTGGCTGTGTGAGCAGCAGAGAGACCAATTGACTGAAAACAATTTCATAAAATGTTCAAAACTATGATTTGTCTTGCCACAAAATTTGAATTCAAATAAGGACAAAGGTCAGAAAAACTCTCCATAATATCAAACTGGTCACAGAAGCACATCATATACTACAGCCATGTAGTGTGAACAGAGCTCCACCCACCAGGACATAGAACCCAGAATTACCAGATCATTACACCATTTCACATTCAAGGATCTTTTTTTCTGGCACAGATTTGCCCAACCTTCCCGTTCACTACAACAAAGCAACTATCATGTCCTAGAAAAACTGTCCTTGGTCGATGTGTGTCTTTGTAAGTGTCTGTACGATTGAGACAAAGCACATGAATAGAGCTCAAATCAATTCCCCTCAGACAGACTTAATACAGCTCCTAATAATTGCCTGCAGATAGGACAAAGGAAGAAAAAGAGACACAAAAACAAAAGCCGTTTCAATAGCAATTGCTTCTCTCAATTTAGTTTCAAAATAAATTGCTTATTAACAGTGCCTTTGAGCAAATGGGAAGCATTTTTGTGCAGGCTCAGACAATAATGACTCATAAAATAGTTTAAAAAGCTATTTAAGAAGGAGGAAGGTATAAAGACATCCTTATAATGAACAATGTTTAGATTAAACCTCTGATAGAAAACCAATTGAGCCTATGGTCCCTCGACACACTGTAATTTTTATCAGCTTGTAGAGAGTACAGTACAATGTCAAGGTTAAACACACAGTCACCAACACCATTTGGCCGTTCTTCTTTCTAATTCCACTTTCAGCATGTGCTCCTTCTGTGCCCCTATCTGCTGTTTATACAACTTACATAGGTTAAAAAAATGCTCAATCTGTAAGAACACATTTGGAAGCAGTGGTGGCTTTACATCCATAATCAATAGTTTCCAGCACTTGGAAGCCTGCTGCGTTCTTACTTTGAAAGCTGATGTCCTATAGACAGAATATTATGTAACATCTGTACCTTTGTCTACACAGTCCCAACTTGAGCATGCAACTTTCATTTCGAAAACAAGACTAACCAAAAACCACAAAGAAAAATGACTAAGGTCATTTCAAAATTTAATTGGTCTGCTGGTTATAGGACAAAACTGATGCAACTGGAGCAAGCACAAATGACACTGTTGCCTCAAAGGAGGTTGTATAGCTGTTACTCAGATGATCTAACGTACTACTGTAATTAGGCCAGACTCAAATCACCACAAAAGAAACGCACACATCAAAACAGAGATTAATATCCTCAAGCAGTGTGTGCCATTAATATCATGCATTTACTGGGACACTGTTTGAAAGCTATCATTACGTCTGGGTCACTTGGCGAAGATGAAAAACACCCCGCATCCCTCTGTGTTAATAAAGGTGGAGCTTTTGTATAATTCCTTTGATATGTATCAGAACAAAACCACACATTTATCTAACATTTGCACACGAAACACCAAAGCTAATAACAGAAGCTGAATAGAAATCCATCTGGACATAAGCAAGTCAATACTGGCGAGTAACTGAATCAAAGCACTGCTCTTGATCTTGTGTTTGTAATAAAGTATAATGGGGCTTATGTCCTCAGAGCTGCTGTGTGTATGTGTGTAAGGACTTGAGTATGAGTGGGCTTGTGCATATGCGTGGAAGCGTGTTGTGGCTGACCCTTCGAAACAGAGCAGCAATCTGTTCTCTGCAGGACACTAAAAAAGAAACCGTCTGTATGGTCAAGGTTTGTCTAATCATATTATTGTTTTTTTTTCTGTTTGATGTGTGTGTGGGCCAACTAACAAATAACATTAGACAGCTGTGTGAAAGCTTGAACTATTAACTTGGTGCTGCATATTTTCCTTTCTTCTCCTAAAATAAGCTGCACTGCTTCTGTTCCCTCACATGAATGCCTTTTAAATCTCCTTTGCAGCAATTTCAGTGTAAACCTGTTTCCAGTTGAAAAGACTAATCTGTGGAACCATAAACCTAAAAATAAGGTCTGATGGATTTGGTAAGACTTTTATGAAATCAGTTTGCAAGCCCTCAGAAAAAAATATTTTCTTTTTTTTATCAGAGGGGGACGCTGCCAGTGCCATTTTAACAGTGGTTATGCTATCACTGATGTTGTACCTGTAATAGCGTGATGAGAGAAGGCTTCAACATAAGTCAGGTAGTTGTGAGGACAGTGTTTCTTCAGCCACTTGCAGACGTCTTGTTGAGTCCACAGCACCACTGGTTTGGACAGACAGGACAGTGTTGGACTGGTGTGGTATACAGCGAATGCTTCCCCTGGACGTAACTAGAACAGGAGCAGAAAAGTATTTTGATGTTATAATTTACATGCTACAAGAATCTCACAGACACACATTTACAAAACACCGTTGTCCCTTTTTTTTTTGCTGGTTTTTAAGATTTGATGAGAAATGCCTTGTCTTGAGCTCATATTATAACAGATTTTGCTACCAAATCCTTTTAGATAAAATGTAGCATATTGTAAACAGAAAATGTGTAGAGTGTAAAGGCCTGTGATACAAAGCACCTTATTGCTGCAGTGTTGCAGTGTGTCTCACAAACATAACCTTGTATTAGACTAAAAACATGATATGCATGAGTTTAATGAGGAATGAGCAGACGGTTTGAAAAGCTTAAGGCTTAATTGCAAACAGATGCCTTCCTTCTGTAATAATAACCCTGCTTTTACTTTTTAACCATCATTTAAAAGAAACACGCAAATCAACTATTGCTATTGCATCTGACATATTTCCTCACATTATTATGCAAAATATCACATTTCACCTCTGTGTCAAAAGAAGGCCATACTGCAATACAGTCACTGCTATCTATGAAGTCTTTCTGAGAACAAGGGCATTGGCATTTCAAAGTGTAAAGGCATCTTCAGCATGTTCTTCATCCCGGGAGCACTGATGTTTTTTGACAGTGTACCTACACACTGCATTGCATCACTCTGTTGTTTGTCTTTTATTTAGATGCAGAGTTACTGAGGTTACTGATAAGTTGGATGCTGCATTTGATAATTTTTCTTTTTTAAATTTGAGCAATATTTCAAAGTAAATTTTCTTACTTGAGTCCTTTTTATTTCGAAACATTAGCGTTATGTGAGAACTCAAACCTCTGTGTCTGTCTCGAGGTCTGGTTGAAAGCATGTCCTCTTTCCTGCCGCACTTCTACTGACCCAGTAATCCAAAGTGTGTCAGGGCCGTGTGTGGAAAATGAATGTGGACATTAATAAAGTCACAGCCAGTTCACATGGACAAAAACACACAATGGGACCTTGTCTCTCTTATGGCACATAGTCTCATATTGAGCCTTTTCATTCATTCTCACGTCGAGCCAACTCAACAACAATGGCTTTGGCTTTTTTTCAACAGAGAAACAGAACGTCTGCCAAATGTTCCACTCTACAATTGACTGCTTTTAATGGGATTATGTATTCTAAAGTGTCTAATGGAAGGCTTGTAGCTCAAAATGCAGTGGTTTCCAAATGTATTTGTTAATAACAAGAGTGTATGGCAAACAGTTACATTTACTTAGAAAGAAAGCACTATTGGGAAGATTGATTTTCCTAAAACATTCTTTCTACTTCTACATTTAATTTTACATAAGATTTTGGCTACTCTACCAACCTTTGTTAACAACTCCCCAAAAAATATTATCAAAATACTAATTCTGCTTAATTCTGCCACCAAGTTGTTACATCTTGCCAGCTGTAAAAGTAAGACGTCCGCCTGTCATCTGAAGCGTCGATGACCCCTATCTACTGTACGTCTGATTGGTTCACTGGCTAAGAGCTTTCAGCTTTGTAGGCCTTGATTGAAAAACAACTGTCGCCACTTACTCTGAATCAATGGAGTGCTAATTTAATAACCAAAATTAACAACTCAATTGTTGACAACCACTCTACCACAGAACCACTGCGCCCTCTTCTACAAGCTACAAGCAAGAACCTGGGTTAAGGGCAAATAGATGATGGTTCTTTAGAAATATGTACCTGGAGTTAATAAACATAGTGTCACATAAATGTAATATGTTGTAAATATGTCATATAAAAATAGAAATGCTGGAACTGTCAGACATAAACAGCACAGCCCGACTACTCAGCTCTAGAGATATCTAGAAAATTAAAGTCACATTAAAGTGAGGTAAAACTTCAATTTCAATAAAACTCACATTGCTCCCTTTTGTGAGTTGTTTTTATTTTTTTCTTTAACTAACACATTGATGTGTTCAGACAATTTTCCACAAGTCTAACCTGTTCAAGACAAAAATGCTGCACTTTACTTAATCAGGAAAGTTAAAGAAAATCTCCCTGGGTGTACGTTAAAAATGACTTGAAATACTATTAGTGAGTACGTACTGTGTGTTATTTATACTAACCTGCTGTCATGTTTCATATCACTGTGTAAGTTTTTCATTATTTACTGAAAGTTCTTGTCCTGTCTTATTTTGAAATGACTAATTCCTGTTTGTGAGTTCAGATTACTTCCTGCCCTCGTTTCCCTCCAACTGGGATTGTGTGCTCCGCCCCTAATGTGTTCCACCTGTGTCTCGTTGTCTCCCCTATATACTCTGTGTGTGGGCCACTGTTCTGTGCCAGGCTGTCTCTACTCTAGTGTGAGCTGGCCATTGGGTGTCCTCGTGGTTTACCGGGTTTTGGTTTTTGGATTGTACTTTTGAATACCTTTGACACCTGCTGTGGTTAGCACTTCTGCCTCATACCAACAGGTTCAATGGGTCTGTGCCACTGTCTCTGCATTCTCCCCAATGCGTGAGTATGTTTAATGGTGGTTGGAGGGACTGTAGTCACAAATAAAATGACTGCCACGACTCCACCACCAGTGTGTGACTGTGGAGTGAATGAATAATGGACTCTGTAAAGCACTTTGAATCCCTTAAGAGAAAAGCTATAGAGATATACAGATTATACTGTATATAAATGAAACAAATAGACCTACATGTACAACAACAAAATTAGGTCAAGAATCAGTGGTAATTATTTATTAATTATGTGGGTATGACTTATTACAGTCAGATAAAATGTGCAAATGTGTATAAAAGATAGAGTAGTCCATTGTACTGTTGTTTTTTAGGGCATGTAATATATATGGAGACTATACAGAGCGTAGAAATGTGTGAAAAACCAAGAAAACGCAGTGAGCACACGAGGAAGACACCCCATTTGAGCCTTCATCATCAATAAGCTATCCCGAAGAGGAAATGGAATGATAGCCTCCATCATCTTGTCTTCTATCTCCCCCATGCCCGCTCCTGTTCCCTTCTCGGGTCATCCATCAGCCTGTATCTCCTGCGGCCAGTCATCCCCACCACTTGCACCCTTTACTACCTCTCCCGCTCCCCTCCCGAGACCTACTTCTGTCCGGCGAGAGCGGTGCCCTCATTCATTATGTACAGGAGAGGAAGGACGGGAGGGATAGAGCCGCGGGGGAGTGAAGGTTGTATGTGGGGCGAAAGTATGACACAAGTATGGCTAGAGACACTGACTATAATATTATGTATCTGCGTGCATATAACAAGCCCAGATCTCCAATAGCACAAAATAAAATAATAGCCTTTATCATTGAAGGACATACTGAGCCAATCTTTCTGCATTTACATTTGGCACTGCTTTTTCTGTTGTTGTGCAATTAGCTTAAAATGTGTTGCCAAGTTTGAATTGTTGACTTATTTCTTTTCTCATATTTTGCACCTAACGTTTTCTATCTGTTGGACTGATCTTGAGTAACTCTGGAGCATCGTTTTAAAGAATCTCCAACTTCCACCATAGCAAGCCTTCCTTCAAAATCATGTTGTATGTATATTATTGTGTAACAAGGAGCTAGCCTAAATGTTCAGTGAAGTATTTCAGAGGGAATCTTTAGGAGAAGAAGAAAACGCTTGTCTTTAAATGAAGATTTGATGACGTGCCATATATTCTTTGTCTGAATTCATAAAACAAATACCTCAAATGTGTTGGCTTCATCGTTAATTATACACAAGAAATTCCTTTCTCTAGCATCTGTGTTATTGTTCACTGTGGCTTCCTCTTCCGCCATCTCAGATACAGTACACACTGTTCTCTGCTCTTCTCTATTGATCATTCTGTTTGTACCCTCCAACAGCTTATTTTTCCTTCCTGCTTACTTTGTTCTATCATGTCTCATCCCCCTTGTACTTACGCCTCATAAATCCTACCCCTGTCTCTTTCCTCCTCCGTTGCTCCGATCTTCCCGATGCCCCTGACTTTTGTGCTCTGAGCTTCTTTCTCATCCATTTAAAAAGCCGGCGTATATGTGTGATTACTTTGTTTCTCAGAGTATAGCTGAATCTGGGATTAGCCCAAAGTCAGGGGAGCGTGGGGAATTCTTCAAATTCAATCGTGGTGACCGACAACAACCTTTCTACTTCTTCTCAGCTCATCCAAAACATCCCTCCCTGAAACTGATAAATGGTGCTCCTGCAATTAGCAGTCAATTCTAAAAGTGTGTGAGTTTATGCACATCATGTAGCTCCCACCTGCCACTTCCCTTTCTGTGGTGCCTCTTTTCTTCGCTGTCACTTTGTCTCTCTGTGGGATACTAAACGCTCCTATCTCCGCCATATGCCGCGCTGTCTGACCTAACAAGTCCCCAACTACTGTGTCTCTACATCTGTGTGCTGTCATTAAAGAAACAGATCTTCAATAAGTTTCTCATCCTCATACCCTGGCAGATCTTGACACGTGATCCGTTGTATCAGCTAACACCTGTCTTTATCCAGTTCTTATTTGATTTCATTCTCCATATCTCTCCTGTCACTAAACCCAAGCCTCACTCGTGTCCATGGCGCTCTCAGTTGCATTGTTTATCACCCTTGGTTCTCCCATCGCTCTCTCTAACCTTGTGCATACTGTCTCCTGAGTTTACAGTCAACACTTGACTATGACCACTTCTATGTGTCGATGTCAGGGAATGTACTTCATTTATTCATTGATGCTCCATTCTGATGTGCCCTTATAAGCATTTTTAAGTGTCCACTCAACTGTTTCCATGCAATTTGCATTGTACCACTCTGCCTTCATGATATGTGGAAATTTATCTGTATTGTGAATGTGAGTAGACTCGCAGCGGGAGAGTAAAGAGCCAGATGGGATTTTGATAAAGCTGTCTCTAGGCCTCAAATAAAAGTACACACCAGAGAGTACTAGTTTATTTTTTGTTGTAATTTCACTACTTATGCTTCCTCTAAAAGCCCAACCAAGATGTAGGGTTAAAGTAAGAAACTGCAGTAAATACATAAGTGTAAGACTAAAGTCCCAGTGGACATAACCCCAACTTGTTACGTCTAACTTTCAGGGGTTTATATGATTATGTCTGGGTATTTTGGACAAGATTACCTCCTTCCTCTACATCAGATTTTTTGTACCTGAACACAGCCTGTTCCAACTTGCCTGACTATCCCTTAGCCTCACTCCGATGTCTTTTTTCTGCTGCTGAATATAAGATAGATGGACATTTCAATGAAGCAATGTTGGAAGGAAAAGAGATGGAAGATTCAAGACATCTTGAATGTCTTGTGGCTCCCTGAAGAGGCCTGTAAAAGCTCTTAGAAGGTTTTCAAATAAATGAGTAAATTACCAGACATGCTCAGTATGCCATTTTCTGGACATGTACTACAGACAAAATGTCAATTTTAAACCAATGCTAACTGTACTGAATTCCAAGCATTGATTTAACTATTATATTGATGCCCATCTTCACTAACACTAGCCTTCCTCTGCATCTCTGTCAGCTTCTTACAGTGTACTAACCGTGGTTGTTTCCATTCAATGTTTTCTCTTTGTTCTTTCCCCGCAGTGCATTGTATTGTATTGTATTGTTGAAGAAGGTCAGCCACTGTGTCCTCTAATGAAGACAGAACCATAATTGCAGCCTGCGCTTGTGTGCTCACCTACACAGCATGACAAATTAAAGAATAAGGGCAGTGCTTTCTCGAATAATTTGAGAAGAATGATGGCACACTGTGGCTTTAGCCTTTTAAGATTGTCTCTATTAGTTCACCTATTCCCTGTTCTCATCTATAAGGTTGAGGCAGCAACATGAGCTACCTCAGGCCCCTCCCTCACCCTACCTGGTTACTCATACTACAACAATCTCACTGTGCCAGCAAACCAATGAGAAATATATATCACTATACACACCTTAGCTATAACTGTATATCAACTATAATATGGCCTAGTTTTAAAATGTAATATTTTTGTCAATTAAATTAAAGCCAATGTTAGTGTTAAAAATAACTAGACCAAAAATGAAGTGAAATGTTCATAACTCATGTTCATAATTGCTAATAGCCAAAACCTTTGCCTTGTAGTGGCTCAGTGGTAGAGCAGTTGTCCTATAACCAGAAGGTTGGCGGTTCGATTCCCGCTCTCCCCTGTTATATACTGTCGTTGTGTCCTTGGGCAAGACACTTAACCCACCTTTCCTGCAGTGTCCGTAGCACCAGTGTATGAATGTGTGTGACTGTAGAGGTGTGTTTGGTGGGGGTCGGAGAAGGCTGTGAGCACCGTTTATATGGCAGCCCCCATACAATCTGTCTGCCCCAGGTGTGAATGTGTGTGAATGAAGTGAGTGGAAGCACAATGTAAAGCGCTTTGGGTGCCTGAGAAGGGTCCAAAAAAGCACTATATAAATGCTTACCATTTACAATTTGTGTTTTGGGGACAATTATGTAAAATTGTAGTTCATCCTTGAGTCAACAAATGAAGTAGACCCCCATTGTAGTGTGGCCATTACTGACTGTTGACATTACTATGCACCTTCATGTCTGTATAGATGGGATTGCATGTTTACATAGCTAAGCATAATATGTGTCATTAGCTTAATTTTGCAGATTACAGTGGCTCCCCTGGTCCCACTTTATGTACAGCCAGGCTGAGTTAGATTTCAATTAACAGCGCTCTCATCACAGCTCAAGTGTGTATAAGCTAAGATAATGTAATGAAGGAACACTGGAATCGTCACTCATATGAGAAGTGGACAGGCAAACACAAAGACACACACAGATACATTGCCTTGATACAGAAATAGATGCTTGAGTAGTCAGTGGATGCAAAGACAAAAATACCAAAAATGCTCCCATTTGTTGAATAATACATTAAGCCTTGTTGCCACAAGGACGGGTAAGACTTACTTCTCATGATATAGAGAAGCTTTAATTATCCAGTCTCAGTGTAATCACATGGAAACAGCTCCCTACTCTTCTTTTTATTAAGCTTTTTATAGCTGTTAATGCTGAGGGGGTACTCTTTTATGAATTATTGAGCAATTTTGCACCTCACAGTAACAATGTTGCCTAATTCCAGCAAAGAAACAGAACAAATGACCTCCTATGAGCTCTCTGGCCTCTTTAAATTCTTGTTTATTCAAGAAATTAAAATTTTCACATGCAGTTTTAGGCCATACATGATCAGAATGTCCTGAAATAGTTTAGTTTCTCTGGTGGTACAAAATTGGGAGCTTTAATTTTACTCAAGGCTATTGTCATGCTTGGACTGTGGATGATGGGTCGCTAAGACTTTGAGTCATCAAACACACACACAAGTTGATATTAACCAAAAACACTTCATGGCCCTAAATTTGTACCAGTCAATTCAAGCTCAAGGATCAGCTGTAAAAATGAGTGAATGCATAAATGAATAAATGAACTGAGGTTTTTACATGGTAATAGAAAGAATTTGTGACAGTCATTTGTTTAACTTCATAGTCTCTGAACTCGCACACATTACCTCTGGCTCCATAAAGTCAAAATATTTTTTAAGATGTTTTGAGCAGAGGCGCTCCAAGTGACACCAGTAATCCACACTTGTTTTCTGTTATCAGTGAAGATGATCTGGTAGTAATACAATAAAAAGTAAAGTAACAAAACAACCTGTCTTTCAGGATTTAGATAAAAATTGTTTGTCTTTTCACTGGATCTTCTGAGTGTGCATCTATAGAATGAAAACTACTCCCGGCAGTAGTGTTTCTTATTTAGTGCAGTAACGTAACAGTCTTTACTCTACTTGTATATTACATAAGCACAAACCACTTCTACTTGCAGTCCAACCCATATGTACAGGATAAAACAATTAGCTGTCTAAGTGCTGAAACTTGTACACACCTTGTTTTTTTTCCTCCCAATCAAGCCATATCAAGTAACAGTACTTCACTTTTATATTAAAAATATGTTAAATTTAGAAGATTGTTTACACTGCGTATATAATCTCAAGGGAAATAAGGTTTACTAAAAAAAAAAATATGGGTGTAATCAAATATGCACTAGCACTATTACTGTATATATAACTTGTATTTTACTGTTCTTGTTATGGGTCTCTTAAATTGCAGAAATGCGCACATATCAAATGATAGAATGTAATTATTGAAAATGTTTAATATCTTAAAACCTTTGAACAAAGTACCGTAGCACATAGTGTGAGCTTCTTTTTTACCTGAATGCCCTCCGTTCCCGGCTGCTGTAGCAGCTTGACCGTGCGTGTGTGTGCCGTTCTCTGGCCGCGGCCGTCGTGCCAGGTCAGGTTGCTGCCTCCATTGCGACGCGGCAGCTGGTAACTCAGCTCTTCAGCAGACATCGTGTGCTCCAGTGAGGCACGGCAAAAACTGAAGCTGGACGCCGCTGATGGGAGAAACATTAGATACTGGTGAGAATTCATTTTGTTTTTGTCTAAGTGGCTTTTATGCATTGCCTTTAATCTGAGCAACAGGAAACTCACAAAAAAACAACAAAATAAATGTCTAATAATCCTAAAACATCTTCACATGCTGCATTCACTCCAGATTAAATGCTTTGGGTTCGGATTCTCGTACAACAACAAACAGATGGCTGTTTGGGTGATGCTATAATCTACACTTAGGCAAAGTGCACACATTGATTGAGACAGTACGCAATTTTGAAATTGTGTCTTCCCAGATAAGTCCTTGATTATTTAAATTTTCAACACCAATATGTGATTTACATTCTTCCCTGTAACCACCCCTCTCTCCGTGTCTCTCAGTCTGGTCATCCTCCCAGGACCAAGTGCTAGACTGCACCAGTGAAGCTGACAAATTGTCAATGCTGGGTCAGAGAAGAGTCACATGACCTCTCCTGCACAAGGCATCATGTTGATGATGTTGATGCTCGTCTTCTCCAAGAGCATTCTTTAAAGGAGCCATTAGTGCCAGATGCATTTTGATGATAAAAATAATGTAGACCCTTATATTCCAGAGTGTATGTCCCCAGGTAGAAGACTTGGACAAAAATTAAAGGTGGATTTCAGAGTTATCACATAATGTGCATGAGTCGACTGAGTCAGTGTTGTCTTTCAACTATTTTCCTAAAACATACTTTCATCTTAAAAACTCAAATGTTTACTTCTTTAGCACTTTTAACAGAGCTTCAAAGTCCCATGTTTTAAACACTAACAGATCACAATTTCAATCCCAAATTAATGCTTTATTTGTCTCTTGTACATACTGTATCACTCAATAGGACTTTTGTGTCCGTTGCATTTTATGCAATAGAAAACACCAACAATGCACTGGAATGTTTAAGCTGAACTGTTTAGTCTGGGAAAGTCACATGCAATTGAATTTATTTCTAATAATAAAACCATAACTTGTGAAGTATTTTGATGACTTTGTTGTTTATACTCTAAATCTGTACACAGCAGTGAAAAGAACCTCCTCAGTAGTTCATGCTGTGCTAACCCAACCATATATATATGTATATATATATATATGTATATATAATCTTTTTTTTTTTTTTTCATTTTTATTATCCTTTATTATCCTTGTGGGGAAAACCACCACCAGGGGGCGCCCAGCATATTTTTGATGTTGGTGTGGGAAACCAGAGTACCTGGAGTAAACCCGTTAGAAAATGTAAAATTTGAACTCTGGACCTTCTTGCTGAGAGGCGACATGTATAAAGGTAGGCTTGTATATGAACTAGTTGAACACAGTGAGACCTTATTTGACATACAAAAAATATGTTTTACCACAAATGTAGACATTTAATACAAAATGGCACATTCTCATCACATGGCTCATCACAACCTGCTGACCACAACCTCTGATACACCCTATCTGAAACATAAAAACTCAGTGAACCTTGTCTTTCACCACCTCTACTTTATTTCTGAATTTTCCTGAATGTAAAGTGGCTTATATTGTACGACTCTGAACGCTGTTTCATCTGAAAACACTGAACATTCTTTCTGAGAAGTCTTGTTTCATTGTCTTAATTGCCTTTCCTTTCTTCTAACGCCACAGGCAGACAGACAAAAAAAAAAGAATGGACTGATTTGAAAGCAAAACCAATTTCTTGCACCGCATTCATCTATTCTATACAGTGTTCCTTTACTTCATTCAAACATGCGAATGGCATTTTGGGATGGGGCAAAAAGGCAAAGAAACCATCATGGCAGAAAACCGGACGTGAGTGGGTACGATATATTCTGTCAACTTTAATGGCAGTAAAACATAACGTGCTGCCTTCACTGACAAAAGTAACAAGATGTTCCCATTTCAGAATTCAGTCAAATGTACAGCTAAGCCAAGGAATGTGGGAAGTTCAAGCCAGATGAATGTAAATTTTTTAACCCTGGAGAAGGAACATTGAATACGGAGTTAACAGCGTTTTGCTGAGAGAATGAAAAAGAATAAAGGCCCTTCAGAAATCACTGATGCCTGACCTCTTTCTTATCTCTTATCTTTTCTGTCCAAATGTCTCCACTTTTGTATATCCTTATGCTGCAGCAGCATCTTTCTTATTTCTCCTTATTGTCTCCTTGCCTCACGTCTGCTCTTTCGGTGTGTTTTTCTGCCTGTCAGGTCTTTGAGGTCGGCATGGATAAACTAAGCTCAGTCTCGATGTAATTACTGCCAGTCGAGCAGAAGGAAGGGGGCAAGCTGAACGCCTTGCAACTCTAAAAACCTGCCAATCTGAATACAACAAGACAAGAGAAAGCGGATGGGGGGGGGGGAGAAAGAATGGGAATTATTGGATCCGTGTGAGCTGACAGTAAAGGACTTCATGGAGGAGGTGAAAGTGCACGTTAACAGACCACGAGACAACTTCATTTCATGAGACAGAGCTTCCCAATTATTAGCCGGCCAACACTTTATCGACAAGGCTTTTTATGGCAATAGTTACTCTTGAATCTCAATCATCTCTCAATATATGCAACCCGTAACAGTCGTAAAAAGACAGAAAGTTCAGTTGGGCAAACTGTAATAGACTTGCTCAGCTTCACCTCCTGGCTACAGCTACAGAGAGAAAATTTTAAGACAGCCAAAAGTCATTAGATAGCCCTAACTTCCAAATGAAATCTGTGTTAATCTTACATCAGAGTGCACAGCTCTGCTAAGGCTATTCATTAAATGTGCATATTCTGAATTTATGAGATGCGTAGTGTTTCAGTGCAGTCTCTTCAAATGAGCGTCCCATTGAAGACCCAGCTTTTGAAAAACGGCCAAATACCCCCTGTATTATCTTTCTTGGCACTAACTGCTGTAAAATGACCATTTCTCTGTGACTATATGTGTTACGTTACAGCCAAACAATACGGGAATATATACTAAGATGACAAAATGTAAAATTGTTCAATAAATTATAGGACAAAAAAATGCCTATGGTTAGCCTGACAGCTCATTTAAATAAAGATACAGAGTGCATTATTGTAATACAACCAAACCAGATGCAAACGAACTGAAAAACCTTAGTGAAAATAAATAAGCAGTGGCAAAGTGAAGAGACCAGTTTTTGTGCTCATGTTTAATGTAATAGAAATGATAAAACTGGATAATGGCACATACGTATACTGGTTTACATGATTATGGTTGTTTTTGTGCCCATAAGCCAAATAAAATAACCACTATTACAGTTACAGTTAGAAAACATACAAGATTCAAAGCTCAAAGTCAGACAAGTTGAAGTATGGGTTGATAAAAACAAAAAAAGCCTGTCCCATGGCCAGTGTGTATTTAGGATCTCAGTAAGAATTCTGTGCACTCAACATGACACAAGAAGGGAAAATGACAAAAAGCCTTTGAGTGGAGGGCAAAAACCAAGGGCACAGTGTCAGACAGGTGTTTGTGGATGTGTCAGAGAGTGTGCTTGGGGAAGGGGGGTCAATACGAGTGAAGCAGTGAAGTGTAACCTCGTATTACCTCCTCTTGACTGAGCAGCCTATCTGCTGTGCTGTGAAATCTCAGAGGTATTCCCTTTTGAAAAAGGTAATTAAGCCTTTAGGTATGGCACCCTAGAAGGTTGTTCCAATCCAAATCCCACAGTAGATTAACATGTCGTTACTGGACATTACTCATTTGTCTCCA
The DNA here is from genome assembly GCA_024416835.2 of Perccottus glenii. NCBI lineage: Eukaryota > Metazoa > Chordata > Actinopteri > Gobiiformes > Odontobutidae > Perccottus > Perccottus glenii. Next base: position 15,712,786 of record CM044555.2, on the reverse strand, counting down.
ATTGGGAACAGCTAAATTAGTCCATGTGGGCTATATTGCTGTGTAGGCTTTTTGTAAAAGTTTAGCTTTTTTGAATAACCTTGGCTTTAGGGTGCATGTTTGTGTGTTCCGGACTCTTGTGTGGCCTGGCTATTCCCACTCATTTTGGAGATCACAGAGAGGTTGACACGGTGAATTTCAGTCACTGAATACTGGCACACATTTCCTTGATTTTTTTTTTTCTGTTCCATGAAAGATAAATGTAATAAATGTAATCTGCAAGAGGGGGAACTTCATCACGCGGTGATTTCATGCATATTAAACATTAAGTCCTAAATATAGCCTTACTCAGACATGTGGAGCCAGGTCCACCTTTAAATCTGGCAGTGATCCATACTTGTTGGTTCTAGTGCAAGAACATGAGGCTATTTACGAGTCTTCCACTCCACCAGAGCCAGGGCTAACCCCAGGAATGAGCCATGAAATTACTCCATCTTGAAAGAGCATGTGGCAGGGGGGGGGGGGGGAATCTAGCTGTAGCGTTAAAAATAAAAATATAAAACCAAGGACCCTAGGGTTTTTCCCATAATGCACTACAGTCTATTATCCACCCTGACATGAAACATTGCTGCAGAATCTACGAGTGAAGTTTACCTTTCACAAAGTATCATTGTCACGGGAGCTTGGGAAAAAATAGAGATAAACAATAGATGCCGACAACGCTGGCAGATTAAGGATAACATCACATTTTCCAGCACGGGGGGGCAGACATAATTTTGACCTGCCACCATGAGGACTCGCATAGCCACACATGTGTATGAGCCTTGTCTGCTTTCATTTGGGACAGTGATTTGAATATAGCTGGAGAGTGTGGATGCAGCCATGTGGGGTGGAAGGAGATTAAACTGCAGGCAGTGCTGATGGCTCTTTAAGCACAATGAGGACCAGGTGGATTTGTATTTCGGTTATGATAAGGCACGTCCATCTCAAACTCAGTCTAAACTTTAACTCCACTGTGAAAGTCAGGATGAGTCCAAGGTCTAATAAAAAAAGGACACAATCACTTCTTTCCACTCTAGCCACTGGTGCACTTCCAGAGAGCACGACATGACTATCGATTATCCATCACTGCGGCAGAAAACATGCAATTACACATCACTTCAGAGAAAACACACGCACACAGATACAGTGCAGCTATGTCCCATGCCCAGGGCCAATGCTTGTCAAATCCGTTTCTTCTCATGCTTCACACAAGACGAAGAGATGAGATACAAGGGTCAGACATGGTTGTGCCCTCTTAAGAGGATGACAGAGCAGATAACATGACCAGTCAGAAAGGAATTATTAATATTCAACTGTTTATTGCAACAAGAAATAAAAATATGTTTCCATCTGCCAGGCCCCACCCTTGACGGCTATATCCTGCTATGACGACATGGAAGGACTGATTGAATCCTATGCTTCACAAGAGGCAGTGTCACTAAATTGGGAAGTGACAGGATCAGGTATTAAAGACATTTCAACTGTCATGTATGTATAAAATAACACTGGCAGGGTCTCAATGACTATATGGTAATAGAAATCACAACATGGTGTGCTCATATATTGTGTGTTTTCTCAAAGTTTAATTTGACAAATTCATCAATGGAATAAGATAAAAATAGTATCCTCTATTAATTAAACTGGCCACCAAGGCTTAGATAGTATAATTTATTTTTTCAAATGTTTTTTTGGGGCCTTTTGATATTAGACAGTAGATAGACAGGAAACAGGGTGAAAGAAATTAGGCAAATAATGACACAGCTGAGAATCAAACCTGCATATTTGGTATACACTTTACCAAGTGAGCAACCAATGTTCCACCCAATTTCTTTAAGTTTAGCAGAAATACACAACAAAAGTCATCTAATTATGAAGTTAATATTTTACTCAAATACAATTATCTATTGAGTATTTGCTTTCAAAAAATGTTTAATTTCTTTTTTATGACTCAAATGCTTCAAAACCAGAGCTCTTGCTTCTGAACCAGAACGAATGCATGTCTAATCCACCATGATACTACAACTATATTAATAAAACCCCACAACTAGTAATTAATACATCTACATTTAATAAAAAATGCTATGTCTTACAGCCCTCAAAAAGTAATTATACAACTCTTAACAACAATCTTTGTATTTCCATCACCGTTTTTGCGAAATTGCCTAAGTCATCCTAACTGCTGCTGTAATAAGATGTGTCCAAAACAGCTATGACACCATTATTATTCACTGCTGTACTTCAACCAATTCGTCTAAGTTTTTAGCATCTAGATACAACCCCACTTGGAATGAATGGGAAAATCACAACAGGGGGAAATTGCATTAAAAGGTCAAGCAGGCGGAGCACACTTTGGGCAAACGGCATTAATTCACTTAATAACATTGTCACACAAACAGACACAATAAAGGTTAGGCAGAATTGTTAATGCTTGAATTGAATGAATATTTCAGTTTTGATAAAGGGCAAATGCAAAAAGTTGGAAAGTCAAAGTTGGAATTGTTAATATCTTCTCTAAAGGATCAGTCTTAACTGCAAAGTCAAATGATTAATTATAGCAGCAGTACTGTATCCTCCATTAAATGTAAAATGTCTCAGATTCTAAAGAGGTCCTTTCTTGTGCTCAGTCTGGGGAAAGACTGCAGAAGCATGTTACTTCTCAAGCCTAAACGAGGCCTTTTGAAATATTTAGTGTTTGTTTACAGCTGTTCCCTTGAGTGGAAAAATGTTCTGTCGGACTGGATTAATGGATGTTTGGCTAAAAGATATCAAAGCTTGGAAGCAGTCCCGACTTAGATCTATGTCACTCTAGCAAAGTTAAGAAAAAACACTTACAAGATACCAAATAAAACAATGTATCTTTTAATTCTTGAATGCACGGTTTTCATTTGCAGATGCTTTGAGCTGAGATCATTTGAAACCAGATGCAATGTGCCAGATGGCCCACTAATGAACTCTAAAGTGATACCAGCAATCGCACAACAGTTTTTGCCATCATCATTTTTCTTAGAAGCACTCCTCACAATGAAGCCTGTCTACAGACAACCTGCTCTTATTCTTTAGGCATAACATCAAGGTTAGGTCACATCCCAGCGTCTACTGCAGTGCTAATGTAGTTGACGTATAAGTTTTTGTCAACAACATATTTATTTGTCCGAAAATGGACTAAATAAAAAGTAATTAATGAGAATGAAAACTCTCCGTCGGACAGAGACGGAAGCAGCGGTAGTGATGTCAGACACAAACATTTGTGAGCCTTTAAATATCAAACAATGTTAACGCTTGGGAGGAAAAGAAGGGAGGACATATGGACACATTTCACATTTGACGCTATGGCAAACAAACGTGCAGAGCTATTATTACCAGGAAGAACAAAACAAACAGCAGCAAGCCATCCCAACATTCATTCAAAGGTAGACTCAAGTGTGTTTAGAGTTTGGTAATATGCTAGTGCTGTTTGTAAACATGGATGAACATAGGACACCACGTTGTCCGGAAAGTTAGTTTAATGAAACTACTACTAACCTGTTACGGCCTTTCAGGTAAAGATTTATACTTCAGAAAAAACAAAACAAACAAAACCCCCAAAAAACATGAAAAATATATGCATTACCTTTCATATTTTAGTTGACTAAATCTATTGACTTATCTATTGTAGATATAGTAAAGACTAGACTAAATTGTTATGATATTTAGTCAACTTAAACTAGACTTAAACTAATATTATGACTAAAACTAAATGGCATTTTAGTCAGGAGACTAACACTAAATTAAAATTTGCTGTCAAAATTAACACTGGTGTACTGACACTTTGCGAGAAGCTGTGCGCGTTTTAAACTTGTAGTCTGTATTTAAACACATTTTTTTATGTATTAAAAAACTTTTTTTTATGCATGTACAAAAAAAGAAATGTTAAATTATGTCAGTAAGCCTTTATTATTAAGGATTTTAATAGATGACAATTTCCAGTCCTGAACCAATCACATGCTCGCTTCCAAAAAAAGGAGCGCTCCCATTGGCCCACACTGCTTGTCCAAAAATCATTGTAAAACCTGATAAGTTCACTGACCAGTAGGGACCACCATACTGTTGTTACATTTGCCCACAAGGAAACTGCTGCAATCCGATGAGGTTAAACGACTCTACCAACTAGACTACAGTGACAGTATTGAGCCCCAGTTTATTGTGATTGTCACACGTGGCGCTTAAATCAATAAGGTGCACTCACGCTGTGGAGTTAGGCTCTGCACTCGATACTTTATTGAGTGTCCTTAAGCCCCCCACTAGTACACATGTATGGTATGTCAGCACTCGTAGACATGGTTGACATATTAAAGTGCAAATGGCCGACCAATAGCTTGATGCAAATAACACCACGGACCAGAACATACACGAATGGATATGAATGGATAAAGGTTATTGAGCACCAAGGGGTCTGGAGACAAGTGAATAGATGATGGTTACTTGATAATCTGCTTAGCATTCACAAAGAGAGAGCAAAATGGGGATGAAAAAGATGAGGGAATAGGCTTAATATGGGAGGGGAGCTGTGGAAAAAGATAAAAGTTACTGCTGGTAAAGCTGTAAACAGACAGAGAATGGAAATGTACCAATGAATTTGAAGCTGATTTAGACAGAGTGAATGTGAATCGCAGTTGAGTTGGTGGTTTGCAGATTTGTAAGCAGCATGAATGGTTAGAAATAGCAAGAAAATACTGACAAACAATAAAAATGATGATGGTGCTATGATCTATTAACAGACTAACGTGAGTTTTTGAAGTGATATTTCAGATGTGTTGTTGGACGTTTTGTGAGTGCTGGTCAGCAGCAGGAGAACAGTGGGCCACATGTACTGGGAAAGGTCTATTATTCCATTTAATGTTGACATAAATCAAGAAAACGTATACAAAGTTGTTACTTTTGGAATCTTTGTGTCAATCCTTTTCAAATCGTAAAAATGTTGATTGTGTTCTTTGTTCATTATGTTTTAAAATGTTACAACTTTTTTTTGTTAAAAGGCAACAATAAAGTACAGCCACTTTTGCATCTAAGAGTTACTAGTAAATTTTCTACACATGGATTTTTACCCAGCACACAACACTGGGGTAAAATTAAAACTCTAACAGGATTACCACAAATACACAAAATACCTAGCGCTTAAAAATATGTTGTGCACCTGTATGATGTGATCTAAGAGGTTTCCCCAGAAGGAATGGGGAAAAGACCTTCACTACAGCAGCAGGTGTCTTAAGTTGGGAAAATGCAGTACATTGAGCCTTGTTTAGCGTAAGACCTTTCGGAGCTTTTCTGTTTTGCCGTCCAGCAGTGAGACAAATATGCTCACACCTGGGAGACACTCGACTCCTCCCTATTCTTCACTCTGTGTCCTACCTGTCCCAGCTTTCTGTGCCTCGAAGGTTTTTCTCCCATTGTGTAAATGCTTTGTTATCAGCTGCACTCCTGCGCTGCCACTTTTGCCCAGACGTCACAGTTAAATGGACATGCCCATTACGTCTGGTCTAAACTCATAGACAGACTCCAACATGGTTTCTGGAGGCTTCGCTGACAGGTAACATCACAGACAGCAGCTGTTTCAAAGCAGGCGAGGAGAGGACAATCAAAGCTCTTTATGCATGCACACGATAAGATACACACACAGTCCCGAGAGGAGCATCTTGTCCAGGCGACAGAGTCCCAAGGGAAATTTGTACTTCTTAATCCTTTAGTCTACACACACGCTTACTTTCATTCAGATACAACCTCTTCTCAAATTCCCAATATTTCTGGTTTCCACTTTATAAACAAAGAATACTTTGAAGTGAATGAATAAATGTTTTCCTTTAATGGCAAGCTTCATGTCATGAGAACTATTTGACAAACAACTAATTAGAGGTTCACATTATAGTAAGCTCATTTAAAGCAATACATACGTGCAACACGTCAGCTCAATGTCAAAATAACCATCTGTCACAAATCTTTGCTTGCATTTAAATTGACCACATTTTGCTGCAGACATACTGTAAATTTAATTTGAAACGTCCTCTTCAGCTCTTCACTATCAGGTTTTCAAACGGTGGTTCTCATTGAAAACTCCCAAATGTTGATGTCTAATGGTGCCAGATGTTTAGACACAGTGAGGTAGAGACTGCTCCGGGCGACTCATCAAGACTCACCAATTAATCAGGCATGTGCATGTGCTTGTTAAAACTGTCACTGTCACACTAACTATGGAGGGCTGTCCACAAGGAATTAAGACATGCATGTTGAACAACTTTACTATAGTCCAATACAAAGTTATAGTCCTTGTAATGGGCACAGTGGCTCAGTGGTAGAGCAGTTGTCCTTCACCGGAAGGTAGGTGGTTCGAATCCCGCTCTCCCCACAGTTCATACTGTTGGTGTGTCCTTGGGCAAGACACTTAACCCACCTTGCCTCCAGTGGTGTTCCAGCTATAACACTGGTGAATGGAACCTTAATGTAAGTCGCTTTGGATAAAAGTGTCAGATAAATGACTAAATGTAATAATTTTGATATTTCTGACATTAAATGAGCTAAATGAGCTAAATTAGACCAAAATCCATCTTGTCCATATCAAATTTTTACTTTTATTTATTTAACCTTTATGTAACCAGGATGGTCTCACTGAGATTACAAATCTCTTTTGCAGGGGAGTCCTGGCCCCATGTGTTTGGGGGGGACTGTTGTACATGTTTTTGGTGGTAGGGGAAACCGGAGTACCCAGAGGAAACCTACACAGACACATGGAGAATGTAGTGTCAAAACTGACCCCTCAGTCTTTGGCACTATTGTATGGAATAAGTTATGAACGCAACACCAGATCCAATGCCATAGAGTCTTTATTGTTTCACAACCAACACAATAAATGACCCGAGTAGTCTGCCCAGCAACTACTGATCTTTGAACAGTAGACATAAGCTTTTATACAGTTTTGATATGACAGTACAGTACTCCTTCTGATATCATTCTGTAAGGCCTGGTAGATCTCCTCATTAACTCCCTGATGTCATTCTGTACAGCCTTAGGGGGGGGGGTCCTCCTCAGGCTCTGTATCCTCCGATAACAGACACCTGCATCTTTATCTGGTCCTTCCTGTGTGTGTGTGTCTGACATTAGGTTTTGTCTTTTATATTAATATGTTTAAATGAATAACTAACTGGGTCTACATAGTTTAAAACATATAAAATATTACACCACAAGAACATGCAAACTCAACACAGAAAGGCCCTGCCCTGGATGGGAATCAAACCCAGGATCTTCTTGCTGTGAGGCAGGAGTGCTAACCACTTTGCCACCGTGCCGCCCAAATCTATTTGATTTCTGTCGAATCACAGCAGGTTTAGACCAATGTTGTGCCAGTACTGGCAGTTATGTGTGTTGGGTCTGAAGACAAAGATGGTATATTTCCACAAGGTGAAAGGGAGAAGCTGGGATCAAACCGGCAATCTTCCAGGTTTTGGGATAACACACTTTTGCTCCTGAGCCACAGTCACAGATCTAGGTTCATCCCCTGCTTACATAACACATAACATACATAACACACCCAGAACTGAATGAAATGAAATTTTGCAACAATCAAAACAATTCTACTTATTCTACTTGTTATGAACATTGCTTTGTTGTCTTCTACAACACTAGTTAAAGATGGCTTAGTTAGCAATAGCTTTAGTAAAAATGTACTCTATTAACATTTAAACAGAGCTGCAGGAGGAGCATATTAGGTCCAATTTTCTTTGCCCCAAAAGTATCTGCAGATCATTTCTGCTTTCAAAAAGGTTCTATGTAGAGTGGAGATCTTTAGAAATTTACAGTTAATATTACTCTATTGGAAATCTCTCATTGACAGTGACTCAGCCCGCAAGTGCAAATGTGAGCAGGCTTGCACATGAGCACATATATCTATCTCCAGTTGTGTTTGCACAAGCGTGAATATACATCGAGAATGCGTGTGTCTGTGAGTGTTAGCTCCTGCCAAGACCCAAAGCCAGGAGTGGGACCAGTGACCCGATATGTAGGGTAAAGAGAGCCCACCCCCAGCTAACTCTGACTGACAGCCTTGTAACCTCAGCTGCCTCCAGCAACAATACTTTGCTCCTGCTTTCACTCGAACGCTTGTCTTTCCAAACCGCTTCTGTGGCATTAGTCAGCAAAAATGTCACTACTGTATTTAGTGAGACACCAGACAAAGACTATGAAGCAACTGAAAAGCCTGAAAGCAACTGTCAAGATTTGCTTATACAGACCATGGTGTTTGTATACAGCACTTAAACAACTACCTACTGTCAATTCTCAAGCAAACAATCCCCTTTTAATCTAAATATGAAATAGAATGTGTCTGTGTAGATTTATCTGAAGGCAGGTCATAAGTGGAGCACACAAAAGAGCATTACAATCCAGTTATGTTGCAATTTAATAAGAAATACGACAGTAATGGATTAGGACAGCTACAAAGTAAAACTGAAAAGGTTAAAGCTTCCAAATGAATAAACAGATATAATGATGGGAGAAGAGATGATGTCTGGTAGTAATGACATCATACAAACTCAATGAGAATAAATTATTTAATAGGAAGTTGGGATGGGCCACATGAGGTAGTGGGCTACATTTAGGTTAAAAGGAATGTCTTCTGCAGCCTCCAGAGCAACTGCTGTGTTGTGACATAAACGCAAATCAAAAAGAAAGAAATGTGATTAAACTGAAGAGCATGCAAACTGCAAACTTTATGACACATTAAGACAAATCACGGTGATGACTATTTGCTTTGGCAGAAAGCAAATAGTCTCGATCGTGTGGTGTGACTTGCAGCCGCCACTTTCCTTTGGGCATAGGAGGGAAAAAAATGGCACTTGTTTAGTGAGGAGTATGGGATTGATGTGACAACTAGGGAGAGGATTTTTGTAAGCACTTACAAGCCTCTTTATGCTACTTTTTATATTCCTTTTCAGTCAGCTTTCTGCCCCATTTATGTTCCACCAGTGACCAGTTTTTGTGCTGGTCTGAAGTCTGAAGCACTATACGCTATATAATGTGAAAACGTCAAAAAAAAAAACTAGAGCAAACATGATTGTAGCATATAAGCCATGCAGTACACTATTGTTGTCTTGTTTTTATTTATTTTATTTTTTTTTTTATGGCACTGAACATAACCCCTATAGGTATAGGTGATATAGGAAGTGTATGTCAAATAAATAGGAAAGTGGGAAGGATGTTCCGGAGGTTAAAAAGAGGCACACAGTGAATTGAGCTTCATTTGAACTACTCTCATGCACCTTCAGCAATGGGGCTGACACTTGGCTGCCCATTGACATGGCAAATTGAGGTCCCAGTGGAGCAGCACTGTGGCTGCCAGAGGAGGTCACACTCTGTATATTCTCAGGACAGTATTACAACACACACAAGAGGACAGGGCAGGAGAGGAAAATCCCTGCAAATGGACCGAAAAGTACGAGGAAGTATGACGACCGAAACGTGTGAAATATAGAAAGTAACTGCCTGAGGAGGAAAAAAATTACACATAAACCTCACATGCAAATCTAAATTGTAACAGATCACGCCATAGATCACAGGCGGTGGTGTAATTGCTTCTCAAGTGGACGGACGTGACTAGAGCTCTTGAATGTGCGAAGAAGTCTGCCTTGTTAGGGCGCAGATGAAGCCATTAGCCATTTGGTTTAATGGACAATCTGTAGCGTGGGCTTCGGTGACCCTGCACACTCGGTTGGAGGGGCAGGCCAACTTATTAACAAAGGCACTAGGCTTGGCTATTACACAAGGCCACACTTAATTAGACTGTTTGTTTAGCTGAGTCCGAGGGGAATGAGAAATTGACTGCTCTCCTTGAAAGTAAGCTCAAAGACACGCATCTGGCAAGGATGACAGTAACGCCGTACAGATATCAGAAAGACTGTAACAATAATAGATGGACAATAATCATTAATGTTGAATCATCTAGCAATGATTACATTGAATTGTCATTGGAAGATTATTAGACTGACAAATAAAGATGCAAATACACTGCACTGGAAAGGCCAAAACATTGATTCAATTGATTAAAGTGTGGGAGGTACAAGGAGAGACAGTGAGTTATGGGGATTATTCTGTAAGTAACAACAGTGTGATACACGAGGGATACAACCTCTGTATGAAATTATGCCTAATTAGCACAACCCTTCAACCCCCCCTCTTCCATCCATCTCCATAGCCTTCGACCCCCTCAGCCATGATCCCTGTCCCTTTGCGGAGGGCTAATTAAGAAACAAAATTGGATATGGGCCTGTGCACACTCTAATTCAGAACGTGAGGGACAGAGAAGTCGGAGCGGGAACAAGGGCGTTGAATCAGAACGAGGAGGGCTTGTCATTTCTGAAAGTATTACAGGGTATGCAAGGTTAGCACTAAGGGCAGATGGGATGAGATAGTTGAAGTGTGACGCCCGTGAAGCTCACACAACAATGCGTTCTTGCTAGTCTACAACTGATTTATTTCGGCACCATCCTGTCTTTTTAATCACTTAAGTGAAAAAGAACGTCAGGAGTTGAGTGTTTATCTGGTGGACTGTTCCCTGACAAGCTTTGCTCATAACTTCATGGGTCAAAGTAGTTTGTAGATTAGTTGGAAAAGGACCACGTGCCTATCAGACTAATAACTCAAGAGATATTGCTCTTTTTTGACCAGCAAAACTCTCAGGGGGGTTAAAAGATTTTATTTATTCACTGATGTCATATCAAGAATAATAACCGTATAAGCACTAAAAAACACAGCATTAACTAGATTAAAAATAGTAATAAAGTGTGCTGGAAAATCACCCTAAAATTCTAAACTCACAGCCCAAACGCTCACACAAGATGACACATATCTGATTTGACCCTTTAGACACCAAGTAATCTGAAATCTGTATTTTAATGATTATAACTTTTATGTTAATTACATTACCTCTTATATGATGATCTCTTACCAGATTGTTAGGAAAACCATTCATTTATTTTTCTATAGAGTTGACCAAACACACTTTTATCTTCGACAAATGAGAAATCTTTTGAAATTCCTTTTGACAAATCAAGACATCTATCTAAAGCCCCTCATCCCCTTCTGCTTTCCTGTGTCCACTCTGTTTTTATTCGTCTCTCTCTGAGGCTATGTCCACACGAAGCCAGTGCATCCCCTATCCGATCATGAGACGGCGTCGTCTCAAGAAAATATCTGCGTACACACGGCCGGCTGAAAACGATGTAGTATATATGCCCGACCAGTATGGGGCGCTGTAATTCTGCCACAGATATACACTATACACGAAGAAGAAGACTTTGAGCATGCGCATAACCTTGCGCGCTGCAGAAGAAGACGAATACCTAAATATTTATTTTCTAATAAAAACAAGTTCTCAAATTGTTGCAGTCATATATTTAGAGTGTAGTAATTGGTGCCCTCATGTTTGTTGTTTGCTCTTCAATATACGGACTGAGTTCTGAGTGCTTTGGACATGCGGAAATTCTCTCTCCATTCATTTTCTCAGGTTGCTCTCCTGGTTCTCTTTAGCGGTGGATCTAAGAGCATGTGGCGTATGGTGTTGTCCATTATCGCTTGTTGCTCACCACAACTGCATAGAAGCAATAGATTTTGCTGTAATAAAGCTAGTAGGCTTAGTAGCTTCTGCAGCACGAACTCAATCATGTAGTCCGCCATTATTGTTGTTGCTGTTACTGTGACGAGGCCGACACGTGATGCGATGACATCATCGTTTTCACAAAATATACGGATTGGCTGTACACACGACACCGCAAGGGTGTCGCAAAGGTGTTGTCGAAAGATTTATCCACTTTAGAACCCTGTTTCAAAAAATAGCGGATTCAGTCTCCCAAAACACCGGATCCGTGTGGACGAAAGGCCAATACGATACAAAATGTATATGGATACAGTGATTTTTGTCTCCGTGTGGACAGCCCCTGAGTCTGTAAATCCCAGCTCAGGCCAGGTGCAGCTGTGGTGTTGGTTCAGAGAGACGATAATGGATGGCTGAAGGGTGTTATGAGCGTTCATGGGGATTCTCTGTGTATTATACCCTGTGACACGCTGCCTGCTGTGAGAAAATGGATGATGATGGACACGGGAAAAGAGGTTAACAGCATGCTTGCTTTTTTGCTTGCACAGACGCATAAAATGAACCGTTTCACCCACTGTGCTTAACGTAACTGAGGGGTTAACAGGCTATTACCATATGATTTTACAGCAGAAGCCAGAAAACACATTTGGCTGCAAGGCCAAATGAGCCAAATGGACACAGTTTCCAGCAGGCGACAGAACACACAACTGAGGAACAACAAAGTCTGTCTGTGAAAAGATAACACCCCGCCTCCCTCCGCAGTAGTGTCCCAGCCACCACAGCTTCTGTATGTTCACACATCAACACAAACACACAAAGTCAGTACATTTACATGCATAGCTCATAGCTCAACCGGTTTATCAGCCAGTTTATCTGGACTGCTGTTCTTGTCCTATATAGAAGGAAACTGAAGTCTGCTATGCTACTATAATAGGCACTGCTATGTTCCTATTCAACATTTAGGTTGAGAGAGACAAAAGCAAAAGACAAACAAGTTATCCAGTGATGTAATGGCGTTAACTATAATTTTCTATCAGTTCAAAATTGATTACACCCTAACTGTTAATCTTTGCTAGTACTATGTAGGGAAATATTCACAATTTATAAAGTCGTAAAAAAGCTGGCTGTGGCAAAGAAGTGTCCAATTAAAAAGCAACAGTCTCAGGTGAATGGTTGACCAGATCAAGTGAAGGCATGTGTTTGGAATCAGTGGGGAATGTTTAGGAAGGGGTTAACCAGACTCTGAGGGCTGGATAAACAAACACACAATGTGATTGTAGGTGAAATTGTATTTTGTTAAGCAACCTAAGGTGAAAGTCATGATATTTCTAACAGACTGCCTTGTGTGTGTGTTTTTTAAGAAAGGTTCAAGACGAAGGGAACTGTACCCAAACGTCTAGTTCACAGCTAAGAGTCTACAAGTCTTTGATTTAAATTTGACAAATAAACATTTTGCATTAATATTAGCTCAAAAATATTGCTATGTAAAAATATCCATTCTATTTTGGTATTATCCAAAAATGTCCACCTTATTCATACCAACAAATCTATTCAAATTGTATGACAGATCGGATTTTAAGATATAAACATTATGTCTTAAAATAAAAATGGTTAGACATTCCACTTTTTACAGTAGCTGTGTAACTGCCATAATACTGCATTGTGTGAACAAATGCAACTATGGGAATCCCATTAGGAAATGATTTAAAGCTCCACTACCTGATTTTCTTTTGGCCGCCCCATTCTCAGCCCCAGCACTCACCACCAACAGCAGCATAAGTAAGAAAAGGTCAAAACAATTTCCCACCAGAAAATACTAATAAATTACAATGAAACTCGTTAATCTTTGCGTTCATGCATTGCCAATATTTATACATGTTTAATATGCTGCCCATTTCTCTATTCTTTTCTTTTTTAAGCCTTTTCACTGTAAAATATCCAATTTCTCCGTACTCCCGGGAGACGTTTCTTGTTAACGTCAGCGTTAACGAGTCATCCAATAGTGTCGCTCCTTTCTGTAAGCAAGCATGTGATTGGGCAAACTCTTGCTAAGAACACATTATTTTATGTTATAAAATCCTTTATAAAGCTAAGATGACATCTGAAGGTGTATTTTTTCCCAGATGATTCCTGTTACAATAAGCTATTAGGTGATTACATCATTGTCAAACTAAATGCAAGAGCAAAACAAATCGGGTAATCCCCATTGTGTGTCTATGTGTATTATGTTTGTCATTGTTGAGCACTGTTCTTTGTGTTGTTTTGTTTTACCTGCCTCGGGACTACAGATGAAAATTAGCGACTATGCTATAATCTGGCTCATTTACAGTCTGTACGCATTGTTCATTAATGTGCACTGTCCCGAAAAAAAAAATATATATATATAAAAAATAAATTTAATTTACGATGCAACAATTCTATTATGCTATTACACTATTTTAATACAATACTAAACTAATATAGTTCTGTGCCCATCATTTACATTGCTATATATTATGAGATCCGTGTAATAGAAGACAAACACCCCTTAAATGAGAAAATATTGCCACTCGTCCATGTCATAAGGCATCACAAAATGGAAACAGTAAAAGATCAATATGTATTGATGAATGCTGTTCAAAAATTGAATAGAAACAAAACACTGCATCCTCCTTTTAGACAATACCCATTTAATGATAGCTTTTGGTGGCAGAAACTGCAGACATACCGTGCCATCACTTCCCACTCACATGCCCACAGAGCCGACAGTGAACCGTCAGCTGACATGTTAAAACAAAGGGTCCAACATAAATGCATGGCTTCTGTCTTTTTTTTTACTTTGGTCCAGCTGTGCACTTGTCTTCGAACAACAGGCCTGACAGGTCGATGGTGAGCATGTCTGGCTGTTCTCAGTGTGCCTGTTTGTGTGTGTAAACTGTACTGTAGCCTTGGTGCTTACTGAATGGATGAAAGCCACCCTTGCATTCTGTGTAGCACCACTGGATAGGCAGCATGCTGAGTGCGGCCTGGCCTGTCTCTACACTGGGTTGCTCCCATGCCGGCTCCTGATGTGAATAGGGCATGAACCATGCTACTCTCACTTACTTCATCCTCCTCTGAATATAAATCCTTGCTCCTGGATGGTGTGCTCTGGACAATGCAGGGACCCAGTGGCATCATTTGTATGGCTGCTTATCTCTCATACAACAATGCAGCCAGATGTCCTGGGTGATTAAAGTAAACATTTGATGAATTTCAGTCACTATGAATAGCTAAATGCAAGCGGAGCATAATTATATAGCACAATTACTGTGTAGGAGTCCAAAAGAAGAAAATGGAACAAATTTACATGAAGATGAGACAAAGAGATGTACACCTGCTTTTAATATGCGACTCACCTCTTGTAATTGAGAATGTCACAGGCTTGTAGCTGACAGCCCACTGTACAATGTAACTCTCGGACTAAACAGTTAACACAACTATTATATTAATGGACTTACCTTCAGATACCTTCAGAGGTAACGTAAGGTAATACACTATTCAAATGTAGCTGTTATTGCTTTTCAGAATGAGCCCAGTTGATGATGCACTAACTTAAAAAAATAACCATCATTCACAACTTCAAATTTGTGTGAGCCCTGTTGGAGCAGAGCAACTGTTTCAACTGTTATTAAAGTGTAAAGGTACAGAACGCAGCCCAAGGCAGAGAGTAAATTAATGATGCTTAAGTAAACTGTGGATTAATTATAGAAATCCCAACGTGTCACTATAGGCTAATATGCATATCTGAGTGTCCTATACCTGCACACACACTAATGAAGAGCCAGCCTGCCTCAGCAGACAGGCAACTTATGGAAAACAAACTTGGCACTGCACAGATGCTCACACACATTATTGCCCTTGAGCAGAGACAAGCTCTGATTAGGCTTCGCCCAGAGCTAGCACCAGCCCGCCCAAAATGAAAAGAGCAGAACATCAACAACGACATGCTTCACAAACTCAACTAAAATAATGTGATATATTAACTGCTAATCAGATTAGTCCCTTACAGCTATTTGATAAATACAAGAAAGAAATGGATGTAACCTCATAACAGTGTAGAAGGAAAATTGGGTTCAAATCAGTCCATGCCTTTAGATAGTTTGAGAATGTGTGCTGTCACTATTTCAAAATGAATGGGCCTACAATGTGCTCTGTGTTGACCCTTTGATTTCCTACAAGAAGAGTTAATTTGAACTGCTGGTTACATAATATTCTCTGTATTGTGGGTCAAACAAAGACACGAGAAACAAAGAACACCCTCTCCTCTCTACAGTCATTTTATCCATCCAGTTAGGGCAGATGGTTGTACAAAGGGGACCAACTTCAAATGGAGAATAATTGTTTCATATAGGCCATAAATAAATCCATAACAACACAAGACACAATTTTCTGTCAACTTATTTGAACAGAGGTATAACATGACTTTAGGATATTTCAGCCTGCAATTATAACTTCTAATGACCCGTATCCATCAACTGAGCGGAAATACATTGAAAGTGTAGGTCTGGCGTTAGATAAACACCACAAAGTAGTGCCAGCTGGCCGAACTCGTGATGGATAATACTGTGCTGGATAGAAAGCGCTCTTACCGTCCACAGCCATCGTCGGTCTGAGCGTGTATCTCTCCGTGGTGTCAACAGGACTCTCCCATTCTTCAAGCAAACGGGAAAGCGTGCACAGAGTGAGGATACTGCGCGTCTCGTCCTCTCTCTTTACTATGTGAGTGTGAAGGCAGCGCGTAGCTACAGAACTGAGAAGCGAAGAAAGAAGGAGAAAGGATGCATCACAGAGTCCTCCTCCTTTCGTGCACAGCCAGTTGTTGTCCCGGACGCTCGGAAGAGTCCGATGTGAAGGGGCTTCCATAAGCTCCGCCCCCTTCTTCCTCGTACCTGACCGCCGCCAAACAAAAAGTCGTTGCGCTTCTAGACCATGCTGCTCCTGCGTCACACACGCACATACCCTTATTATTATGTTTGCCATGTCATCTCATGCGTCAGTCCCTGAGATATACACTTTAAAAAATTAGGTTTAGGTTAATGTCAGGTTCAAGTTCCACTATAATTCAGGAATTTGGACCAAAAAACTCAGGGATAAGAACTTGCCTTTACTTTCTTTATGCTTTAATATGATTGCTAATTGGTTCAGAATGAAATTTCTTTCCTTTGATTATCCGTTTAGGGTCATTCCTTTGCAGAAAAGGGCGTAGAAGCACAGTTTTTATCATGTCGATTTCTTGCATACACAATTAGGAACATCTTATTTGTGGATTTTAAAATAGTGTTTTTATGTTTTATGTCCTTTTAGGAATACTGGGTAAGAAGTCACACAGTGGTGATTGTGCAAAAGTGCTGGTTAGTTATTGCTGCAGGAGCCTTCTCTGTGCTACACTAGATGCTATTGAAAAAGGTGGCAGACTATGAAGAAATAACTGATACAAGAAACTATAAATACTTGCTGTAGGAATACATTTAAAAGCTCATTACATGGTGACCATTCATCTGTGCATGAGAAAAAGGAATGAGTGGAAAGTCATTTGCACCTTCTTTATTAAAGAAAAAAAAGCTGTGAGAATGAGAAATCCACTGTATTCACACAAACAGGCCTAAAGCTGCAGTCCTCCGCCAGGCACCACTTGTCTGTCAAACAGTCGAGCAGCACTTCAAAGGGCAGCATTTGTTTGTTGAGTTTTAAGTGTGTCTTTTGCCGTGTAATCTCGACACATACCCAGCTAAATGATTCTGCTGTCTTTCAGATGCAGACTGACTGCTCAGCATCAGAGCTGCACACTAGCAATATGTCCCCAAAAGACTTGAGAAAGTCCAAGAATGTGTATCTGTGAAGGCTCTCACTGAAGCTTAGGCACTGGATCATCAAAGTGTGAACAAACAAGAAAGAAAAGACTCTCTGCTCTCAGTTAGCGCCTCACCAGAGCACATGCTGACTATGGGTGAAAGCACAACGCATACTGCTTCTTCATCTTCTGAAGCCAAAACTCATTCATCCACCGCCCAAGCTTTATTTAGAAGTGCGCAGCAGTCTGCCTGTAAGGACACTTTGTCTTGTAAAAAATTGAGCAGTAGTAGTATCTTTAATTCAGAGGATGTTCAGAAGTGAATAATAGATAACCAGAACCTGCTGAAACCAAGGGATAGCGTGTGCTCTTTAGTGAACAGTGAAAGTGGAAGGAAGAGCTGAAACATGGTTAGATCATGTCAGCATACATGGATGACTTTATCCAAAATGTTAACTAAAGTGTTAGACTTGTGTTTTGAACTATACAGTGACAGTGGAAGTGATATACTGTAAAAGTCTCTCCAGAGATTAGAAACACGCAGATGATACTAAAGTTTTACAGTGATACTTCACATCACATCACTTCCATTACTGGACCAGTATAAACATAATAATATGCTGTATACTGCTTATATATATTGTCTGCAATACCATTTCACAGAGAAAAACACATAAAAGGTTGTATAATGTTGCTTTAAGAAGAGAAGCTATTGATGCCATTGTGACATTGCCAAAGTTTGTTCCATGCATGGTGAATGTTGGCACCACTGAATGATTGTGCCAAAAAGAAATTAGAATGGAACGAGCAGGAGAAAAAAGGCTTGGACTAACCTTGGGTGCATCTTAATGTGTAAAAACAGCAGATTCAAAGAGGGTGGATTTCAATAGAACTTAAGAGGCTCTTTCCTGCCTGTATGTACTAAATGTGATCTGAAAGGAGGTGCTCTTTCAGGTTGAAGTGAAAAGCAATCTAATGAATTCCCACAGGAAGCTATTTACTCCACTGAGATGAGTGCAGATGATAGAGAGGAATCCACTTTATAGTGTTAAGTTGTGGCCCTGAGCTGTTTTCCTAATCACCAACCTGGGGGGAGTTTTCCATGCTTCTAAGCGCATGCTGCAGAGTGCTTCTGTGAAAAGGCTATGTCCCATCTCTAGATTTATTCAGCGTGAGGAGCAAAATATGACAGAACCCATTTAAGAGATATATTTCCCTGCCACTCCCTGATCATCCCTTGTACCCAGTTCTGTAGCCACTTGTCAGCTCTTTTGTGTGGGTTTGTCTGTGTGTATGTCCAGTGAGTGGATAATAAACCATTGTCATCTCACTCATTCTCGGATGGTGACTTCACTCTCATGCAAATGACTACAGAGAGCTGCAGAGCTACAACCTATTTCATCTATCCAGACTCTTTTTTCAGAGAGCAGCATCTTGATCTGTAGTAAATGTGTTCACAGGCCTCTGGAAGTCATTTAATACTGCCACACAAAAACAAATGCTGTTGTTTTGTGATCATGCACCGGTTCACCTCTAAGATAAAAAGGCCACATTGAGCTTGGTTTTCTTGATGAAAAAAAAAGGACAGGATTAGATAACGTGTGAGCTTGCAAAAGCAAGACTTCTTCAATGATGTCACACTGTGAAGTTAGGAATTGGATTAGGAAAATTAGTAAAAAAGAAGCGCTGTGTATGCCTTTTAGGTGGAAAAGTGCTATATAAAAAAAAAAATAATGATATTGTGGAAAAGGTTAAAAAAACTGAGGGTTCCGTCAAATTAGGGTTGATAAATTGGATAATACAATCTGCAAAAATCAAGGGATATGGTATATGTCCATTACATCTGTCAGTACTTAGTAGTAGCTTCTGTCTCATTCTAATAAACTGATAAAAAGATCAAATCCAGTGAGTCAAAACAAAATCAGAGGCTTTATTTGTAATTCTTGCTCATAAAAAAGATGATATATTTTTAAAGAGCCATAAAAACATGTGTTTATTGGCAGAAACAAGTTTAAAAAAAGATAAAGAGGAAGCAAAAAACAACCTGGAAAATTCTATATACAGTATCTTCACAATGTAAGATTTATCTTAAAGAAAAATTGGAGAAACAAAATATACATTACATTTTATCTTCACTGATAAAACATTCTCTGCCATGTAAAGGGAGACAAGACAGCATTTGCTATGGCTTCATCTTTGTATAAGATAACCTTTTTATCTTAGGTCCTGAGGGGTATTTGTGATCAGGACTATATATATATATATATTTTTTTTTTACGGTCTCTCTTTGACTCTGTCACCCAGGCTCTTCTAAACTGTCATCCTGTCTCTTTCACTTTCTATTTTTGTGCTTGCTGTCCAAACCTGTCAAATCACTTCTCTCCTGGCTAACCTGGGTAAATACCAATCTCAGTTGAACAACAGGTCAGCAAAGCGACATTAGTGATTGCTGCCATTTTGTCAGCTGCCTCATAATGAAAACAAATTAGGTCTGTTTTGGAGCGTGCCTGCTGTCATACTGAGTAAAAACAAAAAGGACAAAAGTAACATGTCAGCTGCAGAGCACTGTGTAAAGACCACAGTGTATGGTAATAATAAGAATACATTAATATTCTTCATGGCGAAAGCTGTTCCATACATCTCAGAGTCAAGGTGACTCCATGGAGAGTAAAGGAGGGGTTCAGCAATCAGGCTAATGAATAATTTAAAAAATGTCTGCCCCACAATGCACAAATGTCATGTTTGTCAATTCATTAGTTCAATTCAAACACAAAACATACCATTTTCTATTTATTTGCAAAACTGTATAACTTTTGCCCTGGACTAATTATTGTCTTTATTCTAAACTAATACCTTGTTGTCAAACTGAGCTCATGTGGATCAATGCTATTCCATTTGAACATGAGTTTCCCTAGTGGCTCTGGTTGGCTAAAGGATGGCTAATGACCCATTCTTGGTGTCCTTTTGTAAGGACACAATTGATTTTAGAATAATACACAGTGCATAATCAAAGCTATATAAAACATTAATAATCCTCAGGCTTTGCACAATGGATGCTTCCTACTAAGAGATGATAATTGAGTCTAGCATGTGTGTATAGTGAAAAATGATGTTGTCCGTGCCCATTTTGCATGAATTGCCTTTCCTGCACTGTTTTGTTGAATACAATATGCTAATGTTCAATCACAATGCTGCTCAGCAGTATCAATGATTTGTCTGTGCTTCATGGTATGGGTAGGTGTGTGTTTGTAGGTGATGCATAAAAGCACATTAATAAACTGGTCACCTCCTCTCCTCTCTCCTTGCTTTGTTTTTTGGCTTTACTTAATCTCTCTCTCTGAACCCTCAGTGGAATATTTGCTGGTATGTTTTTATTAATATGTATTGTGATATTTCAATAATATTTTTGTAGTAAGCCTCAGCTGTGACCATCAAACTCCTTACGTGTATATTTATTATGACACCACATGGACATCTGCGGTAACAGATTCAGTGGCCCTCCTTTCCAATGGCGTGTCACATGCATCAAATAAACACATCATTGGAGTCATGCCGCCGTGAAACTGGCACACATGAATGAGTAAATATGGAAGAACATGCAGATGACTTGAAGAGGAAGATAAACATGATCATATACAATAAAAGCCAGACAATTACTTTATCAAATGACAAACACAATTCTGGAAAAAGAAGTGATTTGTCTTTACATTTATATTTATTTTTATTCAATATATACAGTACTGCTTAATGTTGATTTATGTTACGTCATTTTGCCCCTCAATACATCATTAGGACAATATGCTCTTATATTTGTTGTTTGTTACTTGTCATTCAAGTGCTTTAGTATTTTCAGTGTACACGTGGATTGCAGCTGCTTTTGCAAGAACCCTTGCCAAGTATTATGGCAGCAATTCAAAAAGAATAATAATATTATGCAGATAGAGCAATGTAGTGCCACAACTATATATTTTGATTAAGACCTGATTTTCAGTGTGGCCTCCTTCATTTGCAGTACTGAAAGTAAAATATCAACAATAATGAACACACATGATTACCTGTGGAATCACAGGTCATTAAATGCCCAACACCTTTAAATAAGAGTAATGACACTGTTTACAGAAAAGGGAATTCAGGCCCAATAGGTTTTTGACTGTGTGAGCTGTAGGCCTATGTCTTCTAATGTGACAGACTATTTTCAACTGTACCTTCTCCCAGGAGTACAATGATGTCTTCCCTCCAGGCGAAGTAAATGAAGAAAGATGTAAAGGCCCAAACCCAGCTCTGGCAGCAAATGGCTGAAGTTAAATGTGAGTGAAAGTAATTGATAAATAGACCAACTTCATCTTCTGAGAGGAACTCAGAAATGTCACATCACAATGTAATTACGTGTAGGCCTATTACTTATATTGTTTTATGTTTTTGTTTTATGTTTTTCAGAATTACTCCTAAAATAAATGTTCCCTAATTATTTTTTCTAAGATAACCTATAGTAATAGTAATAAAATAGTTGCATTAAATTAGTAATTTATCAAAGTTAACCTCCCTTTAAAAAATAAATAAACACAACACTTTATTGCTTCAGTTTTGTTTTCAACACCTCGTGACCTCATGTGGTGTTTTCGGGAACTGCTATATAAATATATATAAAAATATACATACAGTATATGACACAAAACATATATTTAATTAATACATTTTATGTTATTTAATAATATTAAATTCGTCCTTTTTGTGAAATTATAAATAAAAAGTCAAAAACCTACACGTTGGTTAAAAAATTGAATGTGGGGGCGCTGTGACAATATCAGAATAAAGAGGCAACTTCCGGTTGACAGCGGAAGTTAGACTGTTTATCCGGGAACGTGAATCTTGTCGTTGGAGCAACATGGCCTCTGCTGCAAAACAAGCGCCTAAAATTGTCTCCAAAACATCTACGGGGGCCACCGGGGCAGCCGGCACCGGCGGTGCGCCCCCGGTAATGCCCCTGGCCTCGCCCCTGATGGGGAAAAAGAAAAAGCCTTTTCTGGGGATGCCAGCGCCCCTCGGCTACGTCCCCGGTCTGGGCAGAGGGTAAGCGAACTGAATTAGCCCATGGAGCTAGCTTCACTGTCAATATAATAAAAAGGAATGCATTGGAATTGTAGTATTTACTCAAAAAAACATGCTGTATGGTTTAAATGTATCAGCCTCCCTTGCAATGACGCTGACGATGGACCACTAATGTTCAATTAATCTGTTTTTTTTTTCTCTGTTTTAGTGCTACTGGGTTCACCACTCGATCTGATATCGGTCCTGCTCGTGATGCCAATGATCCTGTTGATGACCGGCATGCTCCCCCAGGGAAAAGGACAGTGGGGGACCAGATGAAAAAAAACCAGGATGATGATGATGAAGATCTCAATGATACCAACTATGACGAGGTAGATATAGAATAACTGAAATTACATTCATATTTACATATTAAAGTTGTTATCATATTAATATGTTTTCTTTATTGTAGTTCAATGGGTATGCTGGCAGCTTGTTTTCCAGTGGGCCCTATGAGAAAGACGATGAAGAGGCAGATGCTATTTATGCCGCCCTGGACAAAAGAATGGATGAAAGACGAAAAGAAAGAAGGTCAGGAGATGACTAGTGGTGTAAAGTGTATGTATGAAACTAAGATATACTTAATTCTTGTTGTAATGGCTGTTTGTAGGGAACTAAGGGAGAAAGAAGAAATTGAGAAATATCGTATGGAGCGTCCCAAAATCCAGCAGCAGTTTTCAGATTTGAAGGTATGTTTTTAACAATAACATCTGCATTTTATTTATGCATTACAAAGTAAAGCTGTTAACCTTATTTAAATATAACAACCAAATCTGAAATAAAAGTGAATAATTTTAAGTTTAACTTAACTTTTTCATTCTCAAAGACAGTTTGGGTGCACTTCTTTGTGGCAAAATCACTGCTGTCTATTATATTTCACTGAACCATTTTTGTTAATTTTTTTAAACATCCTAGAGAAAGTTAGCTGAGGTGTCAGAGGAGGAGTGGTTGAGTATCCCTGAAGTGGGAGATGCCAGGAACAAGCGCCAGAGGAACCCTCGTTATGAGAAACTCACCCCTGTCCCGGACAGCTTCTTCTCCAAACACCTGCAGACAGGAGAGAACCACACAAGTGTTGACCCTCTGCAGGGGGTTAGTATGAAAAATTCAATCCATTGTATGAAATTTTACATCAGATATTTTCCTGAATGTCTTTTCTTAAATGCTCAGATGTAATTATAGTGGGCACCAGCAGGAGTCAGCAGACTTTCCTACAGTGTTACAAGAAGCATATTAGTTTGACAGTGCAACTCATGAGCACTGTGTACTTTCAGTTTCACTTGCTGCAGTATAAATATTGTAATTCTACTACATGTTAAACCCACTAAACAGTGTTTTATTTTATGTTACAGTTGCCATGAATATTTTACCAATATTCCATTTGCAATTTTTTTTTCTTTACTAGCTGGGTGGGCTGAACACACCTTATCCAGGAAGCATGACTCCTGGCCTGATGACCCCTGGGACAGGAGAATTGGACATGAGGAAGATTGGTCAGGCTAGAAATACACTTATGGATATGAGGCTCAGTCAAGTAAGCTATAAAACGCTGTTTTTACCTTGTAATTTGTGTGTAATTTATGTTGCAATGTGGATTTGTAATCTTTTCTCAGGTGTCTGACTCTGTAAGTGGACAAACAGTTGTAGATCCCAAGGGTTACCTCACAGATTTAAACTCTATGATCCCAACACATGGAGGAGACATCAGGTTGGTACTATATGGCTACACATAATGTCTGTAGTTCATTGTTGTGTACAACTACTTATTTGTTTTGTGCCTGTGTGTATCTAGTGATATTAAGAAAGCCCGACTGCTGTTGAAATCTGTGAGGGAGACTAATCCGCATCACCCACCTGCATGGATTGCATCTGCCAGGCTTGAGGAAGTAACAGGGAAACTGCAAGTGGCCAGAAACCTGATCATGAAGGGCACAGAAATGTGTCCTAAGGTAAGCTATTGTACTTGGTGAACATATTTTGTAAGAGGTTTTTTAGCTAGCTCCTTTTTAAATGCATCTTGAAAACACTTAAATGACAATGGTCTAAATTCTTTTTAACATTTTTATTATTTTATCTCCAGAGTGAAGATGTGTGGCTGGAGGCAGCTAGGCTACAGCCTGGTGACACAGCCAAGGCTGTGGTGGCCCAAGCTGTGCGCCATCTTCCACAGTCTGTTCGAATCTATATCAGAGCTGCTGAGCTGGAGACAGATGTCAGAGCCAAGAAAAGAGTCCTTAGAAAAGGTAACAAATTAATTCAAACGTGCATTGTTTGTAGAGTCAATAAAAAGAGCAGTTGCAAAGTGCTGATGACAAAATCAGTATTTTGCTTTGCACACTATGTGCACACTAAATTGCCAAAAAGGAAGGCACAAATATCTGTGAGGCAAATGTTAAAAACCCGTTTCAATCTGTCCATTGTCTTGTAAAAACACCCACGCAGTTGTCCACTGCACATGTACAAATCCCTCACAGATGAGATTACATTATGCAGCTGTAATCCTGGCTCCTCATCAAGGCTAGACACTCGGTTTGAACCTTGGTGTTAATGCCCTAGCACGTGCACATACACATGCACCACTGTTTCCCAGCAGCATACTCCACTGACAGAGATGGATGGGCAGTTTCCTCTGTGAAAGTAGTCTCCCGCCTCTACATGTTAGGCAACCTTTACACCTCTGCAAGTGCTTTCTCCAAATACAACCACTTTGAGAGACTGTCATGTGTTTGAGTACTAATGGTGTTAAGACTTGTTCCAGGCGATATGACTTGTACATGCGCTGCTGGTGTTTGCGAAATGATTTATGAAAGTTCTGTTAATGAAGAATAAGTAGTATTTTGATAACTTGTTATGTAAATGTTCTCATTTATGTGTTTGTCACAGCCCTGGAAAATGTATCCAAATCTGTCCGACTGTGGAAAACAGCTGTTGAGCTTGAGGAGCCAGAGGACGCCAGAATCATGCTTAGCAGAGCTGTAGAGTGTTGCCCTACAAGTGTGGAGGTACTACAATGCATAGAGCCCAGGATATCGCTTTACCCTCTTATGAAACATTATATTTACGATTTGAGATACTAAAGTAACATTTGTAGTATAGACTTTTTATCTCACCTGACTCTTCAAATATCTTTTGTTTTCTCCAGCTTTGGCTTGCTCTTGCTCGGTTAGAGACATATGAAAACGCTCGTCGTGTTCTGAACAAAGCTCGTGAGAACATCCCTACTGACCGTCACATCTGGATCACTGCTGCAAAGTTGGAAGAGGCCAATGGCAACACTCAGATGGTGGACAAGATCATTGACAGGGCCATTACTTCTCTACGAGCCAATGGTGTGGAGATCAATCGAGAGCAGTGGATACAGGTGAGTATCTCTAATTTGTGTGAGAATGAGAAATAACTGATCCAGTCATTTTTTTCTAAATAAATCTCCAAGATATGAATCTATAAAGCATATATTGTTACAGCACTAAATTATAGTGTGACGCAGATTTCAGAAACTTGTCACTATTGCCAGCTCTAATATGTTGCCAGGACACATACCGGAATTCATGCCAGTACCTACTGAGATATTGTTTGGGCATATTAATGTTATGCAATAATAGACCTTAACCGATCACTATATGTTTATTTCCTGGATTGACGTAGTGGATTTCACCTCTGGCAAAATGTGTGGTTTTGGGGATTAATAGGTTTATCAACGTCTTTATTCAACGTTTCTTGAGCACAGCACTTATAAAAACATATTTCAGGCTATGCTTCAAAAGATTTGGCTTATAATGGAAGGGCGTTATCTGTGTAAGCTCTCATAAACCATGACTCACTCACTATAGGGACATACACTACTTAGTCATAATATTTGAGTCATACATAAAATTTATTTTTGCGTTACAACTTGTTAGTTACATTTTTGAAATCTGAATAATGTTTTCTAATGCAGGATGCAGAGGAGTGCGATAAAGCCGGCAGTGTGGCTACTTGCCAGGCTGTGATAAGGGCTGTCATTGGGATTGGCATTGAGGAGGAAGACTGCAAACACACCTGGATGGAGGACGCTGACAGTGTAAGTTTTATAGTCGAACAAGCTTCATTATGATCATGTCACCATAAAGTTTATACTTTACATCAGATAAACAATATAATTATGTTTTAGTGTGTTTCCCATGGGGCACTGGAATGTGCCAGGGCTATCTATGCCCATGCTCTGCAAGTATTTCCAAGTAAAAAAAGTGTGTGGCTCAGAGCTGCTTACTTTGAAAAAAGCCATGGAACAAGGTGAGCTTTAGTAACATTGTTTAACCACCTTTGTTTTGTTGTATTTTTATTTTGTTTTTATGTTCATTCAAGCATTACTGATTGTTACCCTGTACATTATCTTGCTCCTCATTTCTCAGGGAGTCTTTGGAGGCCCTGCTCCAGAGGGCTGTAGCTCACTGTCCCAAAGCAGAGGTGTTGTGGCTGATGGGAGCTAAATCCAAGTGGCTGGCCGGAGATGTGCCTGCAGCCAGAAGTATTCTTGCTTTGGCTTTCCAGGTGATAATGCCGAAAGGCTCACTGGGTTATTCATTGTTTTATATTCTGACACTTACTGTTTGACTATTGTTTCTTCACCTTTTCAGGCCAACCCTAACAGTGAAGAGATCTGGTTAGCTGCTGTCAAGTTGGAGTCTGAGAATAATGAGTATGAGAGAGCCCGTCGACTCTTGGCCAAAGCCCGTAGCAGTGCCCCGACTGCTAGAGTAAGTGTTGAGAAAATATGTTTTAGTTAACAGATGTTATACCAAGATCAGCTATTATTTACAATACATTATCTGTTGCATAACTTGAGATGAAAAAATAGACCGCTCAATGATTTTTTGGGGTTTGATCTGTCTGGTTTCACTGGAGATTCGCCATGGTTAGATTATGAGTTTTATAACTTTGTCCATTGTCATAAAACATAAAAAAAAACACATTTACACAATACTATTAGGTTTTTTGTTGTCTACACGCTCACTTTTCTCAAGTCCAGGCTTGCCATTTTATTTTCATTTTCAAACCACCATCAACATGCATTGCTGACAGTTGCTGTCAGCAATGCACTTAAAAGACTCATATATGAACTAGCCTGGCTCTTCTTCCAGTAGTTGTATGTTATTTGTTGACATCTTTTACCAATAGATACTTTTAATGGTGCCTCTGCTAATGGGCCTTTCATAAGTGGAAGCCATGTATGGTGTAATAGTGCAGTACATTTAGGTTTTGTTATTGGTTGCAGCATTTGTAGTTTCTAACAATGGTATGGTATGTATTAAAAAGGGTTAATTACCGACTTACTATCTATGATTAAACATGCATTTATTAATTACTTTTACAGGTGTTTATGAAGTCAGTCAAATTAGAATGGGTTCTTGGAAACATTGAAGCTGCCCATGACTTGTGCACTGAGGCTCTAAAACACTATGAGGACTTCCCCAAACTTTGGATGATGAGAGGCCAAATAGAAGAGCAATGTGAAAACATGGACAAGGCCAGAGAGGCGTACAATCAGGGGGTGAGCTGTAATGGTTCTTGGGGTGGGTCTTATTTCACTGCTCAAAACTAATCAATTTACACTTTTTATTTTTTTAATATTTTTTTATTTAGCTCAAAAAGTGCCCTCATTCTGTGCCACTGTGGTTGCTGTTGTCTCTTCTTGAAGAAAGAGTCGGTCAGCTGACCAGAGCCAGAGCAATTCTGGAAAAGGCTCGTCTGAAGAACCCTCAGAGTCCTGAACTATGGTGAGAAAATGCATTGTAAAAGCAAATGTAATGAGAAGGAATGTCACTGTGGTCGACGGTCCATTTTTATCGAATAAAAATGTTAAAGATTATTCCTATAACTCAGGTTGGAGTCTGTGAAACTGGAGTTTCGGGCTGGACTGAAAAACATAGCCAACACACTTATGGCCAAAGCACTGCAAGAGTGTCCCAATTCAGGTTTGAGGGCTTTGTTCAAATGTGAATGCATGAAACCTAAAAGTTTACATGTGGTACACAAACTCCTAAATCAACCTTTTGATTCCACTCTTGACTTGAAGGTATCTTGTGGGCTGAGGCAGTGTTTTTGGAGGCCAGGCCCCAGAGGAAGACCAAGAGTGTTGATGCTTTAAAGAAGTGTGAACATGATCCTCATGTGTTGCTTGCTGTAGCCAAGTATGTTCACATTTATCTACAATTTTCTTTTCTCTATTACTCATCATATCTGACAAATGATGTGCTGTTGTGTAGATATGTTTAAAATAATATTTGTCACATTTCTTAGATTGTTCTGGAGTGAGCGCAAAATCACTAAAGCCAGGGAGTGGTTCCTCAGGACTGTTAAGATTGAGCCAGACTTGGGTGACGCATGGGCCCTCTTTTACAAGTTTGAGCTGCAGCACGGCACAGAGGTAAGGAAATGTTGAGGCCCACTTCAGACCTTGGATTTCAAATGGGAAAGAATTTAATTTGGCCAGTTTTAGTGCAAGGTGTGTGTAGTGGCGATTTCTTTTTAGCAAAGTTTTTAAAAGCCACAATGAGATACAGGTAGAAAAACTCTCATTCAAAACAATAACGACCTCGCAATCCATTCACTCCATTTAATAAATAAAAACAGTTCATGTTACAACGATAATCCCTTGGTAGAAGAACTGTGTGCTCCCATCATTTGCGTACCTGACATCATGTCTGTCTTATAAATTAACATTTGAACAGTTTTAACTTGTACAATGAACTAAAATTTATTTGAATACATTACATTTTTATTTATTATTACCTTTTACTGAGATGGCTCTTACAATGCCTCCTGAAAAGAGAAGAAACTCTTAGTTGAAGTGAAGCAGCTGCACAATGCCTTACTCTGCTTTCCATCCTTCAGGAGCAGCAGGAAGAAGTGCGAAAGCGCTGTGAAAATGCAGAGCCTCGTCATGGAGAACTGTGGTGTGCAGAGTCCAAACATGTCCTGAACTGGCAGAAAAACACAGGAGAGATTTTAGCTCTGGTAGCCAGCAAGATCAAGAACACTTTCTGAATTTGTTGAAAAATGGACTGAAAACACTTGATTGACATGGAACACTTCTGGAAAGTCAATGAAAATCATAACATCTGAATTTGTCCACAATTATTTTATTTGTATGTTTTTGTTGTATTAATTGGATACATGTCAAAACAAAACTTCTCTAGTTGTACATTATTATATAATGCAGCTACATTGTTTTGTCAGCCAGTATAAAATTAATAACATTCATATTTGACACCAGTTTTCTATATTTCTTTAATTTGTTGCAGTAGCTTTTTAAAAATGTCAAAACATTGTTGGAACATTGTTGTATATACACACACCATTGTTTGGAAGAACATTAGATTTTGTCCAGATTTGTCTACATTACAAAGTGAGAGATGTAAATAAACTTCAAATATCTTGGACATGATTACATTTTTCTAGTTTGCTCATTAATCTTACAAAACCCTGCAGACAGCCAATAAACACTCAACGTGTGCGTACTGCTTTGTTATGTTTTGTTTTTTCCTCTTAAGCAATTGAAAGATCTGCTCTTAAGTCACATTTTGTGCTTGGCCTTTCCCACTCAGACCAGATTCACCTTGTCAGCGGTTCCCATGTGCTCCCAGCTGTGCCTCGGTTGTATTTTATTTCACTGAAATCAGTCGGACCACCCATTGCTGAAATATACACAAACCTGTTATAGTCCCTCGACAAAACTGAAGCAGCAAATGCAAGTGATTGATGGCAGAAGTTTCCTTGGACTTGACAAAACTCGAGTTTGGTGAAATCTAAAGCCAAGCGTTAGCAGTCCGTGACAGGAAAGAAGCAAAACACATTGGTGATGCTGGGAAGCTCGCTTCACCAGAACGGAAGTAGCCCGTCTCAAAGGTAACCTATCTTCCACAAGACATTCAAAATACAAGAAAAGCATGAGCACACTGCGCGTCGAAGGAGAAACCTGGTGGATGTTTTAGCTTGTTGCAGAAATGGCTTTGCACTTTTGAGGATCCCGCAGAAGAACATGATAAATGGTAATGGGCATGTGCGCATTTACGCACCGCATTTGAGCTACTAACATAAACAGTCACTCCTTAATGAAATATTCATGTTAATTATGATGTTAGTGCTTGGTAAATGCTTTCAAACATTTTTTCTCAGAATATACCTGTCGCCGGCCATCTCTGTTTTACCTCTCGTTGTGAACTTATTGTTTTACTTGATTTATACATGTGCTTTCATTCCCAGTGTGTGACCAGAGCTCTACTCCGCAGTGTCGTTGTGCTGGTCTTATTGGCGAACTCTAGTGGTAAACGTAGATGTAACTACAAAGAGATACTGGGCTCATACAGAGAAGTCGTCTTTGTTGAGTTGCAAAACCTGGTATGTGCGGTTTAATGCATATATACAGCTCTGGAAAAAAAAATAAGAGACCACTGCAATTTTTTCTAGCAATCAGCATCTCTACAAGTATGGAAGCCATTTCATTTCAATGTCTGTTGAATCCCAACACAGGCACATTCTACAAATCCTATTTAATAAGGAAAAGTATTTAAAAACAAACAAACACTTCTGCGGTCATCACTATCCTCTTGAAAATAAATGCTCTAAATTTCAATATTTTCTTTGGAATTTGGGAAAAATGTTGTCAGTAGTTTATAGAATAAAACAAAAATGTTATTTTTTATAGTAAAACCAGAGAAACTGATAATTTTGCAGTGGTCTCTTAATTTTTTCCAGACCTGTAAAATGTAAAACACATTTTGAGTGAGTGAATGGTGGAATGGACTGATGGTTGGATCAAATATGATACTTTACATAAAACTGAAACTGCGGTCGTTTTATGACGCACTGATGCCCTCCAGTGTTTGTTGTGTTTATTATGAATGAGTTTGTGCTATCAGGAGTTTTCCTTCTTTGTAATTTCACCTTTTGTTTCTATTTTTTATTAGAATTTAACAGATCAGAACAGCTCCAAAGAGAGAGGCCACTGTCCCTCAGGCAAGGTAATAGAAAATGATTGAGTACACTTTAAGCACCATGGAAAGAGTAGTAAAATAAAACGATAATATGGACTATGTAAAAAAAAAAAAAAAAAGTGTTATTTATTATGTGCCCGTGTAGGCCCATCGCATCCTAAGCTACATCTATGTCATGACTCAGAGGATGCGGTGTCAGATTGGAGCCAAACAGTCTGCTTTCAAAAAACCACTAGAAAGCATGGAGCAGGTCATCATTCACAACTGCAGCCCTGATCAACTGGTGAGAGAAAAACCTTTGACAATATGCAAATGAATGTTGCTGTCTGAAATATGGGTATTAAACAAGTTAGGTTTTAATTTTCATTTGTTTAAGCGTGCTTTATGTGTTCCTTGTATGTCTTGTGTTCCTTAGGGGAAAAGAGTTTCTTGTTCAGCTGTCAAGAAAATACGAGGCAAGAAGAAAAAGAGGACCAGCTTCATTAGAACAATAAAAACACTTAAAATTTGTTGGCAGAAACTTCAAACTGTTTTACTGTGAAATAGTAC
Organism: Perccottus glenii; assembly: GCA_024416835.2. Classification (NCBI taxonomy): domain Eukaryota; kingdom Metazoa; phylum Chordata; class Actinopteri; order Gobiiformes; family Odontobutidae; genus Perccottus; species Perccottus glenii. The sequence goes on along the minus strand of CM044555.2, from coordinate 15,680,727 downwards.
ATTATCCTAAAATTCAGATTCAACATCAGATTTATCTGTAAAAAAAAAAAAATAACTTTTTACATACACTTTTTCCAAATGCAATATGCTGTTTATTGTTTATGAGTTTTCAGTAATATGGTTTAGGTGCTACATAACCTATACATTTATCTGTTTTACTAACCCTGGAATGTTTTTTTCTTAAATAAGCTAAAAAATAAGCTAAAATATACACAATGCATTTAAATACACTTTCATATTATTTGTATGTTCATGTTTTTTCTTTGATAACAAAATAAAGTTTCAGTTCAGAAAAGTACAAAACAAAGGTGACCTTTTTTTAATTATAAGTAAAGTATGGCACAAAATAACCACCCTTTGACCGTTTTGGTTTTATTCTCAGTGTATTACTTACGCACATGGTTGCCAGGTTCGCTGTTTTTCCGCACAATTGGGCTACTTTAAAATGCATTTGCTGGGAAATTTACAAAGCTTTGGGTTGCGGTATTCTTGGGCTATTTTTAGAATAGTCTTTGACTTGTAGACAGGAGCAGAGTCAGGGCAGAGAGAGGAGGCAGGAGCTGAGGCAGGAGTAGAGAGAGAACACAGTCAGGCTATCCAGGAGTAGTCTACAGCAGTCCTGTACACGTGAATATAGTTATTATTGTTATAGTAAATGATTGATTAATATGCTTAAATGGAAAAAAGAAATCCCTTAATTTAGGGTTAGTATTGATTTCGACTTAGAAATGTGACTGGTCTGAGGCCAGTAAGAGAGAAGAGACAAGAGGTATTTCAAAAAAGAACGAGGGAAATAGAACAAACTAGACTGAAGACACGTTTGTATTGTTTTAAGATTGTGTAGAAATATACTCTCTATAAGAATTAGGAAGGGGTTTATTAAACCCATTTGATTGGACTTTAGAATTGGACTAGTTTCCATCCACTTTAAGCGGGTTTTGAGATGTCACTGGGCTGGATATTTTCCATGGACCTGGCAACCCTGCTTACGTACCAGGTTCCGGAACTTTGTCCTTTACATGTTTCAGTCCGGTGCAATAAGCTGCGCAGCGTCGCCAAACAACCAGACGTATAGACTAACGACTAAATTCACCAAATAACTAATACGTTTGGTAATGTAGCGGTACCACAGCGTTATCCTTTATTCTCAGAATATGTACATTTAAAACTGAGATATTCTAAATTTTCTTATATTTTTCTTAAGAAACATTTCTCCACGAGGGTCTCGTGTTAACAAAACTCTTACTATTACAACAGGATTAGCCAGTCAGCTCGTTTTATGGAAATGCAGATTACAAATAAGTTTCCAAAAATAAAAGTTTAGTTTTTGGTAGTGATTTTGCTTTTGTGAGTTATCTTAACATACTGACGGTTTAGAGAGATGGCTGGCAGCGTGGACATGGATCCAGATGTTGCTCGGAGGCTGTTTGAAGAAGGAGCTACTCTGGTGCTGCTCGGGGTCCCGCGGGGCACAGAGCTGGGCATTGACTGCAAGAGCTGGCAGGTTGGACCCCGATTCCGCGGCGTAAAGATGATTCCCCCGGGTCTTCACTTCCTCCACTATTCCTCTGTTAACTCGCCAAGCTGTGGGTCAGAGATAGGACCAAGGACGGGTCTTTTTCTCACTCTAAAACCTCGAGAGATCATTTTGGCCAACTGGGATGCTAAAGAAGAAGATTTAGACTTCTCAGCTTCCAAAAACGAAGAAGAGGTGAGCAGAATTAGGGCAAGTCTCCAAGAGCTGGACCCTTACTTGGGCCCCTATCCCTATGAGGTGATGAGAAAATGGGTCTCCTTAACGGACCGTCTCAATGAAGAGGTGGCTACCAAGCTGCAGCCTCTTTCAGGTCGAGTTTGTGCCTTCAGTGATGTGGTGCCTGAGCTTCAGTATACACACACCAAAGACAGGGCAGAGCAGCCGAGGAATGACACGACCTGCCAGAGCATGAGAGAAGGACTAGATAGGCTTCCCAGAATGAAGCAGCGGGAAGGGACAGAGTTGCGCTTCTCTGTTATTCCTGAAAAGACCTATCCTCCTGGAGCTACACCAGCCGAGATCACACAGTGCAGTCTGGACCTCAGCTATGCCTTGGAGACTGTGCTGGAGAAATACTATCAGGTGCAGCCTCTCAACTTATTAGGTAAATAATATGTCAAATTAAAATAACTTCTTGTTATAGTAGTAAAAACACGCACAACTTTAACTAATCCAACTTGCACTTTATTTTTTTAAGGGGAGCTACAATTTTCGTTTGTGTGTTTCCTGATTGGTAATGCGTATGAGGGCTTTGAACACTGGAAGTGTCTCCTGGCTCTGCTGTGCCGTTCAGAGGATGCCATGCGAAAGCACAAAGAGCTGTACCTGGGGCTTATTGCTGTGCTTTACCACCAGCTTGGAGAAATCCCACCTGATTTCTTTGTTGACATTGTGTCTCAGAACAACTTCCTCACCTCCACACTGCAGGTACAAGATACACAAATAAAAATGAGCTCTTTTGAGTACAAGGGCAATGTCAAAGATCTGGCGCTCGGCTTGCATAACGCTTTAGTGCCTTGTGCAGAGGCTGTGTTGACAATCTACATAAAGACTTGTGATTAACTCAAACCCTTGATATGTTTTTTGGGGTGTGTAGCGGGAAGTCAAGGTCTAAATCAAGAATGAATGCATCAATGATTAAAATAAGTTTAGAAAATTCACTGATTAAGGCCTTTGTCACTTCTGCAAATGGTTAAAAAAAGTGTTTCACACAGATCCCACTGTTTAGTTTGCATTTCATACTTTCATTTTAATATCAGTATACACATTCATAATAAGGGGGGCATTTTTTTCTCAACAGGACTTCTTCCAGTTTGCCACGGGGCCAGGAGTAGACAGCACACTTCGTAAGAGAGCAGAGAAGTTCAAAGTCCACCTGACCAAAAAGTTCCGGTGGGACTTCGATGCCGACATGGACGATTGTGCTCCTGTTGTAGTGGAGCTGCCTGAAGGTTCCACTGTAAACTGACCCTGCTCTTGTTATTGATGGACATTACATTAGCATTTGTAGTGAAGCTGGGGAAAGGAAGACGACAGGAGGTTACTATGAGTTTGGTGGTGACCATAGCAACCATAATCCTCTAGTTGTAATTGTGTGATCTTGGAATGCACCCTACAGTATACTAAATATCTGTGGTGCCCTCTGGTGGTCGTAAATACATTTGTCATGTCACACCAGTTTCTGGTTTCCAACTCAATAGTTGATATGTTTATGCACTTACACAATTGAGCCCATTAAACCTTTTTATGTTGACGCAGTAGCTGTAAACCCAATCTCACTGAGAATTTATTTTGTCCAAATCAGTACTAAACTTAAAATGATCTAGATTTTATGTATTGATTGTAGATCTGTAGATCAATGATTATATAAAATGTGATATTATCTTTACCTACGGTCTAAATAAACATTTATTTCTATCTGATTGTATCCCTTTATGATTGTGCCAGAACACACAAGTTTCTTTAAATATTTTAGTACCACTAGATGGCGACAATGCGCTGTATGTTATAGCTCTAAGATGTCTGTAAACATAGGCTAGTTTTTAAAATATGTACTGCGATATTTTGCATTGACTGTCAGTTGATATGGTCCACTTTGATGGGTAAAAATATGTTTATGAATATAATTTTGTTCATTTTGAGGGATATTCAAATAAAACCAAACTAAGAGTTGAGTAAAAAAGGAAGTGCACAAAAAGCTTATCAAAATCACATGCATTTTGGGCTTAGTCTGTGTGTAATCACTTTGACAGTGATGGATGGGCCAGGCCTTGCATTCATCAGCTGCACCAGTTGATCTTATTGTTCATTTACTTTTGAAACATCCATCCCTCCAGCTGTAGCTTTTTATTGTGACTTGCCCCAGCTCCTTGAGCCTAACTTGAACCATGAGGCGGTTGTGAAAAGTAACAATGCCTCTAACCTAATTGTCTAAATCAGAGTCTGGCCCTGTTGATGGAGATCCAAATGCCAATACAAGAAATCCTCTCTTTCTAGAAGACAGATGGTATTGCAAAATGTGTGGTAACGCAGAGTTTAAAGATTTACGGTCATCTTTAAAGAAGATCAATCCTGTATTTGTGGTTCACTTTGAGACCACTGGGACTCTGAACTGGTTGTTATTTTCCCTTTGAATGTCTTTAGATGGAGAGAAAATGGCTTGGAACACATGGTGGAAACATATCAGTGCAACATGGGAGGAAATGTACCCCAATTATTTGAAGACGTATTTTCCTCTGAAGGAATGAAATACTGTATGTCGCCAATGAAGACAGTCAAAGAAATGGCACTGATTTTGGACCCCTCTTTGCAAATCAGCAGAAAACTGATCAAATGTTAGACCTTTGCTCCTAATACTCTTTTACCCTCACTGATCTCTCCTGCCATGTTTCTGTTATGGTCACTTTTTTATCTCTCCTTTTTATTCCCTTTGGTGTGGCTGTTGCAGCATGCTGGGAAACTGTCTGCATCAATTGTGCAGAACCCCAAGGCCTTGCAGTCACCCTGTCAGTCATGGCAAGGCTTTCTCTGCCTCAGAAGTGAGTCGTCCCTTTTCATAGGGCTTGTGGTTCTGCCAGTGTAAACACTGGCCCCTCTGTTTCTTTCCCAGTCAGTCACCCACTCGCGAGTGTGCATGTGGGACGAGACGGTATCCAACCGATTCCTGACTGTGGTTTTAAATAAAATATGGCTGACTGATAAGTCTATTGTGTGTGATCACCCAAGCATCTCTAATAAATGGCACATTAGACTCACTGCCTCCTGGACAGAGTTCTTAAGAAAAGTTATTTTGGAAGGAGTTGCCAATTTACCTTTTAAACAAGACAAAAATATAAATCAAACAAAAACGAACCTAACCCACAAAAAAAAAAAAATTCTCTAGAGAACACCCAATGACTTTTTAAATGTGTGAAATTTGGGTAAACAATTTGAAAATGATATGTAAGTATTTCTCTCACAAATGGTTCTGTTTTTAGACAATAAAACTGAAATTAGGATTGGACACAATTAGTGTGTCTGCATATGTACATCGTTTTTTGTGTTAAAATGAATCTTGAAAGTGTTGGAATCTTTAAGTTGACTTTGAAAAATGTTTAACATCTGGATGGACATTTTTTGGTGAGCACCATAGATTGTATAAATATGGATGATATCCGCCCATTGGTCCCCTATTCACCAATATTGTCATTACGAATGGGCAATAAAATGGCCGTTACATCCGGGCTTTTTCCATAGGAAAAAAATAGTTTTTAGATAGCATAAACAAACATATTAATCAAAAATTCACCCCTCCCCAGAGTTGTCATGTAATAAAAACTTAGCTCTAGAGACCGGAGCCATCTTTTGTACCAGGCTGTAAACATGAGTTTTACTCTTGTAAAGTCGCAATTGGGTTTCTCCTTATATTTCCGCTTTTGGAGCCTGCCCTCTGGTGGACGGAGGTATATCGCTGTATTTCGCTGTAAAATCACCGTATGGCGGCGCCCTTACACGACGACCATTTTAGAGGTTACATGGGAGAAGCTTGGTGAGCACACAGGTATGATCCAACACTTCTGCTTTTAAATAATTTTTTATATTATAGTCTTTATGTTTTGTTTTCAATTTCTGTCATTATTCCTGAAAAAACAAACAAATAATATTGCTATCTGAGTTAACATTTTTTTTTGAATGGCAAATATATTAGTCATATCCATTGAAATTAACATGATTTCTTGAATATAGATCTTGGTTGCTCTACTCTCCCTCTGTCCCTCTGACTGCTAATGACCAGGATGTGATTTGTCTTGGATCTGTCCTACACTGCAGACGACCACTAAGTGCACATGACTGACTCACTTGACCCTTGTGAGACAGGCACGTGCACCTTTTCCCAGGACATGTATATGGATATATGCACATTTGAGATCTTTTGGACAGGACCAAGCGAGGGGTATTAAAAGCTGGGATGGATGAGATTAAAATCCATTTTGGAAAGTCCACACACAGCAGTGAAGAGTGAGCATGTGTGATCTGCTCAAGTGATTAAAGCGGGAGCTAAAAACAAGGCGCTAGAGCTTTGAGGCTGGGTCAGCAGGCATGTTTTTGTCACTGTCAAAGTGTCTGTCTTTCAGATCATGTACAACATAAGCCGGAACAGCTGGCTAATAAATCTCCCATGCAACCTGACTGATAGACTTTGTCAAGGTATGGCTTAAGATTCTTAGCAACACAACAAAGACACAGACACGTCCTCTGTCTTATCACAGAGCTCATAAAAATGTCCACACCCGGGCTGTATATCTTCCTTGAAAACTTAACTAAACATTTACTATTTCATTTTGAATAGAGCATGGCTAAGATAAACCACAGCAAAGACTCTTTCCCTCTCTCTTCTCAGGCCTCCGTCCATCAGATATCTTTCCCCCACCTGCCCACTGGATGACTGATCTCTGACTTCCATTTTTAGTGAGTATGTGTGTTGTCTTTGGCCACTGCTCAGAGTGCATGAACTCTGGCAGACCTTAAAAAGTAGTTGCAGTAAAAAGGATTTGAAAATCCCTGCACCCTGAATACACACTCGGAAAAGCTCCTAATCTAGTGCCTTGATCGTATGTGTGTGAGTGAAGTTTTTGAGGTTTTGAAAGTGGAGCCTTCTTGGTAGCCTCACACCCAGGGGAGCGCCGGGTGGAGAGGAAGGGCAGGAGAGAAACCCTGAGTAGAGTGGCCCTTTCTGAAGAAGATGAAAACATTCATCTGTCAATGTTTTCTATTGACTTTTTAAGCTATTCCTGGTGGCTTTTCCTGCTCACTATCAGTTGTCTCTATTTCCCTGCACTCTTCTTTATGTATTATTCAGGCATTTCCCACAAACTCTATTAACTGCTCTGATCCCCCTTTCTTTATGTTAAAATGGGAATCCTTTCTCTCTCTGTCCCCAGTGTAATACTCCCTATAGCCATGCTTCTGCTGCCAACAAACTGTCAGGTATGGAATATGGAGTCAACAGGTGACAGATGTCTCCACTGTGGAGAAAATAAATATATACTTATCATTAGGAAAACGTACTAGTCTAATAAGCAGCCCATTAATAATTTCCCCTGAAAGTACCATAATACTTTAATACATGGAATTTCTAAGTGTACATACTATGTGGCTATTATTTCATGTTTGGCTTTTTATCCAACAGGAAATTCCTGAAACATATTAGTCATTAAAAGTACATTTTAGCTGTTCTACTTGTAGTGGTGTAAAGTCCCAGGGCACCTGAAGTACTCTTCCTAGCTCCACCTTTGGCCAGCCCCTCATTAGGAAACTATTTAAAGCACCTGTTTTAAAATGGCTGGGCCCCAGACTCTGCTACTGCTTCGGCTCTGCTGCTGGGTTTTCTGCAGTTTGGGTGCCATGTGCTCTGGGTTAAGCTTCATATTAACTGTCAGGGTGGTTGCTAGCCTGTTTCTGTTTGCTGTGTTTGTTTTTGTTAGTTTCTGCCTGTGTTATCTCATTTGGTTTTCATTTTTGTCCTAGTTTGGTAAACATTGTTTGGTTGGTTGCAGTTTGTCTTATTTGCTTTAATTTTGTTACTGTGTTGTGTGTATTGTTGTTGTGTTGTAACTGGTTTGCCCTGTGGTTAACGTGTTTCTTATATTTTCTAGTGACGCTGGGAGTTGCCCTGGTGGTTGAGCTAGGCACATGGGTGAGGGCTCCCCACCTATGCATGCGAGTTAGTGCACTGGGTCACAAGTTTAGTTTGCACCTTGTCTTTGCCGTGTTTGTGTCCACAAAGGTGAGTATAAGGTGGCACCCCTGGGCACCTCCTTTAAAGTAGTCTGCTTACCACTGGCGGCCCCAGCTAGCTAGCTTTTTGTTTAACCTTTTTGATAGTCTCCATTTCTTTAACCATTTTAGAATTAGGCCTGTTTTAACTTGTTTTGTTTTAGTATAGTCTTATAAAATAAAAGTATTTGGATAATTGGTTTTCTTATTTCCAGTTTTCTTGAGTAATAAGTCTAAATCTATTTTAATAAATGATTTGGTTTTTGATTTGTGAAACACGTCTGTCCTTTTTAAATCAGATATTGACCTGTGTGTCCTTTTTTTTCTTTCCACAACTTCCGATGCTTACAATAGTTCCTGGTTCAAACCCCCAGGTGGCGTAGTTGAATTCACATTCCATCTTATTTTCTGTTAAACCATACACAAACCTACTCGCACCGCCACATACTGTTAGGCTCAGGTTTGGCCACTTCAATTAAGAGTGTCTTAGACTCATGTAATGCATTTAACATCAAATAAAATGAACAAAAACCGAAAAGGAATTAAGTTCTGGTGACAAGACAATTTTAAGTGGAACTAACAAACCAGCCTCTGTACTAAACTTTAATAGGCTGCATTGTTGGTTCTTTTACCAATTTTAATGAAAATTTATCTGTCTGCCTTTTAAAGTGAATTGGCAATAGTTTAGCCATGTTAACAACTCAAAACATCACCTCAACCATCTTATTTGTTGTCAGTGAGTAGTTTTGAGTTTTAAATTTATAAGTTATTAAAGTAACACTACATAACTTTTCTTTAACATACAAATTATTCAAATATGTAGCTGGAGTGTTGAAAACATGTACATTATCAGAAATTATAACTGAGAATGCATATATGTTCTCTTACAAGGCGTTTTGGTCTCTAAGGCAAACACAGGTGCTGGTCTGATCCTCCCTCATTAATCACTCTGCAGTTCATTCCTAAAGGCCCAGGATTTGTTTTGTGACAAGGAGTTTTGAAAAAGCATCAGAAGCCTCCCCACCTCTATTCTTGCATCTCTTTTAAATATGTCTGTAAATCTCTCCCTTCCTGTCTCCTGAGTGTACGTTATTCACTATCCCACTTTCTCCTACTGTATCCCTGAAGCTCTATCCCATCATTTCTGCCTGTCCGACTCGAGCTGAGTTATGGCACTGTGGTCAAGAGAAGCCGAGCAGGGGGAACCAGGCCTGATCTGTTATCACTGTTCACTTTACAGTCTCCACTGTGCGTTCCCACTCCAAAATCCCAGCTTTCCCATCATTCCCTAATCATTAGTAACCCCAAACAGAGTAATGGCTTCTCATTGGGGCATGTTAAACTGGGATATTAAGTAAATAACTCTTAATTACCACTCTCTTTAAAGTGTTCCCTCAGTGTTGCTGGCCACAATCCCAGACTCGGTCTCAGTTGATCATTTCTAATCGGAGCACTCGTTGTCTTTTGCCCGATCCTACGGCTGTCACCACTGCAGTTATATCTGTCTAATTGGACAAGCTTCTGTCAGTGTGTGTGCGTGCCTTTAAATGCTTTGGCCAGGCTTGGTGGAGCCAGGTGACCATGTGTTTGGCTCAGAGTAATAATTTTTTTCCTATCATTGTTAAACCACAGAAAATAAATACAGCCATGCGATGCTCTTTGTGCAATGTTTCATTCAACTCTAAACACTTGGCAGCTCATGCATGGGAAGACATTAGGTTAAATTAGCAAGAGGACAATTGGCTAGTAGGTTTGCAGTTTGGTTTGTACAGATTTGACCAATGTGGCTTGAGTGGATTCCAGTGAAATCAGTCGAACTTTAAGGACGAAGCGGTGGTTTGGGAGCTGAGATACTAGCTGTACACAGATAAATTACCACTGAGCATTTGAATGCTTCATGGAACACAATTGTTGAAAAGGACAAGAAGACAAAATCTACACATACAAATATAAATCTCCTTTGTTTAACACAAGGGTTAATTAATGCATAAGTTGAGCAGTTTATAAAAAAAAATACCCCCAAGTAGAATTAATCTCTAAAGACCAGGACTGTTTTTTGGAAACTATTAATTTGTTTCACTTGTAAACTCACCACTGGGTTCTGTAGAAAATGGAGAGCAAAAACTTGGGACTAAATGCACTGATATGGTGTTATTGCAGGCATCAAGGACAAAAAATATAGGTAATACCTGTTTATACGGGACTGGATGTCATGGCTGAAAGTCTATGACATGTTCCTATATTAAATCATGGAGATTTAAATCTGGTTTCAACAGCGCGTTAGGTGTGGTAGAAATGTGGTTTGTCAGCTTACAGTCAATTATAAGGCTTGTGTCATTTCACCCAAATCGCTAACAACTTGCAGAAGCTTCTCATCTGTCATGTTGTCAACGTCAGCTATTGCTCCAGAAACATGTTTAGATCACAACAGCTTGTTTCTCCACCGAAAATTTCCACGGTTACTGCTCTGTCTATGTGTCTTTTTGCCGTCCACCTTGACCCACAAGGTCTGCCCAGTAAAAGTATTCAGATCCTGTCCTGCTCTGGACCAGTTCCATGTTTGAGCCTGGGCCTTGTCCATATCTGCATTAATCACTAACCACAGCTGTCTAATGAAAGTCAGGCCGGAAAACACAGGAAACAAACTACTGGAGTGTCCAAAGAGTAGTTCTGTACTGTAGACATGCCAGGAACATTTCAGATCACAATAATAACATTTAGAACTGCATTAACATAAGAATGTGATTGTCAAAATATATTTTTTTAAAGTCTACTGGCTTATCTACACAAAAAGATTTTCATTAGTATCTAATTGTTTCCTTATTTTCAAAAGAGCTTCTGTTTATTTGAATCACTGTTCATTCACTTGGGGCTGAAGTCAGAATGTACTTGGCGGAGTATTTATTATACTCAGAGGACACTAATCTGACATGCCACAAACCATGGGATAGGTGCCTAGTATTGTGTAACTCCACCACAAACTGGGCCAACTTGGAACTACTCTACAAAGTTTCAGAATGAATCTTGAGCCCGTTCGGGTCTGATGGGACAGTGGGTTGTTTTTCTGCATGTGACACTGCCATTATCAAGAGCACTGGTAGTACTTTTTAAAAGTGTAATATATTATAAAAGCATTAAGCTATCTTCATCCCATGTTTTACTTTGCTTACCCGCTTTTATTTTTGCGCTGTGTCACTTTGTAGAACCAACCAGAATGAGCACGATCCTTTGTCTATGCAAGCATGTGAATGTTCTGTATTTTTGTCATCACCTTACATACTACTGCCCTATCCCTGTGGCTTCTTTTATCTTCTTGGTTTCACAGCACTGACCAGAACTAACCCAATAATTCATGATTTTGTTTTGCTGAAAACACCACACCCACCATTTTGCAAACAAGAATGAAAACCATTACATTTGTCGAGGCGGCAGTAGCTCAGTGGGTAGAGTGGTCGTCTTTCAACCGGAAGGTAGGCGGTTCGATTCCCACTCTCCCCACAGTTCATACTGTCGTTGTGTCCTTGGGCAAGACACTTAACCCACCTTGCCTCCAGTGGCTGTAACACTGGTAATTACATTAGAACAATGTAAGTCGCTTTGGACAAAAGCGTCAGCTAAATGAATAAATGTAAATGTAAATGTTTTGAAGTCTAAAGATTAGGGAGGGTTGGACATAAAATGAATGCAAGTCTTGTAAAAGTGGAGGAAATGCAGTGTTTGAATGCATGTGGGTTGAACTACACACAGATCAGTGGTTTCCTGTGTTTTTCCAGGTGGGGTGTCAGACCTGACAGAAATATTCACCTCTGTGTCCAAATTCATCGTTTCTAAAGAGAAGGCAACTCATCCAAAACCAACATGTGATGAGAGCTCTCTCAGTCGTGCGCAGCTGGCCATATGTCGAGTTTATATACAGACATGTGGAGTGAAGATCCGCCTTACACTTAATAATATTCAACTCTCACAGCTTCCAGTCTGGCTCCTTTCCTGCACCCCCAACACAGACCATGCCAGGATTCATGGGTAGGCAAACAAAAGCTTGCGCTGAGACGGAAACCCATGCGATGAGGTGGTCACATTTAATGGCCAGATTGGGGAAGCCAAGGAGTATTTTCATAGGACCACATTGTTTTGGTTGTCTTAATCTGCAGAGAGGGTGCTCAAAGACAGCCACCATGGGTCTTTCTTGCTTGTGAAGAGCTGCTATGTTTGAGGAAATCTGCCAAAAGAAAGTTCTCATGCAGTAAATCATCCTCATAACTGAAGTTTTGTTTCATCATTATTCATGTTTTGTATATATATCCTGATGCTAACTATTTTTTTTACAAGCTCCCTTAAAAAGCAGAACTCTACCTTTTGACGCAGTTGTCTTGTCTTCACTATATTCGCTCTTTCTGATTAGGATAAATTGATTTCACCACACAACACTGGCATCAGAAATTACTCATAAAAATAAACTGATGTCACTGATGTGGCTCTTTTACACTCATTTTGAACTCTTTTCTTTGTTAAATGCTATTTTCATGGCTTGGTCTTTTAATTTGAAAGACTCATTTTGTGCTTCTCTTTGGCAGCCCTTGTCATTGGCAAGTCAGTGGCTGTCACACCCAACCAATTTGGAGTCCAATTTTGGAGTCCAAACACAATCTTTTCACATGCTGGGGAGAAAACCTCAGTCTCCTGCGAGGACATGGGTTTGTTTAGCTTTTAGGGGCAAAGAAGAAAGGGTCGCAAATACTTTTGAGTCATAGGAGCCAATGCTGCATTGAGGAAAGGCCAATATATCAAACGTACACATACCATGCAAGCAGTGAAACCCCTTTTTCCTGGGACACAGTGCTACATGCTTTAGGGGGATTCAGGGCTAATCTAAGAAAATTCCAGACTTCTACAATTGGGAATAGCTTCAGTTGTGGTTGTGCTGCAGTTTTTTTACCGCTTTGTTAATTAGGGTCTCTAATGCTTGAATTCTTTACTTAATAACCATTGCAAACGGTAGATTTGTATTACTTTTATGTGCCCTCTTTCTCACACACACCAACACGTGTAAAAATGGCTCATATTAGTCGATTACTGCAGTAGATATCCTTCATATCCTGCTGGGTAAAGAGCAGACGGATGCCTAGAGGATGGGCTGAATCCACACTTTTACCGCTCAACAATTTTTCACTTTATTAAACAAAACCACCCCTTAGGCACATAAAAGGTAAGCTCTTAAACCCGGTGAGGACAGAATTGACCAGGCAAATAAACCTCTACTTCCGGACTCAGCGGCAGAAGGGGAGGTATTCAAAAGTCATTCCTGTAAATGATCACAACCCTCAGTTGGCTTGGTGCATGAAAACCAAGACTTGAAAACAGTCGATTGGAATTAATGAAAGAGGAAGTTCATTAGTGCTGCATGCCTCTAGTGAAAAACTCTGAAGTACTTATAATAGGCTTGAAGGTATGTTCCATGATTAATGGACTTAGTTGATAGGGGGCTGTGGGTCATAAGATTTGTGTCAGGTCAAGGTCAAGGACAAGGTTAATGGGGGGCTCAGTGGCTCAGTGGTAGAGCGGTCGTCCTTCAACCGGAAGGTAGGAGGTTCGAATCCCACTCTCCCCACAGTTCATACTGTCGTTGTGTCCTTGGGCAAGACACTTATCCCTCCAGTGACAGAGCACTGGTGTATGAATGCGTGAGAATGTTGGGACAACAGATGGAAATTAGCCTACGGCTACAATCTGGCATGTTTACATTCATGTGGTTGTGTCTCATGTATGTTCATTAACATGCACTGTCCCAATCAAATAAATTAATAATAATAATTTATCACACTGAAACTGTAAGGAGTTTGTGGATGTGTTGTACTTTGGTTTACAGTTTTCCAGGGTTAGATAAGGTTATAGTTAAGGTGGGCATCCCATTACATAATGGTCTCTCAAACAGAAATTTACAAAACTATGTAAAACAACTTGGCAGCTGCTAATTAATAATAATAATAAAAATAATAATAAGATAATAATAATAATAAGAGAAAAAAAACACGCACACGTGCACACAGGGCCATTCGTGACAAGAAGGACAGTTTTGTTCTCAAGTGTCCCAAGCAAAGCTCACACCCCATCCTGGGCTGATTGCCTCGTCGCCTGCAGAAGAATTCCTGTCTTTATTAAAATGTAAAATTTGTTTGTGTAGTACAGTGTCATATGAAGGATTACGCAGCCAGACAAAAGAGACTGTTCAAACCTCCCTCCCTGGGCCTTTTGTTTTCTTTTAAGTCAACATACTGTATTTCCCTTTGGACTCCTTAGTATGGATATATTGACATTGATCCACCATTCAGAAAGTGATTACATTCCTCAACTCTTTATTTCAACAGCTCCTCAGCACTTAGTGGACGTCGGGTGTCAGAGGCTCCCCTTTGCTCTTCTATGTGTATGTTAGCATGCTTCAAATATTTGAAAGGGCTGGAGATGGAGAAATACAGTAGGGTATGTGGCGTAAAGCTGCTTGCGCCAACTGTTGTGTGTTCGGTATGTGTCATATTCGTTATGATGACATGCATAACCTTTACTGTGTAAGTAGGAATTATGATACTGTGTCCTGAGACCATTGTCATGTCACAATTTATATTTAGAACAATACTGATCCCCAGAATAACATGTTAACAATATCCCTTGAATTTCAATTCACGTTTAAAAAACACCCTTGAATTGAGTCAGAATGTACATTTTTGAAGGCATGGGTGTAATATTTGCACAGAATATAATGTGTTTTACTGTTTAGACTTGTGCATTGAAGCGTGATTGGTTAGCCAGGTCACATGATATGGGAACTATGCTGCACAATGTATTGCATAAGCTCCACCTGCTCCAATTAACTATTAATACATCCATGGTTGCAATCCTTACAAGCTTCATCAGTAAAGGCTGAGATAAAACAAAATTTTTACATACAGTACTGTACATTTTTCTTAAAAACCGCCAAAGCAGAACATGGTGTCAGAGTAAAAGAGTATCGATGAAGTTGAATGTTTCTGGAGTGCCGTCACCCCACATGGACTGGGATGCCAAAAACATGCCCTGAAACATGGCGTGAGTTTAAACTTTATGTTGGCCTCATGTTTTCTGAACCACTTAAGAAGAAAAGGGAAGACAAGAAAGGCAGTTACACACTAACAGAAGATGAAAGTAAGACACTAAAAGCATATTATGGCCATGAAGCATATGTTATCCCAAAGACCAACTTTATCCTTGCATGCTACAAATTCTGCAATTCTCTCTGTGTTTAAAACACCAGGCATGTCAATAATGGATGAGTAAGCTGATGAATTGGATTATTTCCTGGCAAGAGCACCATGCAAACTGACCCCAATGCAGTATCAGTAATACATCCACCAAGCCGTGTTCCTCGGTTACGTGACCCTCTAAGAGACAAACTGAAATGCATGAAAAGACAACAGATCATTACCAAAGTCACTGAACCTACTGAATGGGTAAACTCAATGGAAGCTACTGAAAAGCCATGCACAGGTAAACATGGGGTTTTCTTAGACCCAAAGGATCTCAAAAAAGTGATCAAAGCTCACAGAGGAGTCCTCAAAACTAACAACCTTTTAATAAAGTTCAGCAGGTACAGATTTCTACATTACATACATTAGTTCTGTTCAGTTGTAGATTTTATCAAGCCAGCGTTTGGGTTTTCGGGCTCTGCTCCTCTTTCCGTTTACTATTCCATCTAGGCTCAAAACAAGTTGGAAGAGAGGGATTTTTTGTGTCACTAACACTAGGAGATAACCTTATGCAGCTAGTAGGTTCTCACTCTGAGACGTTTACCCTGACAACTTAGGTAGAATACACTTCAACAAACAATATCCCAAAACTACAAAGCACTGTATGAAGATGCAGAAGAACAGTGTTTCAATCACCGAAAAGACAAATGAGAGAAGACAAAGCAGTAGCCTTCAAGTTGGTGGGGTGTTTTTGATGTGTGCATGCAGAAGCTTTTCACACCATGACAAAATCAGTGTTACAGTAGCCAATAAGCCGGCACACCAGAGGCTAAAAAAGACCACAAACCCACTGGCATTGTTCACATGACAACAGAACATGAGAGGCCAAATACAAGCTATGAGCATACAAAACTCAAAAAATACACTATTTACTACACTGTAAGAAGCCTCATACATCCCAGTGCTGGGGAGAAAAAGTAATTCCTACAGACACAAATGCACACAGACAGACTTAACACCATGTGATTGGATATTAACCTTCCCAAACGCACCATGTTGCCTCACTCCTCTGACCCAGCGTCGGAGGCTGTGAAATGAGATGATTATGTGCAAAATAAGGAGGCTTGCTCACATTCTTATAATCCAAGCAGGACAAATCAGGGTTAAAGATGGACATCAGATGTTGGTGGGAGATCGCTATGGGCTAACACTGCACCACAGGAGGACATAAACACCTGGCTGAGCTCGGGTGTCTACATATGAGGTTAGTCAAGGTGGCCTGCAGGGAAAAGCTAATCTAGTTGAAGATAGCCTTAAATGAATCCAGGTTGAACAAATATTATAGGCAAGAAAATGTAGGCCTCAACGTGCGATTCCTCTCACTTGTAGCCCTCTGCGGTGTCCACTGTGGCATTCCCCGCATACCTGTGTTCTCATCTGACAGAGGCACATGCACAAGTCACAGGCCCACACTGGGGAGCGGATGTATGTGCATTAAACTTGAGCTCCAATGACAAGCCTTCGTTCACATTGCTGCAGATGCATCTTTCCCAGGTTGGAAAGGTATAGGGTCAAGAACGAGGAGCTGGCAAAGCAAAGTGAGGGGCATCTAAGGTGGATATTTGAGTGAGTTGTTTTAACTTTTGCTGTGACCTCTGGCCTGATCAGGGGTTCAGCTAAGCTCACATGAGGTAAACGTATCCTGGTGGATTAATTAGCCTGAACAATAACACAATTTGTTACAGTTGAAGTAGCTTGGCCTCATCTAATACAATCTGCAATGCACCAAGTGCTTCAGTCAATGTACAGATTTAGAAATAATGCACATTTTTGGATGTTAAATTGAAGGCTCTTCTCTTTAGTTCACCAGTTATGGTTCTAAACAGAAAACTATTAAACATTAAGTACATGTTACACATGTTTATGGTGTTGTTGTCACTCAGTCTGTCTTATTATTTCTTCAAGGTCAAGCCCTCTTTTTGACAATCCATCACAATGCTTACTGTATGCACACAGAGCCATCCATTGTAGAGTTATTGCTTGTTGTTAAAAGAGAACAGACCGAACCACTGCATCTAATATAATTTTGTATATTTACCAGCACCTGTATTTTGTCGGATTTGTTGTGGCACAAATGGCTTCTAGGCCATCTACGCAGACTCTATCTCCACAATATAACAAGTTAAAAAAAAGTAACAAATTGTTAATTTCCCATCTCAGTAGAAAAAAAAATCAAAGTTGACAGAATTTAACAGCCTTTGTGTGTGGAGTTTGAATGTTCAGTGATCCCCACCAACATCAAAACATGCAGGGCGCCCCCTGGTAGCAGCTGCAGACAACGGATTTCTATAATGAAAAATGTGTAGAGAAATCCTGCTGTGTGCCTCAATCCACCTTACCAACACCCCTAAATACACCCCCTAACCTCCTGCACCGATATAGAAGCTTCTACATTCTGGTGTCACATGCAGCAATAATTACTTTCACCTACACAATATCCCACCTGCCCAGGCCCTGTGTGGCTGAAGTACAACTGTGATTAATTATACATGCAACCAAACCAGGTCTGCACTGGCCTGAACCCAAGACTCTGCAGTGGTCGTTTGTGTGCCTTTCCGGGACAGCCCACCTTTCAGACAAACAGACCTCAATAACTGACTCCAAGTGAATGGAATAATATACTTATTTTTTCCAAATCAAATCCCATTGAGACCTCTTAATCACTTTGTGGAAATACTTAAAGTAATACATTTGTGTTGTATGTACATAGTATGTACATAGCTGTATAATTTGGTGTTCTCTGCTGTACATCATACCATCTCAGGGCAGAATATTTTATTGTAGCTTTGACACAAATTATAAGGTGATCACAGTTACAGCACACTAGCAATCTCCCAAAGACTCCAGTGGCAAATTGCTCTGTTTAGAGCATCAAGTGCTGATTGATTGCAGCCCTCTCAGTGTTTACTGTTGTGGAGCTCATTCCAGTGTTATTAACAGAACCAACTGGACTCCAGGCCACCGCTATCCGCAGCCATTTGTTGCTGTCTTTTCTCCACATTAGCATCCAACAAACTCCAACTTCCTTCCAGCCACTCAGTGGTTTCAGCTCCACAGGTTCAGAGAGTGCTCTCCAAGATTTCAAATAGCTTGGCTTTTCATCACTTCTCGGGAAGCGCATTGCAGTGCTGTATTAGAACCACACATTTTCAGGCCAACTGTTACAGATTTATCTGTATATCTTGCACTAACAATAATTGCTGAGAAGTTTCTGTGTCATGTGGTACAACACCGAGGCAGTGAAGTGTCAATGTCAAGAAGTCTCAGCTTACACAAGAATTATTAACTAAGGTCTTATTGCACACATGCATAGTACAGTTTCATTAGTGCACGGCGTCAGGGGAGGAATATCCATTATTACCTCTGATTGGTGAGGCTGAAATTATTTCCATTCCTCCATCAATTAAGTTCAGTGGATTGGGATCCATCTGTTTGTGGTTACAGTGCCTTGGCTCTGACAAATAAATCCAGCTCTCTACTATACTTTTATTTTAATACAGAATGGACTTTTGAATTTTTCAGTCTATGGGAAATAAAACACCAATAATTTCCTTTAGTAAACACATAAACTGGTGTTTAGAAGGACTATTTATCCAACAGCTTAGTATAAGAATGTTGTTTACAGAGTCTGGCTTCCACACAATAGTTTTGGTCTGATCAGGAATGTTGTATACATTCAAAGCAGCTTGTAAGGTCAGGTCTGTTAAAGTTGGATTGTATTAATGGGAATATGTTTGATGTTTGGCTGAGAAAAGACATCCTAGTTTTACAGTGATGTCCTGGCTGTCTTGAGAAAATTAAGTCAAGACCAGGATGAATGAGTTGAGACCAAGTCAAGACTATGATCAGTGTCGGCCCTGTCCAGACCCAAAAAAGAGAGGATCAAGTCCAAATGCAAACTAGCTCCAGAGAGTCCAGACTTAATTGAAACCAGGAGCACAGTGCATAAAGGTCAAATCAAGACCAGAACTAACCCAGGTCCACATAACCCAAATAAGAATATGTTAACAATTTGCGCCACACATCCTGTCAGCTGTTGATTTGCAGTTGTCCATTGACAGTCATATTGTGATAGAGGCAGATAGACAGAGGAGGACTGCCGAGATGTGCTTGGCTAAAGGCCTGTGTTAGGAGGAGCTGTGTAGTTCTGCAAAGTGACCAAAAGACTTTTGTGATGATTTTCATTTCCAAGTTGTCTTTTCATCCTGCTCCAGAGCTTATGTAACAGCTTGGCCAGTGTTTTTATTTTTTTGTTTTTTCTTCAGCAGCTACAGGACAGCAGTGTCCTTAGTGCTGCAAGTAACTCTGAGCTGCATGTGTTGAGGCTAAATGGTGCTTGACTGTAACACCATTTGGACTTGTCATTTGTAAGTAAGATTTATTTTACTGGGCTTTTATCTCCAAAAGATATGTCTGGTGCTTTGAATGATGGCTTGGCAAGAATAGCTGACGATGGACAACACACTGGAGGGAGGTAAAGTTTCTGGAAGCCCTTGGCATGGTCCTTGAGTGAGGTTAATAAATAATATGAGAATATGGGAAATAAGGTGAGCATCTGGCTTTTGTTTGACCAGCAGGTCTCAGAGCCAGTGTGTATCTCTGAGACTCTATGTTGCCGATTTAAACAAACAGCTGTGTCAATAAACATGGGCTATTTTTGAGAATGTGCCAATCTAAACAAGATGCTTATTGTATGTTTAGTGTGTCTCTAACCTTCCCTCAACAGTACAAGACTTTCTGTGACATGCTAAAGCTCTGAAAATTGGTTAGCCTCTTTGAGTTTGCTGTGACGTGAAGGTAAATTTGTGACTCTTAGTTGTGTGTCAGTCCTTTGATTAACTGACCATTGTCCTGCTGGGATAGGCCTCATCTCCCAGTGACCACAGACATGAGCACTGGGAAAAGTCATGAATGAGACATTGCAGAAGAACAACTAGAAATACTGTGCTAAGATTGTTTGGACAGTTCACCCCAAAAACTGCAAGGGTTCTTGCACTGGACCCCAATTTTCCCCCAGTGTCTTTGTCATGTAAGTGAAGTGCTTTGAGTTTTCAGATGTTTAACATCTATAAAAAACTCTAACTGAACTAAACTGTAAATACCAGAAATATCCGACTTGATTCCCTTTCATCAGAGCACTTCTCTTTCAAAGGCTGTCACTGTGGCATTCTCACATGAACTTACCGTGCTCAGTTTTATGCTCTCGTTACACTGAGGTCAGCCATCGGTCTGTCCTAGTTACTGATGATAAACTCAGACTTAACCAAAGAAAAGGCCTCAAGTGGCGGTAATTTGTTGGACGTATACATAAAATCATGTCACTGTTGCCTTGAAACAGCACAACAATCAAACCCGCCCTCACCTTAATGCACTATGTATGATCAGTCATTTTCATACAACCATGCCAATCTGCTCTTGGAGTCCTTTGTGAAGTGAGATTTACAGTGTGTTTGCTGCATAAGCTCTCCATTATGCTACTCTAGTGACTAGTAGACACCCTAACAGCCCCTCCATCTATGTTCTGTATTAACTGACACACACAGAAATTGTAAATACCTGCAGGATAATTAGAAGAAGTGCTGGTATTATGTCATTTCACCTCTGTAAGTGGATTACTTTTACCTTCAGTAATCAAAGACAGAGGGCCATGATGACACAGATGGTCAGTACAGCATCATAGCAACTGTAGGAGCTGTTGGGAACATAACAGAGGAGTGGCACGCAACTGTCCGTCAACAAAGCTCTGGAGAAAGTAACTTTGAAACAGAAAGCAAAATGAGAAATCTGTAAAGACAGGATTAAAAGGTTGGAGAAAAAAGACGGAGTAAGTTGGATCAATGGCTAAACTAACAGTCAACAAATAGGTCAAATGTCAGACTGACATCCAGGACCTTGGTGGGGCCCTATAGATCAGCTTGACCTCGTAACTGTTTTGCCCTCATTAGAGAACAATAAAAAAATAGGTGTTGCATTGTTGATAAAAGGCGAGTGTGGCAGGTAAAGATTACACAGCCAAATAGGTCACGAGATGTCTGTGAGTCAATGAACTGTGTGACAGTGAGTCTAACAGCTCCTCGGCAGGACTGGGCTCCACTGATGACTCCCAGAGACAAAAAAGTACTCCTCTGACCAGAGATGGAGACGGAAAGATAGCAAGGAAAAACAACAACCTGATATATTTTCCTTAAAGAAAGACGAGACTCGAAGGAAGGATGTAGGGCTGGTGTTAGTAGAGAGAGGACTGTCACCCAAACAGGAAACTCTTTGGAATTCTGGAATTCCATGATTCCTACCCCCACACGGAGAACCATTGGTATCACATGGAAAAGTCAGGATAAGATTGTGTCTTAAAATGATGCTTTTCTGTAATACGCTTAATTTATGACCTCCCACACAAAATTAACTGTTGATGCCTATGCGTGTGTATTTGTCAACGCATCTTTGTATTTTCTTAATCTTCATATAGTCCATAGTCTATATTCTTCATTGATTTTTCAGCTGCGATAGAACCACATGAAAAATTATAACCTCAACTGTCTCAAAACCAAAAAGTCATTCACAGTTTGTCGGTGGCACTGACCTTTGGGTGGTCTTTTTTGAACACACAATAGACCCCCTTTGACACATTCAAAAACATACAAAGAGTTAGTGTTGTTTTAACTTTGTCACAAGTGATTAATACACACTTGTGCTGAGTTGTTAATACACTTGAAACAATGAGGCGCTGTATTTGGAAACATCTTGACTTGGGTGATTTTGGATTATTTTGAAAGCGTGTTCAAACATAAACTGAAATTTGACAAGGACATAATTGAGGCAGTGGTAGATGGAAAGAGTACAAAGCACTCTGAGAAAGGCTGAGGAGCTAAAATACATAGTTGTCATGTGTTGTCTTAGCCATTTGCACTTGAAAGTTTTTAGTAAAGGTGAAAGCTTATTGTATGCAAACCTACACTTTTGATTTGAGACTGATGGCCCGGGGCACTTATCAAGCATATGGAGACAGCATGTGAATAAAAGGTTGTTGGCCAGACATAAGAGAACAAAAAATGTAAGGAATGAAATGTTCCATGAATTCTGAGGATGGGTTGGTGGATGTGCAGGTCACACAACTTGGCCTGGACACCTTGCTGTGGAATTGCTGTGTCATATTTCACCCATGTCTTCAGTCCTTGACAGCAGTCGAGTACTTTTTACTTTTTAACTGTGTATGGTTGAAAGAACATAGGACATTTCCTACAACAGCAGAGGAGGAGTATCAAATGTCATGAAGCTGGGTTTCACTGCATGTGTGGTTGTCTCCAGAAATGTGTGTAGAAAAACATGAGGTCCTTTGTGGTGGTTTTTTCATTTTTTTTTTTGGGTGGATCATGCATTCTGGCACAGATGATGAATATTGTTCTCCCCAAAAGACTGTAAACCAATATCATAATCTTCCTTCGCTATAACAAATTACATTTGTTATGGCGTCCACATGAGTCAAGCAGTGACCAATGCCTTTTTACATTCTACTGCTGAATTATTTTGTAATTTTAACATTATGTAACTTTTGTGGCAGAGAGTGAAGAGTGCACTTGCAGAGTGCAGTAATATTACTTTATGGTTCAAACACGTCTCTGCTGATGTGTAGTATGAGCATCACGCTAAAATGTCAGGGGTTAACAGTAGCTCACATTACAATGCAGAGGCATTTTTTACATGCTATACAACGCTTATAGTCTTATATCCCTAACATAAAGAGGAGACAGATAAACAAATGAAGCATAAGTATCACACAAAAATGGCAAAACACTAATAAATGGATATGTTTTAGTTTAGTTGTAATTACTATGCATTCACAGATGTGGCCTCACCAGTCTTATTTTGAGCTGTTAAAGAGTTCACAGCAACCTTTCAACTTGCCATTTTGTGTCTGCACGGTGCCTCAGCACAGGCAGGTGTTAGCAGCCAGGTGTGTTTGGATTTTTCCATCAGAAATTTGCCAGATGTGGAGATTTGACAAACAATTATGAAGTGGCCTTTTAACACTTTTAACTTTTTAGATTGCCATTTAAAATACACCAGCAGATTACAGGGTACTGGCTTGTCCAAATATCCCCATCATCACCGCAGGCTGTATGTGTCAGGTCAGGTTAGAGTCATTACCTCCCACTGAACACAACTGTCCCCCTGCATTAAAATCCAAATCTAACCGCAGGCTGCGGACCCACAAACACACACACCTGCTTTAACCTGTCCACTGACGTTGACTCTGAATGGGCAGTGAGAAAAGCAAAGCTGCTGAAAAGTGGGCTTTAAATGATTCATTGGCCAAATGCCCAAGTTTAATTTCATAACAAACCCTTGAGCTATTGTTGCAGGAAAAGAAAATGACCTGGAATTGGAATTTTATTTGGGTTTTATGTTTTATAACTAATAATACTGCAATAATGTCCCATCTGTTTAAATTGTGATGGCAAATGTTTTGCAGTGACAAAAAATCCAACTATTTGTTTAATATATTGTGCATAAGTCTGCTCTGGAAAGATGTGAAGCTGAGTTGATTTGATAGCTCTCACAACTCACCGGGACCTCACAAACCAATGCTTCACAAATCAGTCCTGGACAACTTGGGCCTAGTAATACTGTGCATTAGCCTGCTCGAAGGATTGGGGTGCATAAACCAATAAGCCATACATGGTGCCTGCTGGACAACTACAGTCCTTTGTATATGTGCTACTTTAAAGCAACACTATGTAGCTTTTTCTAGATTTGCATCTAGAACTCTGTCTGCAACCACACTAGTGCAAGTCCCATGGGGGGTTGAGTTTCAGTACCATTCATTTGACTCTTTTGGTTTTAAGTGTCATTCTTTAAACAAATAGGATAATAAAAGAAGATGGGTTTATACTTTATACTGGGCCATCTTTATGCCTCCCTTTAGCTCTGTCACTGTTCGGCAGATCAGAGCTGAGGACAGGTCCGATCCTTTACAAACAGCAGACTGGCTGGTGTCCTGGGCTCTGATTGGTTCCAGCTGCCTCCTCCACTCCTCTCATGGGTGCAATGCAACCCAGATGTCTATACTGCCAGGCTGGACACACTTACAGCTGGCCACAAAAAAGAGCATGAGATACTGTACCTACATAGATCCCTCTGTCATTCTCCACCATACACCTTTCTGCTTTGTATTAGTTACTGTATCTGCAAATGCCAAATATCTTTCAACAAACAGGGATTGTAATGTGCTCTTAGTGTTTGTTTGAGATAAAAATCCGTCATGGCTGTTGCCACACAGGATGTTTTGCATGTACAGGAAAAACACCAGTCACAAATAATTTATTTTTCCCCCACTTTTTGTTGTTTCTGCTGGGCTTCATTAGTTAGTTGCTTTTGTGCTCTGTGTCAGCTCTGCTTTTACACAAAATGACACTAATAGACTTTTAAAGCTTGCGTTCATCATCCTTGGGAAAACATTTCATTATAATGTGCTGCCACAACGTCTCCAAAATATAACAGAGATGAACCCATGAGACAACTCAGAGACTGCTTCCAGAGTCCTGTCACTGCAGCAACTCCCTCTTTAACCCTCATCAGCCACTTCTGTGGGTCTCATAACACTCCTGCAACCTGCTGTGTGCACACCTTCACACAGGCAGATACAGTCATCATCGACAGTAGAAGAATAGTGGACTGTTACTGACGAGGAAGCTTTTACAGAGGTGAAGGTTGACTCCAAGAAGTGTTACTTTAGCAGATGTCTTTAAAAAGTGAAAGCAAACAGGTATTACTATTGTTCAACTCTGACTGTGATACAAATGTTGTGTTCAGGGCATAACATGACTTCATTCACACTTACAGTCCCCCCACACTTCCCTACTAAAACTATTCAGACATACCATCTTTAGTCAGGCAGGCCTCAAGTCCAGCTGAGTCCCACATGCTTTTGTCTGGAACCATCTATAAAAGTGTGGGAATTGGTCTTTGGGGAATGATACCTAATGCACATTTCATTAAATGTTTTGACATGCTGTTGTTTTATTTATAGCTGCTGCCATGTGAAAGTGTTCGTTTGACAGCTTCTTTCATTGGAACGGGCAGGTGTGTGCTTGTGCATGAATATTGAAGGGATGTGGTGTCAGGACCAATGGATTTGCTGCGGACAAAATTTCTGATTCACCCACTTTCTTGAGGTAAGTAGTTGGTTACAGATGCTGCATTTCTTTTGTACAAGTGATGACTCGAGTCTCCAGTAAATACATCCCTAAATAAAGTGATTTCACAATGTTATTGACAGAGTGTGTGACCGAATCTTAAGCTTAAGGGATCTTTCCAGACTTTGATCCAGTTGCGCAAAAAGGAAACCGCTTGCATCCATTTTTTCACACCACAGTTTTAAAGGCTCCTCTGGGGTTCCTCTGATCACCATTTTACAACAATGCATGCTTCCCTCATTGGGTCATGTGTTTGGGCTTTGACTCCATGAAGGTATTCGTGTGAGTCGGGCCTCTTCGCTCCTCCCTGGGATCTCTTGTGCTCTTTTGACACAAGACACATAACGTCAATAGAGGCCCTGTCAAACCAGATGGTCTGTCCATTATTATTCCAAAAAATCAGCCTCAGGACCAGAGAGGGGAACACGTGGGGTCTGCTAATGAAATGTTGACATGAAACGTAATGAGAAGAATGCGTTCACTGCCTCTGTTTCGTATCGGAAACAGATTTGTTTATGGGGAAGATTTTTGGAAACCTTCTGGTAAAACATTCTTCCCTCGAATGTTATGAATGAAAAATGGAAATGGGCTTGACCCTGAAATCTTCAATGTTCAATTGCAAAAATTGACTTTTTTTAAGTTGTTGCTTTAATGCTCTGTAATCCTAAAACAAATAATTGTAGATCAAATCTGTGCTACGACTCATGTTGATGTTGGACAACAGAATGGAAAGTACACTACACAGAAATATTGAGTTGATAAAAATGCATCTTAATATCAATATCAAGGTTTAATTCACAGTTAATTAAATGGAAACCTTCTCCTCGTCTGAGTGACGCAGAACTTTATGGTAACATCACATGTTGTTAAATCAACAGAACTCTCCACACATCTGAAATAAATACGATACATGTGACTTTGTAACAGTGCAGCTGCAGAAGGACCCCTTTATATAGTGCAAACCTTAAGGTTACATAGCATTGCTTTAATTTGAACTGTCTCTATATTTTTCTTTTTTTTATATCTCTAAATCAGTAACAAATGTCCTAATGTTCTCTATCTCTCCACTCCATTACATATTCCATATGTGTGGGGAATGAGCCCCTGCAGTCAGGGTGCATGGATACTTCTTTAAAACACACCAGTTTGTCTGGACACGCCCCTGGCACATGTGCTGGCAGTAACTACAGTTTGATTAAAACTTGTCTCAGAGCGGTCTTGAAGTTGGAGAGATAGTCTCTTCACTCAGAGAACGTCTGTGTGAATAGTCAAAGAACTTGAGCTAACACCAGATTGTATTGTACAATTGTTGCACTATTGTTAAGACTCTTTTTTGGGACTGAATAAAAATATCTTTCATTTAATTTCCTTTCCTATAAATTCTGTAAAATTTAATGCATTCCTTTTTTTAGAAGTGACAAAAAACTTTTTGGGACAAGCTCCATAAAAAGTGAGGGAAGTTGAATTTCAAGAAATGTGAGACTCTTCGAAATATTGACAATTCTGTAGAATCATATCAGGATGGTCATGGGTAATGACTCCAAAATCTTGAAGCTTGAAGTTTGTTGAAAGGAAAACATTGCGACCCACGCTGATACATTACATCAAGCAAACCGTATCATTTGCCTTATCAGCTGAGGCAAGAGCGAGAAACACAAACAGCGAGGAGGGGAGGCATGGCAAAGAGGAATGCAGGGGGAATGTTTTGTGATGTACGGATTCCTAAGATCACATGTAGCTGTAAGCAGCGGCTGCATGTGTGAAAGAGCTCTTTGTCCACAGCCCAGGTTCTTGAGTTCAGCTAATCAAATGGATTAGAGATGGCTTTGAAAGTCCACCCATTGGAATTGGGCCGTCCCCAAAAAACAAATAGCCTGTAGTGGCTGTGGCCGTCCGCTTTCACTTAGAGCCTGTTTGTGTTTGTGCGTGTGTCTGCATACCAGTGCCCTGGACTGTGTGTGAACTATAAATGGGGGGCTTTAGGCCACATGTCCAAACTCCTGAAAGACGGTCATTAGCAGCAGCTTAATTGAAATTCATGAGAAAGAAACTTGCATTGTGTTGTTTTCTTCTCTATTAACTAAATGTGTTTTCTGTATCAGTTTCAGGCATTTTAATAAAACACAGATTGGATGATTTGCGTCCCGTCAGATGCCTTTTTTTGTGCATCATCATTTGTTTTGCAATGCTAGACTTAATTAGTGAGAAATCTGTGCAGCTAAAACACACATATTAAAATATTTGATGGTGTTTGACTGTCACTTTTGATTAATTTACAGTTTGGCTTGTTAACCTAGAAAGACTGATGGATGGAGAGAGGTTGTGTCTTATCAGAGAGGATGCAGACTTCTAACAATGCTCCTGATCCTGAGGCTCGATTACGCTGCCTTGCAAACTGAGAAACACTGTAGGACTTTCCACACACAATCTACTGCACGTGCATGAATGTGTTTGTATTTTCTTTCCACTGAGTGTTTTCTCAGGAGAAGAAAAGGTCAAATAGGGTTGGCTCTTTTGCAGGATTATACTCCGCTGTTATTTTTCAAATCAGAGATGCCACTGAGGAAGTGCTGTTCTCCGACGTTACTGCGTTTGTGATTGGATATAGGAGTAGACTGCGGACACTGTACTCCAAAGGACTATCTTCCTGGAAGTGATAATGTTAGAGGGACTCTGGATACAATGGGAGAAATAACTTTATATGTACCACATGAACATAAAATAAAACAAAATAAAAAAACATTTTTCATTGAAAAACTTACATGTGACTTTAACTTAATATGGATGCACTGGCTCATAGCAGCCTCTGTCCGACGGCACCCACATTTGTCATCAATCTTTTCCTTTCTTTTGTGGCTGTAGATGTTAGTGTGTGGATTTATGAAGGAAAAACTTGTAATAAATGAATGATTATACTGCTCATAGTTGGTGCATTGTTTGTCACAAGCTCTGAAAATACAAAATAGCTGACTCTAATTGACATATTAACAAGAACTTACAAACTTCAACTGCTTTTATTATATTAGTATTAATTATTGTTTTCCAATGGTCTGGTTGTTGTGCCCTATCCATTGCTCACATTGTGCCTATAAAGATGTCAGTATGTATCAACTTGATTTGAGAATAGGCTCTTGTATTTCTATTTCGGCACTGGTTCTAATCAACATCTGTGTGGCTGTCATGGTTTTTTCATGTTTATTTCCAGTATCTGACGTACGAGTGCTGTAATGCAAACCTGCAGCCATCTCAAGTTCTGACTTTCACTTTCTCCCTGTGTGCTTGTTATTGCATTAGGAAATGTAAACCTATCAGCCTGCCTCTGTCCATGATCGTCACTGTAGTGTTTACTTCTATACATATCTGGTGAGCACATGTACAGCGCATATTTGTTGCAGTGGATTTATTGACACACAGCTTTCTGACAGAACACACTGCTTTGCAGGAGATGGCAGCCTCAATCATCTTAAAACAACTCAAAGTTTTTGACATGTCAGCTAATGTGGAAAATGTGCCTTTTCTCCCGAATGAGTGTGACAAAAGAGAAAAATATGGAATCTGGCATCACACAATCTAACTCAATCCTTTATAAGGACAATTGGCTTAACTGGGCCTATCATAATTCACAGAGATAATACCTCAGTTATTAGGACACACTAGCAGTTAATGTCCACGTGAGCACATGTCCACGTGAGCACATGTTGAGAACAGATATAGAGGACAGAAATGCAAAACAGCCACGTAGCTCTTTGCATATATTACACAACAAGATGCATGTTAGTAACACAGAATTAGACAGTCTGCTGTAAATGAGATAATGTGTAGCAGTATTAAAAACACAGGCACAGCACAGAGTTATTTTGTCCTTGAGCAATACAATGGGATGTTACAGCCATCAGCAATGTTACAATAATAAACTATTAAGCATAATTATATGAAAATTTATGTTGATTGTATTAAATTAAGATGTATATAGGAGTCAGCCCTGCGACCCACTGGCCAATCGTCCAGGGTGTACCCCACCAAAGGCCCAAAGTTGCTGTGACCCCTAATGTGAATAAGCGGAAGAAACTGAATGAAATTGGATTTAGGTTGCATCTATTGGGTTGATTCTACCACTTTTTCTTCCCTCGTCTAAATCTTCATGGATTACCTTTGGACTCAATCCTGGAACATCTTTGTTTTGTCCACATGCTCAGTTACCACCAGTTTTGTCTTCAATCAGTTCTATCAAAGATCTAACTAATCTGGAGGATGTTCTCAACTACATCTTTTCCTAGAGCTAATTCTTCTCCTTCTCCCAGTAAATCTGTTCTCCATCTCTGGCCCTTCCTTGTGGTCCCAGTGGCTCCCAGGGCCTCAGTGTGTCCAACTGGCATAGAGGAGGGAACTGGGACAGCTGGGAGCTTTGACCACCCGGATTACAACAACCCACTCACTTTCATCAACAGCCCATCAAGAATAGGTTTTCCACTCAAAAATTAGCGGAAATCTTTCCAAGTTCACAGACATCGCTCCAATTTGTTGTTTTATATTTGGACATAAAACAGAGCTTTTCCTAGGCTACTTCCCAAATCCCTGACTTTCTCTAACCACTTCCTACAGTAATTAAGTGGTTTGGATCTATCACTGATTTGTGCGTCTCATACCTGTCCATTAAGACTAAAGAGATGTGTCCCTTGTTGGTATCTAGATTAAGAATGTTTAGGCTGTGAGCAGATTTTGGCATCTATATCCTTCGTTGATATGGTTCCCTCAGCAAGCAGTATGATCACAGCATGGCTGTAGATCTAAGAGCCAACAACAGGAAAGACCTTTCATCAGTTAAACACCCATCCAAATCTGAGATGCCTGCTTAATGACTAAATGCCATTTATGGATCAAGATGCCTTGGCTTAGAGACAGGATGTAGCACTGCCAGTTAACCATCTGTGCTTGAATTTTGTGCTTAGAAATTGCTAGATAGAAGTTACACTGTAAGTCTGGATAGGTTGAGTTTACTTAATTAGAAAGTGGTTGCCCTAAAAAAAATTGTATGATGGAAAATAAAAAAACTTGAGAGCAGTAAACTTACAATTTATTTATCACCTTAAAGGCTTGAGTGTAACGCACTTATTAAAGCCATGTTATGTCTACTTAACTCTTTGAGCACAACTTGAGCAAAAACCTTAGCACAATACACTCAATTCCACGTAGATTTAACCTAACATTTTAAGCGGTTACAATAATTTACTTTTTGCTCTGCACATGTAAACATCCTCATGAGATTTACTGGGCTGCATCTTCTGTCCCAGTTTGTCCTTGGTGGTCACACATGGGCATAAATGAAGTGACCCTGGGTCCCTGTTTGGCATCGCTAGAGGCCTCTTTGTGCAGACTCGCAGACTCCTGCTTTTGTTGTGTTCTGCCCTTTGAGGAAGTCTGACAGCCAGGGTCTAAATGTTGCCCCCATGCGCTAATGGTAAACAGCAGCCAAACACAAACAAAGCAAGATGGAAAAAAGTTTGTAATGAGCCACTGACTCTCATCGCTCATATCCTCGTGGCCCTAGAAACCACACTCTCTGTGGTTAATGATAATTCTATGCTTGGACAAAGTGCAAGGCCAGCATCAGCAGTAAGCTGCAGTTCATTCAGATGGCTCATGAAAATCCTGCTTACCATATTCTTTGAGGACTTTGGCTTTGTCCTGATGCAGGTTTTCTTCACCCTTTCCCCTCCATTTACTGTATTTCTAAGTGCTTTGGGAACAATTTGGACTTGAACTCACATTTCTCCTAGAAACCCTCTGAGGACTCCTCAGCATACAGACTAATGTAATGACACAGTCACACGTGATGAATATGGAGTTCCACTAGCGCCAACACAGCTGCCATGATGGTTAATAGTCCATGGCTAGGCCTGTACTCACACTTTCCCATACACAAACCGATAATACATGCCAGATAGCCAAGCCAGAGCATGGTTATGAGGTAGTCCATGTTGGACTCTTTTAGAGTGGCTCCAGAAGGGGCCTATGTGTTCGAGACTTGACCAGCGACACTGCCTTACCAGATGCTGGTTCTGTGGTCTGACTAATGCCTGGTGGATTTGCACTGATTGATGAGAGTAACCACACTCTTCCGACATTCCAGTATTCCCCTGTAACAGACACTAATCCTGTAAGTCCCAATAGATATTATCACTTTACTCTGAAAACCACACACTATTTAATTAAAGCCTGCCGCTCTCATACCACAGGCAAGTAGTGGTGTGCAGCCATCAGTTTTAATGTATTACTCTTCACGTGTAGGTAATTATCAGGGGGCATAAATCTACAGGTGGTAACCAGGCACAACTTTATTGTGATCTCTGAACAACATGTGGCTTAGTATCTCTGTGGGTTTCTGTAGTCCATTCAGAACCTGCTTAAGTTGATCATCTTCAGTGTTTTCCCTCAGATGACTATGCCTGCTGTTTTAAAGCTCTGCTTTTCATTGGCTTTATGAGACCAACTGTAAATTCCTGAGTGTGTTGTGTCTCACAGTGTACTCTATCCAGTTTTTTATTCGCTCAACCAATCCTTATGGTCTGCCTGCACAAACTTAACTGCCTGGCAAGTATTTTCCCCGGCACACCTTTTAAACTGTTTGGCTTGTGAAACATGGACAACCAATTATGAGGTGATAATTACATGGTACAGTTGATGAATGCTGCAGTGGTTGTGGTAAGGCGTAAGACCCTCTTTGCTGTAATTTCCCCACAAACATTTACTGCTTTTCAAGTGCAGCTTATAGCTTATTGTAGAAAACACAATGACACCAAATGTAGATCCATTGTATGTGGACCTCAGAAACAAAAACAGTTTTAATGTCAGAGATAAAGCTGTGACTTTTAAAGATGCTACAAGGTCCTACATCTGTTTTCAAAAGACAAAAGTTGACAGAGGTGTTAGTGGTGCTAGTGGTTTGATTCCTTGACAGTTTAAGCTCTTAGTTGACCTCGTCTTGGTACGTTTTCTTACATTCTGTTTTTCTCAGCGAAAACTTGGATGTGTTTGTGGCCTGAGTGAACGAGCATGTGAGCAGTGCAGATGGAATTGAGGAAATGCAGGGGATCAGGGCCAGACATGGTGACTGAGGAGATGGAATAATATTGTGAGCTTGAGAGTGTGTGTTTGTGATATGCTGGTCAAAGGAGCCTCTTTAGGCATCTGTTAATGATTTTGCCAATGTGTGTTGGGGACACTGAAGGGCGAGTTTTACTGTAACAACAGAAGCTGCATTGTGCTTTGTCTAATTTAGGTGCATTATGTTCTTTTTCTAAACCAGAAGTTCCAAATGCTTGCTCACAGACCTCTCTTTATTACTAGCATTAGTTAGAGTCAAATTTAACTGCCATGAAAGTGGTGCAGGATACATGAAAACAGAATGTAATCCTTCATAATGCAGTAACGCCAGTAATGCCATAGGCCTGCTCATGTTTTGAGTTTGCAGCGGCAGACGCCAAATAGCTGGAGGGGAAAGATCAGTGCTAAGTGCTTACTAGGTGGGAAAGCGCTATATAAATTAATATAAAAAAAATAATTTAATATTTGAACCTACAGATTTGGACAAAAGTAACCAACAGTCAGCTTCAAAAGAGTGCAGTGGCTCAGTGGTTCAAAATATTTATATTGAAAAGTATAGATTTTTGACATTTAGCATTGCTTATGGATGCTTACTTTTGGAATTTCTTTGTAATTGTTTATAATCACCACCCCAAACTGAATTTAAATGTATTATTATCTCTGTGGGAAAATTCACTGTCAGTCGTCCAGCATGTTTTTAATGTTGGTGGGGGAAACCGGAGTACCCGGAGGCAAACCCAACAGAGCACAGGGGAAACATACAAACTCCACACAGAAAGGTCCCGTCTGGCCCGGGAGTACACAGCAGGACACAGAAGGGGGTGGGTTGTGTGAACGTCTGAATAGAAGTGGTATAGAATGGGAATAGGAATGTTATAGATGGGATGGGGGGTAGGTGTGTGGGATAGGGATGAAGAGTGTTGAAGGGTTGATGGTTTAGCCCTGATAGTTTGATGTGCATCACTGATCATTGTTCACTTGGCCTCCTTTACCACTCTCACAAGACTGGCCCATTTGTTTGAAATTTAAAAAATGAACCTGACATTGAGTATGTATTGACGGGGGATAATGAGTCCGCTGGTCATATTTACATTTACATTTACATTTAGTCATTTAGCAGACACTTTTATCCAAAGTGACTTACAAGTGAGGAAAAACAATGGAAGCAATTTTAACAACACAAGGTACAAAAAGCATAAGTGCACAAAAAACTAGTCAGTTTAAACCCAGCACAATATACAGAGCTAAGGATAAGATAGTTTTTTTTAATTTAATTTAATTTTTTTTTTTTGAAAGGAATCGATAGAAAGGAAGTAGAACTCAGTGTTTGTCAGTCAGGTGTTGACGGAAGAGATGTGTTTTCAGGCGTTTTTTAAAGATGGCTACAGAATCTGCTGATCTTGTAGCAGCAGGTAGATCATTCCACCAATGTGGAACAGATCCAGAGAAGGTATGTGAGAGTGATTTTTTTACCTTTTTGGGACGGTACCACCAGACGTTGTTCATTTGCAGAGCGCAGGGATCTGGTAGGAACGTAGGTCTGTATTTTGGAGAAGCTTTCAACTTGAACGTGTTAAGGTCAGTGTGTAAAGTGCACACATAGATGCTTTAATGTTTATTGTTGCAGGTGCATGCTACAGTAAAGTCCCTGACTTTAAAGAGGCCAGATCAGGAAGTCAGGAGAAACTGTCTGGGTTTCGATGAAAGAGTTAAAGGTGTTTTGTTTTGTTTTTTTACATTCACCAGATGGAATCTACTCTAGTCTGTTTTAAACATAAGACATTTCAATTAACATTTATAGAGAACAGCTCCTTTACAGTTTACGCTGCAGGCCTGAGCTGTATCTCAATCACTTGTGTCATTAGTGTGTGCAACAGTGTTTCAGGTCGGACGGTAGCTCTGCTGTGTGACCCTACACTGTGAAAGCACCTAATTGCAGTTAAACAGTGAAAGGAAACCGATGCAGCAATTAGACTCCTAATTGGGTTTTGCCTGAGAGGAAGAGCTGGACAATCTTTCAAGCAAAGAAGTCTCTGTCCCGAGATGGAAGCGAAATCCCAGGTCTCTCTGATTTAGCTTTATGCCCATATGTCAGTGTATTTTAATAGTCTTTTCGTAAATCCTAAGAAAAAAAAAGTTCTCTTTTTGGTAAATCACTTGCAGAGTAGTGACTGGCATCTGGGAGTTATAGGGCGTAACACAGGAAGCCCTGTTTTAGTTTTTGGTTTGTACCGTTTGAATAATAGGTCAGAAAAGGCCTGAGCCAGGAAATACATTACAATGACACCATAAATTAGCTCCTTATATAACAAAGTGTCTATAGATATATAGACAGAGAAAAGTGTATGATTTATAATGTAGCTGCTGGGAATAACAGGCTCCACACAGACATACACATAAATATGGTTTAAACTCGGGCATGTTAAGAAATCTAAGGTTAAAATATCCAGATTAAGCCTACTAAGGATTTTGATAACAATGTATGGTCTTGCTCAAAATGCTTGTTAGCCTGTGGTTGACAAATACAAAAAATGCTAAACCCTAAACCCACATCACTGACGTAAAAACAATGATGTAATTTCCCAGAGCCAATGCTTTTGGGTTTGTAGTCATTTTTCACTTTCCCTCACACAACACTGGAGTCTCTGGATCCCAAACCTTTTTGTGGTGGTGTTTAATATAGCAATGCCTGCTGGCACCAGCCAATGTGGCCTCTGCTGGGTTTCCTGGTTTTCTTTTATACCTAATTGCTCACCACATATGTGACAAATGACGCCAGATGCCACAACGGGGTGAAATCCAGCTTTCTAAGATTTATGAGTTCAAGGGAACAGTTAGCCTTATTTATAGAAGCCTTTTACTAGTCCAGGCCCCAGGGAATGGAGAGTGACTGGCTTAAGTGCCAATACAGACCATGGCACGTGTGAGCCATTAACGTGGAATAATGCAGTCAGGTGTGTGTGAGGCAGCAGGTTGTGTTATATGTGTGTGCAGAGAATAGTGCACACATCTAACAAGTGTAAGGGTAAGGCATAAAAACTAAAGTAAAATCTGTACTGCATGTAGTTTTAAATACCTGTGGCGTACTTCAGATCTTAAAGTCCCAACAATATAAGCACTATAGTAGCTAGTGCAGGCCTGCATAGTTAAAGATGAAATAAAGTTTTACCACTGGAAACTGCTTTTGGTTAAACCTTGCTTTGGTTAAACTATGGTGTTGTGAAGGATTTTGTAGTAGTAGCATGAAAAGCACAAGATGGTTTTCTGTCCTCTTTGTTAAAGTAGGCTTTAGCATCGTTTACACAATGAGTAAATGATGATGTCCTTTTATGCATAAAATGTAATTGTTTACTTTTTGTATTCTATACTACTTATGAGTCTGAATAACAAAAGACAACCTGTTACCAACCCCAGATGTGGAAGCGTTGGCACAGTAGTTTGCTTATTTGTCCTATGGCTTGCAAGGAACACATTTTTTCTTAATTTTTAATACTTTCTAAAAAAACATTTTTTTGGTCCTCAGAATATGACATTGCAAAAACACACACATGGAACACAGCCTCAAACATGTGTTGCATGTGGTCAACTTTACCACTTCACTATCCCAACGGATGTTCCCTAAAGTGGCTAATTTCCTCCATCTTATCTACAGAGAGCAGGCAACATGTGATGTGGATTCAGATCCAGATCAAATGGGCACAGCTCAGAGGCTGATGAAGAGCTTGGCCTCTAGCAACGTTTGATCTGAAAGTCTCCCGTCTTCTCAATACTCCCCTCTGCTCTCCCAGGTATCCAAGCCAGGACTTCCTGGCATCAACAGCTTAAGTGTACAGCCCAGATGAGCCTTACTTACTTTACCTGTGTACTGCTAAAAGGAAATGGGATAAGGCCTCAGGGACTTGATGCATCATTTTAATTATTGCTTTATACAATTCCCACTTGCTTTCAGTATAAGCTGAAGAACAGACAGGCGATGAAATGCTGGACTTACTCAATGAGGAGTTTTTAGAACTGATGATTTGTGGTGTGGAAAGTAAACTCAGCAGTTTTCTCGGGAAGCCTCATAAATGTCACAGAGAGCTAGCTTCCGTATTTTGACTTAAACAATGCATCTTGTTTGGCAGTTAAGTGTGGGTGGTCAGATTGTTCAAATATAGCCCTGAACAGAGTGATAAAACAGTCCTAGATCTTCACCCTATTAATCTCACTCACAACCAACAACTCTGGCCAAGCGCTTTTTTTTATTCCTGTTTTCGCCTGTGCTGTTTATAAATCATAAAGTCAACACACAGGCCTCTATAGACAGATATTCACTGTGCTTCCAAATGGGCTTGCAAAGTGTACCAATTCACTCGTCACCTAAAAGGTCACCACTTAAAAATGGAGGGAAGTTTACCATCATTTCAGATTGTGACTTTTTTTTTTTTACACTTAATGGACAGTTCCCCTATTGAGTAAATGTGTAACCAGCCAGTGGTAATAAGACTTACTGTTTGCACACTGTTGATTTAGTTCTCTCTGGGTTCCATTTAATTGATCATTATTACTATTACTTCATTTGAATGCTTTACAGGGTGCCACGCCTGCTTTTGTTTTCCTCTCTGTAATAATTTTGGTGTGTGGGACTGCTGCTCCCTCTCGTTGTTTCATAATGCAGCCCTATGAGACTATAACTTTTCACAATTACTGTTCACACAAATACAGCTCAGCTTGGCGGACTCTTGTGAGGAGCAGATGCCAAAAGCACATTCTTTGAATTCCTATTGCAGCAAATTATGGTCTGTACAGCCGGGTGGTAGTGTTTCAGTTGAAAATAAAGATTCTTCTTGTTGGGTCTTTTTGACAGCTGTTTTAATTATGTGCAACTAATAGTGTCTTTTGTGTGTTGGCCCTTCAAAAAGGTTACTATTGCTTTATTAAGACTGAACTAATAATCTTTTAGTTGGAAGTGCCGGAATGTTTTGCAGTTTTTGATAGTCACTCCAAAGCAGTTTTTTAGTAGCAGAGACCGGTTGGCACCAGCGACCCTGCAAAAGTTCTCTTCTCAATCTCAAAGGTTGGGTTGTCACCGATTGTAGTGAACACACTTGAGTCTAAGCAAGAGACGGAGTGCCAAGCGGGAGAAATTCCTCTGTTATGATGAGGTGATGAAGGAGGTGAAGGGGCAAAAGTGTTGCTGCATAGATACAGAAGGAGACTACCAAGTGGCAACAACGCAGGGTAAGAAAGTGCTTCATAATCTGGAGAGTGATGTTCAAGGATACAGTATATGGAAGGAAAAGGTAACGATGGTTTTATGACCCTTTAAAGAGATGACCTTAAGCAAACCTTTAACAACCGCCGGTGTGTTGAGGGAAAATTTTGAATTTATCTTAACACAGCATACTGGCTTGTAAGAGTAATTGGCTTGTTTCCTGTTTGCTGCAGGGAAGTGCCTATTGTGTGTTGTAGCCCTTAGCACTAATAATGATTTGTTCCCGGCTGAGATGCATTTGCATTTGGCAAACTTTACTCTTCAATTTACTACAGTCAAATCAAACAAAAAATAAATAAACAAACCTGGCACTTGTTTAAATGCACATTTTGAAACCTGGTGACCTGAAAAGGGCAAACGTTTCAGGCTCTTTTCACGTTTTCTGCTTTATCATGTAATGTGTCTATTTTACTTCTGAGAGAACAATCACATGGAAAGCATTCACACAGCCTGCAGTGCTATTATAACGCATAACCAAAAACTCATAACCTGTATTGTACACTCCCATCTGATATGAACTGCAATAATATTTAGCCTCATAGTATACTCACACTCAATCATTTGCTTCTGTTGAAATAAAGGGAGGTGGTTTGTTTTTCGCTAGCACTTGTGACCGGGTAAGTATTATTTCAAAGTAATTTTATACAAGAAAATCTGAACAAATATAACAAAAAAATTGAGAAAAGGTATTCAGCCCGTTACTCTTCAGTCAGGTTGCAGCCCCCTCTTGCCGAAGGTGAATCCACAGTCTATTGAATCTGAGGTGTACTTGCATGAAAGAAATTCAGTTGTGCCTAAACTTCTGTAGTCACTCTTTGTTCAAACAAAGAGGTCATTGAGGTGAACAGGTGAAGCTGACATCCCACAAGTACCCTTGTATTTACTTCTTTAGGTTAACACTGGAGGCTCTATTACGCAGTCCATGTTGGGGTAACATTTTAATGAGCGTGACTCCACTGTAAAGTTTCTGTCGGTCATCTGGCTTTGTCGTCATTGTAAGTAAGACGTTGCACAGACCATGCCATGTGTTGCCTTGTGGTACAGTACAGTAGTATAGCTCTGCCAAATCCTGCTACGGTTAAATGTTGCCCGCACATACAAGGATGCAGGAGTCCACATGCTCTTGTTTATGTCTCCCGTGCCTCTGTTTGTCTGAATGCCCATCAGTCAGGCCTCAGCTGGGCAAACCTGCTGGCTTGCGTCACATCCAGAAGAGCAGTCCTGGCCAGTAAACTAGTCTTTAATTGCTTTGCAACTGAGAACACATTGCTGAGGAAACAAGGGGCTCATTGTGAGAGCGTGTTCATCCCAGCACACCTCATATTTTTTACAGATGGCTGGCCCCCATCAGCTCGACAGCATTCACAATAAAACCAAAAGCTGCAATTAAAGAACCAAGCGTTTGCATGCAGGCTCACATGCACACATATGCATCTACTTGTGTATATGTTGATGTATTCCAACAGCAACCCAATTGCAGTGGGATTAATGTGAAATCAGTTTGCTTTCTGGGGGATAAAGTACAACATTGTGCTTCTGTGTTTCACTCTGAATTTGAAGTGTATAGCAACGTATTAAAAATGAAGAAGATTGAAGTGCGTGTGGGTCGGGGGGTGTTGGTGGTGGTCTGTGATGCAAACCAGATGTGGTTACAAGCTGTGGATTATACCTACTGGAAGGAGCACTGTGCGTGCGTATGATAGCATTGATTACAGATCCAATGTAATTTTGCAATGAACCAACCACACTTGGCAGAGCGTGGATGGCGCTTTCTGCTGGAATGAGCTCATGCTTTACATGACTGATCCATAAATCATATAGACTGTGTGTAGTCATTGTCTCAGAGAAGTGCAGCCTGAGAATACAGATACCATTGTGGTTATTTCAAAGTCTGCTAAGATAAACTATGTCAGGACGCAGGGATTCTGCTCAACCTGTGTTCTTCAAGGCTAACGTAAATTACATTTTCCTTGATGTAGAGATAAAACAGATAAATTATGATATGATTTCCCAGTGGAGTAAAAGAATGAATCAAAACTCCAGGAGAGTTTGAAATCATGTATCCTATTTTTTCTTATAAACGTATGCACCATCTTGAGGTTGAGATGATCTGAAACCTTTCTTGGTAACAATTGTCTTAGCAGATATACTTTAAGTAATAGTGCATTTATTCTAGTGCCACAGAAACAGCAGTTTAATCTAAAACAATCTTAGCCTGGGGCAGCCATTTCTATTGTTTACAAAGAATTAGCCTGAGGCCTGTTGCTGGAAGCCTGTTTAGGTTCAGATCCAGGTAAGTTCAGGTTTAGTTTGAGCAAACTCTGAGTTTTCCGTCTCCAGAAAGTGGTTTGGTTTTGAGCGGGTTTCATCACCATGGTAACTTACACAATAGGCTACCCTGCTCTGGAGCAGGTTTAGTTTTGGTTGCAGGTTTAGTTCAGGTTTAGTCTTGCCCAAGAACACTGGGGAGAGCAGGAAGCACACCACCAACCTTCCTGTTACAGGACAACCACTCTACCACTGAACACAAAGTTGCCCTGTTTGGATTTGTTTGGTGTTATCAACATAGAACTCACTCTGCAACTCTGCGTTTGTTCAACCAGCTTCTAGCAACAGCCCTCAGGCTTTTGTGGTTACAAGTTCAAGTTCCACAGGCCAGTTGACTAGTGTTATAATTAGCCCAACAAGACTTATGTGGAAATTGTTGTGAATTATAGAGATGCAGGACCTGTTGGGAATGGGTCTGGCTGGCCAGGGTCAAATAATGATTCAGTGTAATAAAAAAAATGGAAGACTGGGCTCCGTTTGTTGCTCTCATGTGTGAACAGTTCTCAGTCAGATAGTTCTTTTCTCTGATTTCCTATTCTAACAAAGAAGCAACAAGTCGCTCATTCTCAGCCAAATCACTGTCTCAATGAAGTGGCTTCTGTCTCTGCTCTGTTCACCCTCTTTGCTCTTATTTGCTGAGCAGCACAGACCATAAACTCTAGGGCATACCTGACACAGACTGACAACGACATCAGGAGTGCTTTGGAAAAGCATGAATGAAGCCGAGCATTGAGGAAAAAGCTTGTGTGCTCTGAAATGCCATCCTATTCCCACACCTACGTCTTTATGAGTTCATATCCTCCTGGCGCTTTTGTGGAAAAAAGAGCTGTTTCCATCACAGGGAAGGCCTCATGACCCCAGTGAAAATCCTGTTTGTGCCCCTATTTGAGGCTCCACAATGGCGGCTCTTTAGTTTTTTTTTTAAAGGCCACACTCGGCACTTCTGCAAACAAGCCTCTATGCCAAGAAAAGCTTTAATCAAATGAAAAACGATTTCCCCTGCGCATCTCATGTAAATTGTACCGCGGCAACTCTTCCCCTTGTTTGGTTGGAGACTACCGATGGGTTTTTAAAGCCTGCAGTGCAGAGAGAGTTGGTTATTTATCACCGCCTGTCTCGAACTGTTGTCAATGGGGGGCTGATTTTACTTCTGCTGTTACAAGGTAACAAGCACATTTTATGGTTGAAGTGATGGCGTCGCACCATATGAATGAACTCTGATTGTACACAGACACTTTTCATAGTCAGTCTAGGTTCTGATGTGTTTCAATGTAGTTTAATATTGTGTACTGAGACATTTCTCTATGTCCACACTTAGACAAAATGACAGACAGGCTGGTTTTGGTTACTTTATGCAGATGAGGCTAACTTCTCAGTCACTATTAAAAGTATCTTCTATTTCTCCCTGAAGGATATCTGTATCCCCTAAATCTAAAAAAAGATGCACAAATCCAGGATAAGTCTGATGGCAACCTCTGATGAACTGGTTCACACAAGAGTGACTGGTGTTCTGTTTCACTGAAGTGGACTCGTTAACATAGTCTTTTCAGGACTTTTGAATAAAGGGAACTGGACACTGACTGTATGAGCAGGAAACAATATTATAAGGCCAGGCCGGAACGATAAGGAGAACGGATTTTTAATATATAATATATAGAAGATTCTTTGTGCTATGATAGAACATAACAGTTTTGTTAAATATTTCACATGGATGCTCTCCCAAAACAGCTATTCTTCTGTGCACAGCTGTCTACCAGAAAGACACGTTCCTGTGGCTATCTTCTTTTGATCAATCTGTGTACATATGTGTGTGCTCAAAAGTCCAGTATTAAAACAAAAAGCACCATAAGGTCGTAAATGCGATGCCAAACTCCAGTGCATACCATGGAAGAAGATAAAAGCAGTATTCTTTAGAGCTTTTGTTCATGTCTTATCAACAGAGCCCACTTTGTTTGATGATGGGGCGAGGGGTATATTTGGGGACTTCTACCACCAGTGTGATATGTGCCTTTGGATTCCCAAAAGCCAAGTGTTTTCTTTTCACGCTGACCTGTAAATGAGGAGTCAGTAGAAGAGGGTAAACAGTGCAGAGCCCACACTCAGGTGAAAAGGCAAGTGTTCAAACAAAGGGTCAGTTTCAGGCACCTGCCTTTAAATCCATCTCTGTCAGAGGCTGCCACTGACTCGCTGAAGCTGGGTTTTAAATATTCCCAGCTAATTATTATAAAAAGGTTTGCATGCATTCACCCCTAAAGCTTTCAGGTCCATTCAAGAGTGACACAAGAGAGTGCATGCATGAATTCAGGCGCTACATGGGACGCAGGGGGTCGCAGTGTGGATAGCAGTTGATGTTGCAGCCCAGGATTTTTGAACAGTGGCCCTGGTGAAACACAGAGGAGGTCCATTGTGTCCAGATCTGTGGCATCGGAGTAGCACAGATGCAGTACAGCTGCTACTCGAGCAGATGCAGAGACAAAAAAAAAGAGTGAAAAGAACACAAATAGTGAGCATGAATGAAGTAAAATCAGTAAGGGCAAGAAAAAGTTCTTTTGTTCCTTACTTACAAAAAAACACAACTTTACAAAATGTCTCAGTTTATAAATTAGCTGTAAATAAGTCATTGTTGTATTCCACACTTTGTTCATGTTTCTTATGTGTTCACTGTTAGATTGTAGATTTGCAAACAACGGGTGAGCTTTTTTGTCAAAATAACTTAATGCTGAGCTCATGTATGATTATTATAATTAATAACCTTTAAACCTTTTTAACCTTTTAAACACATTTTGTCTGAAAAGCACACACAGTAGCTGCACCCTCCCTCTTCACGTCTCATGTGAAGGAGCAGGGCCGGAGTTGTGGTGGGATATGCAAATCCAGTCAGCCTGCCCCTTTAGGCAGTAGAGCAGCACACTTTCACTCACAGAGCACTCTGAGTCAAGCCTACACAGCAGGTCCAGCGCATGGAGCTCCAACTTTAGAGACACTTTTGGCTTGTCCCTCTGTCCCCCTCCTTCTCCTCTTACTGCACACCTTTGTGTTGTTTTCCTTGCCCCCTCTCCCCTCCCTCTGGAGTCTCACTAGTTTCCCTCTGCTCCGTCCTGTGTGCTCAGAGGGCAGTGAGCTCAGTGAGGAGGAGATGCTGCTGATGCTACAGCTGTTTGGGCTCCCTGCCTCTTTCAGGACCCACTAAAGAAGAAGTAGAAGAAGAGGACAACACTAAACAACTTCAAAACAGAAGGGTCTACAACTTTCATCTTTCTTTTGGATTCTTTTTATTAATTTAGGCTTTGACAAAGAAACACAATGAGGACCAAGTTGTGTCAAATGTTGGCTCAGTTGTTTCTTCTGGGAACAGTGTTGTCTTTGGTGCACAGTAAAGGGACTTTTTATGGAACCCATGTCAATCCTTTCTATGGAAACAGATACAATCTGTACAAGGCTGGACTCAACCCTCAACACACACCAAATAAGCCAATGACTCGTCACAAGTAAGTGCTTCAGTCTGTATTGCTTTTAACTGTATCATTTAGTTACAAAAAAGAACCTCTTTATACTATGTGTCTTCAAGGAACAGGTGAGATGCAGAAATATGGTTTTGGTTATGGACTTGGTAACAGATCCTTCTGTTTAAGTCTGCCTCACAATCAGCCCCTGTTTCTGTGGTTTCACACCTAAAAGCATCTGTGGTGCAAGATAAACATTATACAGCAACAATGACATGGAGATAAAGACATTATTCTGGTCTTTACCATGCAGCTTGATGACACAATTATTGATCCTTCTCAGCTGCAATGTGCACTGACTGGAGAGTACAATCAGAGGCAAGGCTTACAGTGTAGAACAGCTGGGCATACGCTGCCAGAAGGGAGTGGCCCCATAATCTCAAATCAATAACCAAAGCAATAACACAGTTGTCCCAGAGGGTGCATTATAAAATAATAAAGAG
The DNA here is from genome assembly GCA_024416835.2 of Perccottus glenii. NCBI lineage: Eukaryota > Metazoa > Chordata > Actinopteri > Gobiiformes > Odontobutidae > Perccottus > Perccottus glenii. The sequence continues at coordinate 15,636,833 of CM044555.2, read as the reverse complement.
CTGTTCTTAATCAATGACCTGTAAATACTTTTGACTGACAGTGTCAGGACAGTCAGACCATCTGAGGATTGAGGAGAAAAATTGTTTAAGAATATATATTGTCTGGAATGTTTGGCCCAAGGGTTTGACTTTCTTGCGGTCTATTCTCCCTTGTGCTTTTTTGCTTCACTTCCCATGAGAGTTTAAACTGGGGGGTCATTTACCTTCTGTTTCAACAAGCCACATAAGATTATGGCTCTTGGATTAATCCATAGCACTAGGATGGACCTCAGCATCAGCCTCACTTTAGTTATTAGGGTTAGGTCTGGAAATTGGTTTATTTTCTCACACATTTTTATCCTAAGCAATACTCTATCACCAGATTCAGTTTTCTAGTCACTGCAACTTACTTGTCACATGGAAAACTTCACTATTGATTTCACATCAATGGAAGAGGTTTACCATCTGGTGTGAAAATCTAGCCTGGGACAGTGGCACCATATTCTTTATTTATATCCACACATACCAAATTATGACAGCTATATTACAGTGAGTGGACAGAACAGATGATGCTTTTTAAAAGCCCAATAATGACAGATGGTCAGTCACATCTTGTAGCTGGTAGCAAAGTGTATCTGGGAGTCCAAGTCTAGTGTTTATAAAAGCAGCGCTGACCCTTGTTGAACACATTGGCCCCTAGGGACATGCCAGTGTCAGACCACCACCACCACAGATATATGAGCTCAGTTGTTGTGGTCTGCACTGGTCAGTGGAAATAGAGACATAAAAATAACATATGCGCTAAGACACGCTGCTTTCTAAGTACATGTCCCAAGCAGTGTCCACATGTTTATTTGTTCTTGGTAAGAGTTTTGCTTGTAAATGCTGAGCAAAGCTGTTGCATGGACCAAACTTGCATTTACCCTGACATATCAGAAGCATTCTTAGCTTTTGGCGCACCACAGCCTTTTGTTCTTCCTGATGAATTATTGTCTGTATTTTAAGTCATTGCAATTATTAAATACAACCACTGGCTGCTGTTAAGAAATATTAGCCCCCCCAGAGAAAAACAGCAATACTTAAGTAATGTTATAATGTCTGCCAAGGCCTTGTTGCTTAATAGTGAACAAAGATAATGAAGTGTTTCATCATAGGCATCGGTCATCGAAGAATGAAACTATAACTCAGTAACTTCACTCAAAACTTTGGCTAGGTATATCACAGTAAAAAAATGTATATTACATATATTTATAGTTTATCTGGTTTTACTATTTATAGGTATGTGTTTGGGTAAAATTAACATTTTTGTATTATTCTATAAACTACTGACAACCTTTTTCCCAAATTCCAAATAAAATATTGTAATTTAGAGCATTTATTTGCAAGAGGATAGTGATGACTAAGTTTTTTTTTTTACTTTCCCATATTAAATAAAATTTGGTTCAGGTGATCACCTAATCAGCACCTCATTCAGTAGAATGAGATGTGCCTGTGTTGGGATTCAACAGACATTGGAATGACTTCCATACCATCCACTTTGTTGAGGTGCTGATTGCAAAAAAGTGGTCTAAATTTTTTCCAGAGCTATATATATATATATATATATATATATATATATATATATACTACTGTGCTGTTATTTTGAAAACCTTTCTAAAATTTGTTTATCACAGACATATTCATCTAAAGGGATGTTGCTTATTGTTGCTGTGTTTGTCAAGTGCAAAGAACGAACAGCTGCTCACTGAATCCCTAATCGCAGTTAACACATTCCTGCCGTTGCTGTTGAAATCTCAAAGCAGAACATCAAACACATTTAGGATTCTCACAGTTCATTCCCTGCGTCGCAAGTTAAACCCAGGATTAGGTCAGCGTATCGTCATCATGGTCACTGTGAAATTACTTTAGTATAACTCAATTATGCCGCATGTCTTGCTTCATAAGATTAGACTTGTATCCAAGGGCTTTTCTGTGATGTATGGGACAGAGATCAGAGGGTAAAGGTCACAAAGTTGGAGGAGGTCAAATGGTCATCACTCGTTGTTGTAAGTTTGTGGCACATGTCCAGTGGTGGGGTCACTAAGGCTGGCTGGTAAACTCTGGTCTATGCCACTGACCTCTCAGTTGGCATCACTTTGAAATTTAGGCAGAGCAGAAGAATCTGATACTTGACCTGGCAACATAATACAAGACTGAGAGGTTAATGGTTTAGTTTTAAGCTAATACTTCTGGGGAAATTAATGACCGTGAGGTAATGCTATGGGGAAAATGTCCTAAGACCTTGATCCATAGATAGCACTATACTAGTATTGCTGAGCTGTGATGTCACCCAAAAACAGTGTATAAGAAGTTCATTGGACCAGATGTGATCACAATTGGAAAAATGGTCACAGTTCAGAGATCTAGCAATATAGCTAGTGATGCTAACAATGAGTCAAGTACTGCAGAATCTCACAAATCACACTGTAGAGGGTTTGGCCCACTGTCACATGTAAAATTGTATCATTTTTATGCATTAAAATAGAATCTGAGAGTACATTTTGGAAGCTAATGGCAGGTGATCAAACATACCACTCAGCTGTGGAGTGACCTTTGTTTTTGCATTTGTCTAATTGAGCAATAATCTACACATAGATTTCCAAATAATGCATAAAATCGTTTTTATTGTGACCTCATTCATCCTCAAACAATAAGTGAATAAATTTAACCCCTAACAAGTGCAAGGAGCTGTTCTCAAATAAAGCAGATTATATGCTTGGGAAAAGGCCTGGGGATAAGTTACCATTGTGATTTTTCACTATCCGTCTTTGAGCTGCTTACTGTACTCCAAATAAAAATACACAATAACAACATACATTTGTCTCTGTGCAACAAATGTAAGGTCTATGGTGTGCCTTTAAGCTACAATCATTTCTGGCTTGGAGCTGGCCATGTCTGTGGATGACAGAATGATCTTCTTTGTCCTGAATCTGGGCTCTTCCCTTTAAGGTTAATCAGTAGCCACAAGAGCAACCTTTAGTTGGCCAGAAATAGGCTTCATGTACAGTTTATTGAAAGCTATGGGCTTGGGAGGAGAGTTGTTAGTGTTATAAGTCCTATTAAATACGGTGTGGTTTCGTATCTGGACCACTTTGGTCATAAATATGTCAGAGGCAATCACAGTGGGCCTGGGTTCAAACAGTCAGGGAGCCTGCAGGTGAGAAAGGCATCAGTAATGAGAAAGGTGAACTAAAGCAAATAGCGGTGAATCTGAAATCTATAATACAGTATGAAGTATAGTAAGTGCAAAACCAGAGCTGGTATGCTTAGATAATCAAACAGAGCTTACCTGAACTTTGCAGATCTTGCAGAGCCAAGTAAAAAAAAATGAATGAAGCAGGAGTTTATGTGAAAAAGGCGGTGGATGAAAGATGAGTTTTGGGCCGAGCAGAGGGTGGAGGTCTAGCAGCAATAATATTTACCGAAACCCTCCACGTGAGAATATGAGATGGGAATTCTCCTTTCCCCCTGGGAGTTTGTGAAAGGATTTAGAAACTGTAATGCTATTGAGGAAATATTCACAGCGCGACCAGAGCAGCAGTCAAAAAATGACGTGCTCCGATGACAAGACAAAGACAAAATTTGATAGTTTAAGAAGAAGATATTAGAGCGGGGACAGAGTGTTGGCTGCACTGTCCTGTTTAAATGTCTATTGGGGAATTGATTTGGGAGCATTACAGTGTGGTCAGGTAAGGTCTCCTGATTAGACTTAGTAAAATCACTTGGGGTTGGGTGGACCAATCAGGGCGTGAGTTGATATTTGATTTGATTATTGGGAGTTCCTTTGTATATGTTTCTTGTTTGGGATCATTTTCCTTTCCCCAATCATTGTATTGAGTGATAAACTTGCACCAAAGCTTAGGTTTTATGAGGGTTAAGTGGGTTGCTAACCTCCCTCTTAAGTGACTTTCTCTGCACTTCTATTTCAAGGTTACATCCGACCAGATGCTTGTCTTTCTTGTAGGCAAACGTCTTGTCATGCCTTTGCCGTAGCTGCCCCACAGCCATACTCCACAAAGCCATTCTGTTTGCATCATTCTATGTTGGATGTTTAATCCATCTTGCCCTATTAATCACCTGTGTTAATTAAAGCTGTATTTAAAACCGCAACATACAGAAACAGCAACATTATTTCAATTACTCACTACAAGAATAATACTGCATAAACATACAAATCCCCAAAATAATCTTTGTACACAAAAATATAATGTTACGTTTCAAGACACTTTTAAAACTGATGTGTTTTCTTATCCTACTGAGATGCTTTGTCTCTGTGGTTGTAAGGTAAATCAAGCTCTGAGCATTGTGAGTTGTTGAAGTGTGGATTACTATCTCTCAAGTCAAAGCTTACAGCATGTTTGGCAAAGATCTGTTTTCACACAACAGAGGAGATGACCTGCTGCTGGCCTGTGCAACAGTGCAGTGGGGAGAGGACTTATCTCAGCTCTTCGATCTCAGTCTCTCAAGGCCAGGTTTCCTGAGTCTGTACAGTAAGGTGCAGAGGATAAAATGTCATTCACAGACCCAAATGACATTGACAGGTCTGTGAAAGCAGAGCTTAGCCATGTGCACATGGACCTTATTTTCTTTGTACATCTGGATGTTAAGGAAGGCTCCTCCACAGATATAAACCTGACAAACAATGAACATGAAACGTTAGTGCCTTCCACTAAATGATTTTCTCTTTGAGTAAAAAAATACTTTTACTTGATCACTGATCCCTTGACCTCTTTCTCCAGCTCAGTTACAGCTCAGATCTTTCAAGCTTGTTTGTGCCATTACCTATGAAGAAATATCAATAGGGACAACAATCTGTATGTGCTGTCAGGCTGCAGCCAAATTTACTGTCATAGTTCTCCATAAATATGATGTAGTCGTACTCCTATGTGCCAGAAGTGACACCTATGTGTATGAAAATGAAAAATGGTTTTGGCATTAAAAGCTTGATGTGTTCACTCTTGAGCATATTGAACAGCAGATGAGAGCAGAGGGAGTGATCGGTGCTAATCTCCCACTGGGATTGTTAAGCACTGAGCCAGCAGGTGGGGATGTTGACAAAAATATGCATGACAGCAGCACTGAGAGAGTAAATGAATACAGTATTGAGAAACTTTGTCTGTGCTTAAAATGTTATACAATTGACCACATACACAATGATTCTACAACTGTAGACCTAAAAGATAGCTCTTTTGATATACTACACTGGCTAAACCTCACTAGACGCAACTTGAGCTTTCTGTCTACTACATGCAATGATTCATTGTAAGTGTGCAGTATAGTGTGATCATTGCCACCCGCTGCACTGAAATAAGAGGAGGATGTCTGCAGGATACAGTAGACTGCTTTTATATGTCATTTTATCTAGGTCTAGGATGCTATTTACAATGTGTGAAGGTTACGGTTCTAAAATTGGGGATTTCTGTGCGACTAGTTCTGTAACTATTATGTTAATGCTCGGTTTTTATTTTATTCTTAAAAATAAATGCAGAACATAGCACTATTCAGCTATTCAGAGGCTTCAGGAACTATGCGAACATACAGTAAAGGATGAGGGCATTTTCCATTAATGTACAGAGCACGCATAGTAAATTATAATTAGTAACTAATCCCTAATATGACACTGGAAATATAGCAATTAAGTATTTAAATGATCAAATAATATATAAAAATAAAATCACCTGCACTGTCCATTAAATAGTCAAGTAAGGGTTTTAAGAGCCTAAAGCAGGGGTGGGCAATTATTTTTCCTCAAGGGCCACATTAGAACATGGGACTCTGGCGGAGGGCTGGGCCAACACAGGGAACTCACCTATGCTCAATACAAACATGTTTCTTTTGCCTATAGTTTAAAGTTTGAACTATAGGCAAAACAATATGTTCAATAAATAATTGTATATTCAGCACCACAGAAGAGCTGCACCTCCTCAGTTTTAGATTCACTCTTCACAGTTTGTTCTAAAAACCAGTGAAAAGCTTTACGAAAGGTTAACGTTTGGAGCATGTTTCAGTCGAATCAACTCTCTGCAGAATATCGAAGTGGAAAAATAATGCATAATTGTTTGCCTACCCCTCGCCTAAAGGCCTCCCATCACACCACATCAGTTCTGGTCATAACGACCACTTCCTCCAACAGCTCATGACCTGGCAGCATGTTGTCAGGCTCATATGAAAGGAGCTCTGTCACTGGGACCCCGCCCCCTTCCTTCTGCTGCTATTAACATATGTCAGCAGAGTCGGCACACACACTTACACACACACCTTACTATCAACACAGCTGGTGATTTGCAGAAAGCAGCAGTCCACTGGTTTCTCAAGATTGTGACATGCTCTACTGTCTGTTAGCCCACTGAATATGTTAACTTGGCATGCACACCCTACTCGGCCCCCTGTCTCCTGCCCACTCCTCAAAACGCTTCTATTTGTCCAGAAACAGCTGTGGAGCAAAGCTAAGTACTGTGTTGCTAAATGCTCCCCTTTGGATGGGAGAAACTTCACATGTGAGCCTAAAAACGCGTAACATCGTTTCCTGTGTTGCAGAGAGAGGCCAAGGGAACATTAAGCAGTTGCTATAGCTGCACTGGCAATGAATAGAGCTCAAAACTGTTCAGCCTCAGTGTGACGCAAAGTAGTTATACTGAAGCTATTATGTGTTGAACTCAGGACACATATAAACACTTCAAGAATTGAAAACAGCCATGGTAAGTCAGTAGGGATCAAAAGGCAAAGATGGCGCAGAAACATCAGTATTCACAGAAAAAAGGTCAAATAAAAGTCATCAGTTTTTCTTAACATTTATCACTTCATCTAAATAGGTGCGTATTTCCTCCCATGTTTATCATTGTACCGAATAAAAAGCATTTGATTGATGCCGTTGAGGGCTGCTGTCTATCTAGTTAAAATGTATTATATAAACTAATATATTTAGGTAAATATATGAGTCACTGGCTGTTAATGTTTTAAAGGATGTTGATATAAAGATATGCTGATGAATCTCAGCAGCTGCCTAATTGTGGTCACTCTTCTGTCTCCATAGAAACCACTGTGCCTATGTGGTCCAGAAGAACGTCACATGTATTATGCAAGATGGAGTAACCCCTTATGTCAAGGCTGAGTACACAACAAAGTGTATCTGGGGCCAGAAGTGTCCTGTTGTCATGTAAGTGCTTTGAAGCTGGATCAACAGCTCAAACTAAAATACATGCAGGAACAAACATTTAGAGGATCCAAAGATTAGCTGAAGAGTCAACAAAAGCAAATTACTGCTTATAAATACTGCCCTCTAGTGTCAGCAGCATGCAGTGTTTTAATGTTTGCATAATAGTTAATTTGCAAAAACAGATAAACGCCATTATAGAAAACAATTAACTGAGGCTTGTAATTTATTCTTTGCGTAGTGCTGTTTTCAAAGCCCAAATCCATTTGAGGGGTCCTAATTGGTCAACGCAACTCAACTTTAGTTTGACTGATATTACCTAACAAATAATAAAATAATTTTTTAGAAAATTTATAAAAACGGAATTATCTGTTTTTACAAAGGAATTTAAACAGTGTTTCTATAAAAAAAGATTTAATAACAAATTTATTTAATGACCTTTTTTTTCTTCAAACCATGTTGCTGATTTGCTAATACAGAGTTGTTTAATATTGGCTTCTCTGTAGTTAGCAATAATGAAACACAACAGTTTGTCTCTCTGCATCTGTCACAGAACAACACACATGAATCTATGTCATGACAAGAGACTTTGACTCACAATCAAAAGGGAATTTGGATCAAACAAGTTAATACTGAAGTTTGACGCTGACCCTAGTTCAACCCACATCATTTACATTACACTTATTCTTAATCTTCAAATCCCCCTGTAATCTGTTTAATCCCATAGCCAGCAACTTCATCCTTTTGTTTCTGCTCTGTACCTCCCATCTTCTTATCCACTATCAGGACCCTTTCTGTGTAACAATCACATTTTAAAAGAAGGCAAACTATTTAGATTTTTGTTTGATACAGGTACAGGACAATATACAAGCCAAATTACAAGGTGGGCTTTAAGACTGTGACAGAGCTTGAGTGGCGATGTTGTCCTGGCTTCTCTGGGGAAAACTGCATTGATGGGCCCACGTCAGGGCCTGATGTAATAATGCCACCGTTTAAAGGTGCAGCTTTACCCCATCACCCGGGGATAAAAGGCTTCCCACATGGCCCTCGGCCACCAGTGGATCACAAACCTGAGGGAGGTCAGTTGGAACCAGGAAAACCCATTCCAAGTGTCCCAGACCACAGGCCAATACCCACAGGACAGCTCCCTGCTGGTGCTGGGAAACCCAATTTTGGTGAGTTATTTTGGAAACAATAAATATAATCTACTTATATTAAGAGTGATAATATAAAAAAAAATCTATTACATCAGATCATTTATTCTTTTGTCATTGTCTAGATACAATATTATTTAGGGTTTAATCTCCCATGTAGTTTTAAACCAGTTTTTAAATGAATCTCCTCTCCAGTTTATGTTGCAGTGACTAAGCCTAAGACTAAGACTAAGTTTGATTCATAAAACAGGAATATCAGGAGTGACCGGCGAGCGCTTAGATCGGATGGAGGAAGACCTGCGACGCCTCTCCGAGGGCTTGGAAACTCTAAATGGGGCGGTGGCTGGAATTGAGGAGCGCCTGCGCACCTCTCTCCGAGAAGACACAAACAAAATCCTGGTTTCCCTGCTGCCTAACGCTCCCCGTACTCCTGACTCAACAGTGGGATTTGGTGTGATCCCAGATGGAACTCCTGATGGACTGGAAGGCCAGGAAGGCTTCAATGGATTTGGAGACTTGGCGGGAAGGGTAACAGAAGTGAGGGAGGAGCTGAGAGCCAAGACTCACATTTTAGAGGAGATCCAGGTATTGTGCAAAGATCAATTGTAGCCACATAATTTAGGTCTTTTATTTGGTTTGACTATTACTATTGTACTGTGCCTGTCTTTAGGGAATGGTTCTGGGCCATGACGGCCAGCTAAAGAAGTTGTTGGATGGAACCAGAGGAAGGCCTTTCCCTGGCTCTACTCCTAACATTGAAGAAATCCTGAATACTAAGCTAGCTGGAGTCCGTAATGAAATTCTGGATGGCTTTGAGCAGCGCTTGACAAGTCTAGAGAACCACTGTGAGGAGAAGATCAGTGAGGTACAGAGGCAGTGTCACCGGGAACACATGAATGGACAAGAGCACATGCAGCAGTCTTTGGATGGACAGGAAACTGGACTCAGAAAAGAACTGGGGTCTTTGCAGGCTCAGATCCAAGGCCTAACCCTCACTGAGAGCTGCTGTGGACAGGTAACTTTATTTAAAATTGTTTCTAGGAGTGTAAAATGTGTGTAAGTTATATTTATTCTATTGCCAATCCACATACATAAATTATTCCAAATATATTTGCATAATCTGGGCTACTTAAGGAGCTTACATAAGCTTAAGAGGTAAAAAGTATAAGAAGTTCTATTCAATGTCTAATGCTTAGCTTATACCCAGCAAGATAGTCCAAGCTGATTGTTGGAGATTTGCATTTTTATAACCTTTGAACATTTTATTTGTGTGAGGGCTTAAACTGTGAATTTTCTTTTTGCCCCTTACAGGTAAACAGCCTTTCCCAGCGGATGCTACTGTTGGAGGATTCTGTTAAAGGCTTAACCGAGTCCCAGAGACAGCTCCAAACAGCCCTCACGGACCAGAACTTCCATGTTGAGACCCTAATTGAGACTCGACTTTTGGACATAGAGGGCCGCCTCAATACCACTGAGGGTGAAGCCAGTACAGTTGCTGGACTTCCCGGTGGACTGGATGGCTTTAAGACCATGCTGGAGGACAAATTAAAGACCCTAGAGGAGAGAGTGTTTGTAGCTGTGGAGGAGCTGAGTAATGCCACTGCCCCAGCTCTTCTCGAAGGTCAGGTAATCCCAGCACTGGAGATTGAGTCTGTAAAGAGGCGCGTTGAAGGAGAGCTGGGCGGCATCCAGAAACAGTTGATAGAATTGGAGCATTTGTGTACCTCCTCTTGTGCCCACTCTACCCCACCAGCAGGGGGCATCAGTGGCAAAGTGGACAAAGACTGTGAGAATGTGGAGAAAAAAATGAATGGACGCTTAGACACCCATTCGAACCAACTGGATCAGCTGAATAATACCTTACAAAGCCTGCTGTTCCACATCGCCCAGGAAGACTCAGAGGGCGTCATTAGTGGTGAGATTACACTACTCAAAGTCAATATCAACTCAGTGAACCGGACTCTCAAGGGTCTGAAGGACTCAATAAGGTTCATTGCAAGCGAAGTGGGACATGCTAATGTCACATGGGAGCAGAAGGAACACCAACTAGTCAACCAGGTGCAAGGAATCACCAAGCTAGTGGGTCACCAAGCATCCCTTCTGGGAGCTGGGGAGAGGCGACTGGCCCAGCTGAAGGGAGAGCTAGTGGCATTAAAAAGACGCCTTTCTGGAGAACTGCAGGGCTGCAAGAGCACAGCATTGGAAGTAAAGAAAGAAGTGAAGGAGGTTGACAGTAGAGTGAGCCAGGTAGAAGGCCAGTGCAATGGCATGGGAGAACTGGCAGAGCACCTGGAGCAAATCCGAGCCGAACTAGAGAGACATTCAGACTCATACCTGGCCAAAGTGAATGGTACGCTGACCGTCCATTCAGAACAACTGGCCGAGCTTAAAGACGAGGTCAAAGACTGTATTGCCAAGGAAGCAGCTAAAAAAAAAGAAGACAAGTAGCATCTGTGCTACAGAATAGTCAATAGAGACACGTGTGTTACTCATGATCTCAAGTGACTTCCTCTGCTTCTCTCTTCCCTCTTTCAAACCCTATCTGCACAGATGCAAATGAACTAAACCAATAAAATCTTTTTTCCCCATATGCTTCCCTCCCCACTGCTTCAGTGCTTCCAGATGTCTCGAGTATTATGTTCGGCCATGTGAAGAGATGCAGATCCCGATTGTGGAGACACACTATGATTGCATTTTAATGCTTTGTTTTTATATGGGGCATTTGTTTCTTTGGATCATTGTTTTTACTTTTTAATTTATATGAAGTGACTGCATTGTTATGGTGATAAGCTGTTTGTATTAGATATGTAAAATTGACAAGCAAATTGAATATGAGACTAATACGCTGCTACGGGTTTCTACTGACAAGCACACTCAACCTTGTGTGGACACTTTAAGAATACTGTACTTTCAACTTGGTGCTATTTACTTTTTGTTTAAAATGATGTGTATTTGCTTTAATGTCCTCCATCCCAGTGACTACAAATCACAGTTCATATTTTGGTAGATGGAAAAAAAATAAAATCTCGAAACAGTGGGGGTCTTTCTGTGAGGATATGTCCACACAAATAAATGACCTAGCATCCATGCTACATTTCAGGAACCGTAAAGTAGCAGTATAATTGACCAGCATCATCAAGTCAAGTTTGGACAGAATTTTTTCATTGGATTGAATTGGCTACATACCCTTTACCATAATTCTGATACCTGAGACAGAGATAAGACTTACAAACACGACTAATGTTAATTAATTTTCTATGGAAAAATGTGGAAGCCTGAAAGGTATGTAACTATGCTGTATAAAAATGCATTGGTGTGGACATTGCCATAGATGCATAACATATTCTAAATTCTCATTTTCTTCCAAAACCTGTACATAATTATTCACTTAAAGCAGCTGAAAAACTAAACAAAAACTAGACCACTTTTCTGTCACATCCTATCTTGCCATCACAAGATTGAGACAGTACACACATTTTAAATTACAGCTAAACCCGAAGCCAGGTTGCATTGTCTGCAGATTTCACAGAATATCAGCACATAGTTTAAGACAGCAACATTTCTCACTGATTAATTTCCTGTCAGTGTTTAATGGGAACCAGAAATGTATCATTAATACTTGCTCCTCTACATATTGGCTGGGGATATGAGAGAGGTATGTGTGGGACTCTACTATTGACATCAGCAGTTTAGTCAGGAATATATTTGACGTCACAGTATTGACACAAATGTAACTGAAGCAGCCTCTTTCTAATTCTCAGCCCACAATATGGTCACATGATAAGATGAGGTCATGAGGTCAAATTGTGGCTGATGTTGAAGTGTTTATTAAGCCAAAGGTGAGGTGACTCTCAATTATGATGAATGAAGCCAACTGAAATGAGCTGCAAAATGTAATTGACCTTGCTCTGCTAAAGCGGCGTTTGCAGGGGATCTGTACAACATCAGCCTGGACTTAAAAAAAAAAAAGACTACTACTCTCTCACAAACCAGAACAGGACGAAGCAGTCACAACATAACGAAATCCAGAGTCTAGTTCTAGAAGCGGATGAAGGGGGTTGAGGTCAAGAGGATGAATACTGGATGATGAATCAGGGGAAATGGAGTGGATGTGTGGCTGGGAGACGTGGGATAACGCTGACTGACAGAATTGAAAAGACAAAGAAAAGTCACAACATGGTTCTCAGGTTTGGGAGCAACAATCTCTAGACATTTTCATTTAAAATACAGAACTTTGGCACATTTTGCATGAGTTCAACACTAATCCTGCACAAGAATTTAGTGTAGACATGAACTGATTAACACAGTCATTAATTCCAAAATAATGAAGCAGTTGTTTTTCTCCAGTTTAAAGTGCTAATTATTTATAAAATGTAAGCAATAAAAGGAAAACTGTATAACTGTGGCCAAACCAGCTGGCAGATAGGAGTAAACCCTCAGGCTCGTCAGGTGCTGAATACTGTCTCGTCCATCAGGAAGGAGCATGACACAAAAGGATTGTCCTATTGTTGGAGAACAACACATTTGCCATGAAACAGGAACCATACAAGAGCGTAATTCACAGGGACGTGGGGGGGCACAGCAGTTTAGCGTAACACTGGGTAACTCTTATACCTGAAAGCCATGACAAATGGTTACGTAACGGCTAGTGATGTTATGAATTAACGTCACATTGACACGTGGAAACGCACACACACACACGCACGCACGCACGCACGCACGCACACACACACACACACACACACACACACACACACACACACACACACACACAAGGCACACACACACACACACACTCACACACACACACACACACACACACACACCATCCCAGAAGGCACTGTTATTATTCAAACATCTGACTTAGGTACACATGAGTGCATGAAGCCCTGAATTCATGATGCCAGCATGTATATCATACAGAAGGAAAAGCTCAAAACTGGACCAAGCTAAAGGGCATTTCTTGCTGGTCACATCTCAGAGCTGAGGTTCGATAGGAGTGTCCTTCATTTTATGTCTGGTGAAAATATCCAGGCTCTTATTTGTTACTGTACATTAACAAATAAACTCTGACATGAGTATGTTTATTAATCAAATTAATATGCTATATGCGTCATTAATAGAGCTGCCCATTTTAATTTCTTGATTAGTTGACTATTTGACTCTTCTTTTACTCTGTTATCAGCTCAAATTAATGAAAAAAATAGCAAAAACCTGGTTTAGTAAGTTGAAAAAATAAAAAGACAGTTCTGCTGACATAAAGAAGGCCAGGGTGCCTTAAGTTTCTTCAGCGTAATCATCATGGATACTAAATTGTCATACCTCTGTATGTGCAATCTTCTTTGGAGCCCTAAATACACGATGTCAGCAAATTTATCAGAGAGAAAGACCACAAAACCAAAGGACATGTCTTGAAAGACTTCCTTTCTGAGCGGTCTAGAGGAAGTATTTTCTTTTGATTAAGAACTTCCCTCTGTAGATAAATAGCTATTCTGATAATAACCCTGCCTCTCACGTATTAATTAACCAACATTTGTACATAGATATTATAGATAGTTTAAATATGATAAACTAACATTTAATGACATGACTCTCAAAGAAAAATCGATTTGTAATCTCAATGGGACGTTCCTGTTTAAATAAATAAAAAAATACATATGTTTATAGGGCAAAAAAAGTTGAATGCAGAAGTTGTTTAATGAACCGTCGGGTTGGTTTATGTGCTCTCTTTATCTTTTTACCATCAGATGCAATAGGGTGCAGCCTACATTATCACACACTGACCACATTGCTCTTATCTTTCTTGTTCCCGTCAACAGAAATGTCATTAACATTAACATATAACCAGTGTGCCTTCTTTTATTTAAAGATTTTTTTTGTAGGCCTTTTTGCCTTTATTGATAGTTGACAGTAGGTTGACAGGAAACAGGGTGAGAGAGAAGGGGTTGACATTGGGCAAATGACCCGTCTGAGATTCGAACCGAGTCTTTTGTGGTCATGCGTATTTGTGCTCTACCAGCCCCCCACCCAAAGCCCCCCATGCAGTTCCAGACAGAAGCTCTGGTATAAAGGAAAAGAATGCCACTGTTATGCAACAAAAGGCCACAACTTTTCTAAAAAAAACATTTCTGGAGCAGATTGCAGTTTATTGGACTGTCTGTTGAGAAAGGTGTATTAAAACAACAAACATCATACAAAGACACTGCAGCTGACATCAAAGCCTGTGAGTGGCACACATTCAAGGGGTGGCGTGTAGATGAATTAATGTGGGCTGTATACATATGCCAAGACAGCTCTTGAGATCTTAAGAGCCAGTCCCTTGTGTGTATCTGACAGCATACCAAAGACTTGTGTTTGCCGTACTCCATTAAGATGTGTCCAGCCACGCTCCGTGTCCCTGCCAAGTCTTTCTCACACAGTTCAGACACTGTTACACAGTGGAAAGAAGAACAGAAGGTTCATTTTTACTAAATATTTTGCATTATTGAAACACAATTGCAATTTATCAGGGTAATTCCTGTTATGGCCTAGTGTGGTTTACTGTGGGAGGATGTAAACACTTGATTCCACACAAATTGTGTGGAATCATTCAAAACAGATCTGTAGAAATCCCCTTTCTGCCACTTTGTATTTTTGTTTTTGCTGTAGAGTAATTTATCAGCTGTCGCTTCTGCTCACTGGCTAAGATGTGCACTTGGATTCAGTGAATCTCAAGTGACCTATAGTAGTATATTCCAAGAATCTCATTTTGCCATCGCACTCCCTCTCTGCATCTGGTTTTAGGCGACAGGCCGGACCTTAACAAGACTCTCCTTTGTCCCAGCGGAATGTGATTATAAAAGAGGACTACAGCTGGAAAGACTGCAGATGTCTGGCAGGATGCTGGAACAATTATCTTGTTTTCTAGCAGTGGGTGTTTAAGGGGAGACGTGAAGCTATCTATATTCCTGCCTTCTTACTGTGTACAGCCATTTGCTGCTCATTTCTCATGTAGGTATTTCATCTTTGCAAGAAAATTTGAGTTTTAGAGTAACCTCAAACGCATTCTGTCAACTTCTGAAATGCAACAAAGTGACAGCAGTGTATATGTTATAAACCCCTCTCCTACTGTTAGCACATTTTGAGTGTGTGTTTTGTTCAAATAACAATTCTCTTAACAGTAAGTATGCTTGTGTTTTTATATAGTGCAGAAATATAACCACAGCATTAATACTACAGTATAATAGGAAATGGGGCAAACCACATTATCAGGAAACACTGTTCACACTGTGAAAGTTTCTTTTTTATTATCGGTGTACTTTGACAATAACAATGATGGTATAAAAGAAAATCTCCATCATACAAATTTCAATAATCAAAAGTAATATGCCAATACATAAACGTATACACATTAGGCTGACATCAAGTTTGACGAGTTCAAATGGCTTCAATTCAAGGAGAACATTTCCTCCTTACAATCACATATATTTGTAAATTTAGCTGTCTTTTTATTTTTATTATTATAGTTTATTTTCATACAAAAATGTGTAGATTTTGGAGTGGGTTGTGTCACTGGTTTAGGTGCCATGTTTGACAGAGTGTAAGCATATGGTGCTTTTGGCCTATATCTCATTGTTTTCTCCTGAACTTACCCGAGAACTGGAACAGTCCAAGAGACGTCAGTAGGAAGCCCAAATCTAATGGCTGATTTATTCTTGCCATGATACGCCTCGTTGACACCCACAGCGTGTCTGACCTTGTGAGGCATTTATTTGATAAGTTTTTGCAAAACAAGAAGAAGGTGGTACTGGGACATATTCATGTTCTCACTAGCACTTGAAATGGCACCAGGAACATTTGTCCAAAACCCATCCAAAGCCTTGTTCTTTAGCATCTGTAGTGATTTAAGACCTTATCATTTCTAAAACACTACACACAACAATATTTACAATATGAATTTAAACATTTTTCTCATAAAAAAAAATTAAATTAAAACTTAAGTGGAAAAACACTGCAATAAATTAAGAATCTTAAGGCTGCCAGTTTCATCGGGAGCCTGATAAAAATGGCACCGTCATTAGAACTGGCACTGAATGGATCAGAACAGGTGAGCACAGGTTTTAAGATCTAATCTATTTAGTGAGTAGCAGGCCTGGTTTTCGTCTACAATTAAAATAATGTTTCGGCATGCTCTTATCACAAATGTATTAGAAATTACAAGCTGTCTTTTTGTTTTGTTTTGCCGCAAGATAAAAACATGCTGTTGTTCACCCTTCTCGGAAGTCTCATAAATTATTTAGATAAGATGGTGGCTGATGAAGCTGCCTGTTCTACATTGCAAAGAAATTATCTAGATTGTAACTGGTAAAGGTCATTGTCTGACATTTACACTAAAACCATTTGGCTTTTGCCATCTAGCTTTTAATTTAAAGCAATGAAAATAAAAACTAATTATGTACAGAATGATGAGTGGAAAGAACAAAAAAAAAAAAAACACACACTGTATTATCAGTGTAGAACCTCTAAATGGAGGAGGATTATAAGGTCTAACCATTTCACTCAACACACATGGAAAAGAAAACTCAAACACATGCTTTGCTGGGTCCATGTCTTTCACTGGGCACCTCTTAGTGATTGGCTATGAGGTAAACACGTGCTTTTGCTCATGGCATTGAATCAAAATGACTACTTAGCTTCATCACGAGATGACAAGGCAACAGCTTTACAAACACAGGATATAGTATATTCTACTTGCATGCAACTGAAAAAGCTGTAATAGAGATATTCTTGGTAGTGATAAGGATTTTAGATAAAGGTCCAGCACGTACAAAGAAACTATCTCAAAAAGAGCTCTGAAAAGTCAGCACCATTGATTATCAATTAGTACCCGAGGTGCTCAGTGAAGGCAGGGACCACTAGCGTTTTCTGATTAGGCGTCTTGCTCTTCCTGTGGTTGTCACACAAAATGGCTTTATCTCCTGGTTTACCAGATTAATACCCATCAGGCTGAAGGGGCTGGTCCATTTCATCAGAAGAGCGCATCATAAAATGGAGCGGCCCCTATTTTACCTCACAATCCCACACAAATTTAACTACAGGTTTCAGTGCATCTAACACAGTCTGTCATACGTCACCTACATCATTATCACATCAGCCACAAGAAAAATAAAACTCAATTACACAAAATAATTCTTAAAAGAGCAAATAAATAAAATGAGGTCCAGCCTCTTATTTCATTGTGGTAACACAACAATTAGCCACATTTTCCCCCAAAAGATACATCTTAGAAATGCATACAAGGCGATTTGTGTGAAGTAGCTGCATGACTAGAGGACAGACAGTGATGACAAGAAGAGTAATCTTTTATAAAAGGATTTAGGTTTGCAGTATTGGGATATATTACTCAAAATCAACACTGTCAAACGAACAAATCAAAGAGGAACATTGTTGTGTACTGCTGTTGGTCTACTACATGCCTATTTGACAAAAAAATCTATTCAGAATTATTCCCACAGGCTGACAGTCTGGCCGAAAGCCAACAAGATAATAAGTGGTTGATCGCCTGATGTTTTAGAAAAGTACTCTTTTTTTTTTTTCTTTCCTATCCATCTGCGTCCATTAGAAAACAATAAAAGGCAATGGTTGTAGAGGAGATACATTTTTTTACAGCAGCCACAGAGAAGTGAGGCCTGGCAGATTATTTTACAAATGCAAGACAAATGGAAAATTATCAAAGCAAAAGCTTTGGTAAACACCAATGACAACAATCAAGTATTTTCTACCTCCAGATCTTCTCCTAAAATGAAGGCGAGTAGACATTAAGGATGTGGGACCTAAAAATAACATTCTCACTATCCCTGGACTGTATTTACACATCACACTCACATTAGGCCCAAAGCCTGTTGGCGACACTTTGAGCATTGACAACATGACACCAACAGGCCATTTGCATAGCTCCCTCTTCTATATACACAGACATGCACTCAGCTTCTAAACGATGCATGTTTGCTTAGGCAAAGGTGTGTTCAGTGGAAGGTTTGCATACACAGTCAGTCCTCTGAAGTCCAGTGGGTGCATGCTAGCACCGTGCTATTGCAGCTGTATAGTGAGGAAGTCAGCGCTAAGTTCTGCTGTCCAATATTACAGCACATTATTGCTAACATGATACAGTCACTTACAGGCCGCCAGAACATCCAATGACCTACGCAAACATAGGCATCACATTAATTTAAATGGGATGTTTAAATGGAAACACTAGTTGCTAGAGATATAAATATCATCTTAACATAGAATAACCTATTACATTAATAACTAATAAAACACTCACTCAATTCCTATTTTGTTTCTCCGTTACATTTGGCATACTGTCTGCAGAACCAGCTGCAAGAGTCCACTCTTATTCCATTGCTGTGTGTATGGGTGCATGCAAATATTTTCACGTTTACTGCAATTGTGAAAGTAAGAATTGCAAGAGCAAAACTTCAATCGAAGCCTTGGGACCACGCTCATGTCCATTAAAGTGTAATGTGTGTGTATGTATGGTGGCCTATTTTTGTTTTTATAAAACAAGTACAAGGACAGGGCTAATAATTATGCCAATGAACAAATGGATTCTGAAGGCCAAAATGGTGTGAAAGGCATGTGGAGACTGATAAGCTCAGATGAGTGGAGTGATGGACTGTGGCACATACAAGTGCAGCATTAATCCCTATTTTCTTGTATGATTTATCAAACTTATTTGGGTCATCATTTTTTGCATACAAACAAAATCAACAGCAAAATCCTAAACAGTGCTGCAACTAGTGAGATATGGCTGCTGTCCCAGAGGACCTTGATTCTAGTTGTTTTTGTTTTTTTGCAGTCCGGCTGTGTGTACGTCAGTAGTCAGCTACAGGTGAAAGTTGTCTGTTGAGGCTGACTGTGATGTTGGTGTACAGAGGCTTCCTGTACACTAGGGGGGAGTAGTTTAAGTTGTTGAGCCCATCAACTTTCTGCCTCTCCTTAGAATGGCGCAAAAGACTATACCTGTAGGAAAAGAACAGCATATTAATAAAAAGTAGGTTTGACTGAAGACTGAAGCAGGGCAAGATTGAATCTGTAACAGCACCAGTGATGGCAGGAGTCTTAAGTCTTGTGTTTGAGACCTAGCAAGACCGACTAAAATATGCCCAATCAAATCAATTTATTTATAATAATAATAAAGTAAGAAAGAGGTGAGAACTATATAATGTAAGCTATCAAATAGGTTTCATGACTCCAGAAATTCTCAACTCACGCAAACAATATGTCTTTCCTTGGTGTGATTTAACCACAGTTTAGAGCTATTTAAGTGTGTTTATGCCAAATACTATTCATTTGTTGAACTAACTGAGAAAAGAGCAAACGCATGATTGAAATGATTTAAAGCATATCACATGCAAAGTCTTTAAAAAATTCAAAACTCTCTCAAAGCCACTGCTTTGGCATTTCATGTGACTGGCTTACATCACATGAGCCTAAGCCCCACTCCAATTATCAGCTTCCACTTTTATCCAAAGAGTGTGTACTAGTGACACCAACCTCCCAAGGAACTGGGCTTCTCCGCGATGGTGATGTGGAATAGACTTGTAGCGTCCCTGCTCTCTGTGTGGCCTGCTCACTGTGTAATTAGCATAATGCAACCTGTAAAAACATTAGTCCTTGTGAATCCATAATGAATACAGCCGATTTGTCATTATCATAGAAAACACAGTTCACAAATATATTCATAATGCTATATACATAGCAAACATATTCATATAGAAATTCATTAGGCCATTATTAGAGAGCAAAACAAATACAGCCCACGAGCTTTGTAGGTGGATAACAACGCAGTGTGCCAAAGGCAAATAGAGAAAAAAGGAGTGTTATGTGCCAGCTGGCCTAGCCCATCTCTTGTGTGGCCCTCAAGTCAATGACATTAATAATGGTGTGGCTGTGTGTCAGACGAGTCAATGACTCTTTATGCGAATGCTTGCTCACCTGTTCCAGAGGTCATCGTCCTCGCCTCCCCAGCCCCAGAATGCATTAGGAAATCCATTAATCTGTTTGAACTGCTTCACTGTCAGACCACTGACGCCGCCAAAGAATTCATTGTACGGAAGCCTTTGAAGGACCATCAATTAAAAAAATTATTAAGAAGGGAATACATATGCTTTAAATCTCAGTGGAGACAGGGCGGAGACTTACATGTAGGAATACTTGTCGAGTTTTACTGCAAAGTGTCGAGGCATATCAGTGCAGCCGTAGTAGTTTCTGTCGTTCTCCATGAGGTGGTCAACATCATGAAAGATCAGACAGTCCCAGTCCAGGTCCTTCATGGCCTCCTTGAAGCCCACATTAAACAACATAGCTCTGTTGAATGGCTCTGTGCCCCCCTAGAGAAGTAAAGACAAAAATAAATCTAATTTTGTCAACATTATTAGCACCTAAAAATGTTCTTCTGTTGCTTGTTTGAATTTGGCAGGGTTTGATGTGAGCATACCTGCTCTACCACATAAAAGGCAAATTGGAGTCTTTGTTTTTGCAGCACAGGCACCAGGTGTCTCAAGAGTATGGGTAAGTGTTCATGTCGGTTTCTGAATGGGACTAGAATTGCCACCTAAAAATGGAGAAACATACAACACAGTCCACAATATTGCTAAGTGAGGATTGTCAGCATTGAAAACTTACAATATAAATGTAGTTTTTAAGTAATATAAGTGTAGTATATAAAATGATTATAATAGCAAAACAGCAGAAAAGAGAAAAAAAAAGCTGTCAGAGTGGTGCTCTAGGCCACTGGATAAAACACAAAGACAGACAGATGGTATGCATTCATGACAGTGAGAGAAGGGACCACAAAGCATATGTAAAGAATTGGATACATTATTTCTTAATTTAAACTCTTCAAACACTCTTCAGTATTATTTTAGGATAGATTTGTTAGTGTTGTTAGTGTTTTGGATTGGCCTTAATGTCACTTGTCTTACTTTCCATCGAGGTAAACAGTCTTTGGGTTTCCAGAAGCCTCCTAGAGTCAGCCCAGGATCTGCCTCCAGCAATGATCTCTCCACATCCTCCAAAGACACCTCACTCATGTTAACCTCAAGCTTACCCGCTGTGTGGAGAAGGACCAAAGTAGAGAACAGGGATTACACACATGCATAGTAATTGAGTCCAGCCACAGCTGAATGGCACATAAGTGCACATAAATTGCCAATCCATTAGTTACAATTACAACAGTTTGCATGCATTGTGAGTGTAATAATGCATCTCTCAACCATTTAAATGTCAGCCAAGAGGCAGCATAAAAAAATAATAATAAAATATCACTTTGAGCTTTATTGTTAGGAGGCCTGAAAAGCTTAGGAGATAGTCAAACATTAGCTATTGAACATTAAGACCAGCTGTAACAGTGTACTTACTCATAGAGGGCAACCTCTCAGGGCAAAGCTGTGAGGGGAGGTATGTTAAGTCCTCTGGAAGGTATGTGGTGGGCGGGTCATCACTATCACTCAGGTTGAAATCATAGGAATAGTCTGAAAAATACATATAGGATTGAAAAATGATGAGCCGGGACACATCTGAGGCTAGTGTAAAAGTAGTCTTACATTAGGAGGAAAACTATAATACAAGTGATGTTTTGTGTGTAAAAAAAATCTATATTATACCTGTGCTGTTGATGCTGTAAGTGCTCCTCACAACCTGCTCAAGTACCTGTGCGCCAATGTTCCTCACGTTTTCTCTTATCTGGATCCCTCTGGCTTGGACCAAGAAAAAATACTCATTCACTGTGGACACAGGGGACAAAGACACAAAGTTTAGTCCTTTTTTTCTATTATACCCAAAAGGACATCATTGAACAATAAACACACTCCTGAAATATCGTTATCTTAATATATTTGGGGAGGCCAACAAAAGATGCACACTGTTTAATAAATGTAAATTATTTTCACAAAATAAACGCAATCTCGATGTTTACAATTAAAGTTCCAAAAGGTTCTGGATGGGAAATGAATAATCCGTGGTAAGATGAGATATCCGGTCTAGTGCTAGCAGCAGTTAAAGCATGTGCACATTTCCACCTGATCTAGTCCGGACTGGTGAACCACCATAAGGAGGGCTTACCTTCCACATTCAAGGAGCTTTCATTCCACAGACACCAACTATAGGAATGTTAATCTGTGATGAAGAAGGAGGAGGAAGTGTGCACAGAAAAACACTTTTTGCATGAATTGAAAATGTAAAAAGTATCTAGGCCTTCTATGATTGAATGGACTGAAATTTTAGACATGTTTGTTAATATTTCAAAGTTATTCCTGGGCACATCAAAGACTCCAATATCGGTAAAAAACTATGGGCTTTAGTCATTAATAGACATATTTACAAAAAAGTAGCTAAAAGGAAGCATTCATCTTTCTGTCTGCTACTGCAAAATACCCACAAAACCAGACATACACTGACTGCAAGTTGTAAGATGTGAATTGAACAGCAATTACGGTTAGCCAGCTTCTCTGTAGCTTTGACAAGTTCTTCTGAACTAGGTTGGCCCAAATACAACCGCAACAGGTCAGTCTGCAAAACGTTTTCAGTGTGCAAAAACAAAGAAGGGATGTGGTTTAAATGAGTCACCCTTACTCCAGACATCTAGTTTATAAGAGCATGCACCTACATGCACGAGTAATGTAATGTAGTACTAGGAAAAGGAGATCCTGAAAAGGGATCAGCAGATTAAGTTCCTTCTTGGCACTCCCTGTACTGGCATTGGGGTTCATTTTAAAATACAAAGCCACATAGTCTTTTAAAAGCTTTACCAATTGTGGTTTTAACAATCTATGTAGACACCTCCATTAGGCAATTCATTCAGTCGCAGCAAACCATAAGTCTGCATATATGAAACTAATGTAGCAGAGCCAGAAATCCAGTAGTAATTGTGTTACATTTTCCATCACATTTATTTTGTTTAAAATAAACCGCCTAGCTTGCAGGACTAAAAACTACAGACTTCTTTTAACTGAAATCAATGTTCTCATTTTATCTCAAACATTACACTGCTGCTGGAGCAGATCTGCAGAGGATATTAAAGAAAATCAGATATTAGAACACACACACAAAAAAAGGTTTGCCATCATTGCAACACATTCAAAAGTAGAACAAGAGCCACCCAAGCAGACACATGCCTACACACACAGGCCCTGATGTACTTCTCGGGCACCATATGATGGAAAAATGCTAAGAGGCTTGGGGTGTGAGCCAGTCCTGCATGCACTGACATATTTTAACACACAGGCAACCCATTTATTTGCCCACCAGACATATGGAGATACATAAATCATGTATGTACAGATATCCCCATGTGTCACATGATATCTGAAGCTTATGAATTGTAATGTCTTAGAAAAAAAAAATGGTTGCAATTCCAAAACTACTGTTTTCTCCTTCACCTCCTACTCTTCATTAAATGTAAACCTCTAGTGAACTGGTCAGTGATGAGATATTTGTCGCTACAAACTGTGACAGAGCCAAAAACAAATGCTGTTAAAGTCCATTAACACAAACAGTGAGGAACAAGAGGATACATGTGCACAAACACAACATCCGTCACTGTGGGATGAGGTATTACCATCTGAATACCACACCCACTGTTTCTGATCCCAGCACAAACCCCCCCAGTGTAAACATCAAGCATGACAGCAGACCTTGAATAACCTTGTTCTCCGCAGCGCTCACTCGCAGAACACGCTGTCCTCATGCCAAGTCCGGCACACCTCTTGGTTGCTGCTTCTCCTCATATCTTCCGCCTTCCACTTATCTGTCCTCCTCCTATCTTCCCTCTTCATCTCAGTGTGCGGCTGTCAGGGTAATGTGGTTTGTATCACTTTGTGTCAAGTCCATTTCTCCTTAAGAAAATAAACTGTATGATGGATTGCAGGCTAACATGGACATAGAGACCCAAGCCCTGCACTATTATGTACAGTCACACAAGCAACACACTGGAGAAATACCAAACCATATCTCTGCAAGCCGTGTTTGTACCATTTGATATTTGCAATGTATATGACCTTCCGGGCTGGTGTTACAATGTCATCCATGTGTCAGCCAAAACTTCAGAGCAGCATCTGACAATAGTGTATTTCCTATGCTTACACACGTATGGTGTTCTTTTCTTAAAAAGCCTCCTATGAACAGGTGTTGAAAATTAGCATGTGTGCTATAACACTTAAACAATGCATCTGGTTAGGTCCAATGTATGCGTGATGTCCATACTGAATAAATAAATAAATAAATAAATGTCAGAGTGGTTAGCGCTCCTGCTTCACAGCAAGAAGGTTGTGAGTTCAAACACCGGCCAACTCAAACCGAGAACATTCATGTCTGCAGAACTCAAAACTACAATCACAGTGTCATTCTTCAGTGTATCCATGAAAGTATTACTTTTCATTTTGACACTAATCTACATCAATACAAGACATTTAGAAAGTGTGACAATTGTAATACAAGGTTATTTTTTGGTCCTTTTTCAAATTTGACAGTGAAGACAGACAGGAAACAAGAAAATGACATTGAGCATATGACTCAAACCGGATTAAAATTCAGGTCGCTCAAGTATGTGGTATGTGCCCATGTGAGCCACCACACATTTTAATAAGTAATATGTTGCATGATTTGGAAATATGTATATAGTATACAGTATACTGAGGGCAGCTGGAGCCGTTTCTAGAGCTTTTTGAGTCTTCTGCAGCTGTTACCCACAGTTTATTGGACTTTGCACTCTCCTTTTAAGTCGTGAATACTATTAAGCAGAGTTCACCAGACTATCCTAACAAGTACTGTATTGATTACTGTAGATTATTTATAAAGAGAAGCTTAATTAAGCCATTTAAGAGACAACATGAGGAAGTGAGGGGCTGAATAATGATGGCTAAGAATTCTTGAGTCAATATTTTGAACTTTGACCACTAATCAGCATGCAATCATTAATCATCCTTTAACTAAACAGAGGCAACAGAGGTTTCAAGGGATACTGGCTTGTTTCCCTTGAACATATGATAATGTGTAATGTATTTGAGGGACAAGCCAAATAGCTCCAGACAAAAAATGTAGCAGGACTGGAGTCATAAAAAAGGAAATGCACACAGAACCCCCCTTTTTTTTCCCTCTGAAAGGCAATTAACTTCACATTGATAGCTCAGCAGTGGGAGGTGATTGCTCCTATTCTGCACACTCCCTGATAAGAGCTGAGCTGAACTGCACTCCCCACCACTGCACAAGCGTAAAAGCTTTCTGTGTGTGCACACTGTGCCACACACCACACATACCATAGCTTTCAAGCCGTCATTCTCAGAAAGACTCGTTTTTAGTGCCAATGCATATCAGTGAGATCCACAGAGCCACACGTGCATAAATTAACAAGCAGGAAGTAGGGCAGTATGGATAACATGATAAAATAATGCCTCTCAGTAAAATAACCACTCCAAATTAGCCCTACATTATTATTCAATTAACAGCTGACTACACAAAAACATTAGCAACTACAATGACGCTAATTCCACATTACTGGCACAGCAAACGTGTGGAGATAGTCGGGTTATTGATTTTCAATTTGAGATTTTTCTAAAAAAAAAAAAAAAAAAAGTGTATGTAAAATGGTCTTTCTTGACCATTATTGGATCTCATCTGCAGAAACAGACTTTCTACCTCCTGTGACCCTCAATAAGTGATGCAGAGAAACCCTGAGGCCAGGCAGTCAATACAAGCACACCCGTGGCAGCTGGTCTGTCAATAAACACACGGTCAACCATGCTATGTGTTACACATTGCTACTACAGAAATTCCTTAAAGATGATTTCAGTAGTGTATAGAAACTGAGGCAATTAAGCTCAAGAGCAAAAATGAATGCTGCAACACAATGCCATTAACACAAACAATGAGAAGCAAGAGAATACATGTGCACAAAACACAAAATCTGTCCCTGAGGGGAGAGGTATTACAAAAACTATTGCATGTGCATCCGGGGAGACCCCCATCTGAATACCACTCCCACTGATTTCAGTAGTGTATAGAAATATAATTCATTCAAAATTACATTCACAGGTCTCTCAATGTAAAGGAATGGTTAAATTAAAGTGGAACATATTGTTTGAGTTGAGCCTAAGTGCAACAGAAGAAGTAATTGTTCAATACTATTAAATCTTATTTGCTGTAAATAACTTTATTACTAATCTGGGGAGTTCTGTGGGAAACAGTTTTTTTGGTGATGCATTTCCTGTGTGGAAAAAAAGAAAAAGGTTGGTGTAATAAGGTTGTGGTCTGACACCCACCAAGAAAGAGAAAAGGTTTTAGTGCCGTTTATTCTCTTAGAGGAACCTTCAAACAAATCTCTCTGCGTCAGCGTGCATTCCATTCAAATGCCCCGCCGAGATAAAAGCTAGTTAGTTTTAGTTAGTGAAGTTATTGGATAAAAAGGTAGACAGAATGGCATAAATTATAGAAACTGGGCACCTATCACTAAACTTATAGCGGTGATGGCGGTTTTAAATGTAGGTATTCAACCATTAATGGGCAGCCCTGACATAGCCTTGGTGTGTCAGAGTGTGCCTGTGCTTCTTGTGCCTTAGTGCGCCTGGTCAGCTGCAGCCTACGAGAACGGTTACAACTTAAGCCCACATTAAAATGTCTTTGCTACATGAAGGATCAAGTCAAAAGTAAAAGCTCACCTGCAGTGTTAAGGTCTGTGTGTGTTGTCTGAGTGCGTTGGTCTTTTTCAAGTGGATGAGTGAAAAGTAGCCCCAGTTAGAGCTCATAAACACAGCATATTTATAAATATAAATTAGGGATGCACCGAATGTTCGGCCACCGAAATTATTCGGCCGAAAATAGCCAAAAAAAGCACTTTCGGTGTTCGGCCGAATAAGTAAAAAGGCGGAAAAATTTTGCTGAACAATGGCGTTTTTAATGACGCAATCAAATAACCCGCGTAGAGTGAGAGGCCCGGGCTTTATGCAGCAAACATGTCAGCAGTGTGGAAGCACTTTAAAGTGTCAGAGAAAGAGGCAAAAACGGCCGTTTGCAGACATTGTTCTGCTGAATTGTCCAGACGGGGTGCATCTGCAAAAACGTACCTACTTCAAGTGAAACAGACCACGGAGTGAAAACAACTAAATGTGCGCTCTTAGAAGCTGTCAGCACACGATTTAGTCAGGCGGACTCAGAACCCCTGTACTGCATCGCGACTGTGCTTGATCCACGCAGTGTTGTGCCTGAACGCGTTCATTGAACGATAGTTCATGAACTCGTTCATATTTTGGGTGAACTGAACGGGCTGTATTAAACGGCTGTATAAACGTTACTGTGAACTCGTTCAGTCTGGTGTCTGTGAACGGCACGCTCTCTCAGGTTAACTTCGTTCAATAGGGTGCCAGATTTCTATAGAGCCTTCCAGGCGAAAACCCGGCTAAAACACACCGCAAACGGGTCTTAATATGTAGCGGAAAAACACCAAACCTGGCAACACCAGCCACCGTCCGCCCGCAAGCAAGCGTGACGCTGGCCATCAAAAAAAAAAAGATGGCACGCTGATAGGCTACTTGTATGGGAAATTAATTTAAGATTTTATTTATATTTTGGATTATGGTAACACTTTATAAGTAGTTTCTATTTTTAACATTAACTAACAATGAAAACCCCTTATTAACAGCATTTATTAATCTTAATGTTAACATTTACTAATACAGTATTAAAATTAAGTATCACATTTGTAATTTTTGAATTAAAAAGTATCAAAAGTGGTAGGCCTATTTGTTAAAATTGTGAATGCAGTCATACTAACATAAACTAAATATTTTTTTATTATCTTACATTAAGGAAGATTAATAAATACCATAACAAATGTATTGCTCATTGTTAGTTAAATAAATATTTTGAAATTGTATTTTTGTTATTTGATTTTTTTTATCTGAAAAGCAACACAAAATAGTAAAAAGCAAATTTTTACTATTTAATTATTGTAATGGTGAAAAAATTGGCAAAATAAATGGAAAAAATGTGAAACACCGCGTTCGGTATTCGGTATTCGGCCTTCGGCCAAGCATTTCATTATTATTCGGCTTCGGCCAAGAATTTCATTTCGGTGCATCCCTAATATAAATCCTTTTGCAGCATTGTTCTCTGCTCCTTCTAATGTTCTAGTGATGAGTAAACCTGGTTTAGGCTGTGATTAGAGAAATTTTCTCACTTTTAAGCCCTGACCACAGAGAGGAACAACTGCCTTTACTATCACTATTTCATACAAAGGCCTTTAAAGAGGCTAAAGTTGCAGCCTGTTGAGGGGAGTTTGTCCTCAAAACAGATGCAGATCAATGTGATGGGTTTTAAACCATGCAAACATGCTACAGACATGTTTGTTGAAACTGCTGTAGTTAAAGAGTAAAGGGAGGGTTTTCTAAACAATGTTTGGCCTTGATTTTTTCAGTTTTAAAGCCTTTGAGAAATAAAATGAAACACTAATGCTTGCTTTATTTGAAAGATAAACTACAAGGACCACTTCCTGATTGCATTGAGGCATGTTCAGTCTCTCTTGTCTTTGTCTTTATTTTTCTTTCCCCCCCCCCATCACTTTTCCTCCCACTCCTCTTGTCAAGATGGCCTGTTGTCATGGGTAGCTTAAGGTTATGCAAGCAGAAATGTTTTGCACTCTCCCAAGAGGCCGTTCAGTGCACACTTAGAGGGACGATCTACACTTACACACAAGGGCATTATGTTGCAATGAACTCACAATATTAAATAATTCTATTTGTAGAAATAAAATGCCTTTCTGTTTTTAATATGTAACTCACTTCTGGGACCACCTCATTGTCTTAACCTGAACAAAAGATAGACTGACAGATGTGTTCAAGAGAATATTAGAGGCACAACAGCCAAGATCCAAGCAACTAAACATACAATTGTGTTTGTTGCCGTTAACCCGAGGTATAACAAGCAGTGCAAACACAGAGGTTTGAGTCGAGTAGTGTGTAGTCACCTGACTGATGGTCATAAGTGGATCATGAGGCTTCCTCTAAACTCACAGCTGCACAGTCCTCTTCAGACCCCACCCAGATGCCTCAACAGAAAAACACTTTCTGACTGTGGAATATAAACAAACATGCAGCTAGAACAATTGACTGTTTAAGTATTTTCCAGGAAAGGTACTGCTGATTTACTGCTTTAGTGATATAAGCACTTATGACACTGCCGGGCATTGAACCCATTTCCTGCCATACTGTCCATTCAACTTTTTGTACCTTGCATGTGACTGTGGTTAAAGTGAGACCATGTTCTAAAATCCCTGTCTGTCAACACATTGTTCAGTTGAAACGCAGCAAATCATTGTCCAAACTGACTTTATGAAATCTGGGTACTTCCTTTAAGCCCTTTTATTACCCATATAGCCCTATTTACTACTTTTGTGGGTGGAGGACTTGCCCCAACAGAAATACAAAGGAAAAATGCATTTACACATTCTCTAAAATGCACTAAGTGTGTATTCTAAAATATTATTCAAATGTAAGGTTTCTGATGCACCTTTAAGATAAATGCTAGTGTAGTGATGTGTTTTTTTATTTACAAAAAAGGTGATAAGGTAATGCCAGTCAAATGTAAAATGCATAACACATTTTTGAAAGAACTTATTTCTAGAAAAGGTAGTTCTCAAATGTTCCACAAATGTGCAATTTCAATGTTTGTTTTAAAGCAGAACTACAGTCAGGTTTATAAAAATTGGGACATCAACACAATTCTAATCTTTTTGACTCTATACACCACCAAATTGGATTTTAAGTGAAACAAACAAGATGTGCTTTAACTGCAGACTTTTAGCTTTAATTTGAGGATTGATTGGTTGATTTACATCAAAATCAGGTGAACGGTGTAGGAATTAAAACAGTTTTTATGTGCGCTTCCCACTTTTTAAAGGGACCAAAAGTAATGGGACAGATTAACAATCATAAATCAAACTTTCACTTTCTAATACTTGGTTGCAAATCCTTTGCAGTCAATTACAGCCTGAAGTCTGGAACGCATAGACATCACCAGACGCTGGGTTTTATTCCTGGTGATGCTCTGTCACTTTAGTTTAGACCCAATGCAAGATTTCACAAGGTCACAGCTACTCAATTGCTATGACAATAAAATGTACAAAATATTTGACTTCAAAATAATAAAGTGATATATGACAGTGAATAAAACAATGTATATATGTTGTCTGTAAGAAAAAAATGGTTGCCTCCATCAAGGTTTTCATTTCTTGTACTGTATTTACCGTTTCTTTCTGCAAAACTAGTGTGCTGGTAAGTGTTGTTGTCCAGAGCCGCTAGGAGTATTTACAACAGTGTTATTCACTAAAGGAAGCTGTAGGGGGAGCTGCGCAAATCTTACTTTGTTCTGCTTTAAAGGGCCTTGGTTAATCAATGACTAATCAATTCATTAACCTCCAGTCATTGAGTGCATAGTGCTATATTAGCTAAAAGACACAGTGGAGCATTTATCACTGTAAGAAATGCAATACTTTTCCCAATGATACTGCTGAGCACTGGAGAAAGTCAAGTGGGAGTGGAGCTGATAACATACAATCTTTATGGCATAAATTACCACTGTGCACAGGGTAATTAGAAACAATATGTAATGGAACATGTATTTTAGGAGATAAAATGGACTGTACACAGCCACACATGCCAGCAGGGACAGCATGAGGCTAAGTTTTAGTTTATTTTTTTGTCTTGTATTAGTCGCTCTGTCTGTCCATCTGCTCGGTTGTCCTTTGTGTGAGTGTGTATTGAGCTTGTGTGCATCTCTCTCCCGAGCCCCTGTGTCTGCGGAGCCACTACATGGCACAGAAACACAGGGACCAGAAGTGCTGAGAAAAATTACATAAATGCCACAGCAGTGCCAGGACCCCTTGCTTTCACTCAGCATCGAGCAGAGACTGAAAAACAGATCTGAGGAGGGGAAAGCGAGACATGGGAAGCCAGAGACAGATGTAAATGTGTAAATATAAATGTTGTCCCAGGAGTGAGGCTTTTCACTTTCTTTCTTGTATTCGTCTCTCGTTTATTGCGCTCATTAAATTGTTTAGGTGATAATAGAGTACATACAAGTAAGAGCACAGCAGTGGTGTCTATCTAGTCAAGGTGTGTAATAGGGCCATTAATGAGAGAGAGTGAGATCCAATCTATAAAATAGATGTGGGACAAGGGGCCAGGCTTCCCCTTTTTCTGCACTGATTTAAATAAGGAAGTAATAAAGCAGGCCCATTCTTTATTGAACACTTTAACTTAAAAGGAAGACAGAGACGAGAATGGCTTACCATGCTTAAGAAGCACACCGACTTGTAATCTCAATCTTATCAAATCATCATTGGATATATTGGCAGTAAGCCTTCAATAATTAATAATGTATTATTAATTATTGTGAACTATTATGAATATATAATGGAAATATGATCTCTAAGGGTTTCAAGAAATGGTTTCATCTTACATCTCAATGAACTATAGCCAGGCCCTTCTGGCTTCCTGAGACTAAACCTATTTGGCTAATGAAAGCCTGGAGCTAACCTTGCACTGCAGTTGGATTCTTGCGAGATCTGGCTGTTTCCAAACTTGGGTAAATCCATCTTGTATCACGCCAAGCCAACCGCTTGCGTCAATCATTTTTACCAAGCAACACTTGTTTGGTAGGCTATTTCAAAACTTTTGAATTACTGACTGTTTGTGGGACACTGCTTGTGCTCACAACGGCTTATGGATTAACACCATAGGTGTTTCAGCAATCACTCTTTTTCTTACCTATTTATTACCCAGTCCTGTCTGATCCTCCTAATCTCTCATTCACATTAAATGTTGGTCTTGGTTTTCTTGTTCAAGTTAGTCAAGGCTGCAATACTGTCACAAACACCATTGCCCAGCTCTGGCTGTCAGTGGACCAGTTGTGATGTTGCTGAAGTAGTGTGTTGGAAATCCTGCTTTACCCCTTGTTGCTCTGTTCTGCAAGCCCATTTCTGTCCGTTTTAATCTTTGGCTGCCATCCAGAACATTCTTGCGTTATTGCGGTTGCTAAAGTAATGCTACACAGTAGTACAGGTACACAACGCAATGAAAAACAGACTTGATTCTAATGACACACACATTCACTGTTTATGCTAGGCCCCCTTGGCCATAGGATGAAGACTTTTCGCAGCTGGAGGTCTCTTTGCTGAAGTAATGGGCCAAATGAACAAGCCGTGTCACGCCAACACCAAACACCAAACACTAGAGCAAGGTGCATGAAAACAACATATGCCCATGTCTTCACTAGACTCTGCAACCAAGCAATGAATCTTCTGTGAAAGGAGACTCTCATTAGTCATTGTTTAATACCATTATATGTTTGTAATATTGAATCAGCTGGGGTACAGCTATGCTTTACTAATGAACCCAATGTGGATGTATTAGCAGAACTTCTAACACATCTCTGCCTCTGAGGTAATTGTTTTTTTTTTTATACTGCCAGGGCCAACTAAGGCTGCTGATATGGATACCTGAGAACACGTATTGTTTGGTTTCTCTGAAACTATGACAACACTCTTTCTACAAACTTTTTTTTTTTTTTTTTTTTGGAATTGTGTAGATTTTATGTGGAATCTCACAGCAATGACAGCAGTGTTTTCAAATTCATCTGACAAAGCAGGAATATTACAATGTGCCAATGCAGAGAATCACCAAGCACCATTTTTACTAAGGTTCACTGAACCGCCTTCAAAACTAATTCTTTAACAATCATCCTATTGTTAAGCGATAAAGTACAACGCACGTCAAGGAAAAAAAACATAGGGAGATAGATAGCAAAGGACACAATAATCAGAAAGCTAAAATGCCTTGTATTAAAAAGCTAGACCCCACGGCGTTAGTTATTTCTGATGCTGATGCTCTCTATATTGATTTGACTTAAGTGCTGCCCAAAAAGGGTCCTGTATCTTGGTGGGAAAACTCTGTAATAATTTATTAAGCTAGAATTAGATTTAGACAACTTTGGATACATACCGTCTGTTCTCCTGACAAGACTGCTTTTATTTGTTCAAGAAGCACAATACATAGGTTGTAGTTATACGTCAAAACCCCCATTTCCAGGTAGTGTACCGGCCATCAGAATGTTTTTTGGAATCTGCCTCACCATCTCATCACTGCCCTGAAAACACATGACTAAAGTAACCACGGTAACGGTCTCAACAACAAAGACAGGCTCAGACCAGGTCAACAAAGACAGGGATTCTCCTCAGGATGATTAGGTTACAAAAATAATTAGTTTATCGACACAAGACTCTGCCTCTGACATGACTCCTTATGTAAACCAAACACACTTCCATTCATTCTCACATCTACTGCTCTGCCATCTGTCTCAAGAGCAAGACATGGTCACCGTCAACACACCTACATTCTTATTATTAGGGGTGTAACGGTTCAAACATAGCTGTAGTATATCGTTTTGGTACAGCACGTTCGGTTTGGTAAGTGTGTATTGCTTTGGTACAATAAATAGTTTCACACGCAAGTTTCCTGCATACATTAAGTGGCGGACTGTTTTGCAGAGCGCCAGCTAGCTTCTTTACTTTTACATGGCTACATTTAGTCTGAATAAAAAAGTGCTGCATAGCCATAGCTCCGGTCGCTTTGGTTGTTTGGTTAAGGTCCTTACATGTTCGAATAACTGTTGTTTTGATATTAGTGCAAGAATCACCGTCTCCGCAAACAATTTGCTCATTCGTTTGTTAGCTTTGTATTAGCACCGTCAAGCTAAGTGAGCATCACTTCAACCTAAGCCTCCCACATCATTAAGGTCTTCTGTTCAAGAACATTTGGCCTTTCTCGTCAAAAATTACATTGGGCAAAGACAAGTGGCTAAGTCGAGATTTGACAAAATTGGACCGAAATGTACCAAACCAAAACTTCCAAGAACCAAAACGTAACTTTTGTGTACCGTTAAACCTCTAATTGTAAATGAGAATTGGTTCTCAAACAGTTTACCTGGATAAATAAAGGTTAAATAAATAAAAATAAATAATTCTTATTATAGTGCGCAATGAGCTTTGTTTGTACAGTGAGGAATGGGCGGGTTTTCTCATGCTTTTTTAATGTTAGAGCATTTTATCTAGACTTTTAGGTAATTGCCTTGTTGGTTAACTTAGCAAATACAACTGTGTGACAGCATGAGAAACAGACATGTGTGACGTGATGGACTGGGATTTATATGTTTTCTATTTAAACAATGCCCTACACCAGAAACTGCAGGCATTACTGAAATGCTTTAGCTGGAACAAAAGCTAAGCTAGGGATCACTACTGTGAAAACACTGCTCTATTTGGAAAAACGTGTGGGGCGCAACTTGGCAAATGTTTGTTAAGTTGTCCCTTGCATTTACTTTGGTTTGGTGTCACTGGTGTGATATGGTAACCACAGTGGGTGGTGAATAGCAAAGTGAGTCAAATTTAATTTTCACTCTTACTCTCTGTTGTTATAGTGTTTATAATATACTTATAATAATGATGGGGTCACACTTTTCTAAATGATCTTCAATTGTGTAGCTATAATAAAGTGGTACCAATTTTGATGCAAAAGTACCTATAGTCCCTTGAAAGCCAAGCTTTGTAGTGACAGCAGACATTAAGAATGTGTTGACACTGACAGATCGTTAACTGTTAAAAGGTTTGTAGTTTTGACAGTGGCACAATGCACTTTTGTAATCCATGTCTTTCTCAGGGTATTGCTCAGTTGTTTTGGATAAACCATTTTTGGGCTTTTAGTGTATGTGAGGCAATAAGGCAGGGGTAGAGTATCACACGGTCAATGAAAAGCTGTAAGAGGCTTGTTCATGCCTCTAAATGACTCACAAGGTGCAATGAACTTGCAGTCTACTGATGTTTAACTAGATTCTATTGTTAATAGAGTATTTAGAGTCACATGTCCTTGGACTGTGCACAAGCATTTACAATAGGGATGAAACCATTTACCACAGCAAGCAGAAATCTACACAGAAAAACCTGACATGTTTATTTAAAAAAAAAAAAAAAAAAAGAAAGAGGGTGGGGGCAAAGGAACACAAATCAAGCTTGCCAAGAAGTTAGTTGTACTTGTTTTTTTCACATTTACTGAAGTTTCTGGTTTACAATGTCACATGTCCGATGGCTCTGTCCTAAATGACAGCAATAAGGGTTTCTTTGGGGAACTAGAATGGCATGTTTTGGTGGTTGCCGTGACAATAAAAAAAAAAAAAAAAAGGAGACAGTCCAGGTTGGGAACACGTCCTTAGGGAACCATGGCAACTGCAGTGAAAATGTCAAACGGGAGACCTTAAGTGCTCCCTAGGAATTTGAGGGAGCTGTTTTGGTTACTCTCGTGTTTCAAATTTTTATTTTTCATCAGGAAAAGCTGTTACATGTTTAAATAGTAACAGCAGTAACACTCACAGCAGTAACATAGAAGGGCTGCATAATTTATACCCACCTTGTTTGGTCACAATAGAGACTATCTATGGCAGCCTGGCACCAAGTTAATATTTCACCCATTGGACACCCATAATTGGACATTGGAAGTTAGCCTTAGGAGGTTGACTGACTTGGGCCAAAATGAGTGGATCAATTAGCCCAGTGCAGGAGGGGTAGTACTACAGTAGACCAGACAGCTCAAACAAAAGCTACACTGCATACAAACATATTCAACATAGTAAAGCATACACACAATGAGAGGGCTTATGAGTCCGTTACCAGCCCTTGTGACTAGAAACGGTAAAACAGCAGCCCTTCAAGAACAGAGCAACTTGTGCTGTGCCAATATAATCTGAAACACACTTTAAAAAGGAGCAAGTGGGAACCCTTTGTGCTGAGAGTTACACATTTACCTGAACCAGGGGGTTTAAAGTACAGCCTCTAAACAACTGCGATACTTGGGCTTTTCCATAAACTACCCTGCTACATTATGTCACCTAGATCATCTGTCAGAGCTTTACAAGTTGCTTTCTCCTTAAATACCTAATCACTTCGTGTCTGCACATTACCCAAATTATGATTCAAATGATCTTAGGGTAAGGTTGTCACACAGTTTGACGTGCAGAAAGTATATACAGGAAGTGGTTTAACAAGTATAGTTTTTTTTTTTTTTTAAACCAACACAACAAAAAAGAACATTTAAAGATCGCAATTGTACTAGTATAGCAGATGTCTTGCTAAATATGATCTAATATTAATAGCCATACGTATGTGCATTCTGGTTTGAAATTGATACTTAAAGTGCAAATGTTTTCAATCTTGTACATACCTTAGAGAGAGTATACTCAAAACTTAGATTGAGTCATGTTTTAAAAGAAAATAAAAGGTCTGACAAATGCTGATATTCAGAGTTAATAGTTAGTAGTTAATTGCTACAAAGCAGATAGTGTCAGTACTGTGACTAAACTAATCTTTCATTCTGTCATTTCAAGAAAGTATAGTTCACAAGTGTTTTAAATAAACAGCTTTAGACATTCACCACATGTGAGCATTTTGTAAAGTTCACTGAACTAACTGTGAGCAGGTACCTGAGTTCCTGTCTTCCACATACACAACTATAAACAGAGTGTGTCTTCCTTACTGCTCACTCCATTGGGATTCTCTCATGTTTTAATTAAATAAACTGCTCCAATCAGGCCCAGCTGTGCCTTGGCTACCCGTCTGCATCACTCAGCATCCATGCTCAGGGCAGCAGAGGCCAGGCCATTAGAGAAAAGAGGCACGCAAAGAGAAAACAAAAGCACAAAAGTGGGGCATCGAGCTCTCAGCCACCTGGGTATCACAGAGAAAGGAAGTCCTGCTCAGGTGGTTGGGTTCCCCCATGTGCCAACCAGCTCAGCTAATCTCATCCTTCCCCTTTTATCCCCCCCATCCTCCTGCCTAAGCCCTTTTTCTACATTTCTACAGTTTTCGCTCCTCCCTTATACTATGTCCAAAATATATAATACCACACATTTCTGGCTTGTCTCTGCACATAACCTGCTACCTTGACCCATTCTAAGAGGGCATTTGCTGGACACGTGTGAATGCACGGTGCTTTATGAAAGATGTTAACAATGTGTGGGGTGCGCCATAGTTAGGCAAACAGCTTGTCAAAAAAAAAAATGAACAGCAGCTGAAAAAACTTGACTAATTTTAGACACGATCACACTTTTTATATTTCAATGCTGCTTGCTTTTCGGCACTCTGAAAGCCACACTGTCAGAAAAAAAGTTTTTGTTAACCAGCTACTTTTCCTGCTTTGTACATCTATCTGACATACTTTCTGCTCAATGGGGCAATATTTAACCACGGAGATGCAAAACCTCAGTTAATGCATGGACTTAATATCACTACCAATGGAAGTCATTTCTGAAAAAAAAAAGCTGACTACTTCTATAAGCATTATTATTATTATTATTGCTCAATCCCCACCCAATTTGATTCACCTAAAAAACAAACCTAACTGTAGCTTTTAGTAACAGACGCTGAAGCTGCTGTTCTTCTTGTTAACATTTATAATTCATACGCTGGTGCTGTTGGTGCTTGTTTGGTTCCTGAACTAGCTCCCAGTTAGCACTTGGCTGTTACAATACTCGGGAGGATTTGGCCAAATGCAGTTCTTAGTCAGCTCCCAGACACCATCAATACTTCAGCTATGAGCGAGTAAAGGGAAAATTATTTTCTAAGTTGTTCCACAACAGTTTGATCTCTTCATTTGTTTTATTGTTAAAAGAATCATTGCTTTGTGATTTCTGTCAGCGCTCCATGAGAATTGATTCTTTTATCAATTACATTTTCAACAGCAAGTAAAATGTGTAAATGGATTGCTGGACATTCTAACGGTTGAGAGGTCTGGCTTCCTCTTTGATATTTTAGGAAGACAAACACTATTTCACTCGTATACTTCCTGTAGACAAGCAAGTACACAAATGCTCAGTCAGGTTATGACTCGCAGTCTTGGAATATTCCCTACTGGCGTATACTGTTTCTTGAGTCCCTGTTGCCTACATAATAAATGTAGTACAAATTGTCCCTAAAGGTTTAAGAATCTACTGATACTTTGTGAATGAGTCTAAACTTAAAATCCATTACAATGACCATCATTGAAACCACTACAGTTAGACATGAATAAATGACTAATGCACGCTTTCAGATACGCAATAACCTATGAGGGAAGCCGAACCTCACCGAGCATGTTTGTCAAGCATAGAAGGATAACTGACATTGGCTATGAATAAGGGGAAATATACATTAATTGAACTTTTTTGGCCTGTTTAGCCTCTATGTAAACATATATTCATCTGTTTGCACATTCATCAAAGCTTCTCTGAACTTGGCACAGATTCAAGGACAGTCAGGTGGAAGTAGGCTACTTAGCTGTGCACAAGTTAACCTATGAACATGAGAGGCTTGGCTATCACACGAGTAATAATGACGGAATGGAAAATGTAATGGGCTGAAATAAGAAGAGTGGCCTGTTGTCTATATGGGAAGCCACTCAGCAGAGACTATAGGATGACAGGCATGACTCACTCAAGAAAAGAAAAGAGGAGAAAGGGTGATCAGGCCCATTTGATGAAGTCATCAAGGGAGGTATTCAGAACACATGACATGCCACTGACAATTTATCATTCGTTTCACTTAATGGGAGTCATACAAAATCTTGACAGACAAAAACTAGTCAAAAATAGACTATGCACAAAATAGTTGAGCTTTTAATGATCTAAGTATGACAACAATGACCAAGAAATGAAGCCTGAATAGCATTGCCCAGACATTTAATCATAGCTTTTGGGCTTACAGTATAATTACAGTAGCCATAATCCTCATAGGTAGCACTATTATTTCTTCGCCAGCCAGGTACAAGGCTAAATAGGATTGAGTTCCAGCATCCAGCTGAATCTCATCATCGATTGGGAGAGATCAGGCTCAGAAGCGGCGCATGGCCCCTTCCCTTGTCTACACTGGCAAGCTAAGCTGTCAAACATGACCTAACAGCCCATAGAAACAACCCCAGTTTGTCTACAATCATGAGAATTTATGTCTTGATTTTACTCACCGATACCGGGTGCGGAGTAGATGAAATACAATGCGGAGGTGGACAGCGAGAAAAGGAATAAAAGCCCAAGGAATGACCTTCTCCGGATCCGCAAATGTGTCGGCATCATACAGGCTGCAAAAGCACACACAGGCACTTTTCCGTATCTACAATGAAGGGAGAGAAGGTTCGATGAGCCCAGATGCCAGAGCCAGAGCCAGAGGACAATCACGGTGAAATAAGCCGAGTACAGTGGTCGGTCTGCGGCAGCGGTGAGGAACACAGCGACTAAGGAAGTCAGTCAATCTATTTCCGCGGCGTTCGAACACGGGAGAGGATCTTCAATTTAATGAGGACATAAAGAACTCATTCCTGGAGCGATAGTTTACGGAGACGAAAGTATGTTTTATCCCCAGACGGCAGAAATGACACCTATATTTCAATGAGAGACCATCATTTGGCTCGCTCAGCAGGCTATGTTGCTGATGGTGTATAGCCGCTCCTGTCCCTATCCGCCTACCAGCCTGTGAATGGACTATGGAGTTTCCCCTTTGAGCAATTCTGATTAGTGGGCGTTAACCATCCATCGACGGCGTTCACAGCGCCCTACGCCCTACACAGCGCTTTTCAGACGTTAGGACGTAAGATGGCGACAAAAATCGTAAACGCCTAGCTAGGTTATATCTATCGTATCTTCGACAACTATCGCAATGTTGCCATAGCACCTGACTGGATGAGTTCTAAGTTGATAGCTAAACTTGGCTAGCGCTGTCATATTATTGAAATTTTGGAGACGAACAGAACAGAACCATTTAGCCCCTTATCCCCCGCCTTCTAATATATTGTTTATATATGTGTTACAGTTGCCTACCATTGTATATGTTGGTTTAATTTTTCTATGCTTTTAATGCTTCTTTATTAGAACTACACAAACCCTAACGCTGGTCGCATTTACAATGGATTATGGGAAATATAGTATAAATGTGGCGCCCTAATCTTTCATAGATAAATTACATTAATTTGTCATTCATTTTAAAATTGACCAGTTTGTAAAACAGACACAAATATTTCCACGCAATATCTGCCAATACAAAACTGTATCATAAATGTTTATTTATCTGTTTACGAGTTACGTTCAACATAAAATAGGACTACAATTTCCAACAAGCACCTCACCAGGAAGTGAGGTGCGGATACCAAAGATATGTCGAGCTGTCGACATGGAACTGCCTGGTGTTTTTAGTTGTAAAAGGTTTTCTTAGGAATTGAAACATATATGTGTATAGTAATATCACAATGAGAGGGTTCCGTTGTGTAGTTTTAGTAACCTTTGCATTGCTGTTTGTAAATTCGTGTATGCTAACACTAGCTGAACAGCACAAGAGAGCTGAAGATACAGAGGATGGTGACAATAAGCTGGCTTCACTTAAAAAACAGCACGTATTAAATCATGACGAAAACGATGGAACAGCTAAAAGCAAGGAACTGAAGGACGGGCAGTCTGCCAGGTTTGAAAGCTTAATTTGGTACACCCCAGCATGCTTCCCTCTTCCACTGTATTTAGAGTCTTTGTAAAAAAAAAAAAAACTTGTATATGCTCGTCATGGTAGTACGAGTTTTGCAGTTTTTTTTTTTTTTTTTTGTATGACACTTCATTTTATATTGTATTTAAATATTGTCAATGTAGTTATTTAAACGCATGATAATAAGCAGGTTAAATGTATTGTCTGTTATTACTACATGGGGTTGTCTCCCTGTCTTTGCAGCAATTTAAATGACACAGATATCCATAGCAATGACACCCTTCATTTCCCAACGACAACCCCCAAACCAACAACCCTGGCACCTCCAACTGCCAAGCCTATTCTTCCTGTCCAGACCGGTGTCAAGGCCCAAGAAGAGGAGCAGTCCAGTGGACTGACCATATTTTTCAGTCTGCTGGTTATTGGTTTGTATTAATATATAGTATTAATTCCTCCTTTTGCTGATTCTCTTTTTTTTTTTTTACTAATAAAGCTGATTTTCTTTGCATTCTTGACTGGACATAGCACTTTTTTACAGTTTATTTTTTATTTTTTTATTTTTATTTTTTAAACAAATGTGCCGAGTGCTTCTTCATGGGGGAAATGGATAACATAAAGGACACGATTAATGCAGTAGTAAAGACCACAAATTGTCTCTTCAGACGCAGAAAGTGTTCATTATGCTGTTTTGTTAATGGTCACATGTTTTAACCACAGAAGTGTAGACTTTGCATATGGCATAAATTATGGATACTGTTACCATTAAGTCATGTTGGAAGAAGGTTGCATGTTTTAACAATATGTTTTACTTCTTTGAGGAGATGTAGTTTTTGTTTATTTGCAGAGTAACCATAAACCCAGTTTTACACTGAATGACTTGAAGGTTTTATTTAAATAACATCATAATGCCGTATCTGTTTTAATGGTCAGGGTGTATGTATATATAAACAATGTTGTAGTCACACCAAGTTTGTGTGAAGTTTAGCAATGACAGGTCAAAGTCAAGGTATAAGATGAGATCCTTTTTCATATTAATTCCAGAAACATTTTAACCAAAATAAGATTACAATTTAAGATGCAACTATTAGTCTGATTTGAGTGTTTTATTATGGCCATTATGACATGCATTTTATTTTTCATATTTTTTTTGTTTTCCCCTCTTACCACAGGTATCTGCATCATATTGGTGCATCTTCTTATTAAGTTCAAGCTACATTTTCTTCCTGAAAGTGTTGCTGTTGTGTCACTTGGTGAGTAAAGTACCTAACATTTACTCCCTCTTGGGTTCATTCTGGAGTCCCTGTCTACATTTCTATTAAGCACTAGAAAATGTATTGTTCATTCATGTGTGAAATGAGTGAATGGAGATCATTATTTTGTAAGAAAGGTCATATGTGTTTCATTTTTTTTCCTAAGACATATATAGACTATAGACTATTTACATTCAAGGAAGCACTTTTCCATTAAAATGTTTTACTTCCTCATAGGTTGATCTACATCTACAAATACTGTGCATTGTATCCTGCTTTACATGTTTGTAAAGACACAAACCATATCCTCATGTGTGAACTTTGTGCTTTAGACACAGAGTCTAAAATTGGGGTCCTCTGCTCAATAGAGATAACACACTCAGAAATCCGGAATGTCTGCTTTTCCTTCCTAATCTCTTTTCTAGACATGCCGTCTTCCTTGAACACAAAACTTTTCATGCTTAAACCCTAATTCATTGGTGACAGTTCTTTTCCCTGTCCTTTACACATGTTTGCGTTTCCCTCGGCTTTTTAATTAACGTCTTTATCTAGTGAGTGTGTAATGTGAGAGCTCAGGGCCCAAGGGGACGGTCTCAAAGACACAACAAAAAAACAACTGCCCCTTGAATATTTTTATTGAGTTATACTATTTGCCAAGTCGCCATCATTTTTTTTTACAACCAAAATAGCACTGCACTTTAGGTTTGCAGCATTTGTACATTCACAGTGTTGAGTGAATTTTTCATGATGCGGTAAAAATTTAAACAGTTGTGTTGTTTTTCCCGTTAACATTGTCTCTTTGTTCTCTCTAGGAATT
This sequence comes from Perccottus glenii, assembly GCA_024416835.2. Lineage (NCBI taxonomy): Eukaryota > Metazoa > Chordata > Actinopteri > Gobiiformes > Odontobutidae > Perccottus > Perccottus glenii. The sequence continues at coordinate 15,593,869 of CM044555.2, read as the reverse complement.
CTAATGGGAGGGTTCATTAAGATCATTGAATTCCAGGAGCTAGCCAACTGGAAGGTATTCAATCTGTCTGTTTACCCATTCTGTCCTGGATCTGTTAATTTGTTTTTAGATCAAGTATAATGGTAAAGAACAAATAATTAATTAAACACACAATGTAATGGTGTACGTCAATAAAACCGCTGAGAAACAGATTTTGCAAATTCATAAACTATCACTACACCCACTACAATCTTGATATTAATTAGAGGGCAGGGACAGATATTTATATTCTGGGAATGCTTTAACAAATTCAGAGCATATGTTTTAGGCTCACTACTGTTTCTTTTAATTTGCCCAATTGTTACGTTGGTCTGTCATTCTTGCTTTGTGTCACAAATATAATTTATTTTGTACCTTTCAGTTTCTTTTAGTTGCTACCTCTATCTACTATTTCCCAAAGTGCTGTCTTTTTTCCTGCCTGTTCTCATGGTCTTTACTTAACATTCTCTGTTCTCTGCCAGTGAGTGAGTGGATGAACAAGAGGGGAAGGGGGTGGGGTGAAAAAGTGGGACAGGTTGTGTCAATGTTTCTTACACACAGGAACTCATTGTTTTTTAGCCTGGGGGCCCCCGTGTGTTGCTGAATCACTGGACCTAGTAACTAGAACACTTGGAGCCCCCTTACCTCTTTGGCCCTGTCATTTGAATATCTGAACTACCATCACATGCTCACCTGTCCATAAAGGCAGCATTCTCCTGACTCTGCAGCCTCTTCAGTCCTGCAGTATAGAAGTTACAGTGCTGTGCATAGTTTTTAAAAACAGATTATTCAAACACCACAGGCAGCATTATTCTGTCATCACTGGCTTTGACCTTGTCTTTTCTTGCTCTTTGAAACCAAAATTAAACTCTGTTTAATGGTCACCCTATATTCAGATATACGCTAATTTCTTTTTCTCTTTTTTGCTCATTTTACCCATTGCTCAGAAATAGACTGAAGAAATAGTATGGGGGCTAAAATATCACATTAGGAATTTGTTTTGGGATATCACAGCCGGGAGCATTGGTGAATTCATTTAATATTGCTGTTTGTCCAAATAATTCTGGTCTGTTTGTGCTTTACAGCATGCAGTCCTGTCTGCAGTCATCTTTTTCATCTGTGGTTGCAGTGGTGTGTTTTAAGCCCCAGGGTAGTGCACATTTTTAATAGTTATGTCCCACATCGTAGGAAGAGGTGGAGAGACGTTTTAATTGTGGTTTAGTTTTCCCATGTGGTAATGTCACTGAGTGTGAAAGCGGGGCCTATGGGTACTTCCAACCAGCAGCTCTTCATCACTCCCTCTTACAGTTTTACTACTATATCTGTTTCATAACTACTTGCGTTATATTTTCTCATTTACCTCAAGCTTTCTCTGAGCATCCCCTGCTCTGTGGTGGCATACATTTCCTCCAACATATTCTTCTCTGCAGTTAAATATCAGTGCAGTGTCTGTGTTGTAATGATTTCACACAGTGAAAAATTAGAATTGAAATAATAGCCTAAACTGCTTACACAATGGTTCTTTTGACCTCTTATGTCTATAGACCATATTGTAAGTATATTTGGGAGCCTATAATACAAAATGTATTTACAAAGTGGGTTTCTCAGTTTCTTTTGTTGACATTTCTTTATATGGCAGCATACAATGTCAGATTGTAGTGCAAGCATGTATGGGCTACTGCTCCCTCTCTCACATATTAATAATTATTTATGATCTTTCCCCCTTAGGATAAGGTCTGCTAGGGAGAAATGTTATCAGTTTTTATTTTATTTATTACATCCTATCTGTAGACCTACATTTAATTGTTGCGTAAATAGATTAGGTTGGGTGTTGGAGCCTAATACCTTTTCACAGTCCTTATACATTTTGAATGAAATTGTAAATAGTTGCATTGTATTATCTTAGATTAACCTTTGTTTAATGGGGTCACACATAACTTACAAATTAGTTATTTTTGGAAGATTATTATTATTATTTGTCTTTCAAAGAGATGACACTAGTTTGAGAAACACACATACACTGCGATTTCTACTAGAACACATGGTGCAACACACGCATACACATTGGCACATGATTGCTTCGCCTGATCTGGGAGCCCAGCCCGTTTAGTTGAGAAGCAACAATGATTTCATTATATCGCTGAAATAATCAAAAGAGCTCAAGCTACTGGGTTTTTTTGTGTTAGTGTGCAAGACTTTGATTAAAATAACGTCAAAACAATGTGTGTGAAGGGAACACAGTATGTACGTATTGGCTGGCAGGAATTCCTGTTCTGATAATTATGACCTCCTGGAGTCAACATCTTAAATGCATTTTGACAAGTTGTTAGTCATAATAAGACAAGCTTCACTTCACAGCTACACCCTTTCTTCTATGATTAAGTGTTGTAATGTATCACCTGATAATTATATAGCTGACTTTCCACTATCAGATGAATAGTTAGGAAATAGTTGCAGGGAGTTGCATAAGAGCCACATGCTTCATGAGGGGCACATAGAATAATGTTTAATGGGAGCTTTGACATAGACACGTGGACAAAAATGTTGGTACCCTTCGGTCAATGAAAGAAAAACTCACAATGGTCACAGAAAAAACTTTATTCTGACAAAAGTAATAATAAATAAAAATTCTATGAATGTTAACCAATGAAAGTCAGACATTGCTTTTCCACCATGCCTCAACAGAATTATTTAAAAAAATAAACTCATGGAACAGGCCTAGACAAAATTGACAACTCTTTCCTTCGCTTCCTCTGGTCCATGTTGAGTGTGGTACACACCATGTCACCAGACAACACAGTGACTACCTGAAGCCCTATAAATAGGCCCACTGACTGATTACAAGATTGTACACACCTGTGATGCTAATTAGTGCACACACCTTGAATTAACATGTCCATTTGGTCACATTATTTACAGTCTTTTCTAGGGGTACCATCAATTTTGTCTAAGCCTGTTCCATGAGTTTATTTTTTAAAATAATTCCGTTGAAGCATGGTTAATAGAATTTTTATTTATTATTACTTTTGTCAGAATAAAGTTTTTTCTGTGACCATTGTGAGTTTTTCTTTCATTGATCGAAGGGTACCAACATTTTTGTCCACGTGTGTATTGACATAAACATATGTGTGTAAAGTAAGTGTCTGAGGAGCGGGAAGTCTTGGCATCTCTGCTTAGAGTATTGCCCCCGCAACCCGGCCCCGGATAAGCGGAAGAAGTTGGATGGATGGATATAAAAACTAGGCCTAGAATGTTAAAGTAGGCATCTAAATGCATTCCTTTTTACTGGTAACTGGATTGTATTTAAATCTGTCCTGTGTCTGTCTAAAAGGAGGAGGAAATGTTCCGACCCAACATGTTCTTCCTTTTGCTGCTGCCACCTATCATCTTTGAGTCAGGATACTCTCTGCATAAGGTAAAAACAAATTGTCAAATATTTTTTTGATGAACACATTATTTTTGACTAACAATAAAAATGAAGGTATAAAAATTGTTCTTCTTTAATGCAAAACGTCCTCATTCATCAAGTCTCTGACAGTATTCTAACAGGAATGCTATGTGCTCGTTCTGTCTCATGCTTTGCATTTGAGTACTTTCAATATGTTGATTATGTTTGAATGAATGTCAGTAAGAGGACCCCCTTGAAAAGGAGATGATTCATCTCAAGGGATTAATCCTCATGAAAAAAAAGTGAATAAATAAATATAAATAATAAATTATTAATATAACGTCAGAATAATGCAGTATTTTTTTGTCTGTTAAGGGTAAATTTCTTCCAAAACATTGGTTCTATATCTCTCTTTGCTGTGATTGGCACTGCTTTCTCTGCATTCATCGTTGGAGGAGGTATCTATTTCCTCGGACAGGTGAGAATGTATGATTGTGATATCTTGCTTCTTTTGAGAAACTTAAAATGTTTGATAAATGTTTTTTTCCATCAACTCTCCCCCTCTAAACTTTTCCTTACTGTATATTTTAAAATTGAGTGTCAACAAGAAAGTCATTTGAATGAACATTACATTTGAATTTTCTCCCAGGCTGATGTTATCTATAAGATGACTATGACTGACAGGTAAGCAAGTCCCACTCTTTGTTGACCTTGAACTGCAATTTGATAAGCGCACCATAAAGTTAGGAAATTCCACTGCAGTCATTTAAGATTTGGGTAATACAATCAGTGCTTGTTATATCTATGTTCTTATTTGCATGCATTTATACAGTATAGTGCTTTTTTACCAGCATTGGCAGTCAGTGACAGACAGTAAAGGAAAGGTTCAGAGCCTGCCCAAGGACAGTATGACTATGAGGAGAGAGGGTCGGACTGCCAACCTTCTGGGTATTGGACAAGTCCGCTCTGCTTCCTGAGCCAATGTGTAGAAAAATATTGTTGTAACATAAACCTCATCCAAGACATAACAGTTTAAAAATCACTGGGTCTCAATAAATGTAGAAATATACAACACTTTCCTATTTGGATGGGTCTATTTGTTTTTCCCCTTCTATTCTTCAAAAGTGTTAATTCTGTCATCCTAGTAGGAAGTCATTTGGTTTTGAATGTCAAAGTTTATTGTCACTGTTACCCTGTGTCTGTCATATTCTTAACAACACTCACCATCATTCTTCTCTTCCCTGTTGTAGTTTTGCCTTTGGTTCTCTCATTTCGGCGGTGGATCCTGTAGCTACCATTGCCATCTTTAACGCTCTCAATGTAGACCCTGTCCTCAACATGTTGGTGTTTGGAGAGAGCATTCTCAACGATGCTGTGTCTATTGTCCTCACCAAGTAAGCACATGTCAGTATGTTCACAACTTTTAACTGCAAGGAATTAAAAGGGTTAGCATAAAAAAGCTAGTGACACAACTAATGAATAATGTCTGAAACATGGCAACAAACATATAGGCAGATTCATTACGTTTTCCCCTTATTTTTAAATATAAATGCGAGGGGTAGAAAGAATGCTGATCCATTCTTTTGCCTATTCAATATGTAAATTGGGCCTTTTAATCAATTTAAGAATTTCAATTGTAATCTCTGACAGGTAAGCATGGCCCCCTCTTTTTGTGACCAGCACTTGGATCAACAATCTTAACTTAAGATGTATTTAGTAAATTCCACAACATCCATTAAAGGTTGGGTGATAGTAGTAATAGTAATAGTAGTAGTTTGGTTTCTTCTTCATCACTCCTGGTGGTGTAACTCACTTTCTAACTATTATCCCTGGCACAATCTCCCAAAAATGGCAGTACATTATTGTAATTTGGACACTTACACAGTAAGTAACACATTTAATCAGGGATATTCAAAAACAACTATTGTAATTCTCTTGTGGTGTGCTTAACCAGAAAGTCAGCTTTGTAGAATTAAAACTCTTTAAATGTTGTGTTTTGTGTAAACTTTTCAAGAGTGAAAAAATGTTACATATTCCAAGAAGAACTTGTATAGTTGTGTTATTGCTTCATAATAAATATCATCATAGGGCACTAGTATTTTAACAGTGCAGTGCATATTACCCTACTAATGATTACTTTTGAGCTTCCAATAATAGGCTAATCTTTCTCTGCAGGTAACTCAAAAATTGTCTTAGAGGACTAAACTCCAGCCACACCACCCTTCTTGACAGTTTGACAGAAAAGTTGTTAGTTGTTAGTCAAGTTCTTACCTTACCTGCACTGTCTGTGCCTTCTTATCATTTGTTTACTTACTACCAGCTAAATGTGCAATGTGATCTCAAGTGTCTGCTGAGCCCATACAGTAAAAGAACCAATGAATAATAGATGGACTCAACAGGCTCAACAGCCTTGGCAGGTTACTTGTTTGTAGCACAAGTGTCATGTAAACAAGCTTCTTAGAAAGCTACTCTGACCCAGTCTATTGTTAATTCAAGCCTGTAAATCATCCTTAACATCAGATAATGCATTTCTCTCCTCTGTCTGTCTGGTTGGCTGGTCGCATAGCTGTAGCCTTATTTGAATGTGAGAATAGTCCACAATATTTTTCCCCTTATAATACATTAATTATATAAACTTGTAATAGTTTTCTTTTTGCAGATATTTATTACTTTGTGTGTAAAAGTCACTACAGTTTTGGCATATTTTAAAATCACATTTGACAGTAGAGCAAATGTCATGTTATATTCTTTCCAAATCTTTTACTGTGGTTAAAATTGTGCAATAGTGTTTCTGCCCTCTAGGGCCAGTTAGAGGTATTACAGCTGCAATTATGCCTTGTATAAAATAAATGTACCTCTTCCCATTTTCTCTTGTATTTTTCAGCACAGCGGAGGGTTTCTCTTCCCAGTCAGAAAACTCAGTGGTGTCTGGCTGGGAGATCTTTTTGCAGGCTCTGGGCTATTTCCTTAAAATGTTTTTTGGTTCTGCTGCCCTGGGAACCCTGACTGGATTAATTTCAGCTATTGTATCCTGATTTTTGAAATGTCTTGCTCTCTATAGATGTAAAATTCTCATATGAAGTGTGTTCTTTTAAGTACTTAACTCACTGAGCAGTTTTTCAAGCACTTTGACTTGAGGAAGACTCCCTCTTTAGAGTTCGGCATGATGCTTATCTTTGCATATCTTCCATATGGGCTGGCTGAAGGCATCAAACTCTCTGGTGGGTGCACACCTGCAGATTGCATATGCACGTACTTTACAGTGACTGAATGTCATATTAACCCGGTTCTCTGCAATTACAGGAATAATGTCTATTCTGTTTGCCGGTATTGTGATGTCCCACTACACCCATCACAACTTGTCTCCTGTAACTCAGATCCTCATGCAGCAGACCCTGCGCACAGTAGCCTTCATGTGTGGTCAGTCCTCTTTCACCCCCACAATTTCTTTGTTGTTTGTTGATGACATCTAATTTTATTTCTCTTTCCAGAAACGTGTGTTTTTGCCTTCCTTGGTCTCTCCATCTTCAGCTTCCCTCATAAATTTGAATTATCCTTTGTCCTCTGGTGCATAGTACGTACATGAAAATGTTTTGTGTGTTTGTTTATGGCAATACAGCCTAGTATCCACTGTATCCTTCCTGTGTCGGTGTAAAAATATAGTTTTGTTTTTTAGTTCCTGGTCCTGCTTGGACGTGCAGTGAACATCTTCCCCCTGTCATTCCTTCTAAACTTTTTTAGAGACCACAAGATAACGCCAAAGATGATGTTTATCATGTGGTTTAGTGGTGAGTCAGGAAGGCCATCAATAATACTGTGTAATAAAAACATACAGTCAGGTCAATAAATATTGGGACATCGACACAATTCTAATCTTTTTGGCTCTTTACACCACTACAATGGATTTGATATGAAACAACAATATGTGCTTTAACTGCAGACTTTTAGCTTTAATTTTAGGGTATTTACATCCAAACCAGATGAACTGTGTAGGAATTACCTCCCACTGTGCCTCCCACAGGGACCAAAAGTATTTTTTTATTTGGTTGCAAATCCTTTGCAGTCTATTAATGCCTGAAGTCTGGAACGCTTAGACATCACCAGACGCTGGGTTTTATCCCTGGTGATGCTCTGCCAGGCCTCTACTGCAATTGTCTTCAGTTCCTGCTTGTTCTTGGGGCATTTTCCCTCCAGTCTTGTCTTCAGCAAGTGAAATACATGCTCAATTGGATTCAGGTTAGACGATTGACTTGGCCATTGCATAAAATTCCACTTCTTTCCCTTAAAAAACTCTTTGGTTTGCAGTATTCTTTGAGTCATTGTCCATCTGCACGTTGAAGCGCCGTCCAGTGAGTTCTGAAGCATTTGGCTGAATATGAGCAGATAATATTGTCCCAAAACACTTCAGAATTCATCTTGCTGCTTTTGTCAGCAGTCACATCATCAATAAATACAAGAGAACCAGCAGCCATACATGCTAACGCCATGACACTACCACCACATGATTCACTGATGAGGTGCTATGCTTTGGATCATGAGCAGTTCCTTTCCTTCTCCAGACTCTTCTCTTTCCATCACTCTGCTACAAATTGATCTTGGTCTCATCGGTCCATAGGATGTTGTTCCAGAACTGTGAAGGCTTTTTTAGATGTTGTTTGGCAAACTTTAATCTAGCCTTCCTGTTTTTGAGGCTCACCAATGGTTTACATCTTGTGGTGAACCCTCTGTATTCACTCTGGTGAAGTCTTCTCTTGATTGTTGACTTTGACACACCTCCTGGACAGTGTTCTTGATCTGGCCAACTGTTGTGAAGGGTGTTTTCTTCACCAGGGAAAGAATTCTTCAGTCAGCCACCACAGTTGTGGTCTTCCGGGTCTTTTGGTGTTGCTGAGCTCACCGGTGCGTTCTTTCTTTTTAAGGATGTTCCAAACAGTTGATTTGGCCACCTAAAGTTTTTGCTATCCCTTTTGATGTTTTTGTTTTTTTGTTTTTTAGCCTAATAGTGACAGCTCTTTGGATCTCATATTGAGAGTTGACAGGAACAGTTTCCAAATGCAAATAGCACACTTAAAATGAACTCTGAACCTTTATCTGCTCCTTGTAAATGGGTTAATGAGGGAATTACACACATGGCCATGGAACAGCTGAGCAGTCAATTGTCCCATTACTTTTGGTCCCTTAAAAAGTGGGAGGCACATATACAAACTGTAATTCCTACACCATTCTCCTGATTTAGATGTAAATACCCTCAAATTAAAGCTAAAAGTCTGCAGTTAATGCACATCTTGTTTGTTTTACTTCAAATCCATTGTGGTGGTGTATAAAGCCAAAAAGATAAGAATTGTGTCGATGTCCCAATATTTATGGACCTGACTGTAGCATGTATTGTTTTTTTTTTTTTTTGCCTGTTAGGTTTGCGAGGTGCCATTCCTTATGCTCTAAGCCTCCATCTTGGCCTGGAGCCTATTGAGAAACGGCAGCTTATTGGCACTACAACCATCATTATTGTTCTTTTTACCATCCTCCTCCTCGGTGGCGGGACTATGCCTCTTGTCCGCATCATGGACATTGAAGAAAGCCAGTCACGACGTAAGAACAAGAAAGATATCAATCTCAGCAAGACAAAAAAAATGGTAACTACCCACTTTTAATTGACATAAACAACTCTACAAAGTTACTTATTTACAGTTTGAAAGGAGATGACATTGTCTTATCTGCATCCAATCTTTCTTTAGAGGAGAAGACATTATAAAATGTTAAATAACATTTTTGTTTTATTGTTACATTTTTTTATTCAAAATAATTTGATTAATGCCTAATAACTACTACATTCTTTAAAGCACAATACCCTATTGAGGTCACCCGAGGCTTGCCGTTGTGTGTGCATATGTTTGGAGTAGATGCATTTTTTGATGTTTAGCAAAGCTTGTCTCAGACCCCAGGGTAGCACAAACTAGATCTATCAAGGCTCCATGTTCTTCACTGCTCTCAGGTCCTTCTGCAGCCTCTTCCTCATCCCTGTTCTTCAGCTGTGATCTCCACTCCATCATCCACTCCACCGTCACTTCTGACTGCCACTAACCTGTGTCTTTCACCCAAAGGTCATTTCAAATGCCCTGTCTTTTTACTTATTTTTATTTCTCTCATTCTCTCTTCTTCTTCTCGTCTTTTCCCTTTCTCCCAGGGTAATACTATAGAGGCCGAGCACCTGTCAGAACTGACAGAGGAGGAGTATGAGGCTCAGATCTACCAGAGACGGGATCTAAAGGGCTTTATGTGGCTTGATGCCAAGTACCTTAACCCCTTCTTCACTCGCAGGCTCACCCAAGAGGTATGGCATAGTAAATGATCTTGGCTGTATCATATCCATCACATGCCAGTGCAATATTATTACAGTGTATATCTTGTTATAACATACAGACTAAGTTGTTGATGATCTTGTGTCTAACAGGATCTTTTACATGGCCGCATTCAGATGAAAACACTGACCAATAAGTGGTACGAAGAAGTACGTCAGGGACCCTCCGGCTCTGAGGATGATGAGGATGAAGCAGAACTTCTGTAAAAACGTGTAGTTCACATGAGAACCATAAACAGACTTTGTGTCCAGTTCTTTGCGTGTAACTGGAAACATGCTGCAATTGGTACCAGAGCTTCTACTTTTGCTGTGGGCTTTTTTTACTCACGGTGGTTTCAAATTAGCCAAATAGTTTTAAACACATAAAAAAATGGGTTCACAATGTTTAAAGAAAAAAATTGAAAATGAAGTGATGCCCTCACAGGCTGCTACTGGGGTCCCTGGTGTTTCTGCACAAACAGTGTAGGTCTAAAGGGAATGGCTCTGTTCCCAGGGACATTTCCAATGTAAAGCAATATTACAGCACCTTTTTTTTTTTTTTTAACTGTTCTGTCATCTAAACTTTTTAGTGACAGTGATTTGTGAAGAAAACAAATATGCTACAAGCTAGTTTTAAGTTATCTTTGTAGGGTAAGGTTACAAAGGGAAGGATTGTCTAATTTGCAACATTTTTAGGTTACGTGTGAGTGACAGCTTTATTTAAACACATGAAATGTAGCTTAAAGTTACAAAAACAGTAATTTGCCCCTCTAGATCACTTTATTTTAATGATTGCACTGCATTGCTTTTTATTAATGAATTGACAATAATGAATGTGTGGGTAACTGGAAAAATCCTGTGAATGTTCATTCCTTTTGTTTGTTATTTATCAAATGTATGTGGGGTAAAAGCATTTTATACAAACTCTATAAACTATTACAGAGATGAAAAGCTATAATAAATTTTAATTTGATAGTATTCATTCATTCATTTGATATTAAAAGTATATAATTTAGGTTGTCCTTTAAAAATGTAGGAAAACCTCCTACACAATATGTATACCCGCAAGCAATGGACCAGACTAGCACATTTTAATTACAACATCAGTGTCATCATAATACAACTGTTCCTTCAGCGCCGGTTAGGTGACATACAGTTGTGCTCATAAGTTATATCTCATACCCTGACAGAATTTGTGATTGTTTGTCCATTTTCCAGATAATATGAATAATAACACAAAAAATTTTTTCACTCAGTGTTTGGGTGAAGCCATTAATTGTAAAACTGTGTTTACTCTTTAAATTATTATCACAACCAGGGGCGGCTGGTATCAATGGGCAAGGTGGGCTAAGCTCTCCTTACAATTTTCAATAAAAATGTCATTAAGTCTTAGTTTTAACTTAACAATGAAAGTTTTAAAACTAAAACTTTTATTATTATAACCCGCCCCCTTTGTATAAATGAAATTATCCCAGAGGCCCGGATTTCTGCCAATAACAGAGCACTTACAGCAACCTAGTGTAGTAAGCTTTACAGTGACAGAGGCACACTAAGCACTTTATAGTGCACAATATAGTGATTACGCCATTTTGTAGTGGTGTCCGAATGTTTAGTGACTGAAATATAGTCCACTCAAGGTTTCCCATAATGCATTGAGAGCTGCGCGACTGAGACATGTCTTTAAACCAAGCCTCTCCCATGGCATAGACATATATATGTCTATGTCCCATGGAACCTCTAAAATGGTCCTCGTGTAAGAGCGCCGCCATACGGTGATTTTACAGCGAAATACAGCAATATACCGCCGTCCACCAGAGGGCAGGCTCCAAAAGCGGAAATATAAGGAGAAACCCAATGGCGACTTTACAAGAGTAAAACCATAGATAGTATAATTATGGATGATATCTGCCCATTGGTCCCCTATTCACCAATATTGCATTAAGAATGGGCAATAAAATGGCCGTTACATCCGGGCTTTTTGGGTTTTACTCCATAGTAAAACAATAGTTTTTAGATAGCATAAACCAACGTAATTTTCAAAAATTCACCCCCCCCCAGAGTTGTCACGTAGTAAAAACTTAGCTCTAGAGACCGGAGCCATCTTTTGTACCAGGCTGTAAACATGAGTTTTACTCTTGTAAAGTCACCATTGGGTTTCTCCTTATATTTCCGCTTTTGGAGCCTGCCCTCTGGTGGACAGAGGTATATCGCTGTATTTTGCTGTAAAATCACCGTATGGCGGCGCCCTTACACGAGGACCATTTAAGAGGTACCATGGGAGAGGCATTATTGTTGCTTTAATAATTTGTAGCTTTCAAATCATCTCTCTAACTTCTAAAAAAAATTAATAGGATTACAAACATAACATATATACATATATTATTTATAGATTTTATTATTTAAGATATTAACTGTTTTTTCCTCAGTATTTCATTTCTATTACTGTAGAATTCTGCTACAGGGATTGTGTCGTTATGGTGATATTTGTAACGATGTCACACATTCTAATTCTAAAGTGACATCACATGAGAGCTGTAGAATGGAGGTGAGGACAGACAATTGTTCATTTCTTATCAGACTCTTGAAGAGACCAGCAGCAACACGTCGAACAAACTCTACATTAGCTACAAGCCACAGACACAGTCGATACCTACAGAAGGAAGACTTTCTTACTGGTTAAACACTCCACCAGTTCAACAGCAGCAGATTCTCGACAAAATCCAACATGTCAGATCACTGCAACCCGTTCACAGTGCGCGACCTGTACAACTTAGCAGCGAGGTACTGCCTGCCTGTGAACTTTGAGATGATGCCGGATGGACCCTGCCACAACAGGGTTTTCACTAGCCGAGTCACTGTCGGAACTTAACTGCAGAGGCCAAAGGACCCTCTATAAAGGCAGCTAAGACCCTGGCCTCAGCCGTGGTGCTGGAACAGCTCCAGAGGCTGTCCGCACTTGCTACCCTTCCTGAAATAAAGAGGACAAAGAAGACCACAGTAGACGCTGAAGCTCACATCCGCCCTGACTTCGGTCTGGGAAAGGATCCCAGCAGCCGCCTGAATGAACTGCAGCTGGCCCGAAGGGAGGAGCCTGCTGTGTACCGAGTGGTGGAGGACAAAATGGATGGAAACAACTGTGTTTTCTCCATTGAGGTCTCCTGGACCAGTGCACTGCCACTGGGACCGGCTCCACCAAGAAAGAGGCCAAGAGAAGAGCTTCCACAGCACTGCTCCTAATGATGGGCTATCAAGTCCCTGAGCAAGACCGGTCTGATCTGGCCAGTCCACTACAGACCACCAGAGGACTGCGGCCCCTGAGTTCAGATGAAGACACCAACCATCTAAACAACCAAAGTCCTCAGGACACTATTGAGAATACTAGAGTCCACAGGACAACCAGAGTCCACGGACACTACAGAAAATACCCAGAGTCCACGTGACAACCAAAGTCCACAGGGCACTACAGAGAATACTCAGAAAATACCAAGAGCCTCAGCCGTAGTGCTGGAACAGCTGTCCATGCTTGCCGCCACAAATGTAGTGAAGAAGAGGAAGAAGAAGACCACAGCGGACGTTGAAGCCCACATCCGCCCTGACTTCGGTCTGGGGAAGGATCCCAGCAGCCGCCTGAATGAGCTGCAGCTGGCCCGAAGGAGGAGCCTGCTGTGTACCGTGTGGTGGAGGCCAGACTGGATGGGAACAACTGTGTTTTCTCCATTGAGGTCTCCCTGGACCAGTGCACTGCCACTGGGACCGGCTCCACCAAGAAAGAGGCCAAGAGAAGAGCTTCCACAGCACTGCTCCTAATGATGGGCTATCAAGTCCCTGAGCAAGACCGGTCTGATCTTCCCAGTCTAATACAGATCACCAGAGGACTGCAGTTCTTGAGTTCAGATGAGACCACCAGAGTCCACAGGACAAACCAAAGTCCTCAGGACACTACAGAGAATACCCAGAGTCCACAAGACACTACAGAGAATACCCAGAGTCGACAGGACACTACAGAGAATAGCCAGAGTCCACAAGACACTACAGAGAATACCCAGAGTCCACAGGACACTACAGAGAATACCCAGAGTCCACAGGACACTACAGAGAATAGCCAGAGTCCACAGGAAACTACAGAGAATACCCAGAGTCCACAGGACACTACAGAGAATAGCCAGAGTGCACAGGACAACCAAAGTCCACAGGACACTACAGAGAATAGCCAGAGTCCACAGGACACTACAGAGATTAGCCAGAGTCCACAGGACAACCAAAGTCCACAGGACATTACAGAGAATACCCAGAGTCCACAGGACACTACAGAGAATAGCCAGAGTTCACAGGACAACCAAAGTCCACAGGACATTACAGAGAATACCCAGAGTCCACAGGACACTACAGAGAATAGCCAGAGTTCACAGGACAACCAAAGTCTACAGGACACTACAGAGAATAGCCAGAGTTCACAGGACAACCAAAGTCCACAGGACACTACAGAAAATAGCCAGAGTGCACAGGACAACCAAAGTCCACAGGACACTACAGAGAATACCCAGAGTCCACAGGACAAACCAAAGTCCACAGGACACCACAGAGAATAGCCAGAGTCCACAGGACAACCAAAGTCCACAGGACACCACAGAGAATACCCAGAGTCCACAGGACAACCAAAGTCCACAGGACACTACAGAGAATAGCCAGAGTCCACAGACAACCAAAGTCCACAGGACACCACAGAAAATAGCCAGAGTCCACAGGACCACCAAAGTCCACAGGACACCACAGAGAATAGCCAGAGTCCACAGGACAACCAAAGTCCACAGGACACCACAGAGAATAGCCAGAGTCCACAGGACAACCAAAGTCCACAGGACACTACAGAAAATAGCCAGAGTCCACAGAACAACCAAAGTCCACAGGACACCACAGAGAATACCCAGAGTCCACAGGACAACCAAAGTCCACAGGACACCACAGAAAATAGCCAGAGTCCACAGGACAACCAAAGTCCACAGGACACCACAGAGAATACCCAGAGTCCACAGGACAACCAAAGTCCACAGGACACCACAGAAAATAGCCAGAGTCCACAGGACAACCAGAGTCCACAGGACACCACAGAGAATACCAGAGTCCACAGGACAACCAAAGTCTACAGGACACTACAGAGATTAGCCAGAGTCCACAGGACAACCAAAGTCTACAGGACACTACAGAAAATACCCAGAGTCCACAAGACAACCAGAGTCCACAGGACACCACAGAGAATACCCAGAGTCCACAGGACAACCAAAGTCCACAGGACACCACAGAGAATACCCAGAGTCCACAGGACAACCAAAGTCCACAGGACACCACAGAGAATACCCAGAGTCCACAGGACAAACAAAGTCCACAGGACACCACAGAGAATAGCCAGAGTCCACAGGACAACCAAAGTCTACAGGACACTACAGAGATTAGCCAGAGTCCACAGGACAACCAAAGTCTACAGGACACTACAGAAAATACCCAGAGTCCACAAGACAGCCAAAGTCCATCTGTGAGTCCAGAGGAACACCTTTTGATTAGTGTTCTTGTCAAGAAAATGCTTCAGAAAGGTCCACTCCTTCCAAACACATGCACTTATTCATCCACGTACAAATTCATTGTTTGGGGGCTGGAAAAGGCAGTCCAAGACCAGTTTAAGGTCCCTGATGGAGTGTTCCTCAATCCCAAAATCATCAAGAGAATAGGCAAAGTTGCTGCTAAAGATTTGATCTACGAATTCGGAACCACATCTAAGCTTCTGGGAAAAGCTATGAGAAAAGATTCTCGCGCAGAGTTTGAAGAGGCCGCTGTGAAACACATAAACATCCGTCTGAATGCCTGAACCAACCAAAGACCGGACTGGCACGATTCTTCTCAAGGTGGGACAAGCCCATGAGACCGCCTTCTAGACCAGCACCAAGGACCACCACTTTTCCATCCAGTTCATCTGGACTAGTCAATGAGCTGATATTTTTTGCCACCAGCAACTAACAACTAAATATGTTGTATTTGATTTTGAAGTGCTTAAACAGATTCTTAATTTCTTTAAGTTCCTTACGGAATGCTTTTTGAAAATATTTCAAAAAGCATTCATTTAACCTTAGGAATTTAGATTTATTTTAAGCACTTAAAATACAACATATAGTTTAAGTTTCTAGTTGCACAAATATCAGCCCATACAGTCCATACCACCGAATGGATCAGTCAACATTCTTCTTAAAAACAACTCTTGTTTACTTTTTAAATAAAACTTATGTCAATATGTTTTGTTTGAAGAAAACAAGAGTTAAAAAATATTAATAAAAATATTAAAAAATATTTTAAAAAATAAATACAAAAAACTTATTCTGGCTGTGTTGTTCTACTGTACCTTTTTATCTTTTAATTCTAAATATATCCTTATACTCATTATAATATTTCAAGAAATGTAATTAAATAATATGACCGTATCCATGGTAACAACATAAACGGTAATAGTGGCTGTAGCACAGGGTTTCTGAACTAATTACATTTAGTCATTTAGCAGACGTTACAAGTTTATGTTTAGCCAGAGGTAATACTAAACAAACCTTTTTAGTCTGTCTACACACATTTAAAGTGTTTTTGTTCTCTGGAGTGTTGATAAGCGCCACCTGTAGTGAATAAGTTTATAAAAGTATGTTTGTATGGCAATACCGATACCGATATTTTTTATTTTTAGCACACAGTATAAATCACATTTACTTTCTTGCATAGAGGATATAAAAATTATTAATTTTAGTCTATAGCCTTTCCATTTGTAGCTTAAAGCTATCTAAGCAATCCTTTTCATGGTTAAATTAGTAGTCAGTGCAGTTATTAGTTTTCAATAAAAACATTAACAAAGATTTATAAATATTGTTAACAAATGACACTTTATTTGTTAACAATATTTATATATTTATTTTTCATTTCATTTAATTTTAATATTTTTTTCCACACCAGCAAAATAATCACTTTAGATAACATTTTGTGGTGTATAAAACCACAGTTTTACAGAAAATACCACAGTTAAACTATGGTTAGTGTAAGCATTGTTAATTTGTGGTTTATATTACCCATGGTTACGTTTTGTTACAACATCTATGGTGATGACACTTCATGCTGAAGATCAAATATGACTAAACATATTTTTACCAGTATTGGCTACCTGGATAATATGTTTGAAGCTGAAAGGACTCTGCCAGTGACTTCTGTCCCACTGGGGCTCTGTCTGAAAGATTTGCCTCCTCTCTCTTTTTTTGTAGTTCTGAGCTCTCTTTGTCATGTCGTTTTCTGTGTTTGTGTAAGTTGGTGGTGTTACAAAAGTAGCGAATAGCCTTTTTACAGACGCCGCAATTCGCTTTCATTCACAGCAGTAAAATACTTCCACACAGCGCTCCGTTTTTTTTTATCTGCCAGCTCCATGATCAGGGTTGCCAGGTGCCAGAAATATTTCCAGCCCAATGACAACTCAAAACCCGCCCAAATGGAATGAAAACTAGCCCAATTTTTCAGTGTCCAATCAGATTAGACATCGGCTGGATTCCCACAAAGGGCCTTAAAATAAATGTATAGTTTAAGTTTAAAGTATTCGCCTTTTGTCTTACCCAAATTCTTAATATCACACACTGTGTTTTTTTTAATACACAATCTTATACAATAAAGGTCAAATAAGAACATATCCTCTCTGATATTTTCTGACCCTAGTCAGAAGTACTAACTTGTACTTACTTTTTGTCTTCTCAGCACTTCTCGCTGATGCTTTTCTCTCCAGATCTGTGGCTGTTCTGTTTACACACAAGCATCAATATTAAAATTAACACAATGTTAAACTAAATTAACATACTCTGGCTTTTATCAATATTATTACAAATATGCTTACTGGGTGAACTTGAACACTTGAACACTTGTCCCTTTGTTTTTGTTGTTGTTTGTCTTCTTTTTTTTATCAGAACTTTTCACAACATTTTCTTCTTAAATGGTCTAACTGCGCAGCCTCATTTTGATTACAGATTTGAACAGAACTATATACAATCTCAGGGCTGTTTTATTTTAGACATTGGTGCTCTCTTCCCCACCCTTCTCCGGTGGTGCTGAATAGATTTCAGCAGTAAAGAGAGAAAGCATCCGTGGTGATGGTTTAAATTCATGGCAGCATATGTTTCTTCTTTGCATGTAAGCCCGAATCCTCATTATATTTAGCAAAGAATTCTGCTCTAGCCTGTTTCTTGTTCATCAACAGACAACCAAACCGACGCTTCTGACTACAACGCTCTCATGATGTGAGTGACGTGATGATGATGCTTGATTTGTGATTTCAAAGCACATGTAGCGCGCGCGCCTACTCGCATCTCGCGAGAAGCAGCGTTTGTTGCCAAGTATTCATTCCCGGGGATCAACACCCACTAATAAAAGGTTCACTTTTATCTTTGTCCACAATTATTTTATTTTATTTTTATTTATTTTTTTGCGGCCGCGGTACATTTTAAATGTAGTCCAAAAAAACGCAACCCGCAACTCCGTATTTTTTTACGCAACTCCTTTTCTAAAATAGCCCAATTGTGCGGGAAAACCGCTACCCTGGCAACCATGCTGTGAGAGTGCAAAGAGCTTTAACAGTCAGGCTTCAACAAGGCAATACTCTTGAAAATTATTTTGTTTCTTTGAAGCACTAGGCTCAATTAGTTAAGTAAAAAAGGTTAATGAGCACTACAGTACTAAGTACATTGTACTGTCATTTCCCATTAGACTATGAAGGATTTCCAGATATACAATACTAGAGGGAAGTTTCTTGCACTCTCTCCAAAAGTGTAATTCTCACACAAACACAGTTTTTCATTCTAGATTATGGTGAAAGATTGTGTTGCACTCAAACTGAAATATTCTTAATGTTTGAGCACAACCAATCATTTGGTGTAAAAGTATATTTGTAATAAGACTTTACAACCAGTAGGTGGGGAGTTTGGACTATGAAAAATGAATGACCCACAGCAGAAGATGGTGTTACATTATTTACAACACCCAATTATAATCAATAACTCTGTCTTTGTATTAGCCACAAAAAGCATAAAACTTTAAAGAAATGTATGTTGATAAAGCTGTAAATATTGTCATATAAATATCTTATCTTACAATCTTTTTCTTCACTGAGCGAGCTCTAGACAAGGCATTCATTTTTGTATAGCACAATATCACAACAACAGCCGCCTCAAAGCTAAAACTGCAGAACCACAGAAAGAGGAATCCTCTCCCAGGATGGACAGGCCGTGCAATGGATGAGCCCAGGACAGTTTAAAACAACCTAGAAATACACATAATAACAAGTATATTTACAGAATAAGACAAAGCTCTAATGCTCTCAAGATATTGCTTCTTGTTCTTGGTTCATCTAGAGTTTCTGAAGGATTAAGAAGCAGGAAAAACATTGTAATTCTTACTTTGTGATGCTGTTTTGGCCTCAAACAGGTGGTAACTCACATTACTTTGTACATTTACTTATACCAGGGGTCCCCAACAGCCGGACTCCGGGCCCAATCCGGACCTCAAGACATTTTCCATAATTACAAGCACATTGTGAAAAATATATTTTTGAACCGGCACTTCTAGGATAGCTATGTACTATCAATTCTATATATACATGCATGGGTCCTCGGGTTACCATAGTTACGGACACAGCAGAGGCAGATTTAACAACTTAAGAGTAGGTTGATAGTTCTATGATGAGTTTGAAATGAGCAGTCAAAAAGTTGAGCAAAACGGGGTTTGTTTGCAATGCGATGGCAAAACATTATGAAGATGGACAGTGAGGGAACGTTTATTTTATCAGAAAAATACAGCTCCTAAGCTCTGTGTCAAAGCTGAATGACACCACTTTATCCTCCAGTCCGGGCTGCTGTTTTAATCACAGAATGAATCCAGCACTGAACCTTTATCATGTCAGGATTTAAAAGACTCTAGCTCAGAGGGAAGAGAGGACGTCTAATAATGTGGTGAGTTGTGCATTTGTCTGTTAACTTCTTTATCCTGTTGTAAAGTACTTGACTAATTTGTCTAGCATATTTCATGTTCATTTGAACGAATGTTAATTTGAGTGATTAAAATCTGAAAATGGGTAAAAGAGTTTTTGGAGTTGAGTGTCAAACAAGTCTGCCTTAGTGTCAGTTTTTCTGCTGCTGTTACAGACGTAATCAAAAGCTTTTTATGTCTGTGGAGGTTCTCAGTCATCCAGGTCATCTTGAAGAAAAGGTTAAAGCATAAGCATCTGGAAAGGTGTCTAAGATCAATTCAGCTCTTTTTTTTTCTCTTGAAAAAGTATCTTGGAATTAGAAATGAAACGTCTTCACCTTGAAAACTGAGTCCAGATGCTTTTGCTTTAACCTTTTCTTCATAAGCATTTTAATTAAGTTAAGTTACCCTATACTGTGAAAACACAGTTTTTAGCAACAACTAATGCTAAAAAAAATAAATGCTTAGTGCATTTTTCCTTGTGCCTGTTGTCTTCAGACAGAAATAACAACAGGAAGAGATGAATTAAGATGTATGATGCACCTGTTTCATATTTCTTTAACAAACAAATGTGCTGAATTGATTGTAATTAAACGGTTCTCACACATTTGTAAAGGAGCATTAAAGGCATAATATGCAGGATTTCAGGCTGATGTTAATAAACACACCAGGTCCTGAGCCTTATTCTTTCTGTCAAATACAGTTTTACTCTGGCTTTTAATGAACTTTAATGAACTTTTAATGCCTCTTTTGGATTTTGTGGCATTTTCCTTTCTTCTGTGAGCTGTGCCACTCAGAAACATCCTCCTCATGTAAACATAGAAAAAATACAGAGAACAGTGGATTACCCACATTTATCTCAGTGTTTAAGAATAAATGAGATTTAACTTAAATAAAAGTATATTTAAACACATACAGTATCTTTTAATTAAAAATTTCCAGACCCCTAACGGTGAAGAAAGTTAACTAAGTGGACCTCAACCGATTTTAGTTAAGGGACCCCTGACCTACCATCAATGTGAGTGAATTTCAGGCTTGTGCATGGTATTCATTTCTTAATGTTATGCAGATATGTATTGTATCTGCTTGAACATTGCTGTATTTCTTTTTATCTAACAGCACAATTGGCAACAAAACTGCTATAAGTGACTATTTGACACTCGTAATGTTTGTCCCTGGGTGATGTACTCTGTCGAGATGGCACTCACTCCAAAAATATTTATTGTATTCTTGAGAGGTGTACTTCTTGTTAATATGTAGCCTGTTTTGAGGGTGTGTTTTTACATGATTGGGGACAAATGCTGTTGAGTCTGGCAGAAAAAGGTCCTTGTCTGTCACAGTACAAGAAATGTTTCTCAGGAAATTAACTGCCACTGTCTGTTTGGCCCCGCTGACCTGCTAAAAAGAACAGCAGGAGATGTGCAGGTCAGGTAGAACGGCACACACAATGTGATGGGGCCACAGCTATGTAATCAACAAGCAAACTTCAAGAGTGTTTTCAGAGGTCAAGGATTGACTTTGGAGACATCTCTCAGCATGGCTACCACACATGTTCTCACCTGCTTTTCTCACTCAAATACTGTTTTCACCTCCTAGACGCTCACCGTAAAGTACATTGTGTTTGTGTAGGACCGTCCGATTGTAATTGTAAACTATAGCCCATATGTACAGTGGAGTATGCAGCACTAAGACTGAATAAAAGGCATGTCTCTAGCTTTAAATGTGTCTCATTATATTAGACTGAACAAAGATATTAAGATATAAAGAATTTTCCACATTTAAAAAATCAAATACAACTCTTTAGGACACTGTGCTGCAGATTGAGGCACATTAGGTGCATCATATCAGTCCCAAAATGATGGCTATTGGAAGAAGGAACAGGAGTATTTATATCTGAATGGCCACTAAAATGTATTTTTTTCAGGCTCAGTTGGATTTCCATAAAAGTCTAGCTGAAAGTTGCTTAAACCACTTGCACTCTCACTCTCTCATCTCTAAGGAAAAGTGTAAACTAATGTTAACCAAAACACTTTCTATTGTAGAAAATGAATATAAACATATATATAGAATGTCTGTGAAGGTTCTCAGTCATCCAGGACATCTTAAAAAAAAAGGTTGAAATAAAAGCATCTGGACTCGGTTTTCGGTTTTCATCACATATATATAGAATGTTTAAAAAAAAGACAAACCTCTAACATGCTTGTTTATTTGTGCATTAATTAGTAATGTGTCAATACCATACTGTTTCTGTTCATTTACATTGGTATTTACAAGTGTAGTGCTTGCTTGTTTTGTGTTTTACTGTTTTAGTTTTTATGATACAACAACATATCAAGATGTCCAAAGTTGTCAAAGCTATGCTAGAGCAGTGTCACTATGAGACATGGGCCTTTATTTCGTTTGTTCATTTTCACAGGCAAGGGAAGGAGATTGTGGGTTGCTGGCTGCACAGCAAGGGGCCGTGTGGAACAAAGAGGACCCCTACACTGTTCACTTGACAGAAAGAGGGTTGGAAGACAAAAGCCTCAGGGCACGAACTGGTGAAAGAGCTTTGAAGGGATCTGTTTTAATCCAAGTTTAAACAGCAAACTTCCTTTTGAGTGAGCAGCAGGGTCACAGTCGATACAAGCACTTTGGTTTATCTGAATCATCCTGCACAGAGAACAATATTTACTTCTGAAAACACAGTATTTTCCTCTCTACTCTGATGAGATTTTTCTGATGAAATCCTGTGTAAAACCCTCAAAAAGGCTGTAGTTTTGTACAAACTTGTACAACTGAAGCTCTCTGGAGGTTTTCATTTCCAAAAAGGACAGCTTGGTTTTGTTGCAGGTGAATAGGAGTCTGCAGTTGGATTTCCAAAAATGAAAATACATTTTGAGATTATTCCACGTATTGTTTTTAGCCCAAATCTAATGTACATTGTCACACTGTTCGAATAAGTAAATAATTATTGTGATAAGAACTGTACATGTCACTTTGTCTCTAAACTTCACCACAGAGGATTTAAAATAATAAGTGTAGATGTTTAGCATCCATATAAAGGTTAATAGTATAATAACATAGCATTGAGGAATGTCATTTATACATAGTAGCTCAATGCCAGGAGCTCAAAAGTGATTAGACCGAAGACTGACAAGCAATGTTATTTAATTAGTCAAAACCAGGTTATAATTGATTAATGTTTTTGTTCAAATGTCCTTTAACAGACCCCCCATTTGCAGACATTCACATCTTCATCTATGTCCTGGACACGTGTCGTTGTGATAAAACGATGCACACTGCAGCTGAAGGAGAACATACAACACACAGAGCGGCTGAAGGAGGCATAAAGTCATTGGTGGCAATGAGAGCCGTAATGATGTCCTGCGCAGACTGATGGTAAACGTTTGGTTGATAATTGGATGAAAGGATTTAGGAGGCATAAAGCAGCTAACTGTATTGATTTTTCATTGAACTTTCATCTTTGCTGGTGCATTGATTATACTGTAGGTTTATCCTTCACACTCTATGGAGACACCCACCTCTGCTCTGAGCGACTCCACATGGCATCATGACAGTTGCAATTAGAGCACCTATTCTCCAGCAGAAGTGAAATTATAACAAAAAGTATACAGGACCTCCTTCTCTCATGAAAAAAGGTAGAACAAATTTATGTTCATTGTTTGCAGTAATGCATATTTAATCACAAACATTAACCTCTGACAATAACATCCTGTGAAACAGCTTCATAATACCACTTACACTCAAAAAATAGTGCTGAGTGTAACATTTATTGTACTAAATTGGTTTTGAGATACAATGCAGAGAAATAGAGCTTTCCATCATGTGGTGCATGCACATGAAGTGTGACCATCGGTTTGTAAAATGTCTTGATGGTACAGGAAAATAAAAGCGTGGTGCAGAATATGAGAGACAAATGTGTACCTAAACAATCCCTAACATAACAGTGTTGTGGTTTAAATGCATACCTGCCAAAGAACTAAACATACAGTTCAGTTCTTTGGACCCAATCAAGAGTGGGACCAATCATCCCGAAGCTGGCTGCATTGAAATGGCATCAGTTTTATTCTCCATTGGTATGTATAGTTGTCTCTTAAGGTCAGTGGCAGTGAACATAAGCTGCCAATCCTACATGGGACCTGTAAATAAAGAAACTTTTTGCCTGGTGGAGACTAGGAATGACACAATAATACACATTTTAAATATATATGTGGAACTCTCAATGGCTGCCAGATAGCGTTTAAAAGTGCTTATAATTGTGGAGGATTGACACCTTCACTCAGTGGCCTTGGCCTGGCCTATGTGGCGCCCTGGGCGAGTTTTTGCGTGGCACCTCTTGCATTGTGATCAATATCACTTTATGCTATTTTTTGCAAACAGTAAAAAACAAATTACTAAAAAGTATAGAGAAGCCAAGATTTGAATCCAAGGCATTTGCTTTACCATTTGAACCAAAAACATAAAACACATAATGATCAACTTAAATCAAGTCACATAATGGAATACCTTTGAAGTCAGATATTATTAAGCTTAATTGTGCTGTGGACCTAAAATCTGAACAGAGGAGAGGTACAATTCCATTTTCTCTATTCATATCATAATTTATTTGTGATGTTACCTTCACAGCTCTACCTTCATTTAAACTACTATAGGATAGGTCTTTTAGATGTCCAAAAAGGGTTTGAAGGGTAGCATATCAAAGTTATTGTATTCAAAATCCGGTCACAGGTACTCACATTATTGATTTTATTGATCTTTGGCTAGTACAAGTTATTGCTAACGTGTTTTGGCTTGAAGCCTTGTTCAGAGCATTTACAATCTGCTGGTTTAGACTTGTTTTTATAGCCAACTGGTCTAAGCCAGGTGGATAATGGATCCAATCAAGAGTAGGACCAATCATCCTAAAGCCCGCCTGCATATAGTCACCCCCCGAGCCTTGCATCTAAGCATTACTAAAGTTTCAACCTAGAAAACATTGCAAAGTAAAATCCTCATTGAGTCTTTTTGTTTCCATAGTATTAAATGTACATATTCTAAGCATTTCTCTTTGAGACAGTTTTTTCAAGATGTTTCCTTCTACAGTGTAACCCTTTCAATCCCATAAAATCACAATGAGGAGGGTAATCCATGACTTGCTTCTTTATAATGTTTTGCAATGGCATAGTCCATGTTGCCGGTACCAATAGCCGTTTTATGTTCAGAAATCCTTTTTGTTTGTCCAATGTATGCCAGACCACAAGGCCACAAAAGCAAATAGATAACATTTGATATATTGTATATTGTATGTCTTCTATCTGTGTTTCATTTTACTGAATAAACCTTTACAGTAGTAATACAACAGCAGCTTATTATCAAAGCTCACTTGATAAAGGTCATGTTAATGAGTAAATGCGCTTGTCTGGATCTCCATGACAACGCTCAGAGGGACTAGTTTGTGAAACTCCGATAAACTGTTGCTACATGAAGTTAGCTTTCCTTTGTATCATTTCATCTTTCTCTGTTCTGTATCTTTGGAAAGACAGCACTATGGGATCATTATTGCTGAAAATCCTAATAGTTAAAAGGAGAGATACTATTAATCAATGTATAATTAGAACAATCGGGGAGCTTTAAAATCATGTTATGTTATAAACATTTTCTCTGGTCGCTCTCCATGGTGCTGTTTTGATTTTTTTATTTCTGATGGGCGTTGCACTCTTCTTTGCACATTTATTTCACTCTTTAGACAGGACACGATCCTAAACTTAACTAATCACTCTTGCATTTGCTCTATAAAAGCTACCAAATAAATAAAAATGAGATGCCTAAATTATCACAATAATAAATGAGTTTTCTTTTTGCTAAAGTTCATTTATTGTGCAGAATTTGTATGCTTCTGTATGCTTTTGAATTACACTCTTTTTACTTCATCCACATCATGAGCAGGAAACTAAAAGTTGAATTGGAATCCAGACAACAATTATTCAAATAAATGAAAGTGAGAAAATAATAAAAACGCAGGACAGAGTTTAATATTCTTGCTTTGGGATTGCCTTTTTATCTTTCACTCTCAAAGTATTTATGTTCCTGAGAAGAAAAAAAAAAGATGTCTTGGCGAACTAAACTTCTACACTATTGCATTTGAGGCGCTATGGTTTTACCATAGTGCAATAAAATATGATAAAATGCAAGAGCTGTGGGCTTTGTCTTGGAAGAGCTTAAAGAGTGGGTGTTCTTTCGATACAAAAAAAAAACAGTGCTCCAGAAGTGATGCTAAAAAGCATAAAGAAATGCTTCACATTTAGACAGCTTATTATTAAACTTATTACTGCTTATCATCCACTTCTGCAGTCCTTTATGCTTTTGACATCTGTTTAAAAAAGTGACATGTTTTAACGCCTTGTTTACTCCAACAAATGGTGTGACAGGCGAATGGAAAATAACAAGCTCAGCGGTTGGAGGCGTAAGTCTTTTGGTTTTGGATAACATACAAAAGTTGTAACAGCTACAGGCCCATATGTACATTCAAGTCAGATTTTGTGCAGAGGACTTATTCTATTTGGGAATTGTCACATGTCTACACCAGGGGTGTCCAAACTTTTTGCAAAGAGGGCCGCATTTGATAAAAAGAAAATCTTTAAGGGCCAACTGTCTTTTCTGATATCATTTTTATTCCAGTACAGACTTAAGTTGGATTTGAACAGGTTTTAAGTTTTAATTGCTTCTGAAAAGGTTTTAGTTGGTTTTGAACAGGTTTTAGTTGGATTTTAATCTGTTGCTGCTGAAATTGGGGACATAAACAACAGATTTTTATCTCTGAAGCCGAGGGCCACGATTGGCCCCTGTTCTGGACTTTGGACATGTCTGGTCTACACTGTGGATCAATGGAGAAGGCCGCATGGGGGCAGTGGAGCACAGTGCCATGTCATTTACTCTATAGGACTTGCCCTTGAACATAAACACCCCTCGCATTCCCAAACAACAGCACCCGTAAAGCAACACACGTATCATAATTATCTATGAGCGCACAGTGTTGGCATGACTTGACTTTCAATGGGCTCCAGTATGAGTGAACACAAAGCTAGCAGAGGTCCCTCCCCTCAACACCTGTGACCCATATCACTACAGTTGAAATACAGCACCCTGGGAAAACTGTTTTGAAATGAACCTTTGCTCATATGCTGTAGACAGAAGAAATATATGGGGGGAACATGTTTGCTGCAGGTGATGAAGTTCAAGTACAGAAGTGAGAGAAGTCAGTTGTGTGGGGAAGATATCCCCTCACCTGAGCTATCCATGGGCAGTGCTGCAGGGTATTGAAGCAGATGGGTGGGCCGGACACACATGAGACAAAAAGGGACAGAGATAGAGAGATGCAGATGCTTGTGACTTGTGCAAATGTTCAAGAGGCACTGAAGTGAGCAAGGAGAGAAAGAATGTTTTAATAGCCTGGATTATTACTGGAGTTCTAAAAACGAATTTGTAGAAAATTAATTAGTTGCAAGAAAAATCAAAGCTTTTATCTCTAACCTCTACCTTTAACTTTATTTATTCATTAAATTATTGCTTTATACATAACTTTTGTATAAAACGTAATTTGGACCAATACAGTCGGTGTAATATCTACCATTAATACTAAAATCCTTAGGCAGAACATTGGGCTGAACAGAACATTAGACTAGTCATTTGTAAAATGTTATTGGCACACACACACACACACACAGGTAGGCGTTACAGCATGTGGGAGCCCCTCTCTCAGTAATCATTAGCATCAGTGATGAATGGGCTTCTCAGGCCCAGCCCCTGCAGCTTGTCCTCCTTGTACAGCAGCCTGTCTGTGTGAGCGCTGGGACTGGACGACATGGTGCATGGCCTCTGTCTCCCCTGGGACATCTCAGAACATCTGCTCCCCGGCTGCACATCGGTGTGAGTGTGTGTATATGTGCGTGTGTGTGTGTGTGTGTGTGTGTTGGAATGATTTAATAACATTGGCACATTACTCCTTTAAATGTTAGGTATTACAGTACACTTGATGCAACTATAATATAGGCTTCCCATTATAGTTATCACTTTAATACTAATTATGTCTGTCCACTTTTTAATAATGAATAAACCCTCAAGATTATGTTTATAATATAATTACTTTGTCAGGACCATGATTGATAAAAGTTGTGTTAACAGGACACACATTTGTTCTCTACACTGTCTGATTTTACAACCAACATTAGTACTCCTCTAATTGTGCACTCTAATCACCAAATTGTGTCTGTGCCCTTAGAAAATACACCCACAAGGCGCATTAATAATCATAAATTACATTCTGACCCAAAAACACACAATTAAACACAAACCACTGACACCTAAGGGCTGTTGCTGGAAGCCATTTGAACAAACTCAGAGTTGCAGAAGTAGGGAAGGTTTGTTGCACAAAGCTGGTTATAAACCCTTAACCAATGGTCACTGGGTGTGGACATGCAGAGAACAGCAAACAGCATTTAATCTGGAGGGAAAGGGGGTGGGGCTATTTCTGCTGAAAAACAGGAAGCAACATGGTCATTTTTATCGGCAAACACTGAGAATAAGACCAATTTAAAAACTAAACTAAGTAAATTAATTGCTTTAATATTAAACATGTAAAGGATGAATATGAAGAACAGCTTAAAAACATGAAAAGGATGAATCAAACAAAATTTACAAATTTTAAATACAGCAAAAGCTTTCAAAGTGTAATTGTTTCCTCTACATTGTTTTTGTGCATAGTTTAATAAAGTATATTCTCTGAACCAAGAAAAAAAAAGTTTAGTTGATGCAGTGTCAGATTAATGTGACTTTGCTCACAGTCGATTGGTCCAATTTGATTTTGACTCAAAACCCGAATAAAACCTGCTCTGGAGCAGGGAAGTTGTGTAGAGTCAGTTACCATGGCAATGAAACCCACCCAAAACCAAACCAAATTGCCCAATTGCCCAGCCTTAAGAGCGTACATATCATGAATGTCTTGTTTGTTTTCTGAGAATCTACTGCACCTACTGGTAACTTGTTTGCCACTTAGCAATAAAAAATATACTAAAAACCTGGATTATTCTGGTTAGTCACAATATACTGCTATTATTTTGAACGCAAACTAATCATGAAAACGTTGGCCCACAATTCACATTCTCTCTACTTTTATCATTTCTGTGCTTGTGTTAATTTTTGCTGAGACTAGAGCATCTCCAACCCCAATTCCCTCCATCTGTGCTGACTAAACAGCCCACTGCTTCACACTGTTGGCAAGTGGGCGATGTCTACTCACATTTATCTACCTTAAACATAGACCACCAAAACTCCTCCTTACGCACGCACGCACACACAAAAACTTTTACAACATTGCAAATGGCAAAGTTATGGTCCTCCCATTCAATTTACATCAGTCGGTTATAGGCTACATTATATTTAAATGATTTCTTATGCTCCTTAGAAAAACCTTAAGAGAGTTTATGACTTACACGTATACAGTAATAATACAATATTTTAGCCAAAGGTTCTGGTCATTAAAAGAACAACCAGGAGATAAAATAAGCCCTAACGTTAGAGAACCATTGTGGTCATAAACTGACAAATGACAAAAAAAAAAAAAAAAAAGCCAATCATCCACTAAATCTCTTGATTGACATACAGGGCAGCCAGTCAGATGAAATCTGAATTTTTCTGACGCTTAGGTCACTGCGCATGCACAAACAACGGCGCTAAGTGCAGCAAAACTAATGCTTTAGCGACTTACCTCCAACTTTTAAACCTCGTTTTTCTCTTAAAAGAAAGGGTATAAAAATGAGTGAGGGAACTGGACCAAGTAAGAAGACAAAAACGTATCGCTTTCATACGGAATGGGAGGAGGACCTTTTTTTTACGATGATGTTTTCAAAGTGCGTTTGGTTCATCTGTCAGCAGCTACTGTCCGGACTATGCATCCCTGGCTAATTCAATTCAGTGCAAGTCATCAGCGTAAACTCAGGTAATGACAAAAACTGTACAGTGGGGATCGAAAGTTTGGGCACCCCAGGTAAAAAAATTTATTTAGATTTTATTTCCATCATTTACACTTAAAAAAATAACAGAAAACAAAAAAATGGTGTCTGCAAAAGTTTGGGCACCCTGCAGAGTACCTTGTACTGCCCCCTTTGGCAAGTATCGCAGCTTGTAAATGCTTTTTGTAACTAGCCAAGAGTCTTTCAATTCTTGTTTGAGGTATTCTTCTTTACAAAAGTCTTCCAGTTCTTTGAGATTTCTGGGCTGTCTGTCACGCACTGCTCTTTTAAGGTCTATCCATAGATTTTCAATTATGTTGAGGTCAGGAGATTGTGAAGGCCATTGCAAAACCTTTAGTTTATGCCGCTTGATGTAATCCACCGTGGATTTTGAGGTGTGTTTAGGATCATTATCCATTTGTAGAAGCCATCCTCTCTTTAACTTCAGCTTTTTCACAGATGGCATCAAGTTAGCATCCAAAATTTGCTGAAATTTTATTGAATCCATTTTTCCTTCTACTCGTGAAATGTTCCCTGTGCCACTGGCTGCAATACAATGACTCTTCCATGAAGTCCATATTTGTACAAGTATCTCTTTATAGTGGAATAGTGTACCACAACTCCAGTGTCTGCCAGATCTTTCTGGAGGGATCGTGCAGTCAAACGTGGGTTTTGACTTACTTTTCTCACAATCCTGCGAGCCGTTCTGTCTGATATTTTTCTTGGTAACTCTTCAGGGTGCCCAAACCTTTGCAGACACCATTTTTTTGTTTTCTGTTATTTTGAAAGTGTAAATGATGATAGTAAAATCTAACTGTTTTGACTTATTATAAGGATGTCTAATCTGTCATTTGATGCCTTTTGGAGATTTTTCCATCTTTTCTTGGCGTCTTTATGCACATTAATAATTTTTTTTACCTGGGGCGCCCAAACTTTCGATCCCCACTGTACATAGTCAGTGCTTTAAGTGGGCCGGTACCATAGATTGTAAAAATATGGATGTTAGCCGCCCATTGGTCCCCAATTCACCAATGTTGTCATTACAAATGGGCAATACAATGGCTGTTACATCCGGACTTTTAGCTTTTACTCCATAGTAAAACATACGTTTTTAGATAGCTACGTTTTAGATAGATAAGTTTTTAGATGGTCTTACTTGTACAAAGGCTTTCCTATGACTTAAAAACAACCTCTTCACACTTCCTCTGTTTCTCCTTCTGTCTGTACGACCTTTGGATATGTCAAACAGTTGCATCAACAGCTGACAGAGAGAAGACAATAATCTTCTATAGTCTTATTTTTCAAACTGTTTCTCTGGATAATACGTATACATATAGTTCAGTGAAGATCTTAAAATATCACATTTTACATTTACGTTTAAATCAAGTGAGTTTGTCAATTAAGAGGCAGATTCTAAGAAGCTAAAAAGTTTTGTTTTTTTTTAATAAGAAACCAGGTTAAAGAAAACAGTGGCTAACCACGGCTAGGTAATGGACAACAGCCTGTGTGTTATAACAGCCACAGTTGCATTATAGGCTTTAAAGGTTAAGGTGTTTTTTGACCAAGCAGACTCCTTACTAAACAACTCCCCTAATGCATTATTGGATTGGCTTGGACTCTGGTGGTTTTTGTACATACATCAGTCACTCCAGATTCACCAGCAGCCCCAGAGCTAAGAAACAGACATACTGTATATTCATAATACAAATACCCAGTTGCTTGAATAGTTTTATCTCATGCTGAAAATGTACTTTTTGTGGTGGATAATCTGTATTTTCTTATTGTGTGTTTTATTGCTTGTACGCTAGTTTACAGCAGATGTCTACACTACTTTTGAGTCCAATATTTGAGTAGTGTTGGAACATAGTATGGCTCTACAGAACTATTTAAGACTTTATTGAGACATTCACAAACACAATGTAGATCTATTTATATTCAGTGTTTGCCACACAATAACACTGCCACCTGCATCTTTCACTGAAGCTCATGTGTGTGGCGAACAACGTAAAACGGAGCTAACGTTAAACTCCAACCATGTCCCACTGTGTGCTGTGTTGTGCAATATGTATGAGCACATGACGCTTGGCCACACGTGTGATAATCCCCTGCTCCATGTAACTGTCTGGGCTTTCCGCATGATGGGTACGACAGAAATAGTCCCTCTTTAAATGAAGCATGAATAGCGCCTGGCCTACTAAACATTGAGGGTCTGATGTAGCGCACATACTACTGTATATGCATATCTCCACTGGGCCTACGTAGCACTACATCATAGTCATTAACTCCTTTCTTACTTAATTGTCTGTAAGGATAAAAGGGCTACCATGAGCCATGATAAATCACTACCGCACACCTGAAATAAATCAGCCACAACTGTTTTATCACGGCAAAGCAACACAATCCACTGCTTCTTCCAGCTGAGACAAGTGCGGTCTTACTGTGTGTGTGTGTGTCTGTGCATAGTAAAGCTGATAAGAGTAGCTTGGACGTGCCCCCTGAATGTCATAATACCCGGAGGGAGAAGGTGTCACAGAGCAGGATATCAGCAGAACAAGGACAGCTCTGCTCTGCTGGATCTCAGGCAGCACCTCTGTACACCTCTGAAGTCACTGAGCACCCCAAATCATATTCATTCTCTTCTATCTGCCACATAGACATCCCTCAGTATTCTTTTATATGTATTTTCCCTCTCCTCAGGAGGGTAAAGTAAAACACGACAAATGGGAGCTATTTTCAGTGTTATCAAGAGCTAAGCCGACGCGACAACCACCGCACAATAGGAGTCACATGTCACAAAATGGACTATTACGGATTTACAGAAGAACAGGAACTGTGCCCCCATATACTTAAGCAAGCTGGGTTTGAATCCAGCTAGGGTCATATGCTCAAGGTTATTCCCCAGTGTTGTTGATAGTTATATTTCAGAGTTGATATAAAGAAAAAAAAGTGTGAGAGGGTAGAACAAATATTTTTTATCTATTTGATTTCAAAGTTGACTTGAGGGCGACCTGAAAGTTGACCTACTTCATTTACTGCTCTTCATCCATTTTCTGCTGATTTTACTTGCTCAAGCAAGTGTGGAAGTGTAAGAAAATCAAAGGAAAAACTTTTTATTATTAAAACTGCAAAAACTAAGAGAGTAATTCTCAAACCCCAAATTAAATACATCCAATCACTTTGGCTTCTACTCGACACTAGTCCATGTTTGTATATGCTACATGTTCACACATTGTATATTTGTACACAATTACAACTAAACTTATATGATTTTTTTTTGTTGAATTGTATTAAAAAGACATGACAGAAATATCATTTGAGGTAAAAGAGACTTACTTCTACAAGAACAGTTTCTTCCTCACCCCTGATCTTGACTTGAAATCTTTGTCATGTATCCTCTCTCACCACTGGAGCAATCCATCAAAGTGAAGTTCAAAGAACTCCACAGAAGAAAGCCATTCATTTTACATACAAGTCCATACATTTCTGTGTTCTGATCATGCTTGTTCGCATTATGTGTTATGTAATTCTAGTTGCCTAGCCTACTAAATTATTCTCTCATTAGTCAAGGTCATCAAAGCAAGGAGAACCCTTGAAAAAGTTTAAAGTCTGTACTCACAAGAAACATCTCTCATTCATCCATTTGTTTTCTAATCTTGCCGTGAATCAAAGGCAGTTCAATCTAACCCGTTAACTGCTGGTAGGCGTGTCGCAGGTGATGCATGAACACATGCTATTGATGATAAGACGGCAATCGAAAACTTTTTGTGGAGTCTGCTTTGAAACGCCTTTGATCTTGGTCTGTGACACGACATCTCCTTGTGATGTTTCACTCTAATCACTGTCCATGAAAAGGCAAAACACCGGCTATGCTAATGACCTGTTGAGGACATTTACAGGAGCACCGCTGGCATATTAATAGACTGTTAAAGTTTACCAGTTCAATTTATTAACAGCAATAGCTTATCTCATTAGAACAAAACTTTTTTTCAATGAAACCCATTTGATTTTTATAATACTATTGCTCTTTGAGTTCAAGCCTAGTTAATGACGCACAAAGCTTCTTAAATTGTACAGTGTGACAGGCATTAAGGCACAGGTTGTGCCCCAGAACATATTCTCACCATCAAATATAAAGTTATACAGAACTACAGAGCTTTAATGTCACATCCTTACCATAGATTTTTAACAGAAATTATTATTTTTTGATGTTTCCTACTTCAGTTTGTCACTTGAGGCCTCTATAGGGAAATCATGCTCAGTAAGAGAGGAGTCAGTCTAACTAAGTCGTAATGCTAAAAACATCTTTTGTTTTGAAATCTTTAAACTCTGTATTAAAACCTTCACGCTGAGTTGATACTTTTGATGTGAATGTACCACAGCTTTACAGCCTGGACCTTCCTACCGTCTGACTTTTACTGACAATTTCTGAAGATGTTTGAAAGGTGACCCTGTCTCAATGTCCTGTCAAATGCTGTAATGATAATAAAGGTCAACATGTAAATTTTGCCCAGACAGTTTGTTGGGTTGCTATTTGTAGGCTTTGTTCTGATGGTTCTTTAGGTCATCAAACTGTTATCACTGGCTTAGTTTCAAATTCTGGACAGTTTACTGTGACCAAGCGGTCACACCACGGCATGTTAAGGTTCTTAACTGAAACAGACATTGTGTATGAAGCACAATGGCACATGGTGGGCTTGGACCGACAGATGACTCAGCATTTTAGAGGTAGCAGTCTATCAATAGCCATGGTGGCTTGTTGATACAGTTATCAGTCAGGGCTCAGGCACATTATACTGGCTCCAGGAGAGATATTTTACATTACGGGAGAGGAAGCCAAATACAACTGCACCTGAGTCTGGAAAGAGCAAAAGTTGGTGGAGTTACAAGAGATTGTTAAAGTAACTGTTATTATAAGCACAACAAATTATATCTATATATATATATATATGGGCGGCAGTGGCTCAGCGGTAGAGCAGTCGTCCTTTACCGGAAGGTAGGTGGTTCGATTCCCGCTCTCCCCACAGTTCATTCAGTTGTTGTTCTTGGGCAAGACACTTAACCCACCTTGCCTACAGTGGAGTTCTAGCTGTAACACTGGTGAATGGAACCTTAATTAATGTAAGTCGCTTTGGATTAAAGCGTCAGCTAAATGACTAAATGTAAATACATTCCACGGTATACATATGTCAGCAGGCAAAGACATCATTAAGTACAAGAAGGAACAATAAAGTAATTTATAATTAAAAAGGGATTTTATTATTAAACCAGGCAATACTCTCGAACAAACTAAAACTTAAACCTGATTTCCAGCCACAGACAGAAGAAGGCAGAAATGAAATGAGCTGTAAATTGAAAACAAAACAAGATTGTTACAACTAAGTCAGATTATAAATTCATTCGCACAACCTTTTTGTAACCACAATGTAGTTGCTGTAAAACTGTAAAATGGATTGTAAAATGTGTTTTTGTACTCCTCCAAGGAAGCATGTTATTAATTCTACCAAACTGCAAAGCCTTTCAAAAAAGATGATGACATCTCTATGTCCAAGGTTAGTTCAAAAACTTAGAAACCAGAGAAACAAAATCCTTGAGGCATGAGCCAACTTTCTCAAGTCTTATGAACATATAAGTTAAAAAAACAATGCCAAAAAGTAATTACTTTAGTCATCAAGCCAGACTTTTTCAATTAAAGATGAAAAGGAGAGATAGGTCTGACCATGTCTCTTTAGCCCCTGCTGAAATCTGTACTAAACTGTGTGTCACCCACCAGTTTGAAAGCTCACTGAAATATTTATCCAATTCAACAATAAAGCCCTATTAATATTAATAATGACATTGTATATTGATGATGTCATCCAAAGATGACTGTAGAGATAGGGCTTTTGGCACCTAAATTGCTCCCGAGCAATTTAAACCTCTTCCACGTTAATTAAATCTGTTCAATTGAGGGAACGCATGTTATTACCGGTAAAGGTCAACTGAATCGCCCCCTCGTGTGACACTTCAATCAAACTGAAGAGCTCAGACCATTTTAATAGTATACATGTGTTGGAAATGCACAGAAAACACATAGGAAAGACGGGTGTTTCACTTATACAGTATATAGGGCTGGGAAAGTGATATATGCTTGATATTATGAAAGGAGAGTCCTCTGTGAAAAGGTTCCAAGCTGCGGGCCTATTGTATCTGTTACCGTTATTATTATTCTGTTTTTTTTCTGTTTATTGAGCGCAAATTTGACACCCTGAATATGCACGACATTTCAGGAAACTGCCAAAAATGTATTTACATAAAGTCCGCAAGAAAAAATATTTAAAAAATGACTCAGTGACCCTAGAAAATCAAAATACATTAAGCCTATTTAAAGTGAAAGTAATTTTTTTTCCAACAGAGACAAAAAAAAACTTGGTAGACACATAGGCCACATGAGGGCAGACAAAATTTAAATTACAGCCACACCCCAAACCCAACAGGAAGTTTGCCATGTTGGGAGCGCACGTAACTCCTCTCTTCATTAGGTTACACTGGCTCCCGGTTGACGCCCGCATCAAGTTCAAAGCTATGCTCTTGGCCTACAAGACCACCACTGGTTCTGCACCCTCATATCTTCACTCACTAATACAGACCTATGTTCCTACCAGATCCCTGCGCTCTGCAAATGAACAACGTCTGGTGGTACCATCCCAAAAAGGAAAAAAAATCACTCTCACGTACTCTCTCTGGATCCGTTCCACATTGGTGGAATGATCTACCTGCTGCTACAAGATCAGTAGATTCTGTAGCCATCTTTAAAAAACACCTGAAAATACATCTCTTCCATCAACACCTGACTGACAAACACTGAGTTCTACTTCCTTTCTATCGATTCCTTCTCTATTAAAAAAATTAGCTTTAGCTCCTATTCTTAGCTTTGTATACTGTGCTGGGTTCTAACTGACTAAATGTAAATGGGTGGAACATGTGACCCCTAAATCGCACACCCCTTGTGCAAAAAGTTTTAACTCATCGGTTTGCCATCTAAAAGGCTCTAAATTTGGTCAGAATCATCTAGACACATGTAGCGGTAGTAGCGGTTGTAGTAGTAGTAGCAGTTTTTACATTTATTCATTTTAGCTGACACTTTTATTTAAAGCAACTTACATAAAGCTTCAATTCACCAGTGTTACAGCTGGAACACCAACTGGGAGCCAGGTGGGTTAAGTATCGTGCCCAAGGACACAACAACAGTATGAACCACCAACCTTCCTGCAGTAGCAGTAGTAGTTTTAGTAGTAGCATTAGTAGTAGCAGTAGTAGTAGTAGTAGTAGTAGTAGTAATAGTAGTAGTAGTAGTAGTAGTAGTAATAGTAATAGTAGTAGCATTAGTAGTAGTAGTCGTAGCAGTCGCAGTAGTAGCAGTAGTATTAGTAGTAGCAGTTGTAGTAGTAGTAGTAGTAGTAGCAGTAGTAGTAGTAGTAGTAGCATTAGTATTAATAAAGTTCATTGAGATGATGCTCTATCAAACTCAGGAAGGTGTCCATTTTAAATGTAACATTAAACATTAAAAAAAGTAAATATTTGTAAATATCATCTGGACATGCCTCAACTTTTTGCTTGTGCCTGTGATGGGCCTGCCATTCTGGTATGCAATATGGTTAGTTGCAACCCACGGTTGCAAGGAGAGGTGAGGGCTTTTATTGCTGCTTGCTTTTATTTAATTAAATTTTTCTATTGTTTAACTTAAAGTGTAAAAAACCTGGGAAGTGTCTGATTTTGTCCATCCACTGTGTGGCACAACCCAAGAGATTTCAAACTAAACAGGGTCATGGCAGTTATCTTTTTAGGATTCAAAAGCATTACAGCAAATGCAATGACAAAAACAATGGGTTTAAAAATGAAAATGATTTGAGTCTAAGCTCTGTGTTCACCTTTCACAGCCTCTAAACCACAATACTATCTAGAGCAGAAATGAAAGCATATTATCCCTCAGATTAATCTGCTTATCTTATTTGTGTCAGCTTCCTTTTTCTACACAATCTGCGTTTAATAATAAAAGTTATGTAACCAGGGTGCACGTGGCAGAGTGGTTAGCACTCCTGCCTCACAGCAAGAAGGTCGCGAGTTCAAAACCCAGCCGACCAAAAACATTCTCGGCCGACTTCGGTCTTTCTGTGAGGAGTCTGCATGTCCTCCACATGTTACCGTGGGTTCTCTCCGGGTCCTCCGGCTTCCTCCCACTGTCCAAAGACATGCATGTACAGGTTAATTGGCAAATCTGAATTGTCCCTAGTGAATGAATGTGAGAGTGAATGGTTGTTCGTCATTGTCTGTCTCTAAATGTTAACCCTGAGACTAACTGGCCACAGCCTCAGGCCCAAGCTGTCAAAGCTGCTGGGATAGGCTCCAGTCACCCGCGACCCCTAATGGGACAAAGCGGTAGAAAATGAATGAATGTTATGTAACCACATTTATCAAATGTGCGATTCCTTGATTCTGCCACTTAAAGTGTGTAATAATCAGGTTTTACACATTCAGGTGCTGATCTGATATAAGTTGGACCACTCTGGACTGAGTGATGCATAATTCAACACTGCAATCTTAAATACTGTATTAGTGTAATATGATTTTTGAGCTTTTGTGTCTCATGTATATATATATACCTAGGTACAGAACATAAGATAATATAAGATAATAGGAAACTACTTTGTAACAACCATAATGCAGAGTGATGCATAATTCAACACTGCAATCTTAAATACTGTATTAGTGTAATATGTCCTCAGTCAGCACTATAACTACAGAGAAGGTGAAAACAGGTTTCAGTGTTTGTTGCTGTAAGGAGAGATGATCTGGGATTATGAAAAGGATAAATATACTGCAGTCATGTGCTGCTATAAAAAATAGAAATGATCCAAAACAACTTAAATCTGAATGCCAGCCCCTTCCTGCTGATCAGGATGCAGACTTGGACAAGCACAGGCGAGCATGAAATTGTCGGTGTCATATTGAAGTAAGGCAAAGAAAGATTTACTGCAGTGGGAAATCAAAATGATGCCAGAAGCTGACATTTCCACCGGCCCTCAAACATTCCTCTTAGGATTACCTCGTACACCAGTTTACATTTACTTTAAAAGGTCATTCAAAGCTAACAGTAAACATAATAAGTGCACCTTATTT
This sequence comes from Perccottus glenii, assembly GCA_024416835.2. Taxonomy (NCBI): domain Eukaryota; kingdom Metazoa; phylum Chordata; class Actinopteri; order Gobiiformes; family Odontobutidae; genus Perccottus; species Perccottus glenii. The sequence goes on along the minus strand of CM044555.2, from coordinate 15,554,958 downwards.
CCATAGTAACACATTTTAGTTTGTCTGTAGCCTGTATATAGCCTGGCCAGCCAGACTGCTTTCTCATTGTAATACATACTAAGATTTGAAAAGGTTTTTAAGGCGGGACCATGGGCAGAACTAACGTTCACTGGGTAAACCAAAGAGAAACATAGATGTGACGATTCCAGTTGTCAACAAACCGCAGCGTATACCAGCATGGCTAGCTGGAGAGAAGTGGCTGTGGTTTTAAGAATTGAAGCAAGCACAGTATCAAACAGTCTCTCTGATGCGGCGGACATCTTGACCGTTTTGGTTGGAAATAATTGTTGCGCTCAATATGACACTACAATTAGCCTGGGAATTAAAAGCCGGAGCAGAATACTGAGCAGATTAGACAATCCCAGACCAATTTCTCTTTTAATGCAATACAACAAGAAAGCGGTCAAGCTGGCCAGGCTAGTCTGTGTAAGGCTTTCACTCATTCACATTTTTAATTGATAGAAGAACAATGTCATATCATGTGTTGAATCCAAATTCCTTTATAGTTTTACATTTGAATACATACATTTTATTTTTCAAATTCAAGTTCAGTGCTATTCAATGATCTCCAGCTTTGCTTTTGACAAGAGCCTTGAAGAAGTAGTGGTAAAAAATCTTCTGCATTTTTGATAAATAGACATGGATAGTTTCATTTAATTTAAACTTTCAGACATTTTTCTCAGTAAATGGCTGAATAAAATGAAATTGCTGTTCACTAAACCAGTTTACGTAAAAACTCTGATTTAAATCATCAGTTATGGAAAACTGACTGCAACAGGACCATCATTATGCATATATAAATATTTTGTCTGCGCAGATGACCATTTATACATTTTTTACACCTAAGTCAGTGGAAAGGTCATTAGCTCATCTTGACCTTGCCTGAAAGCTCTCCTTGTAGTAATAATTTGGTGTTGACAGAATTCAACTGTATGGCCCCAGCATATTACTTCTTGAAGGACTAGGGCAATAAAATAGACAAATGGGATTAAATACTTAACACTGAAATCCTTATTCATGCACTTTAATGATTTATTGCACAGTAAAAGTGTATATATTTCTCTGCTTTGCAGCTTGCCAGGTCATTGGTATTGAGACAAGCAGACAATAAAAGACACTTGTCATTGAAGCCAAGAACAGCATTTTGCGACAGGATTTTATCACTCAAGGACACTTGGCAATGTGAACTGTCTTTAACTTTTTATGTATTTGAGATGTGACTTGTTTATCAACCTTTTTGTTGGAAATTTTAAAGTGTGGGAGAATTTCTTTTGTAAACACTGAACAAATGTGGTGGTGATGATGATCAAATGTGATCTTTATATAAATGTTGCAAAATGATAATAGCATGATTTAACTGTTCTTTCTCATAGTCTGGTTTATTATGAAGCTCATAAAGAAAGAGAGACTGGCAGGTTTATTTATAGTACTATTCAATTATTGGATTTTAGATTAAAAAAATGCAATTATTAATTTGTTCCAATGCCGTATTCTAGTCATTCTGCTTTTGGTCTATAATTCAATTCAAGGTTATATTGTCATTCACCATACATAGTACAATAATATTTGTTGTGCTATACCTTAAACAATATTGCATACTTACATACTCTACATTATAAAAAATATTTCAATAGCATAATATATAAAAACAGAAGAACAAAAAAGCAGTTGTGACTGATTTTAAATATGGGTCTATCCACTTCCTCTCCATTGACTGTTAAGGTGGTGTCTGTAGAGGTCAATGATGAGTTTCTTTGTCTTTTTAATGTTAAGTTTGACATTGTTTTCAATGCACCAACTTATTAAATGACAAGCAGCCTCTCCCTTGTTTGAAATCCGTCCCACAAGTGTTGCTTATTATTGTGTTTGAGGGGTGGGTGGAGATACAGTACACAGCCTTGGAGCGCCCCTGTAACAGAGGGACAGACTGAAGGAATGATGTACGTGTGGTTTGATAAAATGTCCTTGATCCAAAAACACGGGGAGCTATTACAACCCGGACTGAGAAGTTAATGAGGTCAACTTAATAATTACGTATTCATCTTTAGTCATGTGTCTGGCTGCTGCTTCACTGATTATTTGGTGGCGGCACATCGTAGTGCTTTTTTACTGCTTTGTGCTGATGACCTGTTGAGTCTAACCAAAGGGCAAACATAAATTAAAGGTTTTTCAAGTTGACTCAAGCATTTTTCAATTAGAGATTACGGGGTCTGAGTGAGGAGTTTGTTGAGAGAGGAGTTAAAAAACAGAGAGACGGACTTGTTGGCACAGAGGTGGTGTAGGAGGATGTGTGTGCCGAGGGATGGCTTGGGAGCAGAGAGGAGAGTATGACTGTGTAGAGGTTGTATGGCTTATTGAACCTGTGACAGAGTGGCTGACTTCTGAAGTGCTGAAAAATGAACACAGTGTGCTTCCAGGCGTCAATATCAAATGGAACATTTCTCTTAAAGTGAGGAAGTTTTTCTTCTGGATATGAGTCCTCTACACTAAAAACCTGCATCCACTTTTGTGACATTGCAACACATTTAAATTAGATTAACAACACCTTAATAATAAAAACGATTGATGGATAATATTCTGCAGATTGCTGTGATTCATGAAATGAGTAAATCCTAGTCAGTTGAAATTAAATACATACAATAGGTCTGTCTTTACTGTCGCTGGGGACATTCATTTTTGCATTTAACCCATCCAGTGGAGCAGTGATTCCCCGGGAACCCTCTCTAAATCTAGTAATTGGTCATGTTCCTGCATTAACACAAATATTATTGTTGTTGCTGCATTAAAAATAGGGCTGGGCAATATGGATAACACATAAAATCTTAATTTTATTTTATTTTTCAAAAAATTTAAGTTTTGTCTTGCTTACCTAAAAATGTAAATCAAATGTATTTTTTTAAATTTATTAATTTATTTTGCCAATACAAAGCAACTACAGCAAAGCAGCTGAGTGCATTGCTCCTAGAGTGAAAATGAATCAGTTTCCTGCCATTTTGCTGAACCAAAGCATTTCAGAGGTAATATGACTGCTTTCTCTTAGTGTTTTCAGCGTCTGCAGTCACCACAGACATTATTGGAGCTGCTCTGGAGCCAACAGAGCCACAACATAGTGTGCAGCACAGGGATTTCCATTAAATTCAATTTAGCGATATGTCTATTTTTGACATCATCCAAAATTACTGGAATTAATCAAATTAATTTTGATTTATTGCCCAGCCCTAATTGTCAAAGATCGCAACCAAAGAGACCTAATTTACAATAGAATTCCAAATCATTGTGTGTAGCTGACTGATGTGTGTTGTGAAAACAACCTGGTTGGGAGTGACATGAGGCGTGGCGTGCTTTCATAGGTCTCTGGAGTAATGAGTAGGGCAAGCAAGTAAAGGCTGAGAACATAATGTCATTTATTTAATTTTTTGGGCCTGGAGGTCAACTCCAGTCAAAAGAAAAAAAAAAAAACACAGATGCAGGCAGTGGAAAATTTTTATATCAATACAGCATAGAGGAGGGTCAAAAGAGATAAAATAATGATAACAGTATGCAGATAACAGTATAACATCACTGGTATGAGTTATACGATATACTTAACCAATGACTGATTCAGTCAATTATAGAAGTAACAAAGGTATCTACTGGCATATCCACAAAGAGACAACACAGCCTTTTTCTGCTGAACTCTGAATTACATTATAGTAACAAGGACTGTTCTAAACTGAACAAATTATATTGCCCTCATCTGATAATTATTATCACTTCATACTAGAGGTGTCAAGCAATTAAAATATTTATTAGCAATTAATTGCATAATTAGCCCTAGTAACTCTAATAAAAACATTATCAGATATTTTTTATTTGTCATACATGTACTTTTAAAAGCATATTTTGCATTTTTTACTTTGCTTATTAGACAAGAGGTCAGAAATGTACTGTTTTATACAAATAGTTTATTTTTGCAACACTATCCTTTCATTCTGAATAAAAATATGCCGAAAGCATAAAATGTCAAACTGAAGCCCAAAGAGCAAAACAGATGGGCATAATGAATTGAAGGAGACGTTACAACTAACATAATGTAGTGTCAAACTTTCAAACTGAAAGTTAAAATAAATAGTGGTTTGTGGTTGAGCTGTCCAGGTGTTTTTGCTGCAGACTCCCAGTGTTGTCTGCTTTTGGTGAGGGGACTGAGCCAGGGGCTCAATATTAGCAGGGTGTTCGTCAGCAGGTGATATTTCAGACTGGACGTGCTTCAATGGTAACTCAGTTCACATCAACGAAGAAGAAGAAGAAGAAGAAGAAGTTTTATTTATATAGCGCCTTTCCGTAGCTCAAGGTCGCTTTACATTTCACAAATACAGTACAGACAAACATTAGATACACATCACATGAAACATATAGTTGTAATTACCCAAAATGTTTGTTAAATAGATATGTTTTTAACTGAGACTTGAATGCATCCACAGATGAGATGTTTCGTAGAGTAAGAGGCAGCGCGTTCCAAAGTTGAGGAGCATTTACACTAAAAGACCTTCCACCAACAGTAGACAGACGGAAACGTGGGGTGGATAACAGACCGAGTTCAGCTGATCTAAGGGACCGGACAGGGCGGTAAGGGAGAGTAGGTCAGACAAATATTGGGGAGCAAGACCATTTATTGCTTTAAATGTTAGAAGCAATACTTTAAAATGTATACGTGATGCTACAGGTAGCCAGTGAAGGTCATGAAGCAGAGGAGTAATGTGAGCAGAGCGCCTAGTGGAGGTGAGAACTCTTGCTGCTGAGTTTTGAACATACTGTAGTCTGGCGATGAGTTTTTTTGGAAGACCAAGAAATAAGGTATTGCAATAGTCCAGGCGTGAAGTGATTAATGCGTGGACTAAGGTTTCAGTGTCAGCAATAGTGAGAGAAGATCGGAGACGGGCAATATTACGAAGATGGAAAAAGGAGTTTTTAACAATAGAAGAAATGTGAGGGCCAAAAGATAGATTTGAATCAAATAGAACACCAAGGAAACTCATAGTAGGTGGATACTAGTCGGTCGATCCAATCACCTAACAAGTTTCCAACAGAAGACGCCTCTCATTTGCAAACGCTTTCAACGGGAGGCTTCTGGGATGGTTCTGTGAAATAGACTATGTTCTGTGGAGCAGTTCTATTTGGTAGAGTCAGGTTAATCTGGCATGGCTTTGAAAATAAACTTGCCATTCGTTAGACCCTTTTAGCTGTCAATGTCTGTGTTGTGAATGTATGAAAAACTTACTGCTGTGCTCTCTTTTCTCAAGCTATGGAAGACGTGAAGGTCAAAAATTCATTTTTTTACGCAATAAACTTAACGTGTTAAAAAAATTGTGGTGTGAAAAGTAAAGGCCCGTTCACACCGGGACGAATTTCGCGCGCGATATTCGCCGACGTTTAACGCCTCGTGACTAAACAAAGGGTGCCAATGTGAGTGTTTTCACACCGACGCAAAAAACGCCACGCGTAAAAGCATCATTTTTAAAAACGCCTCGGGTTCGTTTTTTTGGTTTGACGCGCTGCGTTAAAAACTATACGACCAATGAGATTGGCGCTTTTGCTCACGTGTCTGGAGCTTTTGAAGTTACAGTAAAACACAACTTGGGGCGCTCAAAAACAAAACGGTCTTGCCGAGCACACATACGTAACGGCGAAGAAGATATACGCCAAGTAGCGCAAGATGAATGTAGAGCTGCTGGTCTCGTTGGTGTCGGAACACAAAGAACTATATGACAAACGCGACAGCGATTACAAAAATCTTGATAAAAGAGAACTATTATGGAGTAGTATTGCACAGCAAATGGGGGTATTTCTGTTTTACATTAAGCACCATCTAATGTCAGGGAATGAATTTGCATGTTCACTCGGCTCATCGTCAGCAAAAATCGCTTGGGTGTGAACACAAAAAACGTGTTGAAAAACGCTGGCGAATAACGCGCGCCGATATTCGTCCCGGTGTGTACCGGCCTTAATTTGCGTTAATGCGTTTAATTTGACAGCCCTACTTTTTACACTAATCCCCATTACGAGGTGGAGCAATAGGAAATACTATAGCTTAACAGAGAAACACAAGGCTTTAAACCAACACTCACCAATGACAACTCACCTGATGAACGAGAAGTTCATTCATATGGAGACGGATGACAGATGTCCTTTTCTCCTTTTCCTGTAAATCCAGTACTAAAATTGGTCCTTTCTAATATTCTGATAAAAGGTCAAAGCAAGCTCAGTCTTGCTCCTCTGCCGAAGCTGTTTAAATGGTGTATACTGACAGTCATAGCCCTTTCATATGTCCTGTGTTGGGTTAGAGCGATGACTTCTCTGCCCTGCTCGCAAAATCTAAACATGATCGGTTATTTTTTCCTTCCACAAACATGCCCAGTCAGAGACTTCTTCTTGGCCTGTAAAGTCCTGTAAAGTGAAAACGCAGCTGATTTTAAGATATAAATGTTTTTTGTATTAAACCAACTAAATTTGTAATTTTTTTAACATTAGAAAAACCCTTTTCACTTAAGACCAAGGTTACTCCCATTATCTTGTTAAAGTTGAAAACTCTAAAAAGCTAATTACTTTCTGAAGGATGTATAACCCAAACCCATAAGCTCAATTTCAAAAGTGTGGCTGATTAAATTGTTTCGGTCTTGATTTTAATGGGATGTGAAAGCTATCTCTGTGCTGCTAACGATCTGCTGATTATTCTCCATTGTGAATTCATGAGACCCATGCAGGTGCATGGGATAATCATTTCATTCTGGAGAAGTATGTTGTGTAATTTATAAACATTAGCAGGCTGTGATGGTATACAGAAATAGATAAAAATGTTTTACTGAAATTTTGCTCTATTCCAGTCTACAAACTCACAAAAATCCATCTTGAACTGCTCGAAGCAAAGTATTCTTGTCAAACGGCAGTACTGACCGGTCTGACAAATAACACATTTTGTTTTTAAGATTTATGTTAAGAGTTTGTTCATGTTCTTGTGTTCACTTATGTGAATTTTACGTTATAAACAGAGAAACTGCATTTTATGCAAGACAAATTTTAGATCTATTATCTGACAATAAAGTATTTAACTAGCCAAATAGCTTAAATATTTGGAGAAAGTACATATTTGATGTGTAACTTTTAAGTATACATGTTGTCATAACTCTTATTTTAAGGAAAAAATTTGAGATTGAGATGTGTTGGAAATGGACCGCTGTCTACTTTTAATGTTGTGTTTGAGCAACTCAGGACAGTTTTTACAGCGCACTGACACACACACCTGAGGCACTGAGGAGAAGCTCCTGCCCTGGCCTCAAGGCTCCGGGACGAGGGGGTGTGGAGCACGGCTCTCGGTAAGTGGCCGTTGCACGTCAAATAAAAAGTTAAACCTATCTTTCTCCTAGTTGTCTAATAGCAACACATGGGTGTTTTTGCTTGAATGCAACACGATTGATTGATTGAGTTTACTTTGATACTTGAGCGTTTCCTGAGAGTATGGTAAAAGTCTTTGATAGACAAAATAAACAGATTGCTGTGTTATAGACTACATCTATAATAACACACACAAGCTTGCGCTGCTTATAAAAAGTAAAGCCCTAAAAGTACATAAAATACTAAACTATTATTTAAGAGGACTGTAATATGGAATATTTTCAAAGTAATAATGCACTGTTAGTTCTAAATAATGGTTTTCCTGCTCAGCTTGGTGATGACTTTAAACTTGAGTATATGTACACCACCTCCTGACCTGGCGTGGGATTTTATCAATATGAACGTAGCCCACCCATATGACCATTACAGACTCTGGCCTGGTTTCCTCTGATTATATTTGTTTATATTTGGGCATAAAACCAAACTGTTGAATCTTCTTTGCCAGTCTCTCGTCAGTTATTGCTTCCAACTTCCACTGGTTCTTGGCTCCGTTTTGCATTTGCATCTTAATCTTATATGGCTCCCTTATTCCTACTTTTATTACATAAAAATTTTGTGCCTCTGGACATATACTGCATTTTTCATAGAAACTTCAAAGAAAGCACTAATATAAAAACATAACACTAGGTTTTTTAATTATTGAATTATAGAATATATACATAATAAATCATTTTTGTAAACATCTTTGGTTAAAGAATATGCCAGTTGAATGGGTTTATGTGAAGCTGCTTAAATGAGGGTCTGGTCACTGTGCTTACCCTTGCTGCAGTCACTAAACCTGAACCCTTCAGTCACGGGTCAAGTCACATGTGGGAGGTTCATCCATCATCCACTTGTGTGCACAGTGGAAACATTTACAGACTGAGAGTTGTTTGAAAGTAAATAACATTGGACACATCAGGTCACATAAGGCTTCCCATTGTCCGTGTCCTATGTGTTGTATCAGAAGAACAGAAGGTCCTGGGAGTTCCCATATTATTGGGTTTAATAAGATAAAACAGACACAAGATAAAACATGCAAAGGAAAATGATCTAATGCAACCAAATAAACAGAGGTCTGACCCGTTTTACTAAAGTGAATAGACTAGTTGTTGTTTGGTTGAAACAAACAACTAAAAAATGCATGCATCAATCAATAATTATCAATCAATAATTTATTTATACTGTATAGCACCTTACAACAACCACAGATTGACCAAGGTGCTGTACAACATTAACAATAAATAAACATAATTACAAATAAGAATACATCCACAAATGCTAAGGTTCTTTGTGCTGTGTAAAGACAAAGAATTTATTTTATTTATTTTTTCTTTGCCTAGCTGAGAAGCATGGCCTCAGACTTGGAGGTGCTGATTCTCATCCCAGCTGCTTCACACTTGGCTGTAAACCATCTCAGTGCACGCTGAAGGTCCTGGTTTGATGAAGCCAACAGGAAAACATCATCTGAGCGGCCGTGTCGACAATGGAAGTGGGGAACATGGTCCACTCAGACTGTCTCCTACCTTCCTCGGGATCCTGTCGAAGCTCTGGTGGGAGTTAAAGATCTCTCTGACAGGGGACTCTGCCAAATGTTCCCATCAGACCCTCACAGTACGTTTGGGCTTGCCAAGTCTAACCAGCTTCCTCCCCGCCATCGGATTCAACTCACCACCAGGTGGGAATCAGTGTGGGAGCCCCTACCTGGGGCATATAGCCCCCAACAACATACTGTAGCTCTGAGGATCATTTAGGCACTCAAACCCCTCCACCACAATAATAATAATAATAATAATAATAATAATCATAATAATCGTTATCTTTATATAGCGCTTTTCCACCTACTGTCATAGGCACTCAAAGCGCTTTACATACATTAAGCTATTTACCAGTGTTACAGAACACTCACTGGAGGCAATGTAGGTTAAGTGTCTTGCCCAAGGACACAACGACAGTATGTGGGGGAGAGCGGGATGTTATGATGTTTTGGGATGTTTCGAGCGGGGCTTGAGCCGCCCACCCGCCGGTCGAAGGACGGCCGCTCTACCCACTGAGCTACTGCCGCCCCACAATAAGGTGATGTTCAAGGAGGAGAGCTTTAAGTGGCCTAATTCCTTAAAGCCAATTAGAAAGGTTATTCACAGAGAGAACTTTACAGAAGCATTTACAAGTATGCCTAAACTGTAAGTGTTACTGGTAACATTATCATTATAGCATTCAAACTATCAGACAAAACTTTTAAAATGTAAAATTAACACAAAAAAAAGAGCTGTATATAAAAGGGAGAAAAAAATAAAAAATGAAATCAGTATAGTAACAACGCTGCAGGGATTTATACCTGTCAGTGCAATTACAGCTTTATCACCTTGTGGTTCAACTGGCAGTCTTCAAACAATAATTAAAGACTGCATTTAAAGTTGCTGCTGCTGGTTGTAATTTCATAATTATACTGTAATAATAGACCACCAGTACCCGGCCACATTAGATTATTTTCTACATTCAAACACAAGCCAATACCATCACATGCCTAAAACAAATCAGATTATGATCTGATTGTACAAAGCAAATGTATTTCATCAGATTTGTACATGTCCACCAGGCTAAAAACGTGTTTAACCCATTGATGAATATTTCTCTGCATTCTGTTGAAACACAAGCACCATGTGTACTATCCCTGTGTCACACTACCAACACATGACCCTAGTGCCTGGGGACACCAGACACTCTTTCACTTTCTAGGTCTACTCTTTATTGACATGTCCTCCAAGCTGCTGGTGCAGACCTTATGCTTCTGTTCCACTCACTTCACATTAGCTCAAATCTACAAGGCTTTTTTTTTTTTTTTTTTTAAAAGCTTGTTTTTAAGGGAATGAGGCACCTTTAGATGCCCAAGTCATCCCTCCCTACTCCAACGCTCTCCTGTTTTTGTACAGTGTTTCACCTCAAACAACACTCATAATACTTTCTCAGTCCTCCTCTTGGTACTACACTTTGTTGTGACAGAAAAAAACATGCATGTTCTGTCTTGCTTTTGGCAATAAACCAGCCTGTGTTCTTGTAGAAAGCCTAACTTAAAGACAATAAACATTTCTGCCACATGTCAAAAATGCAAGGTTTCTTCTGGTGCCAAATAAGAACTGGCTGCTCAGTGTAGATCACTCTTCACTGTGCTAAAAGCAACAAAGTCAGACACAGACAAAGACTTCTCCTCACAACACTTTTTGCACCAACTGAAAATGTCATCTTTTATTTTGTCCCATGACATTTCAGTCTCGTATTCATGGAGGAAAAGAAGTGGAAACACAGTTTTCTATCTCCTTTCGGTTTAAAATGCAAATGTTGATGGAACATTTATTATTATTGTTTGAATAATATCTCTATAATCTGAATACTTAAAACAGACTGTACCAGATATTTTTTTTCTTCTAGTTGGGGAAAATAGTTTAAACCCCAAAATAGTAGCAATCATTTGTGGAAAAGAAAAAAAGGCTGTATGATGCCATCTACTGTTTATTATAAGGGATTTTAATAGATGAGAACCTAGAGTCTGAGGTAGGTGATCATATACAGTATATGACAAGGCAACCTACCCACTGAGCTACTGAGCTACTGCCGGCAACCACTTTGATTATAAAACATAAATGACATCAATCACATCCTTTGAGGTCACGCGTTCATTCACACACTGACTGCATCTATGGCCATGCAATGCAGTCTGATGCAGTCAAGTCTTTTGTTTCTGTTGTCTCTATGAATTATGCTTCCAGCTGATCTTGCTGTGCTTCCGATCTGAGCGTACTCACAGCGTGCCTTTGCTGGTGGCAACAAACTGCTCTCATTCGCAAAGATTATCCATGACATTTTGCTTTCACTTGCACTTCAAAGCCAGACCCCTGGTCCAGTTTCAAACAGCACAGCCCTCTGCATCCACTTAGCCTATCTATTTTGTATCAAGTCATTATCCCTTTGCTTCCTATAGTCTTAGTGTAGTTCCTCTGGGTTTTTTTAGTCCTGCATTCACAATTTATAACAGGGGTCTATCAAAGATAAATAGTTTTTTTTCAATGAGTTGGAATCAAAGCTATTGATTCATTTATCCACACGTGTTATTAAAAACACTTAGATATACAGTAGTATAATCTACCGGCTGAGATGTTAAAACCATTTTTATTTGGGAACAATAATAAGAACATGTGAAAAGAAAAAACATCTGAAACATTAATGGCTGACATTGAGGTGTGAGAGAGGAGATTTAAGTGTGGGGTGAGTGCTGAGCTGCACAGAGGGGACTGGGAGAGAGAGTGGGAGGGAGGTACGCGCAGTGAATCGCTCTGAGGAGCAGAGACCAGCAGCAAATCAGCACAAGACAGCGGCATGTCTATCTCAATACGACGCCGCTTGGATCTCTCAGAGCACAGCTGTTGGGCTGCTGGCTCTTGACTAGATGTGAGTGTGTGTGGATCCTCAGAGGCTACTGCGCACCAGAGTTTTCCCAAAGGCTACAACACACAAACGTCCGCAGCCCTCACAGTGCCCTCGTTCAAGTGCCCTGCCTACACATGGGTGAAGGTTTGACTGGCTTCGTTCTGGACTTGACTCAACACACATGAACTCCAGCCATCTGTGGCATACCGTCTCATTAAGGTAAGAGGAGAAAAGTTTGGACAAAGTTGTGTTCTAGCGAGAACTTTATTTGAATGATCTCTATCATTTATGGTAGAAAAGCACAGACATGTGACTGTACAGTGCTGTAGATCATGTTGCTATTGTCCCTAGAGTCAGTTTCATATTTTATTGTGTCACGTCAAACCTGCTTTGTGAGTGCAAACATGGAGATATACTATTATGTCTATCAAATAATGACTCCTTCAGTATGTCTTCAGAAAATTATCATGTCTATTGTTTCCAGTGCTAGAGCTAGAAGGGACTATGTTCTTAAGATTGACTGTGTCTAATATCAATATTATGAATGATTTGAAATTTGTCACGTGCTTTACATTTGCCATGACGTAAAAAGTCATGCTGATGTACTGTTGTTTGTGACAAACTGCACAGACATACAATAAAGTGAGTGTCAGCTCCACATGTAGGGGACCCGCTTTCGCCCGTGGCTTCTCCGCTGCTAAAAACAAGAGGGAATAACAGCGAACAAGAGGAAATAGCAGCGGATGTGTTTGTAAATGAGATTCCTATAAAAACACAGTCAGGCATATTAAAACATTTCCTTGAGCTGTTTTCACAAGTAATGCATAATTTAATTAGACTGTTCACATTGGCTTTTAAAATGTGCTTTAAAATTTTATTTGTTTTGATCAGATATAGTTGAGTGGATTAAGTGAAGAGAAGCACCGGACTGTTTCCTCAGTTATTCTAAGGATATACACTAATTGAATAGTTGTAGCCCACACTAGTTACAGGATAATTCGACAATTCTATTCCTTTGACTTGTGTGGGTTAAACATGCAAGCATCACGTGCAAGCTAATGGATCGATTTAAAATTTGACAGGCATAATGAACACTAATTTATTAACAGTGAGTTTAATAGCTATGCAAGAAGCATGATCATAAATGACTGTAGTTTTTAGATTGTGATCCTTCATATTTGTTCCACTGAAACCATGTGATTATGAAAAAGGAACAAATAAAATTATATATATAAAAATCTGTTGTGACATCCAATCACACTACTGATATTCTTCCGGTGTCCTGCCAGCATTAATCATCACTAGACGGCTCAGATTTACAGTAATATGCAACATGAGAGATGGGGCTTTGCAATCCCTGCTGGCAACACCACTGGAGGCAGTCTGTAGTGTCCCCTGTTAGTGATTTACATTTACAAGAACCAGGAAAATCCCCAAGAAGAGCTTTTAGAAACTGACAAAACTAAGATGAACTAAGTGTTTGGTAACTCAAAGTTTAACAGACTTTAGCAACCTGATAATGTTTTCTTCTAGTTAGGAAAAATATTTAAACACCAAATAGTATAGCGTAAAAGCAATCATTTGTGAAAATAAATAAATTATTTAAAATGTTTTATGACATCATCTACTGTTTATTAAAAGGGATTATAAGAGAGAACCTGTAATCCAGAATGGAAAACCTTGGCCAATCAATCCTCATAAAGCCATATCCTTAAAAAAGGAGCTCTCCCATTGGTCTACACCGGCTGATCATATGAAGTTACAGTGGTGGACGAAGTACACAAACCAAGTACTTGAGTCAAAGTACAGATACACTAGGTAAAATATTACTTCAGTAAAAGTAAAAGTACTCCCTTTTAACTTTCACTTGAGTAAAAGTACAAAAGTATTTGCCTTCAAATGTACTTAAGTATCCAAGTACTATCATTTATTATGGCTATAATGCCCTTATAATTTTTGTCAGTCTCTTGCCCCCTTTAGGCGCCAGGAATTATTTAAAAAATACAGATTTTTGAAATCCAAATTTCAAAAGGCTGTGGTTTGAAAATGATAAGAGATAGAGTCCTACTCTAAACTAGAAAAATGTCAGGTATGACCCAAAGTATTTAAGTAAATAAAATTTAATCATCTAATTTGCATCTAATTTGCATACCATGAAATTATATATTGGCGGTTATGTTTTTTTCAGTAAATACACACTAATAAAAATATTAGAATAGTTTTTTTTCTTTTTCTGAAATAAAGAATAACTACAACTTCTAATATACCATAACTAGTAAAACGTATGCAAATAGTTATGAAAAATATACACATGTACTGTATGTGTGTGGTTGCAGTTGCTTTATCTTTTCTTATCCATCCATGTGGCATAGTTAGTAGTTTTTTAGAGTGTGGGACCTCTCATAAAGCACAGCACACAGCCATCACTTTTATTACTACCGCTGCTTTGATTAGTGCATTCTCGCTGACTATGTTTACCCCTGCCTCTCCCTCCTCTACTGGGTAAAGTGTCAGGATGACCAACACGTATTTGTCCCAAACAGCATTATTGCCGAAACTCCCTGTCACTACCGCGGCCACGCCGAGTAGGCTACACACGCCCCGGCTTCTATCACCTGCGCTAAAGGTAAAGCTGCAGGTGCTACGCGCACACGGCTTCCCTTTACAACATCCCCTCACGACTAGTTTCCTCCCGTTTCTTTCACTGATGTTTGGTAAAATGTGGGAAAAACAGCGTGTGCTTTATGAGAGACACTGAGAAAGGCACGAGCAGCGGCTCCTCTGTCCAAGTTACACACAGAATGAGGCGTCTATTGAGCCGGTCCTGGCACTCCCACTGAGACGCGTCTTTGAGGTCTTCTTCTACAAAAATATTTAACGGAAACACAAGGAACGACTAATTTTGCAAAATGTACTTGAGTAAAAAGTAAGATATTTGACGTTGAAATGTAGTGAAGTTAAAGTAAAAAGTATCCCTTAATGGAAATACTTAGTAAAGTACAGATACTGGAAAAAACTACTTAAGTACAGTAACGAATTACATTTACTTCGTTACTGTCCACCACTGTGAAGTTACAGGAAGTGTAATAGCTGCTGATAAAGTGTATTTTCAACGCTGAGTAGACATATGTTTTTTTTAACACAGCGAAAAGCATCAACAGAGAAAACGGAGGCAACATAAAACACGGATAAATACTGTAAATTTAATCACGGCTTTACTCCAAAGAGAATTGACGTAATTTTGTTCTTGCAGACCTGGTTTGGGAGTTTTTGCAGCTTGTTCTTTACACATCGTCTGAGCCTTTTACTTGTGGGTGTCCGAAAGCTATTGTGTGATTGGTCAGAAATTTGAAGTGGGCGTGGTTAATGCGTAAAAGTTCTGCGGAGTACTGTGCTTGACTTTCTCATTAAGTATAGAATGTCCTTGCCACCTCAAGAACAAGAACACATTGCTCTGTTCTTCCGGAATATGTACCAAGCTTTAGTGCAACATATTCTGTCCTTGATATATTTATGAACAGTATCAATTTTAGTCCATAAATTTGCAGCTCAGTTTAGTTGGAGCGTTAAGCACTGGAGTTATGGTGCATAAACACAGTTGTTATACCAAAGAGGATCCAAATATGTGCGGGCGATCAGGTTTTGTTGCTCAAATGGAACTTTGGATCCCAGTGGAAATCATTGATGCCCTAGGGAGAGGGCCTGAGTAGCTGTTAGGAGTCAGGAGAATGTAGTGTGTTTGCTAATGGACTGAGGGATAGCTTTGTTAGGAGAACATGTGCCCGGATCCTGCTAATCTTTTCTAGTCGCCAGTTTGTAGTAGTCGTAGTTTTGGTTATCATGTGTTTTCAGAAAATAATCCATTCTTTAATCCAATATGCAGTTTTATATCTGACTGTTAGACTAAAATAAGAATTATAAGAATTATTTTGTCTGCCTCATTTCCCCCAAAGTCATTTTTAGTTGTCTCATGAAATGCACAAGTACAGTTGATATTGGGCTGCATTCAATATGTGCTTTCACATTTCAATAGTTCTCTTTATGAAGCCCTTTTTTATCACATTTACTACATCTCTGATATGCTAGTGCAATATGTCTCTAGTGGTTATTTATGAAAGCTCTTTCCAACTTAAAAAAATCACAGAGCAAGCCTAAGGGACAGTATGATTTTTGAGCATCCACAGCATGATCAGTCTTCTCTTCCACTCTTAGGCTCTTTTTAGTCTCTGTTACTTTCTTTGAAAATATAAATCTATGTGCAGCAGTAAAGTGCTGCTCAGGTGGAACAAAGACTGTGAAAGACATTGCCTTACAGACACTTTCTTTTATTTTTCCTGTTGTTAGGGCATATATCTGTAACACATCAATGCATCTATGCATGTCATCATTTGCAAAGATATGTTAATCATGTTCTAACAGCTCTGCCGGCCATACAGTATAAGGATTTAGCAGCTGCAAATAAACCATGCAATGCATAATTATCAATTACCAAAAGCCTTTGACCCAGTATTTAAAAACTGATGTTTCAAACAAGGCATAATGGATTTAATTAGTGATGGTACGGGAAAAAGAAGTGACAAATGAGGTTAAGCTCTATTTTATAAACAACTAGTAGTAAAGACATCGGTTGCGCTTCATTTGTCTGCTCCATGGTCTTGTACAACAGAAATTTTATTTTTATTTTTTAACTCTTACATTTATTGCTGTGGTGTTGTTCTGCTTAGTATGACAAAGAGTGTTTTCTTGATATTATTTTGTTGTTATGCATCCACCATAATACATGATACATTAAGTTACATGCTAAACAAGCAAAGTCATAAAGCATTAATAGGATATTCATGTCAGTCAGAAGGTCTCAGAAACCTCTCACCTGGAAGACCACATACCAAAAGAGCTGTTAAAAAATAGCACAGTTTGAGCAGTGTTCCAGAGGATTTATCACTGCATTACAAAAGAAGATGAATACAAGCAGATTGAGCAAACCTAGTGTAAATGAATGCAGAGTTTCTCCCCTGGTCCACTGGTGTGTCTCACACCAGTTTATAAGGTCAATTAGGGTTAATTCTCCAGCCTGTTAGGACAATGCCTTCATTGCCATGCCAAAACTGTGACTGTAGCCAACATTTGTTGACTGTAGAAAATTCTAGTATTTTCATTAACGTATTGTAAGGTTTAGCCTCACATTCTGCAATTTAATATTTTTTTATAATGGCTTATAAAGCAAATACATGCAGAATTTGTATCTAAATAAACCCTTGCCCGGAGCCCCCTCCCTATCACTCATAAACTTTGGATCCAACTACATCAGTCTCTGCGACAGGTTGATCTTATGTCTTCTCACTGAAGTGCCACAAACATGCAGTTTAAAAATAAATGTGACCCATGGACGAGCAGCTGCTTTCCCCATTCACTATGAGAGAGGTGTTTATGCAAGTCCACGGCAAAACATTACACGTCATATATGGCCTAAATTTAGCCTGCACTTTAAAACATACCCTCAAGTAAGAGCAGACAAGAGATACATAAGATAAAAGAACACATTGAGACAGACAGGAAATATTTATAATAAAGAAATGTTTGGAATGGACTGAGTTTGGATGCGGCGTAAGCAAACGTGACGCAAACGCAAAGATGAAAAAGACTAAATTAACCTGAAGAGAAAAACTCTGTGTTTCTTTGTCATAAATGGATCTGTGTGTCCATATATTGTAGTCATTGCCCTTGGGCAGATACTATATTTTCTGAATGACAAGCTCTTTGTTACTTTAAATAACATGGCTACAGTGGGACAAATCGCACAGTGACAAACCATTGTTATAAATTTCTGGGAGTCTCACACATGGCTGTAAATGTGATAAAGCATTGTTATTCATGTCACGCCATGTGCATCCAGTATTCTGCGTAATTTAATTAGCTAACCCACACAATATGTTACATTCTGTCTGGTTATAAACAGTGTTGGACATGTTACTTTAAAAAAGTAACTAAAAAGCTACATCCGTAGCCACAGCCGGGGCAGACTGACAGAGACATTCTCACAAATTCATAGACCAGTGCCAAAGACGCTGGAGGCAAGGAGTGTTAAGTATCTTGCCCAAGAACACAACAACAGTATGCACTGTGTAAAGAGCGGGAATCAAACTGCCAACCTTCAGGTTATAGGATGACCGCTCTACCAAGACCCTGATCTGTCTTTACATGATTGGTTACACAGCAGCATGTGACATCCAGTTGACGCCTTGTATTATTTAACAGAAAAAAAATAAAATAAAACAGCTTGCGGATGTGAGCCGGCTCACATTGTTCACCTAAAAGAGTGGCTCTCTGAACTGGCTTGTTCGTGGCCGACCCATCGCTGTTGCAGGTTTTATTGCTGAGAGAGAGCCCACTTGGATGAAAACCACTGTGTGCTCAATAATAGTAACACCAAATGTTATTGTCAGTAGCAATAACAGCGTTGTAACAAAGAAAAATAGTAATTTGTTAGATTACTCATTACTAAAAAAGTAACGCTGTTAGTAACACCATTTATTCATAACTCCTGCTTATAACACTGGTTATGAACAATGATTAAATCTTTAACAGCCTTGGCAGTAGCTCAGTGGGTAGAGTGGTCGTCTTTCAACCGGAAGGTAGGCGGTTCGATTCCCACTCTCCCCACAGTTCATACTGTCGTTGCGTCCTTGGGCAAGACACTTAACCCACCTTGCCCCCAGTGACTGGTAATTACATTAGAACGATGTAAGTCGCTTTGGATAAAATCGTCAGCTAAATGAATAAATGTAAATGTAAATGTTTAATGTCCTCATCTTATTTTCTCTGCTCCTAACATTGCACTGAGAGAAGTGTGAAACACAAATCTTCACTTGGCATGTAGTTAATCAATCAAAAGATCATTGGAGTAAGATTCAGATGCTGCTTGATTCTCTTTTTTAACCATTCCACAAACTAAATGACCATCCTATTGAGGACAGCCAAGTGAAGAGGACGATCATTCCCAAGGTGACAGTTGTAACTTTGGGCCTGTAAGTCTGTGAGACACAGACGCAATGACAGTCATGTCTCCTCCTTAAACAGACTCGTGATGTCTGGCAATTTGTCTTATCGGCTTCAGTCAACCCTGTTTTATGACTCTGATGACAACTTAAATTTACCAACAGTGGTGCCAGTTACAGTTGCTATAGTTACAAGTTGCTGGATTTGGGAGTTTGCTGGAAATTTTCTAACAGGAGCATTTTGAGACATTTTAAGTGTGCGTTCAAAAGTTTCAATGCCATTAGAATAATTAGATATATTTAATTATAATTTCACTAAGCAAAAGGTATTTTTAAATATAACAGAGGCACTTCACTTCAAGAAACCTGGAAACACCTTGGTATTATTTCAGAAGGACTGCCAATAGATACTGCTAACATGTGCTTTCTTGACAGAGCAACTTGTTACATAACATGGTAACTGTGATCCTCTGTCCTCACACAAGATCACAGGCTTAAGTTTCCTTTTCCAGCACAGTGAAGTCTTTTTGAACATGATCTCAGATATATTCTTGGGCTTTATCTTGAGTATGAGTCTCTACTATTGTCCCTCTGTTTGTTCCAGTTACATTAGTGTAAATATGTGTGATTAAATATGTCCCCCTGGGGCAGCTGTTTCCTAAAACACTGTTCACTGCCTTCATATCTTATTCACCCATCATTAAGTTTCTTTTAAATTTAGTTCGAATGACCACACAGCTCTTCTTGTCTCTTACTTCTCATCATTTACACAACTTACTTTGTCGGTGGAAACAATTACATCATAGACTCAAGCCTTGTGCCTCTTATCTATGTCACAGATCCATAAAGAACAGTTGAAAATAAAAACTTTCCATCTGGTGCTAGACTGAAACCTTTAAAAAGTAGTCTTAACTAGCTTGGCCATGCAGACCCATTCACTTAATTAACATTAATTTACACTTGATAGAAACCCAATAGACCCTTTTAGTGTTTGTAAAGAGCGTAGTTGCATGCGCATCTCAAGGCCACCAGTTAAGCTCACATTTCAAATGGTAGAATTAGCATTAGCCATGCAAACATTAATGCAGTAAAAACAGGGCTCTTAAAAGCAAAATGTCCTTTAGGATCTTCACAGATGCCAATTTTTACACTAGAGGTCCGGAAAGATGCTACGCTAAATAAACAAAGCATTATACAGAGGACAAAGTGATTTATGCCTATAATATTATGGAAATATCCTCACTGCTGTAATAGCCTTTTGTTTATGAAGTCTCAAAATATCACTTACAGAAGACTGGGTCGCCTTCATTTCCGTTCAAAAACATCTTACGAACGAGTGCAAAAACACAGTGAGCAGGAACAGTAAAGTCTACTGTGGTGATACAGATAAATTCTGTTTGTTTAAATCTGCGTTTGTTCAAGTTTATCATCTCAGCCAAGGATCAAGGATTTTTATATACAGTCCTTTAGTAGATTTTTAAATGGTGACTATGAGCACACAAGGAGAAAAAGTTTGTGTGTGGAGAAACTAGAATGACTACTTTAATATTTAGGGGAAATCACTTTTAACAGCAGGTTTTCTTTCAGGCCTCTTCCAGGAATCCACAAAATGTTTATCAACCAATAAATCAAGATCTTTGTCGTTAAACTTTAGCAGCACGTCTACTAACTGGACATGCAATGTTTCTAATACTGGCTTATGTATAATTTTATCCCCTATAACTCTTTTGTTCAAAAGAACTGTTAGAGCTTATAATCTGTAAACTCTCTCAACTCTCAATGCCTTTTGAACCGAGTCAGCTTTCAGAACACATTTTGAGCAAGAATTACAACCTGAAAAAGATATTCAACACCTGCTTTCAAGTGCACAATGAAAAGATTATCCTTGTTTTGGTACCAGAGAAGACATCATGCACTCATAACTATTCAGTAGGCGGTAGTTACAGCCACATCTTCTACTTAAACTAATGTTACCTCAGAGCCATGCCATTTTCCACTAATAGGAACAAATCCGTTTGGTTTGATCTAAATTCTGCTAAATTGAAAAGATTCACCATAATGTAATTACCACTGAAAGAAATTGATGGATCCTTTAACTACTATTAATTAACCTGATTCAATAATCATAATTTAAAAAAACATGGAATACACATACTGTAGACTTACTGAGTAACAAATGCTTTGTTTGAAACTTCTGATGCTTTTGGCACATTTTTCTTCTTACTGTAAATCACTGCCGCCAATTGGCATCACAAAGAAATGAGGTGTAGAAAAAAACAATCAGCGACACACTGTAATCCTTTGTCTTTCATCTCTCGAGCTGTGCACATCTGATTAAGATACATAAAGGAAAGACATCTCCACAGCACATAGTGATTATTTTACAGTGCACACAGAGATGATGAACCCGTGTCATTGCATTTGACTGTAGCCTCACCCACATTGTAATACATTCTGAAAAATGATGATTACAACCCACGCAACAACGCTATGTCAATGCATATTCTGTTCAGTAACATCTGGATTTCTTCATCTATCTTGAACAAGCATAGATCTGTCTGCAGTCTGTCTTATGATCCTAATCTTATTATACAAATCTTACTTCAAAAGCAACATGGTAATGGGAATGAAATAACATTAAGCCATATTTTCTCTGTAGATGCAGACAATTTAGGGTGTCTACCAAAGCAGTGATAAATTACACATAACATACTAATGTTATATTCTAGTAATTCATCAGATGACACAAGAATGCGTTCATGACGTGATGTATACATATTTTGTTGCTGGTAACTGATTAAGTCCTGGAGAGTTTTAGGTAACACTTACATTATTCCCAGATATTGTTAAATAAAATATTTTTTTTCCTGGACAGATAAATCTCAGGACTGCACAAAAATGTTTTCAAATTTGAAAAGGTAATTGTAATTGCATTTTTAGACCAAAAGCTTGTGAAATATTACATATTAATGGGAAAGCCATACAAGTGTTGCAAGGAGTAAAATGATGTATTTGGGCAGAACTCTTGGAGCTGAATGCCAACTGAAGGGCTGTCGGACAAAGTGTTTTGAATGGCTATCCAAAGTAACACACAATTTGATATTTACTTACATAAGGGAAATTTAAATCCCATTTGTGTTCTCGTTATGTCACCAGCTTACTAAGACACAAGGTATATTCCTTTCCACCGAACTGATACAGTGCAGTCTTTGTTTGTCCCATGAGGGGGTTCACGGCTTTTGTTACACGCTTGGTTCATGTGCATTACCTGGCTCCTCTGGGACCACCTACACCTGTGGCTGCAAGTCAAACACTGCTTTTTCCTGCTGTTCTCATCTCATGCTTTTCACTCAGTGTCATGAGGAATTATAGCAAAGGTTCTTGGTTGGCTACATGCTGTACTATTTTTTTTTTTGTACATCTATCATTTTACCTTCAGTTTATCTTGCTTTAAAATGGTAGCAAAAAAGAAGAAAAGGTTAAAGCAAAGGTTGAAGCAAAGTATTTTATACTCATAAACGTATAGTCATATTCGTTAACTTGAAGTGTGCAGTGTGACTCCTGATGTGAGAGTCGTTATCTCAGTTGAGTATTAATCCCACTGTTCCCTTCAGGTGTTGTTGACTTTCTAGAGTGAAACAGTTTTGATTTTGTTTTCAAAACACTTGTAAATAGGTGGCAGGTGATAACGGAGGTTTTCTCCTCGGTTCAGTAAGTACTTTTTCAATTTGAACAAAAATGGCTTCCCTTACGCCTCTCTCAAATCATCTGGCCAAACCAAGATTTGGACATTGCTGTCCTCAAAGGAATGCCCTTTCTCTTTGAGGTGGAGGTTGACTGCAGACTCAGGTCCACCAGAATTGACTCTTCTGTACTGATACATCCTCTTGTGAAGCTGTTGCTGCGTTTCACCAATGTAACTGTCACAACACTCTTTATTACAGTGAACAGCATAGACCACATTACTCTGTTTGTGAGAGGGGATCTAGTCCTCAGGGTGAACCTAGGGTTTCTTTAAGATGACCTGGATGACTGAGAACTTTCACCAACACGTAGCAAAGAGTATTGAAATAAAAATAAAATTTGCATGTACAGCATTATAAATGTTTATTAACTATTCAATAAAGATGGGAGTAGCTGATGTAGGCAATAACAGTTTTTTACCATGATATCAAGTTCAAATATGTTTTGTACCATAAAGTAGCTCTTGACCCCATCTAGTGGTACATTGAGATATTACATGTTTTTGTGGATGACACATTGTTTGTTGATTTGTCTCTGTTGATACACACTAACATTTGCCAACACCATTGGTTCTTTTTCTTGACATAATAGTATTTTCAGAATATTCAATAATATGTCATCTAAACATAACAACATCTAATGAGAGTGTAGTTTTTCATAATGGGTAAAGCAAAGGGATGATAAAATGTTCTTGGTTCTAACAACAGCTCAACTGTTTGTATTGTTTCTCTTTGGTTTGGCCTGAGGAGCTAGATGTTTGTGTTCTCTCATAGAGCAAACAGCATGAGCACTGTAGAGACATACAGTCTGAATGCATTGGGTATTTTTGAGTCTTATCTTGATCTGAGACAGGTTAGGTTTTGAAATAATAAAAATGTGTGGGCAAACAGGTCCAATGTGGCTCCACCACTGCCAGTACTACACTAGTCAGATATTATGCCTTGGGAATGACAAAGGCTTGCCAAAGCTGAGTCAATCCAATATGTCATCTAAGCAACATCTGAAAAAGTGCCAGAATAAAGAGGTTGTTATGCAATTGTTATAGTGTGGAGGTATATCAGGTGTAAATGCCCTCTAACCCTCCATGTGATGACTTGAATGAACAGAGTGATACTTGCACACTGAAAGAGATCAGCAGTACTGTGGTCAACTACATGTTTGCCGGGTTTCTTTTTCTGTGACAGGACAGGAAATAGGTTGTGTCCTAAAGTTTTTGTCTGGTGCACCACATGTGACTCCAAAGAAGTAACCTTCACAGTTAAATGTGATTTAATAGAGTGGCATCAGGTAACAGTGAGTAATAGCCCTTTCAGAAGGATGCCTGGGACTGAGACATCCTACAATCTAGAACAGAGTCACTAAATGACTGACAGATCATTCTGTCATGAAGGCAAGCTCTCATTTAGTCAGTTCATGAACTCCGGCCTCTTGCCATCACACTAAAACATGTGTTAGTTTCTGGTTTCAATATGTCTTGAGCGTTTTCCAATTATCTTGCAGGGTGAATTTGATAAACACAGGCATGGAAAAGTGCTTTTGAGGTAAAAGAATGGCAAATGTTCTAGTCCTCATCATGTGTTTGGCATTTGAGGTACATTGTGATTCGATTAAAAGCATTTGACAGTAAGCCAACCTAGAAACACAATGTCTCTGGCATTGAATAAAACACTGTTTTTAATTTAGGCTCTTACATAAATCCTAAATGTTTAGTATTGCTGTACAAAAATAAACTTTGGTTAATCTTAAGTCTACCCACTTTTATGCAGCTGTTTGTTCATTCAGACCTCTAAGTAAGAGTGTTGTAACTTTAGATAACAAAAATCAAAATGACTTAATTGTCTTAACAACTTAACACTCATCAAACTTTAATCTACTCAAAACCTAGGAGATGCAATCCTTAGTGCAACAACAGAAGTATAACAAAATGTTTTTCCAAAAAACATCCCAGACGCAGAGTGGTTAATTTGCCTCACTGCAAGAATCAAGACTTTGCCTTTCTTTGTGGAGTTTTCATATTCCCTTTGAGTATCTGCCGCAGCCTCCTTCAGGTGCTCCAGTTTCCCCTCCCACTTCAAAAACATGAATAATAGCTCCTTTATGGGCAGGACTTTTATGAAGAAGAGATTAGCAATCTCAACTGACAATTCCTGTTGAAATAAAGGTTTAATAATAAAATTGTTTAGTAGAGTATGTGCTAGTTACTAATGTTGTAACAATGCAGACATAACACAAACCCTACAGAAGGAAATACTTATGTTGTCTTAGTGCAAGAGCTTGACCATAACCAGGCTGTCATAAAGCACAAACTCTGCACATCTAATTTCCCCGCCTCCTCACTGACTCTGATCTAAGTGAGTACAGCTGTCACATATGGAAAACTTACTCCAGAGACCAAAAACAATTGTTGGTACTATGATGTTTATTTCCCTTGTAAAGGCACTGTTGCTTTCTAGGGATCATTTAAGTTTGCAGCTTAGAGAGCATTGGTGTTAGCCCCAGAGGTTGATACTCGTAATGGTAGCACAGCAACTATCAAATCTATCCATGTTTTAGACCTTTGATGCGTTTCCCTAAGCCTTAGAGCATCAACAATCTCTGGTAGCCATAGGCAGTAATTGCATCCATTAGATTTTTTGTCACAGTGGTGAATGTGGAAGAATTTGTGTGGTATTTGTGACATAGTCCTGTGTTCAGGCAGCAGGTGACGGACACACAAACAAGCAGTGCACTCAGCCCATTAACACTCCCATCACTCATGGTTATAGATTCAGACCTCCAGCCGTTCTGTCATCCCTGTTTTGGCCCCGAGACTTTTTCACTTTTCACGCGCTGCTGTGACTAAAACATCACCTGAGACTCACTCTTGTCTCTCTTCATTTCTGCTTGCTACAAGAAATCCAGAAATCTGAAACGGTTTTAAAATTCCTCACATGCTCTGAGGTTTCTGCAATGCCCTCCATTCAGCTCAAGGCAAGACTGGGCCTCCTTTGATTATTCTTAGGTAATGACTTATCTTTTACTGTATATTATATATTTTGAGCTAAAGGCATAGAAGCACAGTAGACACTCATCTGAATGCTAAAGTAGAATAGCTTAAACTGTCTGCCACAGATGTGAATGTGTGTGAATGGGGTGAATGGAAGAATGATGTAAAGCACTTTGGGTACAAAAAAGCGCTTTATAAATGCACACCGTTTACCATTTAAATTGTGCTGAGGTCTCTGGAACAATACAGAGAGATTAGCAGTGTCAATGCAGCAAATGGTAAATATGCATTACTGTGTTAAAAAGGTCAGTTTACGACAGCAATGACCTGAGAATATTTTCAGTTTTGAGCAAAACAAACAAAAACCTGTCCCGCTTTGCTTGAGTGATAGTATTGTAGGTGTCGTCATTAAAGCCGGAAAATAGTCTAAGCATCACCAAACCAACTTCTAAAAGTAATGTAAGAAAAGAGAGACTGGTTAAAATGAGCCACTTCAACTAAACAGTGCTTCTTCTAAATCAGAAGCAATGCTAGGTTTTAAAATCAGTGCTAAATCCAGCATTAAAACAAACCCAAAACAAAACGAACACAAGATTAAACAAAACATAAACGACGTAAACCAAAGTAATTATGCAGGGTTAAACCCAGGACTAATCTGGAGACGAAACCTTTTTAGTGTCCTTAAATTGTTGTTGTTTCCAAGTCAAGTGTGACCCTGAGACGACCGTGGCCTCCCATTTATACACAGCTTTATAAAGATAATCTGATCTGATACCATGTTTCACTCTTTCTCATCTCTGGGTCATTAGGAGAAAAGTGACTGAGCTTCAAGAAAATCTCATCGTCTGCAATGGCCAAGAAGTTGAGAAGTTAAGCCTGGTGTATCAATATCAAAGGCTGCATAGCTAAATGAAAAATATCGGTATATAACAGTGTGTATGCTGAAGATAAAAGAGGCTTCATTGAGAAAAATAAAACTCTGGCATATACAGCAAGATACTGTCAGTTATAGGGAACATATTCACAGAAAAACTAACATGGTGTCCCTCCCTTCCCTATAACTACACTGGATTCACCTTAGTCTAGAACACTTGGCTTATTTAGAGAGAGATGCTTAGTAAAAAATAAAAAGTATAGTACGTACAGAATTGTTAGTGAGTCTCCATTAATTAATATTGACAGGCAAGGCTGCCCCGTCAGTGTTATTCTCAGTGTCGCAGAAAAATGCAACGAGTACTAGGATTCATTCAGGACAGGCCTGATCTGAAGAGGCTCAGAGGGCGCATTTGCGTTTAACTCTTTTACTGAATACAAATGGCTGTAAAAGATCAGTGCGTGCATGTAAACGCCACATTATATTCATCTCCCTGAATATGCTCTTTTACTTATCAATTAGCTTAATCACATGATTCAGTTTCTTCAGTCACTGTTCCAGTAAATGGGCTGTAAAACATGCACACTATGAATGTTGATAAGAAATATCAATGTTATAAAGTGAACACAGGCGGTGGTGTAATTACAGACAGAACAGCTGAAGGCAATAGAATATGAAATAAACACTTGTGCTCATGCTCCATGCAGCAAAATCAAATTATGATTGAAGTTACAGCTTTGTTCCATTTTGATTTCTCCAGTTCATTACTGTATTTCAAGCATAACAATTTCTGCAAGATAATTTATTGTTCTATATATTTTCTACAGCACACAATGAAAAGCTGCAAACATGAAAAATGTAAACATCAAGCTGTTGACTCTAAATTAAATTCAGAAAAATATAAAATAATAAAAATATCAGCCTGGGTTACTAAAGCTAATCCTAGAACAACATCTTTCCAGACCAAGCTATTGTTCAAAATCCGAGATCCAAGTATTTGTGTGAGCCATGGGTGGTCTGTATTGGTGAGTTATTGAAACAGTTAAAAGGTAAAGAGAGATCTGAAGAATTGTGTGTTTTTACTCTACTCCCTATTCCTACAGCTATGACATGTCTCATCGGTCAGTCTGAGGCCTGGCCCTGGGGAGTCTTTAAAGTATGTCTCTGTGTTTATAGTCCTTATTACCAGCTGAGGTTAGGACAAGGGAAAGGCTTTTCATGTTGCTCTGAAACAACTCATAAAGATAATTCTTTTTTTTTTACTTCTTTTAACTCTGAATGAATCAGTATACACACAACATAACAGATTCAAGATGACAGTAAATATTTATGGCATACCTCTTTTGTAAGTGATTGACTGATGGACCACACAGCACTTCATTCATAATAAGGGACCAATCATGTTGTTTGTTTACCACTGAGGCAAAGTTCAGAAATGACCAGAATACAAGCACATGGTACAATATGGAGACCATGTTTTACTCTTTTTTAATATAGAGACTAATACTGTTAAGGTGACAGTAAAAGTCATAGCAAATGCCAAAAGATGCCAGTGTATTGCAAGGCAAAATAAATAAATAAAAATGGAGTGGTCACTTCAACAACTTAAAGAGCACTGTATCTCCAACGGGACAGACTCAAAGTGTTTTTAATGTACTGTGTTTTTGGGTGAGTCCTGGTCCTTTCCAGGTCTACACAGTTCTGTACCTGTCTTCGGACTTGCCAGACTGTTGCCGACTGTTAAACTTGCCAAGCTAATCTTGGCCTGGCAGTCAGTTATGTCAGTAGTCTGTAGTGGGAAACACAGTGTTTTCGTTAAGACATCTGTGTGCCAGTTGAGAGAATAAGAGCTCTGGCTGGGCCGCCGTCAACATTGTGCCAGAAGCAGAGGCATAAACAAGCTGTTTTCTTCCTACGGTATGATGCTTTTCCTTTTTCTCGGCCCTTCCTTTTTCTAAACTCTTTGTGGGACAACTGTATGAGGTCACAGTGTGATTTGATTTTTGCTTGTTTTGTTTGAGATCGCAGTAACATGATTTGATTTAGTTTGAGATTTTCTTTTACTTGTGTATATATAAAAACATTTTTTCTTCATTGAAATAAAGAAGAAATAAACAGATAGAGCATTTGTTGTCTTTCCCCCTAAACTAGATCTTTTTATGACTTTCTAAAAGCCTAAAATGTGCCCCATGTGTTTGTTTAGAACACACAACATCTACCTCAAGCTGCTTGTCACAAAGACAAATGTCCCCTGAGATATGGAAATGGAGAGGTTTGTGTTTGCAGCGGGCAGCAGCTTGACTGGAGGTGATCAGAAGTGAAGGAACCTCAAGTGAATGTCAATGGGAAGTTTGAGGGCACTTTGTTAAAGGCAGATAGAAGAATAAATGGTGCTGAGAGCGAGAGGGGACTGAACAAAACAAAATTTGTGTCAATCCTTTGAATAGTTTGGGACTGTGGGCTAAGATGGATCATCAAAAGACTTAGTATAGGTTGGTATATGGTTTCAACTGCACCAGCAGTTATCAATTATCAAATAAAAGGATGCCATGTGTTTATCAAGACTATTCTAATAAAATATGAAACATATTCATAAAAAAAGTGTTTTAGCTGAAGAAATGCATCCACCATTTGTAGAATGAGGGCATTAAAATGAGCCTTATAATATATATGTGTAATACAGAATATTTAAAAGGTCCTGGACTATTTTTTTTTCACTGGTACTCTAGCCATAGCAATTTTGATTTCAAAAGTTTCAAAGCCACAGCTCCTGAAATGGCTCACTAGCTGTTCAGTCTCCTGGCTGCTCCTGTTGCATACTGAGGTGGAAGAATAAGACAGAAGTAAAGGTCTCACTGAGGCATATGTTAGCAACAGGATTTTCTGAGGTCGTGGGGGCCTGCGACCAATCACATGGGCTTTGAGCAGAGACTAAAAAAGACACTCCAACAAATATTGGATGCTGAAGACACAAAAATATAGGCCTATTTTTTGTCTGAGGTTTTAGTGCTGCAAAATGTAGGGTTAGTTATAAACAAAAAATCATCATCTCTCACCTCTCATAAGTGAGTTTTTGATATCTCTGAAAGAATATGTGTGCCGCTGCAGAGTTTTAATACTGAGTAGAAAAGTCTGAGTCTACACCACACATGTATTTGTAAAATAAATAAACTGTACTCTCTTTCATGACACAGATTTAAAGAGAAAGCTTTGTGAAAAGAAGTCTGAATGAAACGGGATTAGATGCCCTTGAGGGGAACATGACTGTGACATATGACAAATTGGCATGGTGCTGGATAAAGAAAAGAGAGATGGTAAAGACCTAAAAGCATATCCCTTGTTTAATGATACAAGTGTCAAGATATAACGAGGGAAAATAGCAGAGGAATAGAGTGACAGCTTATATTACTGTCATCAACAGTGGCATGTGCTATTGATAAACTGACGTGAACAAGCTGCAAATCTGACACACAGCCAACACGGAACAAGTGCCTGCCGACACCAGCTGGCACTACATCCCCTCCTTCATACCAGGATATCCCTCCTTAATTCATACCAGGACAGAAAAACAGAAGGCTCATGAATGATGACTTCTCAAGGCAGTCCCATAAGTGAGACAATGCCAACAGTGGTGTAAGTGCAATAGCTCATTAGGGAGTCACATCGTAGTATATTGTCCTCATTGGCAATATCTCAGCAAAGCAGGACAATCACTCACATCCTGTTTACATAATTATTTAGACTGGCAGATTTGGAGGATACTGCATTTTAGCCCTCGAGAGAGAGACAAGCATCGTATTTCATGCACACTCTAGGTGCATACTCTAGGTCACTGTAATGTCATTTACACAGATTTAGCGTATGGCATTTGGACTGTGGTCCGCACCATCTTCCCACTATATTTTTTATACTTACATAATATTGAGCTGGGAAACATTATTCCTTTAATGACCTTGAAAGGCAAACAGCCAACCTTCATTTCATAAGCTTCATTTCCAAAAACAATTTAGATTTAATTTTAAGGTGCATGTTCGATAATATGCATTGTAAAATGTTTTAATGCTGCTCGTGAGCTTTTGAAAAAATCCAGAAATTATAAGCATAATACCTGCTTTTACCTGTAAAGCGTACATTGATTTTTATGGATTTATACGGCATACACACATTAGAGGTCAAGGATTGTTTTTGCTCTGATAAAAGAGCTCCATTAATGACATAAAATACAACAGTGTGAGCATTTCTAAAGCACAAGTATTGCTTTAATCTTTGCCCAACTGCTTCCTAACTTAAGCTATGAAAGATGGTTAGTTTTGATTGTTGGGGAATATTTGTGCTGCCCTCGGAGCAAAGTGGAGTCACACGAGAAAGACAGGCCGGAGACTTTCTGGATGTTTTAAGAGAAGTTTATTGACCCTGGCTAAAACACGGAGAAGGACTTAGAGATGGAGGAAAGGCCTCTCAGGGTGTCCTGATCTGAACAAATTGTTCTAACTCAGGGAAAGACGTATCAACTCGATAGACAGGTCCTAACTATACTATACTACTAACACTATAGCCTACAGAAATAAAAGTAAATCTAAAATTCCCCAACAGTTGGCATGTGTAACATAGATTTCAATTAGGAGCCTATTTTTATTGATGTTTAAAGGTGAAGAACAACCTTTCATTTCATCAAGGCAAAAATCCATGTAACCTTCAATCAGTGCTTGGTCAACAAAACATTTTCCCCTCAAGTGTTTTTGCCTCCTGAGGCTAGTGCTACCTGACACCAGCAGAGCTCATACTATTTTTTATCTCATAACTTTTCTGTATTATCCCTGGCAGTGCAGACACTGCTGCTGTGTCCTCTGCAGCTGACAGACAGACAGCAACTTGAACACTCTGAAAGATTTATAGTTGAGTCAAACGCCTTATGGGGTCACTTTGGCCCAGAGCAGTTGTGTAAAGCTGAGCTTTTAACTGAGTGGCAGAAGTGCACTCCAAGGGCTTTCTTCCAACTGTCTGGTGAGAAATAAATGAATCCAGGAAGTGCTTTCATCTGTGAATATAAATTTACTATAGTTGATTATTGTATTAAATCTGCTAAAGCAAGATATCATTTCATTTGATCTTTGCTATGGACAATTCCATTAGAGGCGCAGCTTTCTAAATGTGAGTGCATGTGCCGTATTTCTCCAATGACATTTCTCCTATGTCATTAGTTATTCATCTGGTAAGTTTACACTAATAATATGCCTGCATGCTGTAGATAATGTTTCTGCAGCATTGCTGAAGGCGAACTGTAATAAAAAAGAAGAGTATGAGAAAATATATGCTGGATGATGATAAGTAATAGCAATGAAGGGGCTTGTCATTTTACTTTATTCAATCACTGTCCCTCCCCTCAGGCATGCAATGCGATTTAATTTAAGTGTTAAGATAGTATCAAATCAAATGTCTAAAGACAAAACTAGCTCAACATGTGCTGCTGTGGTCCTTTTATTTCAATTTTAGTCCTTATTTAGTCCAACTGCCCAAACTGTAAGGGGCTTTTTGTTTTCTACTACATCTCCTGTGTAACATGCATAACATAGCACAGCCCAAAGTGAGAAATGATTTTGTGCAACAGTCAAACTTATCAAAACAAGTATGAGTAACAGCACTGCATTACTACAAAGCAAAATATTTCAAGCCAACTCTGAAAGTCATCAGTCATGCATCAGTTTTGTTCATTACAGCACCAAAATAGCCGTATAAACATTTCCAGAAGAGCTTTAGCTACATTATCTGATGAAAGGGTAGCGTGAAAGCTGAAAAAATATTTTATGTATAGTAATCAGGTCAAATAAATAGCTTGCTGCTTTGCCCAGTTTTTAAAGACTTCCTTTTTTTTTTGTTTGTTTGTTTGCGGGTATGGTAACAGAATTAATTGTGATTATCTTGTTTGCTTGTTTATTGTTTAATTATTTGTGTGAGAATAAGTCTACATCAGCTGTGCTAAATACTGGGTGAAAAAAGGAAGCTTGTTATGTGTCTAGCAAATATTTTTAAGGCATCAACTGTAGCATGTACAACTTAAATGTATACAGTAATGCTTTTGCCAACAAACTGCTCATTAAACATCCTTTTATATAAGGCAGTTCTTTGATGTATGGGAATGTGTTGTAGTGAGATGTATATCTGACATTGTAAATGTCACACATGTGTGTGTGTGTGTGTGTGTGTGTGTGTGTGTGTGTGTGTGTGTGTGTGTGTGTGTGTGTGTGTGTGTGTGTATGTGTGTATGTACGTGTGTGTACGTGTGTGTGTGTGTGTGAGTGTGTGTGTATGTATGTATGTGTGTGTATGTGTGTGTGTGTGGGTGTGTGTGTATGTGTGTGTGGTAACAGTAACTTGTGACAGCGAGGCTTAAGTTGTCAGAGACATCCTCAACTAGAATGATTAGCCCAATTTTAGCATCCAGCTCTGAACTGACAAGTCACTTTTAAGATTTTTCCTCAGTACATTTTGTGCTCCTGTTATGACTAATGGGGTGGGCAAAATCCTCTCTCCAAAACATGCCCTTTTTATTTTTGGTGTATCACTTTTGACTCTATGATCTTATAAAGCTGCTAATCTGTCTTGCCCTTCACGCTCACATTACTGCCGGCAGGAGCAGGGGCTATAAAACAGCATATGAGCAAACAAGGCAGTTATTATCATCCAAGCAGTGTTGCAATTCAACAATATGGTACTGAGTGGAAAACGTTAGCATTCAGTTCTTAGGTCAAATGAGGTTCAAGTGTATAAATAAAATAGCTATTAGGGTTTTGTTGAACAAAATGTAAACAGATTGGTACAGGGGCGTGGGACTGGGGGGAAAAAGGGTACCGAGTACCCAGGGCCCGAGGCGGAGGGGGGGCCCTTCTAAACATACATATACATTGGTATCACTATGGTATTTGGTACGGGGGCCCAGCAAGATGGTTTGTACCCAGGGCCCAAAACTTGGTGCTACCCCGCTGGATTGGTAAAAACTGTTTTGAGTAATTTGTATAGGTCCTGGATAACTTAAAGGAGTTATTCTTCCAGCTGTCCTGAGCTGACAGACTGAGCACTGCTTGAGGAGTGTGTGAGCTTTAAGATTCACAACATATTTAAGTTTTCACTTTTATTTGGTTTCCCATTTTTGATATGAATCACCATCAGACCTGATTGCAGTGGGTTTGTTCACAGACAACAGCATTTGACAGCAGGGCTACCAGAGCTATTCACATGCTCTAACAAGAAAGAGAGAGGTGTTTGTCTTCTCCAACGGATGGCACCAAAAAGGCTGAAAACTACATACCCCACCCTTTTAAACGTAAAGGACAAGCTCAAGGCCCAGAAGCCAAATCTGGTCTGGTCTTTTAGAATATGTGGTCTTCAATTATACACTTTTGAAACATTATTTTGTAAGAAGCAAAGTTGGGTTATTTTAATTTGTTTATGAACATGGCCTGCCTTTTATACAGCAAATATCCTTCATTCACATTTGTGTACTGATCAGCTGCTGCGACAAGTAAGCCTCCCTTCAGGGCTTAATAAAGTATCTTCTTTTCCCATCCTCCCTTTCACAGTCCCCAGACTTAAGGCTGAACATACTGTATGTGGGAATAACTTAACAGGACAAGGCACCCAATGGGAATCTTCCAAAGAGTCATGGGGAATCACATATTCTCATATTCGACTCTGCATAGATTCTCTGTCAGGTCTTGGAAACTAAAATGCACCGACCATGTGGAATTAAATCCATGTGGCATCACAGCATTGCAGTCTGATTATGCTGTTCCCAATTCTGTTTTTTTCTAATTATGGCTCCTTTAAATATTGATTTGTAGTAAAGTTTTTTACACACACAAATGAGCATGTATTCAATAACACAGGAAGCATAAACTCAAACAAGAAACTATTTGGTGCCACATCCACACACGCTCTTAAATTCAAATAGAAAATTTAGACCATACAATTTTAAGAAGTTCTCCCTACAAGCTCCCTTTGAAGAAAATGTATGGTAATAGGGATTAAGCCAGGAGCCGCTCACTCTTACCCTCAGGTAATTGCACATGTCCTTTGTTAGCTCCCTTTAATGTGTAAGTAGAGGTGAAGCTATTGAGTAAATAGAAATTTTCACATTATCCCCACCTACAAATTCCTTTGAAAAGATTGCCTCAGCAGCTTACAATGAGCCACAATGAGCCATGTACTAGCAGGCCGTGGCATGTATGCAAATGTGAGCCTCATGTGAGAGGGGATGTGCAGTCATACATAATACCATAATCACATTGGTGATTTAAGAAATAGATATTCAAATGCTGCATTGTGCTGTCCTGCTCAGTTTTTGCTTTCCCTTTTCTTTCGCTGTGGCCCGCTCTGTTCTGCGTGAAAAGCAAATGTTAAAATTAAACTTTAGTCTGTGTCCAGCAGAGAACAGGGCTGTAGACAAAAGTTTGTTAATCAATAGTTAGCAAAGCAGCTTTATTTGCCTTGAGGCTGTGTTGATTCTAATGACAGTATATACTATGGACAACTTCCGCCAATTGGTCCCCTATTCACCGATATTGTCGTTATGACAAGGCAATAAAATGGCAGTTACATCCGGGCTTTTCTGCTTTTACTGCATTGTAAAACAATCGTTTTCAGATAAACGGGCGTATTAATCAAAAATTCAACTCAGTTTTTAATTCTGTGTTGTGCCAGAATTCTGTAAAGCAAAGGCGCATCTTTTTCTGACTGACAGTGCTTCATTCTTCTTTGTTTATATGTAATAATAGCCAAAGGGTCACATCCAAAACCACATTGTCATTTCTTTCTGATTCTAGATGGGAAATGCCTCTGAAACTTTTCTTCTCGTGTCCAGAATATCAAAAGACTCTGACTTCCTTATGGGGACTCTTTATACCATATTTGGTAAGTGCTTTTTAAAGAATGAAATATGTATTCAACCAATAGACAAGACTAATGTTGGACTATTGACTTTGCCCTGAAACTTCTGGTCTTTTTCCATAGGAGTGCTGTCGATACTGGGTAATGGCACCCTGCTGTTTGTTGCTTATAGAAAGAAGTCCTCCTTGAAACCAGCCGAGTTCTTTGTGGTTAATCTGGCCATCAGTGACCTGAGCATGACTATCAGCCTGTTTCCGCTCGCCATCCCATCAGCGTTTGCTCACATGTGAGTGGCTATTCAGCTTCTGTCACCTTTCATATTTGCCAACACTTCTTATGTCATCTTCCTATTCAGTTAAATCCTGGGGGAGGAAGAGAAGCAGCCGGCATTAGGTAATAAGAGGTTATAGGTATGCCAGCCATGTCTCTGTCATCTGCGCTCTTTGGTGACCCAGAAAAAGCTTAGTTTTGACGACACATTTCACATTGACGGCATGCATACAGTGTAATGTGAATGCGTAAAAGGATTTGAGACCTTGTATTTCTAGCTAGGGTTCAGAACAGCATCATAATTCATAATGGCTTGTCACTCATCGTAGAGCCGTCCTCTCGGTCTGATCCCCTGAGCATGTGCTGCTGATTGCTGTAACATCTGCCATGTCTGGGTCAAACGCATCACTGCTCCTGCTCGCATAAGAGAGGGGCTGTGGGTAGGTGGTAAAAAGTCTACCAGTTACAGCGGCGGGGTGTGAATTAGTTAATTTAACAAGAGGATTAAAGGGAATTACAGGTTGTCTGTCAGTAACAGTTGCCTCCTTTGTGTTTGCCCTGCATGAGTGAAAATCATTCAGAATTCAGAAATGTATAGGCATGGGACACTGGCGTCAGTTATGTAAACAGTGAGTTGAAAAACTTTATTTACAAACTTTAAAAATTGCAGCTAAATTAAAAAAGCAAAGAAATGTAAATAAAAAGTAAAGCTGTATAGCTATTGCTGCAATAAATTGTGGAGGAAGAATATTCTTTACAGTTATTACCAGCTTTCTAAAGTTTTAATTCAGAGAGAGCATTGGTTTCCAACATTTTAGGGACTAGTTTGTTGTTCTGCTCATTTTTAACGCAATGTAAACAGAGATTGAAGTGTTTTTAACCCACAAAGCTAGAGCCTGGCTTTCTATAAAACCAACATCTTTTTGGATTCTTTATCCTCTGCTTGACCTCCTCAGTTGATGAAAATATCTGCAAATAGATGAGATGTGTTGTTTGTTTGTTTGGTTGTGAATGGTGCCAAAAAAGCTAACAGCATGGCTGTAAAAACATTTTTTGTTTCTTTGTTCAGGTGGATGTTTAACAGGCTAACATGCATTATCTATGCCTTCTGTGGCGTGCTATTCGGCCTGTGTAGTCTGACCAATCTCACAGTGCTCTCCTGTGTGTGCTGGCTCAAGGTCTGCTGCCCAAACCACGGTAAGAAAACCAGCCTCTATGTTCTTAATTAGGGCAGCTTGTAGGAAGACCTTATTGATCATGATTTTTAAAGCGTGACCTGTCCTGGGGCCTTATCCTTGGAACTACAGACAAAAATGTTGAATCCAGCTTCTTGAGGACAAAAATGGCCATCTTGTATTCATTTATGTACAGAGACTTTTTCTGCAGAAAATTACAAACCATCCAATTACTGCAATTGTATGATTCCCCAGGTGTATATTATTGGGGGAAGGAACTGTAATCAGTCGTACAAATATAATGAATTGTGCAAGTACTGTATTTTAACTTATTATTCAACAATGCCCTAAGATAAATTATTACAATAGTAACTAAAAGAAACCAGCAATCAATAAGTGTGCTGCTGTCGGTGCAAAGACAACACTCCCACTGAAATCCAGTTTCTCACTAATATTGGAAGGGAATAGCATTCATCTCAATAGTTTATTTTTTCTCTGTATTATATGTAAATGTGGTTTCAAGGCTGACATTCATGTCAAGTATATGAGTTATTTTTCTGTAACAACTGTGCATCACATAATCATCATGACAAGGTCAAAGCGAGGTTGCCATTATGTTTTCATTATCATACAGATCAGCCTATGGTTGGCTGTAAAAGAAAAAACATCAACATCAAGTGTTTAGCATATGTAACATGTAGACAGTTTTCATCTTGTCCCTTATCCCATAGAAAGATCTAATACACACATTCAAAATACAGCATGTTCTACATTGAGAAGAAAGCTCCTGTTAGTACCTGGCCTACAGTCATGAGTTCATAGTGATTAACAGTCACTAGTTTACAACTGTGACGTAGAAGCTTTTTTTAAAGTCACAGAAATAAATGCGGATTTTATTCAAGGGCAACAACACGGTCAGCTAATTACTCACTGTTATAATTGCTGTTGGCTCTAGATTAAAGTTATGTAATAGGCTTTTTTTCCTGTTGGGATTAAACCATGACTCTCTGTGCGTTATGCTGTTTCCAGAAACTTGCTAATATACTTGTGCCCCAAGATGCAATAATATCAAAGTGTCTTATTGGAAAGAAGAACAAGTTTTTGTGAAATAATAGCATAACTCTGACCTCAAGCTGGTAATGAGTGCAGATAATTAATCTCTGGAATCACTGGAGCTTGACACATGCCTGTCCAGGTCACTTCCAAGATACTTTCATAGATTCTTATATCTTTCAGCATGGAGTTCATTTCACTTCATTTTTAAAGACTCCTCAGTCACATATAATCTGCTCATTATTATCTGTGCAGATGTGAAAATGAATGAACGCTGCACTGCCTCCAAGTCATACATCACCAATAATTATTTATTTATGTCATGTCGTAGGCAGGGCTTAAAGGAAAATTATATAGTAGTGCTTTTCTAGAATCTGGAAGTCTGTATATTTCTACACAGCAAACATGCATGCTCATAACTTCATACTTTCTGGCAAACAGTCCTTTGATTCAAGCACAAAGAAACACATGCTTTAGTGGCAGAAAAGCAGCAACATAATTAAACAGAAAAAAGGCCAATTCTTGTATTACTACATTCACCGCTTCTGCATTAATATGTTCAAGTTTTCTCAGAAACTTCAAATAGGCTTAGGTGTTATGTGATGAGCTCTCTAAAACCACCTATGCTTGTGTATTAAAGTCATGCTGTCAGAAGTCTCACTGCTGGAATAATGGAGACATATTGAACGTGACACCAAGGGAGATGGATAGGTGCAGAGTAGCATGCTTCCTTATCTGTTCTCTCGATTTGTTTCGCCACTATACTCCTCTTAATCAGCCACTATTGACAAACAAATTGGCTTGGTAATCTAATGTTTGAACAGGTAGTCTATCCAGGATTTCCTATTCGGTCTAAGGAACAGTTACCGATATCTGCTGATGAGCTTGTGCATGCTCAATAAAAAAATCCACTGTGCAGACAAATCCAACACAAGCTCTGTCTGGTGTACTCAGACTCCAGCTGTTCAGCAAGTAATAGAGTTATATGACACCAGGGGAGGATAGTCACAAGATGGCTGACACTAAAAGCAGCATTACATATCTGTCCTGATGGTAAATGAGTTTGTCTGTGTGAATTGGAGCCTTCAAAGCAGCAATGATTTCAGATAGACATCCAGTCATCATTATTGTGAATAGCCTATAAGTTCTTAGTTCTCTTAGCAGGCTGTTAATTACATTTGACAATTGCCATAGACCCTGAGATGGCCCAAACTGCAAGCACTAGTTATTACCAGGGCCAGATTGCGCCATTGCCAAAGATGGCCTTTTTTCCTGTAAATGTGGCACTTTCCATATGTTTGCGTCTGGCTTTAATAAAGAAGAAGAACAGCCCCGTGTACTGAACAAAAAAACCTCACCCCAGACAGAGAGCACCACAGAAGTGTTATTTTTCACACAGGCTATCCACCACCAGAGTTTGTTATTTATTTTTACTGAAGCCAAACTTTAAAACAGAAACAGAAAACATCCACAATTTCACTGCACAGCAAACTCCTACCTTCTGTGAGATATCATAAGTTTAGCCTTATGTGTCACTTTATTTGACACTACACTTGATACATTGTATCTACCTCATTAAGTACAATGTAACACACTGTGTAACAAACTGTAATAGTAACATGTAACTACACAGTAAATACATAATAGTATTATGAGTACAAACATAATGTAGGTGGTTTAGGGTTAGGATTAGGGTAAGTATGTACAATGTGACACTGTGTGTTATTCCCGGAATGTAGCATAAATGATGAGGGCCTACATCAGGGGTCTCCAACACTTCGCGCCACTTTCCAAGTAGCTCGCCAAAGACTAGAGTTACTGATAGGTCAGGTCGCAAGCTGGTTCAAAGAGCCTGCTCCCCTGCGTATTAGTATTAGTAATAGTATTTTGGGTTTGACTTTTTAGCAAATAAAAAGAATTTCAAGATAAAAAAAAATATTTGTTCAAATGGGAAAAAAAATATATATTTTTTTGTTTGAGAATATATATTTTTGCTTTCATTCATTTTTTTCTTAATTACATTTTTTAAGAGATGCATTGTTTTACTGTTTGTTTGTCTGTTTGTTTTAAAGCCATGTGCTCAGAGGGTTTTTTGAAAATGAGGAGCTCAGATTGAATCCTCTGGGGAATTTCCCGGTGAAGGATGTTTCACATCTATTAAAGCAATCTGTGACTTCTAACGCACTTTGCTCCAGAAGTTCTAAATATGCCACAGGGCTTAGTCATCACTCCCCACCCTCTGCTTGAACCGCAAGAGGGTCTGACATCCTGTTTAAGAGGCCATGTGCTTCTGCAGATAAGGCTCCCTGTGTTTTGCACCCCACTGATTGCACTGTGGAGAAGCTCTTGTCCAAATCAATTACAGCCAATGCTTAGTGGTGCAGGCCATTTGTAGGATTTATTAGGATCTCCTTATTCACAGCTAGTGCATGAATACAATTTACCGCTCATGTGCAATCATTTAACATAAGGTAAAGGAACAGTCTTCAATGCCCCCACTCTCAATGTACTGCTATGCATTTACACAAACCCTCTGTTTCATAGCAGACACTATGACATGCATAACCATAATCCAAAACTAAAATCAAGTGCACAAGAAGTTAAACCACAAGTCCATTGTGCTATGTAAATGTTATTTATTCTGACTTTACTCTTACTGGTATCTTTCTCCGCTGTCTTCTCTATTTGTTCCCATCTATCTGTACTTGTTCCCCAACTCTACATTCTTTCTTTGTGCTGATCCTCCTCAGGTAACAAGTTCTCGTACTGGCACGCTAGCCTGCTGGTGGCTGGGGTGTGGTGCTACGCTGGAGTGTTTGCAATTGGCCCTCTTACGGGCTGGGGCCAGTACGGGCCAGAACCTTATGGCACAGCCTGCTGCATCAATTGGCATACACCCAGTGAAAACTCTGCAGCAATGAGCTACATCGTTTGCCTGTTTTTCTTCTGCTACATTGTGCCCTGTACTGTGATTTTCTTGTCCTACACTTTCATCCTGATGACCGTTCGTGGCTCTCGCCAGGCTGTACAGCAGCACATGTCCCCACAAAACAAGATCACCAATGCACATGCACTTATCATCAAGGTAAATGAACACCCTCTGACCATAATTAAATTGACAGTCTGTTTAAATTATTAATTTCAAGTGTTGTTTTTTTTCTTTTTTAGCTTTCAGTGGCAGTTTGCATAGGTTTTCTGACGGCCTGGAGTCCATATGCTGTAGTTGCTATGTGGGCAGCATTCGGGAACCCATCTACTGTGCCACCCATGGCTTTTGCTCTGGCAGCTATTTTTGCCAAATCATCTACCCTTTATAACCCTATTGTATATCTGCTCTTCAAACCTAACTTCCGCAAGTCACTGTGTCGGGATGTGGCCCACTGCAAAACTAAAGTCTGTGGATGTTTTTGTGAACACAGCTCCACACAGAAGGGAACTTGCAGGGACGCTCATTACAAAGATGAGTGCAACTCCACCCGGCTGTCCAACGGGCTGCCGGAGAACCACAGGACATGTAGGCACTGTCCTTGCAATGAAGCTGCAACAGGAACGAGAGACCACTGTGAAGAGCACAGCCCTCAGCAGACTGCCAGGATACTGAAAGGATCCCTGCACAGTGAAGTGGCTGTCAGTCAACTCTCCAACGAGTTGCTAAGTGACTTCTTATAGACTACAAAGAATAAACCTAGCTGAGCAACACAAAGGTTAGAAGAAAATATGGAGACAGTCACTAAAGTCAAAGAAAAGGGAAAAAGTTAGCATGGATAGTAAATAAATAGAGACTATAAAAAACAGAAAGTTGACCAACTGTTGGAAGGGATAAAAATGCATAAGGAACGAGCTTTGACCATAATTTGTATGATTGTGCTCAAAACTTCATTCGATTTCAAACAAGGAAATACATTTTAAAGAATGTTGCTCTACTTTTTGGGTGTTTTTTCGGACAAGGGTGGATTTTCTGACAGACATAGCGACCATGAGTTTTTCCCACCTGTCTGTCAGATACAGATGTTTAAAGTTTGTGCTTGATCTCATGCCTCGAATATGTGACACTGCCAAAAACATATGATGACAATGTTAAGATCAGAAACACGTCATAGACTTATTTGATCACTTTACGAAAAGCATGCAAAGCTGGAGATGCCATTGATTCAGTTAAACTACCTTTTATATCTATTTATTAAGTACTGTACATAAAGATGTATTTGTCTGATTGTTGTGCATGCCTTTAATTCTAAGACGACAGGGTGGCAGTTTCTCTTAGTAATGGTTTTAAAGCTCCAATTAATTTAACTCAAATAACAGTCTACCTCTACAGTTATGCGGATGAGGAAAGAAATGTCACACTCGTGGGACTTTGATCCCAGCTGTGTCTCATTAGCCATAGCTCAATAAAAAAAGCAGAAAGTGTTTTAAACAGAAAGTGTAACCAAATCTACAGTATATAATACTTAGTAAACTCTATGGTGTTGTGTTTGTATTTGTTTGTTCAAAACCAGTCAGACATTGTTGTAATAGCCATCTTCTAAAAGCCTCAAGTTTTAAATGAGAAGAAAAACATAGGAGATTTTATAAATAAAAATCATATTTATATACTAAACATGAATCTAATCTTAGTAATGACTGTGTTACTGTGCCGTCACATGTTTCTACTAATCCACTGACTCAGTGGCTGCCATAGTGTATTGTATAAAGGTTAAAAGAGAGCTGGCTTTTTAG
Source organism: Perccottus glenii (assembly GCA_024416835.2). Taxonomy (NCBI): domain Eukaryota; kingdom Metazoa; phylum Chordata; class Actinopteri; order Gobiiformes; family Odontobutidae; genus Perccottus; species Perccottus glenii. The sequence goes on along the minus strand of CM044555.2, from coordinate 15,512,406 downwards.
AAAATGCTGGAGATGAAGGTTTACTTTGACATGTTGCTGTTTTCATTTTACTAAAGTTTATCAGGTGCAATCGAAACGTTTCTTTTTTTCTGAAGATTTACCAAGTTACAAAAGGAGATCATTCCTGTCTGGGTTACCTGTAGGTTACTTTGTTAGGAAAGATAGTATTACAGTATTTGTGTGTGTTAGACAGAAAAGGGGCAACAAAAGAGGTGTAACCATCTGTCTCCACTTACCTAATGATCCGTAATGTATTTGGAAAATCTTTAGGAAATTATGTTTCTGTGTATTTGTACAAAAGACAAAGAAGAAATATCATTTATTTGTACTTTATATGTGTATTTTTCCAATGTGCCTCTGCGTACGTGTGCATTTTGGGACTTCTCACTCTGGAGCAAATTCTTTTGGTCCCGTACTTAAACAAAAAACAAAAATGGATATAAAAACTTGTTCAAGCCATTATACAAAAACTCTATGCATGGATCAAAGCCTCATGAAGGACTGACAGGTTGTTCAGCAAAAAGAGACACGCGTTATGTTAACATCTGCAAACATTAATCCAATGAAAACAGCTCAGTAAGGCTTACTAGAGCTTAGAAGTAGGCAAGAGAGGTCATCAAACGAAAGTATAAAAGGCCTGCCATGGGCAAGATTAATTAAATCTGCTATGGTGTATGTTTCAGATGACTGTCTCGATACTTTTTTTTAACATCAGCTAGTTCTTTGCATTTTCCACAGAAAAATCTGAACATCCCATTTAGTGCTTTCACATCCAGTTTCATTTAAATAAATTGCCGCACTTCATTCAAAACAACGTTGTCAGCACCTATGACACATTCTTCTGCTGTGTGCACTCCTTTTTAATTCAGAGTGTGCTACTGGTATCACTGCTTTCAATGATAAGTAGTGTTTGTCCACACCTTTGATAAGATCTGGTCATAAAGCAAGTAAATCTTAATCTATTAGAGACAACTTGCAGATAAATTGGGTTGAAGTTAAATATGTGTGTTAAAAGAGTAAGAGATGCTTTAATGTGGTCTAAAGGACAAAAAACAAAGACAAAAAAGTGAATAAAATAAATAAAGAGAAGCATCAGAGGAGATTTGTTCATGTAAGGCTGAAACCAAAGCTTACACTTAATTTACTGTGAAATCCAAAATGTTACTCATCTTTCTACTATTTGCAGGTTACCATTTAAAGAACATACAGTACATATCAAATGCATGGCTTTCAGGCTTCTGCTGGGTTAACTGTGCGATGGCTGAAATCTTGGACAATGATGGACTTCAAACCAGGAAACATACTGTGAAAATATGATGTCTCCTTTTTTTTTGTCTCTTCTTCTTCTTCTCAAGGAAAATGCAAATGAACAGTTGTATTTCTGCATCGTTAGCCATTCCCCTCTGGGCCATTGATTCACAAAATGTGCATAGTATTAATAAATTATAATTATTATGAAGAATATATGAAAAGTCAGGGATTTAATGAAGACATGGTTTGCATGATGTTCAAAGATGTTTATGTAAAGACAAAAATGTTATTTATGTAATATTAATGTCAGCCTATATGTGTAGTGTCCTGTGTCTTCAGTCAGTGATGTGTTCATACTGGCTTCTGAACAGCAGATGGAAAAGATTGAGACTTCCCTCACAACAGGTGGCTCCAGTTTCCTTTATTTATTTTGTTTATCTGTGTGAGATGTGCAGAGTCTGTCATGTATTTTCTGTTGGCTTCCATGGAAACACAACAATCATGATGGGATATTTTATTCAAATGTGTCTACATTATACTGTATATCACTTCCAGAAATGTGATTAGATAAAATATCAACATTTTACAAGACAATGTCATTTTTACATAAATATACAGATATTTAATGTGTTATTTTAAAGCTTTGATATAAACCAAATTATGATTAGACCCCAGGTAGTTCTGTAATACATACAAATTGCTATAAATAAGCAAGTAAAATTAATTCAAATTAAGTCTTAAATTGTAATTGTCAAACAAGGAAAATTTTGATTTTGTCTGATGTAAGTCATGTCCATAATATTGGGATGAAAAAAAAAAACATTAATTAAACATGAATGACCTTATGATGCTGATATGCAGCCTCTTTAAACACGCTGTCTACCTCCAGTTGATTACAGATTGTGTCTGTGCTTATCAAGAAATATGCTACAAGTGGAGATGCCCATTACAGAAAAATAAGGATTCAGATTGTGTTTGACACAAGCTGCTTAGATTAAGAGTTAACTGCACAAAGCCCTTTAAGCCAAATAAAAATATTGTTTACTCTTGCTTTTAACAATCCTCTGTTGTCACAATTCAAAGACAGTTGTGAGTCAGCAAATTTTCTACATACAGTATTTATGTATAATGGCTGATAAAGTAATTCATTTAGTCTCTATGTCTGCACTTATTTGCTGTAAATAGCATCAAATGGAATCAGAAGAGTCCAACAAGAGCTCTTTCTGTAGCTGTAAAGCTTTTGTATAAACCCCTCCTCATTGTGCCTTCATTTGTTAAAAAGTTTGTTTGTTTTTTTTTTTTTTGCAAATTTGAGCAGCTGTGTAATCCTGGCATAGCATTATATTCAAACAATAACAAACAACAGTACATCAGCACTTTTGCAGTTCCCTCCCCACACACTAATATTGAAACAAAGGCTGAATGTGAGCATTTTTCTTTGTATATGAGGATAAAAGTATGTCTAAAGATTTAAAGATTATTACGTGATTAAAGTTATCATCATTGGTGTTACTATTGTTTCTGATGCACTCTGAAAACTGTTTACATCATTTTATTTGTGTTTACAAAAATATGAAAGATTGTATTAAAAGTGTTCAAGGGCATCTCATTTGTTCTGGGGTAAGTCCATTTGATTTAGACTTAAATAAATGACTATATTACTGCTGTGAGTCAGTTTGTATGTGTGTCTGTAAAATGTCTTTGGGATAGATGGGTAGAGCCCATTGACCAATTATAAAACACATCAGGTTCCTACATTAAAGCCACAACATTTTTTTTATTCAACACATGCACATTCCCGCACAGATTCATGCATATCGTATGGCATATTTCTAGGTTTAATTTACAGGTTGACATTAATTTGAACTCTTGAACGTTTTTTCTGTTACATTGTACTCAATCTCATTAACGCTAAAGGGAGAAAAAGCATGTCAATTAGAATTTTAGAAATATAAGAAGTATAAATATTTGTTTATATAAGCTGAAAAGCAGTAAGGTATATACTTCAGTGAAATTCTTCCACCACAACAGAACACATCACCTATAGCAGTTTTGACCCTAAACTGTGATATTTTTTATAAAGCATTCATTCATTTTTCCATCAAAATGAAAACATTACAAAGCACCGGCTCCATGGTTCAGAATCTGGACATCAAGAAAAAGTGCATTTATTAGGCCATATTTGTTTGTTTTCTTCCCTGGAGGAATGTCAAAACTCATTTGTGTTGTCTCTTTCCATTTGGGACACAACTACTGGCCTGTTTTCCATCTCACTTATTATTAAGCTCCAGAAAACTCAGTGTTTCATTAATGAAAACAAGCCACTGATAAAATGTGAGCTCTATATTTAAATTGTAAAAATGCGCAACACATGAGTTTGATTTTGGTCATTGTGGATTTCACATGGATTTAACATGTGAACCTTCTGAGACACTCTGAGACCATATCGCGTTTAATTCAAAGTAACACAGTTTATGTTGTGATAATGGCAGATGCATGTAAGGACAGAAGAATCTCTCAGACACAGGAGAAGGCTGTTTGTTTCTCTTTGAGGCACAGGGGTAAAGGGAGAGAGGCCTGGATATCTGACACTGAATAATTACTTTGTACATTTCGCTGATGCACAGCTCGCAGCTGACATTCCTCAAGGTGGATTTAATAATCTGAGAAGGACAAATTTAACTGGGAACTGTCAAGCCTTAAGAACCTTGCAAATGTGTTTTAGACCATCTTTCTTCTTAGTTACTACACTCCTACATGCTTATAACTATAAAATAATGCTCTGAGATGACTAATCATGGTTTTATTCTTCTTTTTTAAGCACACTAAAAATTAGCTTCAAAAGAGCATTTTTAAAGTGTGTTATAAAGATGTTTGAAGTATTTGTGTCTGTGGAAGAATACACTGGAATGTGTTTTCTTCCACTTTGGTGATTTTGGATTTGTTCACTGTATTGAGTGCCTTTAGATGTGAGTGCCTTTATTCTTAGAAGTACAAAGAAGAGAGTGCAGTCAAGTGCAAAACCATTGCAGTTCATTTAAACATGGTGTGGATTGTTCCTTGAGAGCACAGTGCTCTTTGAAGCATCTAAAATGTATTTTAAACCAGCTATAGTTTTTTAGAGAAGCCTTAGTTGTTGATCTTAGAGACCAATGCAAATCTTTATGTTGTATGTAATTTACACAGTGACATAAAGTGACATTACATACATTAAGGTACCTATATAAAATGAGAACGATCTCAGAAAGTGTTTAATGCATCCGCTCGTGACGTGTGCATAATAAGAGCTGACATTGGAACACACATTATTGTAATCTAGCAGCTGATTGTTCAAAGCCCATTCATTTAACTGTCTCATGTACACAACTGAAGCACGGAGGATCCACAGTCCTTGGTGAACAGAAATAATTCTTTTGAAAATAAATATACAGTGGTATGCACGGTGGTTAGCGCTCCTGCCTCACAGCAAGAAGGTTGTGAGTTCAAACCCCGACAGACTTGAACATCATCAGTCAACTCAGACCTTCCTGTGAAGAGTCTTTCTGTTACCATGGGTTCTTTACGGGTACTCCGGCTTCCTCCCACTGTCCAAGGACAAGCATGTATAGGACATGCATGTATAGGACATGCATGTATAGGACAAGCATGTATAGGACAAGCATGTTTAGGACATGCATGTATAGGACATGCATGTATAGGACAAGCATGTATAGGACATGCATGTATAGGACAAGCATGTTTAGGACATGCATGTATAGGACATGCATGTATAGGACAAGCATGTTTAGGACATGCATGTTTAGGACATGCATGTATAGGACATGCATGTATAGGACAAGCATGTATAGGACAAGCATGTATAGGACAAGCATGTATAGGACATGCATGTATAGGACATGCATGTATAGGACAAGCATGTATAGGACATGCATGTATAGGACAAGCATGTATAGGACATGCATGTATAGGACAAGCATGTTTAGGACATGCATGTATAGGACATGCATGTATAGGACATGCATGTATAGGACATGCATGTATAGGACAAGCATGTTTAGGACATGCATGTTTAGGACATGCATGTATAGGACATGCATGTATAGGACAAGCATGTATAGGACAAGCATGTATAGGACAAGCATGTTTAGGACATGCATGTATAGGACATGCATGTATAGGACAAGCATGTATAGGACAAGCATGTATAGGACAAGCATGTTTAGGACATGCATGTTTAGGACATGCATGTATAGGACATGCATGTATAGGACAAGCATGTATAGGACAAGCATGTATAGGACAAGCATGTTTAGGACATGCATGTATAGGACATGCATGTATAGGACAAGCATGTATAGGACATGCATGTATAGGACAAGCATGTATAGGACATGCATGTATAGGACAAGCATGTTTAGGACATGCATGTATAGGACATGCATGTATAGGACAAGCATGTATAGGACATGCATGTATAGGTAAATTGGCAACTCTGAAGTACCCTTAGCAATTGAATGTGAGAGTAAATGGTCTGTCTGTGTCTATGTCTAAGTGTCAGCCCAGGGACTAACTGGCCATTGTCCAGGGTGTACCCCACCTGTGACCGAAAGCTGCTGGGATAGGCTCCAGTCACCCACAACCCCTAACAGGACCAAGCAGAAGAAATTGAAAAAAATCAATAAATATACAGTATTAGAATGTTATCGTCCAAAGCATCTTGGTCAAATCAAACCGTTATTCTCTAACGTTGCTATTACACCAGTTTTAAAATGACACTAAATTGTAGATGCTGCCAGCTATAATAAGCAGTTGTATGCAATACAGTCAACAAATGACACACTGCCTTATTGGAGCCATTAAAGCAACATGGTGCATGGAGTACAATGGTTAGAACAGCAGATGGTCTAACAGATGAGGCCTGCTGCTGTCATAAACACATTGCATTTTTACCTATTCCGAAAGCAATTTAAATGCTAATTTATTTCATAATATTTTTACATACTGAAGAAAATGGTCTACAAACTTAATAACAACTGAGGATTAAAAGAGTATACAATGATATGTAAATCCAAATCTTGTTTGCTCACTTTAGTAGCAAATTGGATAGATGTATATTAAAAAACAAATCTTTCTGGTGTAAAACTAGCTGCAGGGGTATAACTATCTCTTTAGCCAGAAGATGGGCTGATGGGAAGGGTCTGTGATATGTTTAATTGGAGCAAATAAAAGATTAATTGTAAAATAAGTTTTACACAAGCATGAAACATCATGTAAGCATCAGAGGCAGTAGATAAAATAAAACTACAGCTGCATCTTCAGTGAGTATAAAAGGACAAGTTCAGATGCAAGGTGAGATAAGACACTTGAAATCCCACTTGAGCGCAGCAGCACAGACATTTCAGCTTCAGGCAGCTCGTGAAGATCACACATGTTTATCAACAACAGGGAGTAAAGTTCAAGTTTATTTTTTCTTTTCCCCCGAAAGCAAATTTTTGATTTGAGATTATTTCAGACAGAATACTTATGTCGAAGAATAGATTTTGTGGTTCAGGTCACGTTGGAGGAGAAACTTACACAGGTTCCTCAAACATAGAGTGGAGTGAAGGAGTCATTCTCATATCTAAATTATATAAACAATTGAAAGGCATAATTTTGTAGGAGGTCTGTATTTCAGTACAGGATTGAGGGCTTCAGTGTTGTTTCGTTTAACTTGAACTTGAAATGAACTTTGCTTTGACCTAAAACTGTTGAGTTCAAATGTTGCCTCTTTCAGCCTCAGCGGAGTTGTTTTTGACCCGTGTCCAGTAATGCTGCCTCCACAAAATCAAATGATCATCAGCTGTCAGCCACACAGCCTGCATCCTCAGCTGGGGTTAATGGAGTTTATCTTTCCTAACAACATAAGAGGCCCTATTTACTTGCAGGAATTAAACACAAGACAGAGCCTGGTGCTGCTGAAGGAAATATTGCCACAAGGACACTTTTTGGGAAAGTTTTGTTACAAATAATACAAAACTAAGATTCACTGACGTCAGCGCCACAACCCTCAAAACAATATGACAGCTTTTGAGTGCATTATATGGCATACACAAATCACCAGGAACCAGCCTTGCCCAATCTTGTCTGCATGTATTGATTTGTTAGTATTCTCCTGAATTCTTCCTGCAGTGGCTTCAACACAAGTAATATTTGGATATGTGTCACATTTAAACCCCTGGTATATGTCCCTGAACTGTAGGAAAATGTCATATAAGGCCTAGTCCACACGGACACGGGTATTTTTATAACCAGAGTTTTTCCTCCTGTGTTTTTAAAAACAATCCTGTCCACAAATGCTCGCATGAAAACGCAAAAACCCGCTATCAAGCGCTGTCAAGAGCATGCCACACCAGCAGGCGGCGATATCACCCTAATCGTAAAGGCATGTTGGCCAATCAGACCAGCGGATAACGGCGCACACTCTGACGTCGCAAGGCAAAAACGCCAACACTGCAAAATCCTCACCCTGGCAGGGGTTTTCAAAAATGTTCGGTTTCAGTGACCTGATACTGCGTTTCCGTGTGGACGAACGGCCGAACCGTGTAAAAAAAGTCACGGTTATAAAAATACCTGTGTCCATGTGGACTAGGCCTAAGACATATCTGATATACAGCATATGTCTGGCAGCTGTCAGTCACAGCAGGCTGTGGCGTTTCCTGTTGTGGCGTGGCATTGACGGCCTTTTGGATCAGGCCAACTTCCCAACAGCACTATCAGCTGACAAACAGACACTCTTCATCCCGAGTCTTAGCAGTGAGCAAAAACGCTGAGTGAACTGCCCAACTTCTGAAATAAAAAGGGAGTTGTCTGTTCGTAAGGACAGAGATTCCTTTATTTCTAGATCAGTCCAAGCTTTCCAACAATCTCAGGCCAAGAACACTGTGTTTTTGAGGACACTAACAAAACACTGTATCCTGGGAAGACAGTCCTTACTGGGAGAGATATCAAAGACAGAGACACTTCAGAGACAGTCTGTCTCATACTCAGCTAAGAGACACTGAGAAATTTGATTTAAACAATTTTTTAAATCAATTAAATCAGCAGAATTTTGAACTAAATAATTCTGTTTTGTGTGTGTTTGAAAGTTGAAGCTAACCCTGCAGCTTTATGTGTCCCGTCTGTTGGTCTGACATTACCAGATGTCTCTGCTCCTGTCTGTTCAACCCTAAATCTCCACAGACCCCTTTCCTGACTCACATCAAACTAACATATCTTGCCATAGCTGCATACAATCTGGACTCTATGGATTTATTTATACATGCCATTTTATTATGTCCATCCTTATTCTATTATAACATTATCCATCATTTAGAAATCTGCTGTGTGTGTCTTCATTGATGTCTTCATTGATCTTTCCATGAATCCCCAGCCAAATTCACCCAAAAGAAAGCCAAACCCTGTGTGGTTTACTGTCTAAAGGCTAATTCAGGATCATTTCATTCACGTATCACTAGAGACATAAGCACATACCTTATCACACTTAACATAACATGCTCATAAATAATTTTAAAGCTGAAAGCTGAGGAGGTGGCCCCTCAGCTGACATGGCTCACAGAGGATGTCTCCAACCAGGTTTGGTTGCATATGTACATAGAATTGTTCAGGGCCACCAACAGTAATTAATCAAACAAAGGCAGAAAACTATGTTGTATAAATGAATGTTGAATTAATCTTCACACTGTAGCACACGCAGTCATAAAAGTATTTCCCCTTTTCCTGGGATGTTCCATGCGTCGGTGATATGCATTTTCATGATAGCTCTTCTGCTCCTAATAGAAAATAATACTACTTATGTATTTGCAAAGTGCATGTATGGTTTACATAGTAAGTATACTATCTATTGTAAATCATTCCCACATTTTTTTTTTTAACCTTTATTTAACCAGGAAAGTCCCACTGAGATTACAAATGCAGGGGAGTCCTGGCCCCCCAATGTGTGTATTGGGAGGGAGGAGGCAAGTGTCTTGCCCAAGGACACAACAACAGTTTGTGGGGGAGAGCGGGATGTTATGATGTTTTGGGATGTTTCGAGCGGGGATCGAACCACCCACCCGCCGGTCAAAGTACGGCCGCTCTACACACTGAGCTACTGCCGCTCCATTACCTTACACCTGCAAGACTTTTGTTGCCACAGATACACACTGCGTATATTTTCCTGTGATATTGGTAGAGGTTTTTTCTGTGCTGCCCCTGTGATGCCTTTGTGAATCCTCTGTGCTGCCTCTGTGCTGCCTCTGTGATGCCTCTGGGATGCCTTTGTTACTACCTTGCATTTGCAGGGCAAAGAGAGGACCACTTCACAGCCCCCGATGCTTGCACAACACCTTTTAGGATGAGGGTAAGAAAGTATAAAGGACAGGATATCCTGCAATAATACTATACTGTATAGTGAATATAAAGTGGGCTTATGTTACACTGGAGGATTCTGAGTGCACTTGCGTTGCAGCAAACCCATATAAGCTTTTGGGAGTGACACAGTAAAGGATCTGAGCCTGCTTCAAAAAGAAAAAGGGGTTATTCTTCCAATTTCACGCAAGAAACACTTCAAATGTTTTGATGCTGTAGCATGTTATAATAATATAAGGTATAATGTTTTTGCCTTTTTTTACTTTTAAACTAACCGTGGCAGAGTGGTTAGCACTCCTGCCTCACAGCAGGCCTCCCTGTGTCTGTCCTGGTTCTCCCACTGCCCAAGGACATGCATGCTATCGTCAAATCTCAAGTATGACTGTGAGAGTGAAAGTGTAAAAGTGTTACATAAGAGTTGGGTGAAAGTGTTAGTCCTGCAACCAACATTCCATTGTCCAGGGTGTAAGCTGCTGGGATAGGCTCCCATGACCCCTAACGGAAATAAGCAGAAGAAAATGAATTAATTAATGTTTTAACTTTTTAAAACAAGTGATTGCTGAAATATTATTATGTATGAAAACATTTTTTTTTGACTGACCCATAATATTTGTGTGCAGCCTCATCTTAAAAACAAGATAACAAGTGAAAAATATGCAAAAAAATATGTAGATGGTGTACAGAAAAATATCACATTCTTCCACAATAAAAAAGATGAACTCGTATATTAAGCAAACATTTCACACAATGTTTACAGTGTAGTAATCCTTAATCAAATCGTTTTTTTTTTTGCAGAAGCTAATTTAAATACAAAGACATACTAATCTAGAAGAGAGCAGCTCATCTTCATCACAGCGTTTTCTTATCATCCCCATTCTTATGTTCTGTTTTTTGTACAAGGCACCCAACACTTAATAAATTAGGCACAGCACCGCAAACAGACATTCTTTTGTTGTAACTACCATCTGTCACATTTGCAATTTGTTAGAAACAATCCTTTAATTTAAACATGATAGTAGCTGATAAGGCATCCAGCTGTTGACTGCAGCTTATCTCCCAAACAGGGATATAGTTTGTACCGCAGGCGGCTGGTCTGCCCAATCCTGTTCTCTAATCTCTTCACTCACTCATCACCGACAACTTATCTTGCCAGTTCCTCACTTCTCACAGCACACATCCATCCTCATGTTGGCTGCAGCTTCGCATCCAACATGAACATGAGTACATCACACATGAAGGAGAATAAAGGGCATGGATAAGGGAGATCTTGGGAGCTGATGGAGAATTTCAAGGGAATTGTATGAAAACCTGGGGATTATATAAAGCAAAAGTTTTACAATTAGCTTAACATATGCTGCTATGTAGGGAACAGATTGTGTCTTCATGAATGGGTCACTATGCTGGTGTGTTCAATTCAGGTTTTACTGTGGAGAAATACAGGGCTGCTGCGGTGAGCATGTGAATACCGGTGGCTACTCATTGATAACCAGGAAGCATCTCTGCCACTCGAATCAATTAAAGCTGCTCCACACTGCCTGTTCCACTTAATTTCACTCCTTTACTCCATTTGATTCCTCACAGAAATACCTCAGGGAATAAGCGAACCAACAGAATAAAACATGTAATCAATCTAGAAAATACACAGTATGTTTTTTGTTTTTCTATTTTAATCGACGTGAATAAATGTTCATGCAAAACGTCAATTTATTTATTTATATGCGGTAACAGTAATAAAATACCAATCAGAATAAAATAAGAAGAAAAAAACACCTATTGATCAGGACATACTTCAGCTTCCCGCCTCATAGCAACAGAAGCTACAACAGCTTGCCTCAACCACATGCTATGTTTGTGTGCAGCTTCCTTGTTATCTTCTTCTTTGTAGTGCTGTGCATGATTTATGAGCATGGTTATGTTTGTCTGCTCAAGATACAAAAAGGAAACAACAGCTGGGATTGCAAAAATAAAAATACAGGTAAAAATAAAAATATGTCTAATAAGGACTATAGAACAGACAGGAATGTTTGGTGTTTACTTAATCTAAGACAACTACAAATAAGACCAAAAAACTTGGCCAGCCTTCCTAATTCCTTTTCTGTGGATTCAAGTGGGATTTTAGGTGCTTGTTCACCCATGCTCTTCTAAGACATAGGGTAATTTGATAAACGTGCAGCATGCATTTTTCTATATATTCTGGTGCATACCCCAAACATTGCTGTAGGTTGATTGTGAAAGGCATTAACGCAGGTTTTTTTGGGGGTGCACGTGGCAGAGTAGTTAGCACTCCTGCCTCACAGCAAGAAGGTCGTGAGTTCAAAACCCGGCCGACTCAAACATTCTCGGCCGACTCCGGTCTTTCTGTGAGGGGTCTGCATGTCCTCCACGTGTTACTGTGGAGACCCCTCTCTCCAGGTACTCCGGCTTCCTCCCACCGTCATAAGACATGCATGCACAGGTTAATTGGCAACTCTAAAGTGTCCCTAGCGAATGAATGTGAGTAAGAAGACCCCCTCGAAAACGAGATGATTCATCTCAAGGGATTAATCCTCACGAAAAATGTGAATGAAATAAATTTTCAGGTGTCGGCCAGTTTTCCAAAAATAACTTCAAATTTTGAATGATCTGACCACAGAACTTTAAACTCCTTTCTGATATTGCTCCACTATTTTTCGCCGCCACATTGGGGGAATGCCCATCTTGACTTCTGAGAAACACCACTCTTTTTATACCCAAGCCAGTTGACCTAATAAGTTGCAAATTGGTCCTCCAGCTGTTCCTTCCCGGCCTCTTATTGCTACCTGTCCCAACTTTTTTGGAATGTGTAGCTCTCATGAAATCCAAAATGAGCCAATGTCTGGCATGAGATTTTAAAATGTCTCACTTTCAACATTTGATATGTTATCTATGTTGTATTCTGAATAAAATATTAAAATTTGAAACTTCCACATTATTGCATTGCACTGTTTTTATTCACAATTTGTACAGTGTCCCAACTTTTTTGGAATCGGGTTTGTACATTTTTCACACATAGATTTGGTGTGCCCCCCCGAGAATATAACTCACATTTAGTACAATGTATAGCCTCCTTTGCTTACATAAACGTAAATGTTGCCTTTTACAATTTTGGAGCTGCAGCATCTTGTACATAAAGAGTCATGAGCCTATCAAACAAGCAGAGATACTAATGAGTCAGCAGAAGCTGTCTGCATATGTGCTTCAAACTGACAGATGACTAAACTGTGGCAATTTAGCTCATAACAACAATATCTTCAGTGATTTCGATATGTGGACACTTTTATTAGGAATTTTTATAATTATCATAATTGTGCCATAATCATTACCATAAATAAACTGAATTATGAGCTTTTTACTGTTGCGGCGCTTGTAAAAGAATAATGTGCAAACACTCACACTTTGGGACTGTAGCACAGATCGATATTTCTCCTGATGGTGACTGTTGAATGCAGTCAGACAGTTCATTTCTCATGTTCAACGAGGAGTGCAATGTGCCCTTCATGAAGGACGGAGGATTGTGGGAAGCAACATAAAGGAAATGAAAACACGGCTAAACTTTGGATTAAGATTTTATTTTTGTTAGACCTTCATTTGATTTGGTCTTGACTCTATATACAGTATATATATATATATCTTGTGTTTTTAATATTTTTTTTGTGTTGTTTAAGAAACACAGGCATCACTAAACGTGATTAAATTGTTATGTGTTTTTTTTTTATGGAATGTGTTGGTCCTGTTTATTACCTTTAGTTTATGCTGTGGAGCCACTGAGTGGAAGGTCAGCAGAAATTGAAAGAGCAAAAAGCAAGGTAAAATCAAGGTTGTGTAAAGAGATGACTCAGGTGCCCTTGGCAAAGGAGAGACAGGTGAACCCAGCCGTTTACACCAGGGCAGTGTTGAACTGAGTCCAGCCATGGGCAAAACAGGACAAATGCATAGATAACGAGGACATGGTGCACTGCCACAATCATTGAGCATCAGGTCACACAACTCGGGAACAACCATCCTTATATGGTCGTTCAGTTCTTGCTTTCTATTGTAGGTTTAACACTTTAATAATGCATGTACTAAATGTCTCTCAATGTATGTATTTCTTTTCACATTTTTATAAAACTTGGAAATATGTTCTCAACCTTCTGCATTAACAATAGCTCAAGGTTCGAGGTTGGTTCAGTAGAAGATAAGAAGAAAGCAAGGACTTTACACATTGGAAGGAGTCAAAGCATACAATCTTAGGAATACACTAGTTTCCATCTTATGAACAACAATGATTTAACAAAAGCAAGAGTAAAACCTTTCCAAATGCTTAAAAAAACATATGATCAAATTGATTGTCAAACGAGTGACGTCAATCACTTTTCTTGAATTTGTTCATATACCATGACATTTACTGCATGGATGGTTTTAAACAATAGAAACAAGTTAACCTTCAGCTATATTGTGCCGATGTTTAAACGTGTTCTTTGAGAAGAATGTTCAAACAGTCTCTATCAGGTGTGAGGCTATTTATTATGTTCAAAAACAACTATCTGAGATCTGTCGCCATCAAAAATATATTCAGTTTACATACTGCATTTACATACAAACTCAAGGTACTTTCCCATTGGAGTTTAGCCTCATCTTTGATTAAATAAACTGATAAATCTAAGCATTCATCATGTTCACCACGCACGTTGCTCATCACTGTGCAGTTATTAAAATGTTGCCTTCATGACACAACACTGTGAAGTGAAAATGTGTGATCAGTGTGATTTAATCTGGGTGCACCAGAGACAAATCATTCAAGTGACCCAAGAGGAGAATGATTTCTGTTTCTGTACCTCTGGCACATAATAAATCATCATCAAACATCTGCATTTTTCTAATGTAGATGCTAAATCAGTGCTCAAAAAAAAAGTTAAAATGTAGGATTGAGTGTACATGCTATGTAAGTGTGGAGGGTACTCTTTAAACTCTTATGAGTGACATACCTGTGGCTGTGGCACATTAAAGCTGTGCTCGACAGCTTCTGCTCATAACATAGTTTCATAACTAATGAAACTGAAGGCAGCAAATGGTGTTACTCTGTACAGCACATTCTTCTCAGATGTAACTGAAACAAACAGATTAAGACACTCTTTTGTGTGATAAGACTTAACACATTTTATACTGTGTTAGTAATACTACAGTTTAATTTGCTGGCTCTAGAGAGTGTTAATGGGCGCCAGTGGTGGATTTGTTTAATGGTTAAACTGCGCCCTGTCAGTCATTATCTTACTCTCTTACTCATTAATGTTCCTTATCCAGCGTGTCGAAGCCTGCCCCAAGGCTTTTATTCAGCACAACTGTAACATGTCTCAGAGGAGAGAGATGATGGAGGATGCCGGCTGGCGGTCACCACAGCGACTCTGCTCATGTCCATCTCTGCTGTTTGTAAAAGACAGGCACATCTCCACAGCTGACACAATTAGAATATTTATGGTCACTTATTTATTCTTGTCACGTGTAATGACTTTGTTTGAGCCAAAGAGAGCATCTGTACCCAAGCTGGTGTTCAATCCTAAATGATCAATGTATCACGTGGAAGTGAGGTAACTGCTAAATGAGTCTAGTGTGCATGGCTGTTATTGTACGAGCGTTTCTCAAAGCAGTAACAGCAATGTATTGGCAAATTTTTGGGAATAAAATGAATAGTGTGACAACATAGTATGTCCTATATTCACCTAGAGCCCATAAATCACCTCAACACTGTATCCTTACTCGGCCCAAAATACCTTTGCTTCGACCCTGGACTATTTTAGGATGCCCTGTCATGCAGCATGAAGTGAGAGAACAGGCAAAGGTAAGTCACTCCTTCAGCTTTGTGCAGTTTACTCTGAAACTTTTAGATTAAGGTCAAGGGCACACAATGAAATCAACTGATTAAATATATAACTATAAAACATCCATTTACCACCTATCAGGAGACTTGCACTGCACTGTTAAGAAATCTAGGTGTTTAGCTGAGTGTTTATCGCCATCTGCTGGTTTTTCAGAAAACTGTGAGTAGGTTGGCAAATACATTACAGTAAATAGATGTTTAAAGGGATAGTTCAATATTTTGTAAAAGGGGGCCTGTGAGCAACTTAGAGGGTACTGGCAAATATCTAAGTTTGGAGCAGATAAGAGGAATGACATAGGCTATAATATAATACATATAGCTTCAGGGTTTGCATAAGTACACTTTAATAACAACTAAGAAGTCTTATAAACCGTCACAAAACTACTTTTTGTGCAATTTACATATAACGTATATAACATATACATATATATATATATATATATATATATATATAAATAAATAAATAAATAAAACAACAAAACTAAGTACTATCCAGGAGGCACCCCAGTGTGGATGTATGAACAACATTTGGGACATTACACAGACACATACACTATATTGTTGAGATTTCCTCTATGGACTACACATTTAAATGGGAATTAAAGAAGTAAAATTTTTAAATCAAAAATTTCACTGATCCTGTTTTCCCTCTATGGCAGCACTTCTGTCTGCTTGTCCAAACTGGGAGTATGCTGACAACTGTCTGATACAAAAGTGTCTAATCAATACATTTCTGTGGGCTTTATAAATTCCTATCTTATCTTGTTTTACACTCAGCATTCTCATAAAAAAATAAGGACTAATAAACAAAAGGACTTTTTTCAGAATTTTATTCTTTAAATTATTTTATAAAATCTTTACATTTCAATATATATTTTTTCACCGATTAACAATTTTGGCTATTTCCCTTTCCACCCCTATGTATGCCCACATACTGATAGCAAGTCCATACCCCTTCACATAGACATTGTGCAATGATCATCAGTGCCAGGGTGGAGATGATGAGAGGGGTCCATGTTGGGGTGAGGGAGAAGAGGCGAGGGTTTGGACCCTGAACAGAGCATGCCAGGAAAGGAGGAGGAATCAGAGGCTTCCTATTCACCAACAATTGTAATACCATCGAGAGAACTACACAAAGAGGTAAAGGGAGCACTGATTTCTACAATGACTTCAGTGTGTCTTCTGTGGGATAAACCATATATGTTCAAATGGCTCGATGTATTCCATGACACTAAGTGAACATAGCTCTTTAGATCTGCCATCATCAGTGACCAGTAACCACCGATGAATGTACAATATCGCCACATTAGCAAATCTATCCAGAAAAACTCAAACAACACCTACAAACTTAGCAGCAGCCCTGAAGACTGTTTAGCCCTTTGAAGTGACCTACACAAATTTTCAGTCCAATGTTTGGCCAAAACCGTGTCCCATGGTGTGCAGGTAGGTGTCATGTCAATGACTCAGTTTGTATATATCTTAAAAGGCCAACATCTACAGACACTCAGCTAAGCTTTAGCAAAACCACATATTACAAGGTTACAATAATTGTACACCCAGGCAAGCCACAAAACTTTGTTACTTACTCCAATAGGACATTTGTTCTTCATTTGGCAATATGATCACTCATGCAAGTTGCAACATGGCTCATTACTTCTTTGATGCTGGTATGAGCTGAAATGAGCAGAAATGCGCAACTGTATACTATTTCTATGATTCAAACTATTTGAAAAAGGCTTCATTAGATGAACAAAATTGCACACCCCCCTAAGGTCACTCAAGATGTTTGATCTCCAAGTTAGTCTTAGCTAAAGCTGAACAAAGAGTGTTTTTTTTTTTTTTTTCCAGTGGCACTCAAAAGAACCAGTCAGCTTCATACAACCATCTCTCTGTAACACTTTCTTTCCAACCCTTTGTAAGAATGAACAAGGAATAAAGGCTTTGTAGGAAAGGAATGGATAAAGAACCAAAGTATGACTTCAGCACCACATTCCTCCCAGTTAACCATGTGGTGCATAACTCTTTAAAACCCTGTGTGGTGGTTAATGTATTGTGCAAATTCACTTTTTATTCTTTAACCTAAATTGAACAGATGAAATGCAAAATAGCAATAATAGTGGCAATTAAAATTATAAATTTTTTTAAACACAAGAAACATAATTATGGGTGATTTAAAATGAGCCCTTGGTGACAAGTAACTTCAATATAGCACTGTGATTTTGATCAGTTCTGATTGTTAGCCATAAAATAAATGAAAAGTAGTTTCATTGGTTAAGTGTTTCATCTAACCAAACCAAACACTTTTAAACTTTTGGGTCTCCAAATATATTATATTTATATAGATTTGTTCAATATTGCAAAGATTAAAGAGTAGTTGTTTCTGGGGCTAGTTTAAAACCACCATTTCATAATAGGAGTGTATGCTGAAGCCATTTGAGGTAGACAGAACCGTATCAGAGTAGACTTTCCCTACTGTCTTAAACCAATATTCTCACAAAAGCCAGGATAAACTGAGACCCCTATGAAACCTCCAGTGAGCAGCAAAGAGGATGCAACACCATCATGGTCCATGGAGGTTAGAGGAGGTTAATGACAGTGTGGAGGCTTGGAACTGGAGCTTGAAACAAGTCAACAGGCTATTTACCAAAAGGAGTTCACCACCACACGTCTTATTTATTCACAATTTTCATGAGAAAATCCCTTGAGATGAATCATCTCGTTTTCGAGGGGGTCCTCTTACTCACATTCATTCACTAGGGACACTTTTTTTTTTTTGAGTTGCCAATTAACCTATACATCATGTCTTTGGACGGTGGGAGGAAGCCGGAGTACCCGGAGAGAACCCACGGTAACACGTGGAGGACATGCAGACTCCTCACAGAAAGACCGGAGTCAGCCGAGAATTTTTGAAATCACGACCTTCTTGCTGTGAGGCAGGTGTGTTAACCACTCTGCCACGTGAACCCAACGTCTTCAATGTCTCAAGTCAACAGCAGCATTGAAACATCAGTCACACAAACAGAAGAATTAATTTACAAGGCAAAATCTTTTAAATATAATATGGCATTGGATCATTGTCTCAGTACGTTATTTTGAGATTTCACCAAACCCACACCGACAGGTTTATGTCCCAAAAGTCTCATTGTCTCTCATGCCTATTTAACAGTCTCACAATGTTCTACAGAATAGATTAAAAATATATACTATTGAATTGATCCAGTGTATGTTTTCTCATTTTTCCCTAATATTTTTCAAGTTTAAAAAAGGGTTTGTCATAATGCAAGCTCAGAGGTCTCTACACACATACACACTTTCAAACATTCACACACACACACACACACACACACACACACACACGCACAGATATATACTATATATACTTTATATATATATTTATATATTTGAAGAATTTGAGCTGAGAAGTATATGTTCATTTGGATAAATCCCTTTCAAATGAGAAAGAATTGAAACTCTTTTTCCAGTTTCCATTTGAGGACAAAGTCTGAGGGTTTTGGGAAGCGCTACAACATCACATGACTACTTAAGAGCATGTAGCAGTAAAAAAAAAAAAAAAAAAAAAACACAGCAGAAAGATGTGCAGATGATATGGCTCTCTGTGGCATGACCATTTCCAGGGGCCTACTAACAGCAAGAGAGAATGTTCAGGACAAGTGTTCAGGGGGGTCTCAGAGAGAGCAAGGAGACCACCAGATAACGTCAAAACAGTGGATGACAGGTTTAAGCAATAAAAGACCTCAAGCAATAGTGCAGGTAAGCAGGTTAAAGGAGACAAGGGAAAAATATTGTCTCTGCTGATTTATCGGTATACCAGGTGGGAAATGGTGCCAGATTTGAAGTTGAGCTGATGGTTGGGCACAAAACTGTGCTGGGGGTTTTTTCTTGTGCATATATCCTTGGCGTACAAGCCCATGCACGAGTCACAGGAAACCTTGGAGCAGTTCACACAGGTGTGTGACGCACCAGGCTTGTTGCAGAACCCGCATCGTGATCCCCCCAGACTTATTCGCTCACTGCCTCCCTTTGGCGTTGTCAAGGCAACTGACTTGCTTGGAAACAGCTTAGTGGACATGAGGGGTTTCTCCAATATCTGAGTGTGGGCATGTGGGTGGGAGTGGGTCAGAGTGAGGGGGTGAGGGTGGAGGTGGGAGTGAGAGTGAGTGTTGGAGTAGACAGAGAGCTTTTCCTTGACTGGGATGTATCCATCCAGAGGCCGAGGGGATTTGGGGTGGTAGTCCTGGAGACCACAGCATGGGGATGGGTCCACGTCGTGACAGGCAGAACAGAGGATCATGTCACACCTCTGGCATGAGGCCATAGTGGAGCAGCCCAGCCCACAACCCTGGCATTTGACATTGCCGTGAGCCTTGAGGAGCCATCCATCCCTGGCATCCCGAGGCTCTCTAGATAAAGGTCGGGATGGGGTCTGCCTACCACCTGTCCCAGTACCCCTCTCTGTGTACAAGTCAATCTCATCCAACGAGGACAAGTGGTAGGATGAGTAGGCATCGGCCGGAGAAGGTGATTGGACTGGAAAGAAATCCGCTTCAGGGCTGTAGGATGGGGGAGCTGCCACTGAGAACAGTGAGGCCGAGGTGCTGGGTCTGATGATTTCGTCCTTTAGATCTTCCTCTGTGTCCACAAAAAGAGGCTCCTTCCTCAAACTCAAAGAGGCCTTTAAAACTGGTTTGCTGACGGCTGGATGCCAGTGTCCCGCCCCATCTGTAACATCTACAGATTTGGAAGGTCTGCTGCCTCGTCTCAGGTGGTGCGCATGTGGTCTCTCTATATCCAGTGGTCGCACAGACAACCGAGCCATGTCTGCCCCAAGGCTGTCACGTCTGCGCAGAGCCTCAGCGCAACCAGCCGCATCATCTCTACAACCTCTGCGTTGCTCGAGTGCGTCCATTTCTGAGGCTGCACCACGTGCAAGAGCTACTACCTCTCCAAGAAGACGACACTCAGCCTGGGCCAGGAACAGCTCAAACGCCAGCTGACGAAGATGATTTGCACCTCCAGGGTGCTCTTGCAAATGGAATTGTGATTCATGGTCACAGGAGTAGCCAATGGTGCGCAATAGTGAGCGAAGTTCAGCATCAGGAATAGCAGACTGCAGATGGTACACATATGGGCCAGTGAAGGTCTACAAAAGAAAGTCAAGAGCATTCAGTATAACCAATCAATGCAATGGATGCTTATTTAAACGTTCTTATCAAAATAAGCACATAAAAAAAGACATCAATACTGTAATTGAAATATAAGTTGGCAAGGTAAATCAGCTAAGTAGTCTAAGAATAATAAGTGATCTACTAGGGCCAGGGACATTGTGAAGTAGTATTAATTTTTTTTAATTAAAAACAGTTTCCATTATCTATGCCAAGAGACAGCAGTTAGTAAGTCTGTCATAATAAGTGAATGTACCTTTATACATCTGAACTCCTTCTTCCAGGGGAAGAGCAAAAGATTAGTGCATATGGTTTCGAGTGTGTGAAAGGCTCGCTCCAGGCTTTTGAGGTTAGCCCCTCTCTGGCAGCGGAGTGAACTCTCAACCACATCATAGAAACGCACCATCCGGAAACGCTGTCCTGGATCTGGCTGATAGGCACCTAACAAAGCTGTGGCCGTTGAAAGTAAAGCCTCGCTGTCCTTATGTTTTGCACTGTCCCCATCTGGCACAGTTCCCACTCCAGCATTTTCACATCCGTTGTACAAGCGCTTCTCCAAGGCAGCCACATACCTTCGGAATAGGTCCTCTTTAAGCTTGGCATCCATGTCGGCAGCAGACTATTAGTCAGCTGGTGTACTTTTCTGAGAGAGCCTCGCCCCTTTCAGCATACCCTGCACTGAGATGCCAAATTCAAGCACCATTTTGTGTTATCATAATTAACTGCACACACTGGCAACTGCTCAATGGTGACAATGTTTTAGAGAAGTGGGAGGGATTGAGACTTTATGTCCAGTCAGCAGTGCATCATCCAGACAAGGGATGCAGTTGTTTTAGTTGGTGTAGCTGGGCTGCAGTCTGCAGTATGTACGCCTTCTTACAGCCATCTCTTCTGTAAGATGATGATGGCCTGATTCGTTAGTGGACAAACAGGCCTATGTTGTGGCAAATGAGGTCAATAGTGTTTTTCTTTCTTCACAAAATTAAATTGAAGATGTTTCTATTCCATCCATAGGTTATGTGGTGGGCACATTTCAAGGTCATTCATCAGGAAG
Source organism: Perccottus glenii (assembly GCA_024416835.2). Lineage (NCBI taxonomy): Eukaryota > Metazoa > Chordata > Actinopteri > Gobiiformes > Odontobutidae > Perccottus > Perccottus glenii. The sequence continues at coordinate 15,490,658 of CM044555.2, read as the reverse complement.
ACAGTCATGATGGTGAGACTCTCCTGAGGTCTTCCAAAGCTGAAATGGAATCAAAAATGCATTACTCACTCTGACACTTACATATTGTATATACAATTAATAATTTCTAAATAAACATATTAAAACAAATTTCCACATTGTTGCAGAAGGTCACTGCACTATAAGCCACAATTTATTACTATTCATTAGGATAAAATCATATAATTTTAACTTTTGGCACAATAGCTAGATGTTAGATTTTAATTGTTTATTAATAGGCTATAGACACAAATTGAATAAATTATTCTATAAATGTTCAAATATAATATTTAATCAAACATAACCATATCTTGATCTGCCATCGTCTGAACCCGTTAATAAGTTGGCTGTACGTGCACACTATAACAGCTAGCATGGGAATGTCAATCATTAAGCTTTTTCCAGTTACACGGAAGCCAGGTATTTCACAGAAACAGAGCGCTGCCACTTCCCAAATACTGACAACTCCACTGGTACCTAGATTTCCCACAAAAAACGGAGGTACGTTCAGCGAGCTAACAGTTGCAAAGCTGCAGCCAACAGCAAAACTAATGAGATAAATTCCAACAGAATCCATAATGGCAATAGAGGCACCGTGATAACACTGTAGATTTGTTCACATTAATGTCTAACTTCACTAATCATGATGCTATCATTGCCATGGGCCCCGAACCGAGGCAGTAAACGCCCATATCAGTGCAGCTAACATCGCTGTGGTTAGCGGGTAGGCTTGATATAAATCTTTGGTGGTTTTAGAGACAACATATACGGGGGGTGTGGAGTAATTCTAGTTATAAACCTGCATCGGCTCACAGAATTCGCAATACTGCGGCCAGAAAAAAGATCAAGCGCGTATCTTACCTTAAATAAATGCTAGCTCTTGTTAGCGACGCCTCCTCAGCTGTTGGAAATTCCCATTATCTCACTGCGCCTGCGCACACTTCTGACAGTTCATCAGCATCAGAAGCCCACGTGCTGCGTGAGCGGAGGCGAGACGCAGAGCTTACCTATTTTAGACTTGTTCATATAGTTTATAACGATGACAAAAGGTGACAAGATGAACCAGTACAATCTGTGAACTACACTTTCTTTATCATGTGTACATCTTATTCCTAAAACGTTCACATTTATTTGTTTCAATCTCATTTGTTCCTTTTAGTTTTACTTTCCTTATGAGAGGGTCAAGGAGAATTTAGCACTTTATTCTCAAACCATACTATTGATTAATTTATGGCATATTAATGTCTCGGTTATTTAAATAATATTAATATGCGTATTATAAGAAGAAGGTATACAATTGCATTTAAATGACAACCCCAAATACTATTTTTCTCGAGAAAGAAATGCTATTTTAACAAACTGATGGGGAATTTCTACAGACTGAGTTAAACATGTTTATAAACAGGCCACATTAACTATTACTTCTGAAATAGGTTCCGGTCCTGATTTAGGAGGTGGGGGAATATATTCTCCCCGTGCTTCCCCACAAATTACTGTCTCGTTGTATATAAATAAATTAAGCACTGCCTCTCGGGAATTTTGTGTGTTTTTACCATGGTTTTTACCCTCTTAGCTCCGCCCTCACGCGTCAAATGAAAGGAACCAGGAACTTGTTAGGTGACGTCGTTACGGACACGGCTTGTGGGGGGCTGACAGTGAAGAATAGAAATGGCGATGCTCGGAGGATTTAGCTCCGCACAGCATAAGAAAAATGCCTCCGACGGGACTAGCGACGTGTCTGAATTCCTCTGTCCAGTGTGCTTGGAAATATTGGAAAGCCCCGTAAAAACACAGTGCGGCCATACGTGAGTATTTTCCCTTTTCTCGTAGATTCTGATAACAGACGTTTAGCAGCAGCTATGCAATAGAGAGATAACAGCGAGAGCCTTTACGCTTAAAATGTCGCATGACAATAATAGCTAGAAATCAACTGTGCACATATCTACTATTCATGTGTCCTTGTAAATTGTTTACCTTTTCTGAGAATATTATAAAAAGCCATGTAAGCTTGACATTTCGGTTTCAGTTTTGTTTACATCAAAGAGGAGGCATCGCCTGGGAATTGTAGTTTAAATCGCTTTTGTGAGAACTCGACCAATTATTCAAAGAACTACAAATCCCTGCGCCCTCTTGAGGTGGGGACTTAGAACTATAGGAGGGCATTGGTGGGAAAACATATTCTTAAGATAAGCCTTTTTAGTTGTTAGATGTTATTTTACTTATTTTGATTATTATTTTAGATTATATATACTTTTTATTTGGTAAAGTTAAAACTACTGTGCTGCTGTTTCCTTGACTATCTTCATCAATCTTTGGTTAGGTTCTGCAGCAGCTGTTTGCAAGAGTGTCTACGGCCACAGAAGCCTGTGTGTGCTGTGTGCCGGGCTGCAGTTGGTCACTGCACTAAAGCTGTTGAGGTAGAGGCTCTCATCCAGTCAACTGCGGCTGCGTGCAAAGGGTGTGGAACACAGGTATGTTGCACGACAAAGGCGACGGGACATGGCAGCTCTTAGATCAGATATCTAATTAATTGTTGTGTTGTTTTCACTCTTTAGGTTGGCCTTTCTCAGATGAGAAGCCATACAGCCACCTGTTCTAAGTACCAGGAGTACATAGAGGAAGGGGTGAGGACCACTGCCCAGACTCAACCTGCCATGATCAGGTGAAAACAGACATCTCTAGGCCCCCAAGCCTTTAGTGGCTGTTAAAGTAGCTGACAAAGTAATTTGCAAAGCTTGTGGTTGTTGTTGTCTTACCGGTTATCACCGAAACAACCACACAATCATTTACACCAGTGGCAAGTACACTGAGGGCCAATTGTGGTTTCAATTTTAGTAATTTTGTGTTTATACCTACAGTCCAGTGCCAAATCGCTACACCTTTACCTGCCCTTACTGCAACTGCCCAAACCTTGATCAGGATGGCCTGGTTGAGCATTGTACTTCCCAGCATGCACGAGATAGTCGCCAAGTGGTAAGAGAAATGAACTGCATTAAGAAGATTTGCATTATTTGCAAATGTACTTGAAAATGTTTGATTATTTTTTATGTTTGTTTATATTTCTTTGTATTGTGTAGGTGTGCCCCATCTGTGCCTCAATGCCCTGGGGGGACCCTAATTACAGAAGTGCTGACTTTTTGCAGCACTTGAAGATTAGGCACACATTTTCTTATGATACCTTTGTTGTAAGTGTGGACTGTGACTTAAATAATAAACACAGTATTGTTTTTTTTTTTAAATATATGTCTAAATCACAATTGTCTTGTGTCACTCCTGACAGGATTACTCAACAGATGAGCACTCAATGATTCAGGAGGCTCTACAGCGTTCTCTCTTGGACCACTGAAGTATAACAGTCCTCCAGATAGAGTGGAGTTGGTGATACTGATGTCTTGTGAAGACAGTGCGAATTATTGTATCATCATGGGGGTGGTGGTATTGCATTACAATGGGAAATCAGCTTCACAGAGCCCTGTTATTGTAACCTTCAGCTATAGGTTAAATATTATCCCCAAATAAATCCCAGAACATGGGTGAAAAAGCATATTATACTGTACTGATTTAGAAGTGATGCTGTGCTTCTGGTGTAATAATCTCCTTCCCCAGGCTGGCCTGTTGACTTTGTTAAATCTAAAGTTAACTATGTTCGTTAATCAACGACATATTGTCATATAGCCAAAACGTCTAAAATGTAATGAAGTTAACCTGTTGTCAATGCTTGATGTTGTAAAAAAAGGATTTGACCACTAGGTGGCTGACAATTGCCAGCAAATGACAATCTTTACTCAGTGAAGTTGTCAAGTAATGTTAGAATGTTATAATAATTTACACAAGTGAATCATATCTGGGCCCTGTATTATGAAGCCAGTTGAACCTACGCTGGATATATGTCCACAGTTTGACAAAACGGTCAATTTGTGGTATCATGACGCGGGTTGCCAACTTGTTCAGTTAACCCTGGGTTTTTGAGTGGAGCTGGGAGCACATTTATGTGAAACAAACAGAGTTGGTACTAAACCAACAATAACCAGTATGAAGGTCGGAAGATATGTTAACACGAAGACCATCACGAAACTACACTAAATGCATGTGCAACATGAAAAGGCATAGACTGAATGAGCTGTGTGGAGTTTTTTGTTAAATGTAGAAAGTTAAGATCTTTAGTATAGAGGTTGTCACTTAGTGGAGTTTTCACAATAACATACGTTTAAAGAGTAAAATCTACTCAAGATGTTTGTCAACATCTGCTGCCATGTGCTACCTTGTAGCCATTCTTTGTCAGTGATTGGTCAGTGGGCTATGTTTTTATCCTCTGTCTGAAACTTAACCTGCTCTGAAACAGGTTAGCCATAAGTTTCCATAAAGAGCTACCTTGATAGAAATTGAACCAGCTTTGTGAAACTGGAAACCCAGGTTTAATCTAAAGTTAAATTGCTATCCCTGTAATTCAGGTTTGTAGTACAAGGCCCTGGACTTGGGAGGTTATGTTTATTTTTTCTTCAAGTAGTGTTTTTTATGATCCATTTAGGCTATGTGTGTTTATGTATGAGAGTGTTCAATATACTTACAGATCTACTAGAAAGCCTAAATTTTATGAGGGTTAAACAAATTCAGACAAGGTTGTTTGCTTTATTGTAATGTTTCTCCCTTATGTCTTTGTGCCTGCTGGTAGATCTTGTTTTTGACTTCCAGATTTCATAGGGCTCTGTTGAACATCCAGTAAATCAAAAGATACGAGTTCGAGACCATCACTATGTTACACTTGGTCTGCACAGGGCTGGAGACTGTAGTTTCAGTTGTAATGATCATAAGAGGGCAGCAGTGCTCCACCTAAAGGCTGCCAGCTCACAAGTGATATAAATAGACTTCTCTACCGCTGTATGTATTTTATCCACCTTTTGTGTTTTATTCATGTCCCAAATGTCTTGCTATCTTTAAAAAATGTTTCGCTGTGGTTAGTTGCCAGTTTGTTTTAAGATTATTATGTGACACATGTTTTTTTGTTTGTTTGTTTTTCTCCAACACCTTCCAAGAGATTTTCACCAATTAAAAATCTTCCAAAAAATGATGGCATGTGAAGTTTCCAGTTCATTATCTTTCTTTGTATTTTGGACTTGTTCTGCCTTTCTTTTGTGTTTTGTCTTTATTGTTTAAAGCATTCTCGATGTAATTAGTAATTGACCATATGCTAATGAACACCACACACAGTTGTTTATGTTTCCTGTTCATGGAGTAAATAAAGCACCTTTCATAAAAAGCTCCAAAACCCTACTGCTTTTCCATGTATTTCTTTTTAGACCTTGTTGTCTGCTGCATTTTTGTGTGTTATGACATTTTTTGTTACCAATATCTCTCATTCTCTTTTGTCAGCTCTACTGTGGCAGGGTGCTAAATCCTGATAAATTAAAGCTCTTTAATTATTTAAACCTTGGCCTCAGAAATCAGGCGTAGTGATTTATACCTGTGTGTAGGAGACATGGGGGGCGAGAGGGGGAACAACACTTTCTGCTTTGATGGATGACACCAGTGTGCAATAGCAGTTTAAAACCAAAGTAATGTGCATGCTGTGACAATTGAAACTGGGCTGTCATAACCAGAAAGGTGTAGCAATGAATAAATTGTGGAATATGTTAAATAAATCAAACCTTTGTTCCATTTTCTGAAAATCTGAGTAATGTTATGTCATACCAGCAATGATCTTACAGTGTGTTTTTACATGAAGGGAAGATTCTGATGAAACCTAGGACATTTTGTGTACATTGTCCACAGGGAGACAAAAGCCTCTAATCTCTTTTCTTTCCTGTTTATGCTCCTTACATCTGTAATTACTATGACTAAATAACAATATTCTTTCTCACCTCGCTCTACTGAGAATCTTCCCAAACTTCTTGATGTAGCCCCCCTTTCCTTTTTAACCTCTTTTCTTCTTTTAATCCCCCCCTCGATCAGGTTTTTGCTCCTGGCAGATCGAGCAGAGACAGTAGCTTTGAGAGAACTAACGAGATGCTCAAAGGTGCTTCTGGGCAGGAAGGAAGTTGCGCAGAAAAACACGGCAAAGAGGAGAAGTCTTTCTTGTCTGTTTGGTGGCAGAGCTTAAAGCAGGAGGGGGGTCCAAGGTGGGGAATAGGAAGAAAGAGAGAGGGAAAAGGGAAGAGAATGAACACACTGAATAAAAATTTAATAAAGTTCACCGTGTGGTTGCTTTGATGCAAGGGGTAGATACAGCGCGGAGTCTGCAGGCTCTGAGCAGGCAGCAATTAATACGACATGTGCCCAAAGGCACAGTACAAAAGGCATGAGGACGGTGGCTTGTTTCTGAAGTGTGTCTCACCATCATCCTACCCCAGACAGACTTCCACAAACCCTTTTCTCTTCTGTCACTGCATTGTAAATGTCCCCTTTTACCTGTGACAAAGGGCACACCATTGCAGTACACATCAAATGTCCATGAGAAGAGGCAAGATTCATGAAAATGAATAAAAGACAATTAAATCACTATTTTTTGAATGCTCCTCCTAGTAGACTATAAGAAAAGGTTTCAACGAAGGCATCTGGACTTAGATTTGAAGGTCCTAGTATAGTTTTTATAGAACAGTAGAACATGTGTAAGACTGGTGGCTTTGTGTTGGTCTGTCCTGTTTCAGTGCATGAAACAGGACAGACCTGTTGCTGTGATTAGATTAAAGCTTGTATATGTGATCAAATGGTTGAATAGTAATACATAAGAGCCTGCTAAATGCCTGGAAACCTCTCTCTTCATCTCACACTTTTGCTGAAGCAGGTATCTGTGATGAGGTGTGGGGCATGTGAGAAGAGCACTGGGAGTTTGTTCACGGTTAAAATTCCTCAAAGTCAGGAGAAACAGGAAGAGCGGGAATCCTGCAAACCGGGGTTCCTCTGCAGCACTGTGGGTCTGTCCTCTCAAATGTTTAAAAAAGAAAGTGCCAGTGGGCTTCCCTGACATCAATACTGGTACTACACCAACCTCTTCCGCTTTTAAAACTCTTTAACAACCGACCCCCTACCAGAGCCAGATGCACATGCTCACTTTGCCTGCCTAAAAGCAACACGTACTTTGATTTAATAACGCCTGCAACCAACATGGTCCTGGAACAGCTCAAGTTAAACTTGTGTGTCTACTTCTAAAACTACTAAACATGCGACATGACAATTTTCATTTTAGCAAAGGATAATTATGTGTTAGATGCTTGATAGAAGAAGATGTTATACACTTTAAAGTCAAAATGAAAACTTAGACCAGTTTTAGGGCCCACTGTAAAAGCTTTGAAAGTTTGAAAATTCTGTTTCTGCAGAAAGAATTATGCTCCTGAAGTGAAATGCACATGAGACATATTAATAAAAGGGTTGAGAGAATTGCTAATCATTGCTTCCTAATTTATTTATTTATTGAACCCCGCAAAGCCTTGTACTAATATTTGAGAGTACTGCCCTCTGAGGTGTAAATGAAAGGGGATGCAGTCCCTGGTGGATGTGTACGCTCATGAGCGAATGTGCATGTGTCACAATGGAATAACAGACCAAGTAATGCGAGTGGATCTGAATTTCTACCCCATGCTGTACCCCTACAGACCAACTAAGAGGTGTGAGTGGGATTGAGTGTGTGTGGAAGACAGCAAGGCCCAAGGCTATTATTCTCCCATTAATTTTTCCATTTGAAATCAAACCTCAGTGGGCGCGCATGAGGGAATCAGAGGGAGGGAGGAAGGACTAACATGGGGATAACCTTATCGCAGAGTGGGGAAACAAATGTTGGTTGTAGCAGCTGCTGCGACCAATAGGGGAGGCAGTCTGACTTTGGAAAGAAACTTCAGCAGTCGTCTCCACTTATGGTTATAGACTTAAACTGAACTGAACTTATATCTTTGACAAAGGACATTATGTCCACTGGTTAGCACTGGCCTCACTCGGGGCTAGACCCAGGTCACTGCCTTTCAGTGTAGTTTGTATGTTCTCTCTGTGCATGTGCAGGCTCTAGTGCTGCACATGTAACTCTCTAGATATTACTACAACTCTGAAGTACACATACGGATCTGAATAAAATATATATATATAAGATGCACATTGAAACATAACAGTTTTATAAGTTTCCATAAGTCTGATATATTATTGGCAACATCACCTCCAGTCTATTGCACTGTCTTTTCTAAACTGTGGACTTCCCAGATATTGTAGTCTACAGACACAGACTGAATACTGCATGGACTAATTGACCGCCTGTACCCTCATGCCCTCAGTCAGTAAAAGGAAACAATGGAAAAGGACAAGTAAAAATTGAAATCCGACCTGCCTATTACTCATAACATTACAAGATAATGTAATATAAATAAATGCAAATCTTTCACTTTCATCTTGATGCAATGGAAAAGACCTGTTAACTCTCATTCCTTCACGCTCAAACCCACACCTCCTCCTCTTCAGACTTCCTCATCGAGTCGCCTTCAATTCCAATCACTTCTCTCACTTCTCTCCCCCCTGTTTTCACCCCGTCTTTCTTTGAAAAAGCGCCAGTGCTTGCTAATCTGTCAATCACTTGTTGTCCTGTTGTGGCAAAGATGGGGGGTCCATGACGGTTTGGGCCATACACCTCCAGCAGCCTGCAGCTTGGAGCAGCTCGATGATTAACCAGGCAGGTAGTGAGTGGAAGTGCTGATGGCAGAAACATACTGACAGCTGATTTGCTAGACAATGGTCCCACTCCCTCTACTTAACTTGTCACAGCAGTCAAAGCACCATCTCCATTAACTTGTGACATATCTTGGAAGATGGAGGGAAACTGCTTTTATAAAAATGCACAAAACATCCAAATAAATCACATTCTTAAAGTTTCAAAAGAGTCCTATGCGTCAAAAATATAGTCAAAATTTCGGTAGCAACATGAACTTATTTATTGCGTCGGTTGGTGCTTTAGTTGAAGCCCATCAAAGCCAGGAAGTGAATCACAGTATAATGGCATTATAAAAGTAAAGTAGATCATTATTGTGGTTTTGAGATGGCTATATGAGTAGCTAACAGGAAATATCACAGGAACTTTAAGGAGTGCACAATTTCCTTTTCACTACAGTGGCACACAAAACAAAAGCACTAATATCACGTTGTCTCTCAGATTAATTCTCTAACATTTCCCAATTATTAACCGCCCCTGCAGTGTACCATTCATATTCACAGCTATTTACCTCCCTTCACTTCCTGTCCTTTGTATTTTCTGCTTCTTACAAGAGGGAATGAGCGACGCAGGCAGATCTGTCAATCCAACAGCAGCCCCCCGACCACCGGTGGCTGCCTATACACAGGCGTCCATACACCTCCAGTGCCTGCTCGGCTCAATCAGTAACTAACCTGCAGGTAGTGAATCAAACTGCTGACAAGCACATGGAGGGGAGTGGAGGGGTGGGCCAGTGGGGGCTGTGTAGGTGGATAGATGGAAAGCTAGAAAAGGATGGGAGGATGGAGATGACAATAGTGTTATTTTATAGCCCACCTCAGTGACGTAACCTTTAACTTTGCAAAGAAAGATGGCTCTCTTTTCTGTCTGTCCAGCCTTTCCACTCAAGTACCCCCGCACAGAGTGGCATGCTTTTGATGGGCCGTCTCTCTCTCTCATCTTGTCTTCTTAGACAGATGAGGGCTGTCAGCGCTGCCATCACTGGCCAGCTAAACATTAATGACTCTCTCGGCTGACAAGCGCTGGCAGGGCAGAGGCGAGGTGAAAGGGGGACGCCTGTGGACAAAACCAGGCATGAAAAGGAGAAGTGATGGCTTTATTGGTTTGACACATTCCCTTTTGTCTTCTGAACTTGTGTATATATGTATGTGTACCATCAGCAGATTCTTGGCTCAACATGACGTTTTTATTACCCTGTTTTTCTCTTCTTAGAGAAGATGGACCTCTTTGTATTCCCACTGCCCCTCATGCTTCCGTCACGGCATTTCTCACATTCTTTCAAGTGCGTGTGTGTCAGCGTGCATGTTTATATGAGCCACTGCCATGGATGCTTCCTTCATGTCCTCCTGTGAGTTGCTTAAGCTTCCTGGACTCTGATGTTGGCAGCAGTGATGGCAGTGACGGCAGGTCACAGGAAAGAATGGTCCCAGAGGGAAGAGTAGAAAGAGGATGGACTGAAATTGAAGACTGGTACTAGGCTTTTGTTAGTCTATAAATGTATTAATCTCAAATGATTTCATGCTCAATTTCATCCCAAATCGTTTTCTTATGGAAAGTCTTATATTATCATTTCTTATCTTATTGCATACTTTCCCTCCATTTCACTGTGGTCACTTTTTCCATCATTTCCGTGGTCCGTGTCTCGTTTTCTCTATCTTGTCACTCAGGCCTGCATATGGACACTTTCCTCCACGCTCTTTTGAATTATTAACTCTCCAGCTCAGGGAAGTGAATAGCTACTGCTGAGTAGACAGCGCCGATCCAGCTTCACATGGGCTACATTTCGGAAGTCCGTCCATTTCAGGGGATTACATTGCCTCCCTGTCAGCCTTCACTTGGATGACCTCTGTCACACACCTCTAAGTGGACACTCGTCACCTGTGGAGGGGTGTCTGCAGAGCGAGAAAAATAGACAACTGGTTATGTTTAAGCATTCCTTTACTGTAGAAGCGCAGGCCTCCCGCCGTGAAGCTGCCCACTCGCCTGGCTGACGTCTCCCCAGGCAGCCTCTATCTCTTCTGGGTTCCCGAAGCAATGATTAACCCCAGTTCAGATTAATGCTTCTGCTGACTCTGATACATCACTGGAGCCTTGCAACTGCCATGTAAAGGAAGCGTCAACTCTGCGCTGCTCCTGACAGAGGATAGCCACTCCATCACTCACATTAGGGCGCACACACACAGTAGGGTGGTCACAATAACAGACAATACAAAGTGGTTTAATAAGAGCCAGACATCCAATACTCCTGAGAGTCTACCTGTGTCATTTCAGGTCTAGTTAGATTACAACAAACAGCCGCTGTCATCTTCCATCTCCAATAGAACTACTTTCAAGAATTAGAAAAATTATTAGTGAGAATAATTTGTTTTAAATTCAACAATAGTAGATATTATTAGGGGAGACAAAAACGTAAAAATAAAGGTGGGATTGAGGATACAGGCATTGCTCGTCATCCAGCTGGCTTTTCCTCGACAGCAGAGGAAGCCCTGATTTCCTGAAGATGACAGGAGGTACAATGGCACTGTTCTGTCAGCACATCCCACTCAAGAGGCAGGTTAATGATTGCGTATGGCCACAGCTGAGCAGGAGAGAGGGATGGTCTCGGGGAAGAAAAAGAGGCGGAGTGGGCTCCATTTAGCTACACTTAGGCCACCATTACAACTGCATTAGGAATGATGGTGTGTTTTTGTCATTTTAATTATCTTTAATCTGATCTCTTAATACGCAGACCGTCTGGTAATGAGGCAGAACAAAAACTACATGTCATCCATATTTAGCATGGCTCCGTGCTATCAGTCATAGCACTAACATGGCTCAGAGTTAGAGGCAGGGAAAAGAGTTCTGTGTGCAAGCAGGATATGTCCTGTGTGTTACGCATCATTAGTTCTTACTGCTCAAATTTGATCTGGTTTTTGAGGGAAAGCTAAAGCGGTCTCAGAATTTGAACACAATGAATGAAACTGCAAACTGTGATTTGTTATATGTCTTATATAAAGTAAGTTTTTCCTCACATATCAAAAATCTAAATTGATCTATTAAACTATAGCACCATACAAAGCTTTTAGGCAGGTGTGAAGAAGTGTGAGGAATGCTTTGAAAAATATAGAATCTAACTGTGTATCTTTATTTTTATTTTTTTTATGCAAAGTGAGCAACCCTAAAAATACAGCCAATGTCAAAAGGAACTACGTTGAAAACAAGAACATGGTGTCCTGAAGAGACGGTCTTGCCCCACTGAGCCCTGATCTCAACATCATGGAGTCCATAATTACATAAAGAGACAAATACATACACATACATAAGATCTGCAATTAGTTCTTCAAATGTTTGGAACAACCTGAGATCAAGTGTACCTAGAATAATTTAGAACTAAACATTCATAAATGTACTTTCTATTTTCATAGCTACCTGTGAAGCACTTTGTAACCTAGACTTCATATTAAAATAAATGTTTGTATTCGTCCACTACAGCACACCCACAGCCCTCCCTCTTTTCTCACCAGGACATGGTTAAACTATTAACCCACTGCTGCTTAACAATATTGCTGACTGGTGTGGAAACAGGAGGGATCAAAGTTATCTTGTCGCAGATAAAGGCACCTTTCACTGGGCCCATACAGCCTGTCCACTCCGTCTTGCCATCCTATTGAGTCCAGCTCACCAGAGCAATGCCTGGGACACCCCCATCCTCCCACTCCTCCACTGCCTCATTCCCCCATATCCCTTTTGGCCCTCATCCTTTATGTCCCCACTTCCTGTTCCCTGTCTGTATGCATCACCCGCTCCTGGACATTCCTGTACATCAAATCTTATAATTATTTTTTCCACGAGATTTTCTGCCGTTGCACTTACCCACACCTCTGCTCACCCCTGTCCATCCGTCCCCCCCCCCCATCTGTCACCTGGCGGACTAATCACATCCACATTTGATAAGGCTGGTTAGGTGGGTCATAAAAAGTTTATGCTTGTAATGCCAGCATCTCATTTATTATCCCTGCTAATGTAGCAGCTGGGGGCAGCGGGACGGGAAGGGGGTGGGGATGAGAAAGAGAGGCCACCACATTAAGGGATCATTACTCCTCTATAGGCTCTGTCCCTAGCTTTCAGCACTGGCCAGGTCCTCTTTATGCTTTATGGCTTTGATGAGGCCAGTGCTCTCTGTATTTAAGTGTCTTGTAGCCACTAAGAGTTCAAGACGCTTATGGCACAGGAGGTAGTTACTGTTCTCTGACCACAGACTATGCCTATAGCTTTAATGCTTCAAACCACTGCTCTTATCTTACTTAAAGGGCAAAATCAACTCTGTAGTGCTGCTGGCTAATGTAGTTGAGGGAATAACATCCTAAACAAACTGCTAAAGATGCTGCACAAAGCACACAAGCTGCATATGTTTAGGTTTTCAACATCTAATAACGTTTTTAATAACTATGACTGTAAACAAGTCACATCATAAGTCACACCTTCATCAACAACTGCTTTGACTTCTTTTTGTTTCAGTTTATTGCTTCATGTCCAAGTTGTCATTCTACCTGAAAATGCTTTTTATTAATGTGTGATTAAAGTGTGATTAACAGCGTCTTTGATCAGTCATGACTTGTGCTCGGTCTAATGGAGGAACAGGAACCAATCAGACACTCGCCGAGCGGCAGTCACAAGGTGTGTTTTTGTCTTCTGAATGATATCACATCTGGTAATGATGCTGGGAAAAGTGCTTCCTTTTCACTGAAGGCCACGGAGTTTGATTACCAGTATTAAATGTCGATCCTTATCATTATAATCATCTTAAAACTTTGATTTTTTTTTTACACTGTCCACTTCTATTTCTTGATGTATGCATGTGTATTGATTGTCATTTCTGTTCTGATGATGCTTGTTGTTGTTATAAATTCAAAAGACATTTGCATGTCTGATAAAAATAAAAAGCGTGCATGAGAGGAGCGTGCAGATGGGACGGCGAGGGAGTCTGTGCGTGTATGAGTGTGTTAGCGTTGGGGGAGGCTACCCAGAGGCATAGATAGTGATAGATTGGCCTGGGAGAACTATGATGCAGATCCACTCATCAAGATTGATGTTCTGCCATTCTGCTTTAAGTGCAATTAAATTGGCCCCTGTGTTAAAAAGCCCAACCGATACCATGGCTGAGACTGAGATTACGCTACATTTCCCTTGCGCTTTCCTCCACCTGCATCCAGCCACAGCATCACAGATTTACATTACATTCTCGACTTCTACTTCTGGACGTTCCCGACATCCCGGCTCAGGCATCTTACAAGTTTATGTACAGGCCTCGTTTTTTCCACACAGGCCACAAAGTAGTTTTTAAATCAATGTTGTCTAAAAGTTTTAATCACTTTCTGGTGCTAGTCTTACCACAGAATTGATCAATTGTACATTAGTGCATGTTTAATGTGTAATAATGCACGGTGATTACTGAGAGGAAGGAAGTTAAAGTCAGACATAACTCATCAACAGATGCAAAGATGACAAGCGTGTCTGTTTTCTTTTTTTCTTTTAACTGAAGCATATTCTGAAGACAAGGTAAGATAACACCCCTTTTCGTGTTAAAAATTTTCAAACACTCTTTGATTTTTAAAGTTTTGGTTTAATATGCTGAGTTTTTATGATTCTTTTGTCTGATGGTTTCTTCTCTTCATTGTCAAAGTCATTTAAAAGCTTTTGTGCAATAGTGGAATGTAAAAAGAAGAACACAGAGGCTCTTAAAAAGGTAAAATTATTTAAAAGCCTTTTAAATGGCTCTTTGTTGAAAAATTGCCAACGCCTTTTAGGCCTTTATTGTAGGCAACCTCGAAATGGTTACCAGATACAAACCTTTGTACCTATAGGAGATGATCACAGGTCCAAGGTACATAGTCACCTGGTGAGTGATGTGAGCAGTCATGTGAGATTACAAAAATTCATCACAGGAATAAATTGCACCAGAAAAATCTTTAGCCTTAAAGTAACACTTCGTAACTTTCAGCTAGTAGCATCGTGTAATTTTAAATTCCAAAAACATACATTCTTGTATTGATTGAAAGATTCTTAGACATTGATTGATAGAATCATACTGTTTCGCTGACACAGTCCCCTTAGATGGACAGAAAACTCTGATATAGATTATTTATAATTCCATGCCTCTCCTGACTCGGCATTAGCAACTCAAACACAGGGAGCAGAAATAGGCCAATACACTGGACCCTAGCAGAGTTGTATTTGCACAAAAATGCACTATAATGAAAACATGTTTTTTTTTTTCTTTCAAACTTGCCAAATTTTGATAGTTTCCTCTCGAAAAACAAACAACACAGACATTAGAGGGATCTGCGCCCCTTGCCTAAATAGTTGGTATAATAGAATAACAGGAGATACCTTCACACTGATTACTAGAACAAAAATAACTATGTTTTCTTATAGACATAGGTGGGGCATAGTGGAATAGTAAAATGTCGTTTGCAATGTTACAGAGAAAATAAATGATTGCCAATACCTAATTAAACAACAGTTATTCACATAAAGATTAATAATATAAAAGAAGTCATAGTTGCAGTTAGAAGGCAATTTATTTGAATCTTTGCATCATAGCAACTTTATTATAAGGACACTCAATCAGCATATGGTTGTTGTAAAATGATTGTATGTTTAAAATAGTATGTGTTGAGTACTCAGGCCTGAACGCTGCTTGCAAAAATTAAATTGTCTAAATCCACTTTCCTTCAACTGCCGCTCAGACCTTTTACAGTAGTTTGTGTGCAAACAGCTTTCATCTAAATGTTCTTATGTACATAAAAAAAAAACAGTCACTTGTGTCACAGTGTGTACACCTGATAATGTACTCAATTTTCTGCTAAATGGAAATATTTGCAATAATTCAAATTGAATGTCGATCACGGTCCAATCCATCTCTCTCAATGTCCCGATCTCCATTCTGCTGCAGGGCTCACCCACCTCTGTCAGTGTCAAGTTGTTAACCCCATGTCAACAGTGGCGCAGAGCGTATTTGGGCCCGCTTGATGGATGGGTCTTGGTGGACTTGTCCCACGCAAACATATTCTCAGAGTCAGCTGAGAGAGGTGGAACGCGTGTGTGTCGACCCCTCCACCCACTCACATAGAGCACATGCCCATACGTGATTCCCAAGTTCCAGGGCCCAGGCAGGACGTGGCCCACACTGTCACCTACTGACACCACACGTCTCCCATTTGGACTCAGATGGGCGGAGTTATGACCTCACTGCCACTGTGCGACCGCAACACGTTTAAGACTTTCTTTTTTTCTTCTGCAAATGGTAAACTTGACCCATGTCCTTCATATTATTACATTTCCTTATGGGGGCCTGACATCCTGTTCCCTTAACAACCCCGTAAAATGAACTTAACCATTTCACCCAAGGGAAATGTCTCATAATAATAAAGGGGAGGGTTGCTACAAATTAGCATGATTGGTTCTTTTTTGTCTTGATTAAAACTGTCAGATACTATCTTCAGTGGAGGCTTTGTAACTGTGAGAAATATCACAAATACTAAAGTAAACAAACCCAAATAAAAAACAAGGGCAAGCTTGTTTAGTATGTTTTACTCTTTCCAACTTTATTTTTGTAACTTTATTAGACTAATGTATCTTTCTCCAACAGTCAAGACAGAAACAAAACAGCATTTAAATTGCAACACTGTTTGCAAGGGTTCAAAGTGGAGATGCCATCAGTACATGACTGATCACTCGTCAATTTCACGAGTTCATCCAGATCCATTACTCATCTTGCTGCGGCCTGTCACTCCACGCAGCTGCTCGCCATCTCTCCCCACCACCGTCATTTTTCTCCTGCTGCCCAACTTTCTCTGTTCTTTTTATACTCCTCGCCAAAGGCGCTCGTCTTCTGAGGAATTTCTGTCATGGTTCATGGAGACTAGGGGAGAAAATAGGCTAAATAAAATGGGAAAGTGAGTGCCGTGGCTCATGTGTAGGCGGTGGGTTTAGTTATAAGCCATGTGTTCGTTTATCTCTGCTTTCACAAAAGGGGGTTGTCATAATGTGTCCCGTTGTCCACTCTGGCTCCGAGGGTCAGATTAACAAGGAGTCTGGGTTTCTTTGCAGCAGTCCCCTCACAGGCCACAATGACAGGGGCGATCCATCACTTGTGTCCCTAACAGGGTGGGGGTCAGTGGGGGTGGGGGGAGTGGTCCCTGGATCATGGAAGCTTATGGAGAACGGGAGGCTGGTTAAACTTTAACCAGCTCTCTTCCTACACACTCAACACAATATTCAAGGAACCATTCTCAGCTGTGGGATATCCAAGGTTTCATCAAACGGAGATCCATGACCCAACGCCCACTCGGGGCCCCCGCACCCACCTGCTTCCAAATAGATCTCTATGGCAAAGGGACAAACTTTTGGCCAAAGCGTGGGAAGAAAGTCCATCTGTACACAGCGCAAATGACTCTGCATGTGCCATACTGCTCTCTAATAAACTAACTACAAGTCTATATTCAAAACTCACCGCTGAGTTTGTCTGCGCCTCTGTCAACACATTTCCACTGGGAATCAATAGCCTTCTTTGTGGTTGTAGTAAGGTTAGTCATGGGGCACACCATAGTTATGGCATGAAAAATGATGGCTGCCCTTTTAAGAGTCATTTAATACACAGTTGCACACTTTGATAGAATTTGGCAAAAGCCACTCCCCAGTGGGTTAACAATGAATACTGAAAATCATATTTTCATCGCCCGTTCAATCTTACCCTTCTTTCCAGGAAAAAGTTCAGTGACAAATGGATTGTGAGCACACTCCGGGTGGCTGTGGGTCATATCAGGAGCGGAGTAGGTTGGAGGTTTTAACCCAATGTGTTCCTGTTCACTGGTCCAATCATCCTCATTGATTGGCAATATGATTGAGAGGGCCTACCTTTCTTTATGAGTTATAAGAATGAGGTGAGCGTTGAAGAAAGGTAATATAGAATCAAGAAAAATGGCACACATAAAAATACTGATCAATAAACTTTACATTTTCAGTCAAGTTTTGCATAATAAACATTTTTGATTGACTGGAGATGTTATAGAATTACACGCAATGAGGACTCAAAATAGGTTAGGCTTAATTTCCACTCATTTAAGACACTGTATGTGTGCATAAAGATGGGAGTCACATGACAACATGATTTTATTAGATTTGATGAGACGCCTTGGCTTTCCACTCACACTTAATAATGCAGTAATTTCTGTCCGTTTGACAAGAGGCGAGTGAGGCAGTGACACTCTGCAGGATGAAAGGGGGTCGGACACAGAGTGTGCTGGGGAGTAGAGTAGGAAATGGCCAAAGAGAGGTAAGGTGGTGCAAAGAGCCAAAGTGAAAGGTTTGAGAAGGAGGGGAGCTGGGGAGCTGTCCATTTGTACAAACCTAAGAATCTGTCATGTGTCGCCTCACATTTTCTTCACCACAGCACTGAGGTGGTTTTGACAGCCAGGACTTTCTCTCCTTCATCCATGCTGCAAATGACATTACGGAAATTGTGTTTGTGGCATTGCCTAGCCCAGAGACTCCTGGGAAACTGGCAGGGTTAGAGGGGTCAGGGAGATGGAGAAACATTGAGAGAATACAGGCGAGAAGACCTGCAAAACCTGAATGGTCAAAATTTTGAATGAAACTCTCTCAGACTGGGATGTGCAGAGTTCATCTCCAGCAGCAGTTTTCAAACACAGGGCTATGTCTAAGATTTACTTCTGGTCTCTTAGGGCATGCTCAGACTCCTAAATATTTCAATAGCAGAAATGAACTCCTCTCTCAGGGGGGCAATCCTTTGCCTGATTGCCTTGGCGTGGCCTTTACAGCCTGGATAGGTGAAGGTCCAACTGTGCCATGGTCCACCATGTAGCTCTACACATCCTTCACAGTCACTAACAAGGACCTGGGGAGCACCAGCACCAAAGCTCCTCCATAAAGCACAATTACAGGGTGAGGGCAGGATTTTGTGCTCTCATAGACTATGCGTGTGATTTCCCTCTTTACTGTTCCCAATCAATCTTTAATGAGCCATTGAATATTAACTGGATTTGTAGGAGCTGAGTGTCAAGTCTCATGAGCATAAGCTTTGAGGCCCCTGTTTTTACAGTCGCTGGAGATTGAGGAAAGTAGGGGACATGGAGGGTTTGGAAGGTGGGGGTGGAATGTTTTACATGAGGTTTGTATGCAAAAAGTGGTTATAGTTAATTACAATAACAATCATTCACCATGGGAAGGACAACTGGGGTAATTGTTATCTCCAACACCCCCTGTGAAGCAGCTACAGTAACTGCATTACAATGGAGCAAACCCAAACTGCAAGAGTGATGTGGAGAAAATAGAACAACAAGCTTTTGTAAAGAAATATTTGAACTAATAAAAATGTTGGAGTGATTGCTTGTTGATTAATAACAGTGACAGGTCAACACAGCCCTTGTCTTGTCCTCTTCTGGCCTCGAGAAGCACTTGGGCCCCGAAGCAGGACTGGGGAAGCTCCTTGGACTCTAACCCCCTGCCGGGCAATTTCTTTGTGACTGCGCTGCCTGCTACTGATTAATGGACGTAGTCTTGTGATCAGAAGGCCCGACGTGCTCGAGGTCCCGGTCTCCCTGTGTCTGCGAGCTACAGATGCTAGTGGACGGAGATAGATTAGGGTTTGATGCAGGCCCCTACAGAGAAACTTTTGGTGTGGAGGAGCAGGCCAGGGGGCCCATGGATAATGGGAGCCCTCTCACATCTTTTAAAAGAGAACATGTTTATGGCTACTTACAGGAAATTGATTTGATTGTGCCAGAAACGCATGTGTGAACACCCCTGGCACTTTTATTGGCTATTTGTCTTTTAAGTCACAGCTGGAGAAATTTATGCCCACGTTGGGGTTTAGGAGAGTAGGTGCTTGGCTGGGTGTGTGTTTAAGAGAGTAAATATTAATATGTGGGAGCAGTGTGTGCTGTGCATGTGTGCAGGTCATGATAAGTGATGCACTGAAGGTGCACTTTAACTGGGTGTCAATCATTAAGTATCAGCCCTAATGACTAAAAGCACATAATGGAGCCACGACTGCAAATAAAACAACAAGATTTGTTGGAGGGCATTAATTCTCTGAACTGATGTCAACAGGCAGCTACTTTTTCTTGCATTGGGTTTCTCGATCATGCATCCTGACTTCATCAAACGACAAATGGTTCAGCCAGAAATCTAGCTCATTATTTCAAATGGGCTGTCACCACTGCATCTACATTTAGCATTCAAGGCTTAACTTTTTATGTCAATGTCCTGAAAACTATAGCTTTGTTTTATGAACAAATGAGTTACAATACGGTTCCCACACAGCTTTCAGAAGCAAAAAAATCATGTCATATCGACCAGTATAATTTCAATAACTTTTATTTGCATGTACAAGGATTAGGAATGTTTTGGTTAGTTTGGTTAGTTTCAGAGAGATTTGATTTAGGTTGTGACACCAGGGTATACAAGTATATTCCATGTAGGACCTTTGAATTCATCATCAAGGTTTTTTATGAAAATAAAAAAAAATATTGATTGGATTTCGATACATATAAATGCATTCACAGCTGCAGTAGTAATGCATTGTCTGTCATCTTCCATGTCTGCCTGAATTGGAACAAATCAAATGCATGTGTCCATCCTTTCTCTGTCTACGCCATCCATCAGTCGCATCCTGTCCACACTGAAAAATAAATGTACAAAGTGTGAGTGGTATATACAAGATATTAAAAGAATAATGCTCCTTGATGCATTCAAAGCATCCTCTCCAACTGGAATAAGGATGGCTTGGGTCAACTACCAAAAAAATTGTGTGCACATTTAACCTTAAGAGTGGCTGTACAATAAAAGAAAACACAGCCACAGATAGTGTAATAACCAGACAAATCAAAGGTGCAACTGAGTCGAATGTCTTCTGCTAAATTTTTGTTATGGAGCTGTTAAGTTGTTGTTTATTCACATGCCGTATTGATTATCCTGCTGGAGAAATGGGTTTATTCTCAAAGAGGTTTGTTTGTCTAATGATGTGCATGCTCGTCTGTTCACTGGTGCTCAGATCTATTTAAGCCATAGAGTGTATGTTAATGTTTGTGTGTGTGAGAGTTATTTGGCCGTCCCCAGGAGGACAGGGCTCCTGCTCCTCTCTTAGGTAATGGAAGCAATGTGTCCATAATCCCAGTGAATGACTAATAAAAGAGAGTAGCGCCTTGGGCCTGTTCCTTTAGCAATATTATGGCTGGGTATTAAAGTGAGTGCTGGTGTAATACTGTCAAGTCACTGTTTTCCCAAACACATTCAATGTGTGTTTGTTTATTTATTTCTGCTGCAGATCTCTGTTTCGCAAATAAAATCAAATGTGTACTTTATGAGCGGAGATTGTTTTCACTGATGGAAGAGCTGTTTATAAAGTCATGGATGTGTGAATCATCGAACTAGCTCAGCGTCCGATCTATCAAGACACCTGAGGCGCTTGTGGACGCAGCTTTAATGGAAACCAAACGCTGCTTGAATACTAATAAGCCATGACACCATAACCCACAGCCCTCCACCCGATACCCTCATACTCTCTTTAAACGCTATTTAATGGCCATGTTAGTGTTATATAAGACGCTCATTAGAGACTTTAATTGGTTTGGCTGTGTTGACAGCCGTGTTGATTGGCTGAGGCAGACTATGGAGTTAGCGTGGTGGTTTGTGGGGGTCACTGGTGGCCGGCTGTCGGTGACTAATATGGTCATGCAGGCCCCTGTGTCCAGGCGAAGGAACTGATTAGGACAGGCTATGTGGCCAAGGGTCTCCTTGTGGCTACATGAGGTCATACTGTCCCATTTCTAACTATTGCTACTCGATGAAAATGAAGGCCCGTAGAGTGAGGTCTGCTTGTGCTAATTACAGGACGTCTGACTTTTAAAACAGTCGGCTGCTGGATGGTATTGATTAGGACCGTTCTGTGGGGATGATGTCACTTGATTGGAGAGGTGTGGTTTTGTTGTATTCTGACATCACTTTCCTGACTTACTCCAACTTCCAAACAGCCCTGAATAGAAGTAGACTTCAGATACTTTGCTTTGTGTTAAATTCAGTTTAAGGACTTTAATTGTATTACTTATTAAACATGCTCATGTTTTTAGTTTTACATAAGAGAAGAAAACCTAAAAAAGGCACTCCTGAAAAGGCTTTGCACCTGCCGAAACCTTACTAAAGTTAAACATACACTTGTGTGAGAGAAGGACATTTTGCCAATGGAATGTTTGTGTTTAAGATGCTTTTTATTCAGTAATTTGTACTTTTAGTACAGTTCTGTTCTGTTTTTCAGCTGGGGTTAGATAGTATTGGACCCTAGATTTAGACAATAAAAGTATTTTTATTGCAGCACATAGATCTTTACAGGCTCCTCTTGATTAAATCTTCAGTCTTCAGATGTTTCTTTATGTAAAATTAGGGTATGTTATGTGCTGTCCTATTCTAATATAATCACCCAAAGTCCAAAAAGCCCCTCAGCTCAGTAAGGCTCAAAACCTGTATGTAGATATTTCATGTTAATGTCAGAAGAAGAATTTAATTTAATTGATGTGGTTGGGAGATGTTTCTTATAAACCTGTGTCCTGTGAAGAGTATTTTATTGACAAAAAGTGAGCTGGAAAGTTACAAAGTATAAATCAGTGATAGACTATTAGACCTACAGGCTGATGTGAAATGAAAGCTGGTCTAGTCATCAGACTTCTTTTATATTCATATATATATATATTTTGTCCCAACTATTGTAAACGCATGCTCTCTTGTGCTCCACTGCAGCTGTCTGCGACAACCCCCTCCTTTTACTATTCATCTTTGATCAAGCTATAAAACAGTGAATGGAGGACTAGAGTCCAATCATACCTTCTGTCCACTTACTGCACTGTCCTGCACCGACCCTGTAATTATGATTGATATGGGTCTGAGACGTATATTGCTTTGCGGGCCTGTTCTCACTGTACTTCATCACCGAGCATGGCTAAATGCTTTAAAAGCATTGATTTGCCTGAATTACAACATGGCACTGGACCTCTCACCTGTCTGCTGAAGGCTCGGACGTGTGCATGTGAGCAAGGCAGAGGCCTTAAAGACACCTACATATCATAAGAGCCGGCTCTCCTCTCCCCATCATCTGCCCCGCTATCATCTCTGTCCCATCGATTCAACCCATAAAAGGTGTTTAATTCAATCAAGAGGAAAGTGAGTGCCTGTTTTCTGGGTCCCTGTCGATAGTGGTATAATCAATTAGAGTGGGCCAAAGCGTCCTCCTCTCTCCACACTCTCACACCTACACTTGTTGTGTTCCCAAAGTCAGAGGGTAAATAAGTAGTAATGCACTCTGTTATGGTTTGATAGGAGGTACAATTGTAAGTTTTCATTTAAGACACTAAGTTGCAGTTGCTCTTTTAGTGCCGTTCATTTAAACAATGCAAACCTAACTGCACCAAACAAATCCCCTTGAAAAGTGAGCCCCAGTGAACATTACTAAACAAAGGACCTAATATTTTTAAACACCACATTTCTGTCTTATGGTATATATAGTAGTCCTATTCACACGGGTACCGGCATGACGCTCAACACTCGAGTGCACAAAACACATGACACCTAACCACCAGACAATAAAGGGAATGAAGAAATAAAAGCTCCGATTCATCAAAATCACACAAGACTCCACTAGCCGGTAAATTAAACAATATTTCATAATCACTCTGACAATGAGACAAGAGACAGCAATTTAGGATCTTTCTCAGCGGACACACAAATACACGGACACACATAATTATCAGAGCGGACATGCTCTGGAGACCCCAGACACTCCCCTCGTACCTGCCCAATCAAGTGTCCAACAACAGACACCCACCCGGCCTTCATTTATCTTGTCGGCGATGTTATGTGTGTGGATCAAACTAATTACTGCCGTGAACCATCCCACACACAGGCCTAACCCAGACATTGTGGCGCTGTCCAGAGACATGGGAGGTGGGTAATTAGCCCTCCATTATTACAGCGCACACTCGTACAAGCCTCCGCTGAGGGACAGTGGGAGGATGTGTTGCGCGACTTGTTTGGGGTCTTAGGACATTACAGGAGGTCACAGTTAACTGGAGTGCAATATTGTTTTCCATTTAAGGAATTATTTGATTTGTTTTTTCTTTTTCTACTCCCTTGCAGCTGAGCAAGCAGTAGCATGAAGTAGGAAGTTTTATTTTGTCTCTCTTGCCATTCCTTATCACCAACGTTAAACTCTATCAACCGTTATTGGAGATGACAGAGTGAAGGGCACCTTTCGCCTTTTTTTGGAAGGTGGAAAAGTCTCTGCAAAATGGAAGACTTGTTAAATTACTAAATCTGAACTAGCCTTAGTCAATTTTCTGCATGTCACGGTCTGTAAACACACACTGCCTGCAGCAGTTACTGTGTTTACACTGAGTTATCATAATTCTTAATTTATTGTTATTACTTCTCCGTCTGGTTGGAAAGCAAATAGAACACCATAGAGAAAATGATGGTTTAGTGAGTTTCAACACAGAAGAAACAATCCATGGCTCTTCAGGTTACCTCCAAAACACCAAAGCCAAGCCCGCCCAGAAGTCATAAATACAGGGCTGGGAAAATATTCAGGTGGGTTGACGGTTCAAGAATCTCATAACTCCACGCGTGCCCAAAAAGTCTGTCCCAGCTGTTGTCTGGAGGTGTGTAATCGTGTCAAAACCTTGTATTTGCCTCCAACAGCGCCCCCCTAAAGCAGTTATATGCCTCCCCCCCACACGGTCCTGGGCATCATCATTTTCCAGCAACCATCCATCTTCAGCCTGCGATTAATTCTCTTCATTTCTGAGCACAGGCCATAAATCCTGGCACACTTAATTAATTT